>OY728137.1:1655340256-1655965256 GCA_963277665.1 Viscum album
TTTACATTCAAGCAATTACTTTGTATTATGAATCTAAATTCAATTAATTATGTTGGTACATGTATGTATATGAACCCCTTACTCCATTGATATGCCTATTTCCTAACATGTATTGTAAATTTTATTTTATGCCTTATTAACCCCCTTACTAGGATTTATAGCTCACCCTTTTCTTATTCATGTCCTCAAGTTATCCCATGCAATTCTAAGTAAAAGGGAAAGTAGTGGTCATGTAAATGAAGTTTTCAATAAGTTGTTATGTAATTTTCCTAATCCCTAAAGACACTTGACCTCTCGATCTTCTATGTTGTATCAAGTGATGTTTTTTATGTAATAAATAATGTTTAAGTGTGTAATAAAGAGTATGGTTATATTATTACTCTTTGTGATATTAGCTTTGGGAAGGGTTGTGGAAAGTGGATTAGATGCATAAGCTAAGTTAGATGAGACATGGATCCCTAAATTTGATTTAGGACCTTGTATTTAGATATAATGGGAGTGTTCCACAATTGGTAATTGATTGAATCTTGGTCACTTGTGTAAAATCAAGAGGCATTGTACCGTTAGGATTGTGGATTGGGTGGCAGAAAAGTGTGTGCCTGAGATGTTTAACTAGTGATAAATAGTCTTTGGTAAAGGGAATGGATGGTATTTAGTGCATGAATAATAGGAATGGTATCTTGGGGCCTTGGTTTATAATTACTATGTTCCATTTAGAGAATGTGAACATAGGAGGATTATGTGGAGTATACCATCAGTTGTTTATGGTGTGACTCTCATTGTTGGTGAGAATTTTAGTGAAAATAACTTTTGGAATTACCCTGAGTTAGGGACATATGATTAATTATATCTTGTAGTTATGATTAGGGTTAATCATTCTCAGCCCTATCTAGCCACCATATATAGTGATGGATGGATCAAGGGATAAAAAATAAAAAAAGCTCAGTAATGATATTTAAGGATGCCCCTATTGTGAGGAGTGAGATGTTAGTCTTGGTGATGCAACCCTTGTACAAGGTGGATTTGGGGTGTATAAGGCCAGTCTATGGATGATCACTATGGTGGTGGATCAATGGTGTCAAGTTAAATATATTATTTAGTGAATGTTAGGTTAAACATGAAAGTGGTATTAGGTGAGACCTGAGCATCAGCCTCAAGCCTGAGATGGGTTGAGGTGATCTGAGTGGTAGTTATGTTGATGGAGCATAAATTATTTTTATATGGTTCGATGGTTATTCTAGTAAAATAAATTTTTAATATGGATACATAAATAACGTTCAGGTTTATATGATAGTGTGAATTATCAGATGGTCATGAGATGCCTTCAGAGTTTGGCATCAAGATCAAATGGTTTTGGTGAGTTATTAGCGGGTGAGGCTAAATGGTTTTGATGAAATTTGGTATAATTGGTACCTACCAATTATAAAATATTAAACTATATTTGGTGAGTTTAAAGATGAATTGGTAACGTCAATTAGAATATTTTTGACGAGGCTTGAGGATCAAACCAATAATTTTGGAACGGAGACCATGTGTTTGGCTTGGTGTTATAGTTTCACTGAACGAGTGTGTTATCTATTTTGAGATTAAGAACAAATTGTTTCCATTGTGGTGGCAGTTGTGGTAGATTTATAAATAGAGTTTGTAATTTTCTAATGATTATAAAGGATTAAAAGTGTTATGGTGGGGAGTTTGTAAGAACCTGTGCTGTTACATGTTAGAAAATTTAGAAGGTGTTTTATTTTTCGCTTTTGGTGGATTTTTTTTCATATATGAGATTTAGAATTGGATTATAATCATTTTAACAACCATAGTATGTGGATTTGGTCATTTATTGAGGCTCATGAGGTGATTTAGTGAGGTTTTAAAGTAGTTGTTTGGTGGTCGGGCTGCTGAAATTTATTATCTAGAAAATAACCTTCCAGTGGAGAAGAATGTTTACTAGGCACACTATTAGAGTTCTCAGACTAACTTGTGGGATGAAAAATATTCTTTTAACACTATATAAAACCACCTTTTCACCTATGCGGCCTTATCATCCACATTTTAATAAGGGGCCTTTTGTCTTTTTTATTGATTCTTATTTGGAAGCCCTCAAGTTTCTCAAACCCCAACCATAAAAATAGAAGGGGGAGATCCCCAATTTTATATCCCTTTTACTCCCTTGGAGTGACATTAATTTGGTTTATTTTGGAGGGATTCGACAAAAAAATTCTAGGATAGGTCTTATATTTTCTCCCACTTTTTATATTCATCCATTATTCACTAAATTTCATTCATTTTGGTTTGGAACTGGATGGAAGTTTTCACTGGAACTTTGAGAAATCATTAATACTTAAGGGGATTTCAAGTATTTTATGTAGAGGATATCTTGAGAGGTTGAAATCAATTCATCACTCACTATTAATAGTTTTTTAATTTACTCGATGTGTTTCTGAAGTTCTTCCAATCAATTTGTGTAAAATTGTCCCCTAATTTGGGTTTGTAATTTAGGGATTTTTTCTTGGCATTGGATCATGGGGTATGTTTGGAGTGGAACACACCCAATTTCTTATTATTACGAAATAATTGGACAAACTGATGAGTTTAGTGCATATTTTTATAATTGGAAGTTTTTTTAAGGTTAATTAATTAATTAATTATATAATCTTTATGGGTAAGGCTGGTTCTCAAGGACTTGTTTGTGATCAACATAATCCCAAGTTGGATTTAATAGACCATTAGTTGAGTCTTGATACACTAGGATTGTTTTATTTTAGTTGTTAAATTAATTATAAATCATTGTAATTAATATTTGGTGGAGTGAAATGTGATATAAGTACTTAGAAGTGGAGGTAGTGCTTGGATGAGCTTGAGTAGTGAGATTTCAGGATGTGATTTATAGGAAGAAAATTTAGTTTGAGGAAGGGGGCCTTGACCCTACTGTATATGTTGGTCATTTAATTATTTATGTTCATTTTTAAACATTAGTATAACATGATACATGTATCATGTCTTGTGTGTTTTGATTAATGATGTTTCTTTATGGTATCTAAGTGGTGGGTTGATCCCACTGGTAGTTATAGACCCCTAGAGTGTTGGATAATACTGAGAGACCTAGGATAATTCTCACATTTGGGACTATATCTAGAGGGATTTTTGTATTGATATTCAGTTGGTGATTTGAGATATGGTCTGTACATTAGTTTTGATGTTTTTTTTGTAATTGTTGATTGTTGAATTGATGTGACCTCACTATGTGAACAAGGATAGACAAGTGAAATTGATTTTTTCCTCCATAGAACCTATAATTATGGGCTGGTGTGATCATCCGGTGTGATCAATTGTGGACTCTCTGAAATCATTGAGGATGGGATGGTGTGATGGATAGTTAACCTCCCTAGAACATGTGTGATTGAGCTGATGTGAATTATCGTGGCCTCCAAATAGACAATGAATATTGGCCAGTGTGATTGATGATGACCTCCCTAGAACCTATAAGGATAGAATGATGCGACTGATAGAGACCTCCCTTGTAGCGACTCAGGTTTTTGGCCCTGTCAAACTTCGGAATATTTCTATTAATAATTCCAGAGCTAGGCATGAAGATGGTGTGCGATTCCGAGGCCCAGTGTACCTGAAATTAATTTTTAAAAAATATTAAGTATTTTTATACTCTGCACGTGGAGGGGGTGTGATATCTCCTAAACGTTAGCTCGGAACAAGAATCTGATTGCATGGTTGCATCCAGAACGTGTCGTTTACCCTAGGTGAGGTGTAAACTTTGCGGGCGCAGGCCTGCGGTGAGAAACACCACCAGGGGTGTTCTCGTAAATAGGTGGCGAAGTTAGTGTGCGAGCGTTGACTCGAATAACTTATGAACGGAGTCTCGGATGGAGAATCTGAGTCTGCCATTGCGTTCATAACGACGTGTTTTCCCTAGGGGTGGCCTTACTTTTGTTCGCATTGGGCGTCGGTTCTGAGGCGGGTTTGGCGCCGGCAGGCAGCGGATATAAATATCAGCGCCCCCCCCCTTTATCATTCCTCTCGACGTTCTTCGCCGTTCTTTACCACCACTCCGCCGAATCGAGCAAACGAAGCGCCCAAAAGCTCGAAATTCGATGGCGAACGTTCCAAGAGCGTGCAGCGGAAGCTCTGGGGCGCGGATCTAAGGCAGAACGTCGGCGTTTCGCCCACGAGGTAGGCAGATTTGAGTATTAACCCCTGATCCCGTTTTTGCTGCGTTTTTCTGCAAATTGAAGCTTTAGTAGTGTAGATCGGGTCCCGAGGGTCGTGTAGACGCCTCTGGATCACAAAACGGACCACCGGGGTGCCCCCGGAGGTCCGCGGAAGATCCGCCGGCGCGGCACCGACGCGACGGTGGCAGGTCCAGGCCGGTCCGGCCTCTTTTGACATACGGGGGTCTTTAAACCCCCATATCTTGCCATCTGGGAGCCGAATTCGCGTGTCGTTTGCGGCGATGCGACCCTCACGACGAGGAGAACCCTCCGGTGTGGGTTTGAGGGTTTAAAGGTTTGGGATCGTTGCCAGGGAGCTAGAAATGTCGTATAAAATAATATTATTCTATTATTTTACGACTTCGGGCCGTTGTAACTTCTACCCGAAGCATCCGAATGATGTGCCGTCAGTGGCGTTGAGACCCTGATGATACGACAAAATTTTTGAGTTGGTTTCCGGGTGTTGGGACTGAGAACGGGGTGCGGCACCCATGAGGCCGGGTTTTGACGTTTGCGGAGAAACACAGCTTTTGCACCAGGAGTCCGATTTTGGCGGATGAATAGTTGATTCTGTGTGTTTTTCCGAGAGGATCGCAATGTTGAGAGCCGTTCGACGAGTTTTGGGATCCAGGCGTGGGCCCCACCCGAGCTGTCTTCGGTGAATAGTACCTTTTTTACCGGGTGTCCGTTTCGGACGAGCGAGTAGTCGATTCCGCTTGTTTTTTCAAGGGTATCGCCATAGTGTTATCCACTCGATGGGTTTCGGGATTGTTGTGTGGGCCCCACACAAGTTAGCTATGGTGAATAGTGCTATTTTCACCGGTAGTCCGTTTCAGGCGAGTAAGTAGCCTATTATGCATGTTTTTCAGCGTGGATCGCGATGGTGGCCTCGGTATCGGCCTTGGAGGTGCGCAGTGAGGTGTTGTTGCGGGTCGCTCGGGTTAGCGACGTTTGGACCAGCAGTGGTTGAGGGTACTCCCTTGGTTCGTTCCCATGAGGGTTCGTGTGGCATCACAACCTTCATATAGTTTTGTGATCCTCTCAATGGGATTTTAAACTGTTAGAGTTGTGGCATCCCTCTGGTGGGCCCATAATGGGATCCTCTAGCGTCTTTTCCCTAGATCAGGTTCTTGGTATCGCTGTGACCGCTTATTCACGGGCGGTGATCCCCTATCTAGCAGATTAACCCCGTAGGGTTTATGGCATCATCAGGATTATGATCCCCTATGCGGTGGGCCGTACTCAGTAGGGTTGTGGAGTCGTCGGGTATACGATCCCCTACTCAGCATGAGGTTTATAGTAGGGTTGTTGTATCATTGGTTATACGATCCCCTACTCAGCGCGTGGTTTCGGTTGGGTTACGGCATCGTCGGTTCGACCCCCTACATCGCGAGTTATACCAGATAGGGTTCTGGTATCATCGTGACCACCTTTATATGGACGATGATCCTCTATCTGAGTGTGGAGCTTTTGTCGAGCGCCAGATCAGGTTGTGGTATCCCGCAGCGGATCCTGGATGTGATCCCCTATCTGTGAGAATTATGTATGCCAGATTGGGTCGTGGTATCCCCCAGCGGACCCTGGGAGTGATCCCCTATCTGTGAGGTACGTATACAAGAGTGGTTCTTGGTATCCCCTAGCGGACCCTAGCGGCGATCCCCTATCCGAGGAGTTTGGTGGTTATGTTGTTTCAGCGATGTTTCCTCAGTGATGTTATCTGATGAGTGTGGTCTCTCGGGTGAGCATCAGAGATGTTTGTTTCGGACCCATTGGAGTGTATCTCTCGGATGAGTGTCATCTGGTATGACAGTGTTCATGTGGTGTACTCTCCTGGTTGGGGACAATTGCTGGTGATGAGGTTGGTAACTCTTGTGGCTTGTGGCGTGAGGTGAGTATATCTGGATTGTTCAAGGTGTATATATGGGCATACACCTGAGTTGAGATGACTAGTTGTGTTTATCCAAGGATGGTCATGAGATAGAGTTTCTCTCTCGTCTGGGTTCCCTCTGGCTTGGATGAGTGGACTGATGTCTTTCAGTTGCTCTCTTTGGTTTTGGGTTTTGGGGTGCCTACTGAGTATGATTATACTCACTCCTGCACGGGCTTTGCCCACACATGTTTGTGTCTTGTACAGACCACATGCCTTTCGACGGAGTCCCAGGAGGACCCGGAGCAGGCGGAGCTTAGTGAGCATGCTGACCGGGGTGTTTACCGGAGCTGTGCTGAGGGAGTTTTCTGGCGGGTGTTTGTGGCAGTGTTCCCCTCTTCAGAGCAGGTTGGACGCGCTTTGTAGTTTTCTTTTGGTGGGACCTGTTTTTCCCTTTGTACTTTTTCTGTTGCACCCTGGTTTGGGATAGATTGTATGCATGCATTTACTTTTCAGTTTCTATATCTCTGCACTGTTACATGGAGGTGTTATGGGTGCGTGTGTACATGTACCTTGGGCTAATGCCTCCCATGTGTGTGATAACCTACTCGGCACTGGTCGCCAACCCCTGGCCTATTAGAGGCGGGCTTGGGGAGTCACGGATCGATCCCCGTTGGGTCGGGTCGTGACAGAGTGGTATTAGAGGAGGTTCCACCTTTGGGATCTCAGAGCATAGTTGGTCTAGCTGTGAGTTTGGTATGGGTTGCATAGCGGTAGTGTTAGGGTGTTTCGAGTTCGGATTTCAGGCCAGAGACTCCAGTGTTGGTGCGGCGGCCGATGTATCCATACACTAGGACTCTGATAACCTTCCATTCGACTCGGGACATTCGTACTTTGGTCGTGGGGATATAATGGTACATGCATCATATAGGACTGGGTTTTTGGGTTTTCTTTGTCCTTCTTGAGTCATCTCTCCAGATATACTCTTTGACTGTTTTGTGTCTTGAATGTATTTCAGGATGCCTCTATGACGATAGCCAGCGAGGGTTCCGTAGTAGGATTGTGCTGATGACCCGCCCCGTGTAGAGGCTGTGGAGAAGGGCACAGGTTCTGAGGTTGCACCTCCAGGTGGTCTGCCAGTTGAGCCACCACCTGTCGAGATGATGGTTGTGCCGGCGGTGTAGGACGAGGTTGCGTGCAGTCTGAGTGCACTGCATGAGTTCCAGAGGTAGTGACCACTGAGGTTCCGAGGTGATCCATACCCCCAGGCAGATGATGATTGGATTGAGGCAGTCCCCCGAGTTTTCCGCCTAGTGAGGACACCTCCAGATCAGATGGTGGTCCTAGCGGCGAGCATTCTGCATGGTTCTACCGGGCGATGGTGGAGTTTGGTGACGCAGTCCCATGACAAGGAGACGCTCACGTGGGCAGATTTTTAGCAGCTCTTCAGGGAGGAGTTATATCCGGTGACGTTGAGGTCAGTGCGGATCCAGGAGCTTCTGCAGCTTCGACAGGAGAGAATGACCGTGTCGGAGTACTCATCGAGGTTTACAGACCTGTCGCGCTACTCCCTGGATATGATTCGAGACCTGTTCTTTTGGGCTCAGACCTTCGAGCAGGGCTTATGCAGGGACATCTGAGAAGGTGTGGTTTCCTTGTGCCTACCCACCTATGCTGGAGTGCTGAAGTGAGTTTTGGTGGTGGAGAGTTTTCTGGCTGAGCAGATTCCCCCTGTTAGTACTGGGCACTCGAGGGCTGAGACTTTGTTAGTCGGATCGACATCTGGTAGCTGACGATAGACTCAGGGTTCTGAACATGGCCGACGTTTCAAGAGGCGACCCCAGGATGGAGAATCTGAGGCTCAGGGCTCACAGGGCTTGCAGTCCAGTTTTGGTCAGCCATAGGAGAGGCAATGTTACGCTTGCGACAGTCGGGGACATCTTGCAAAAGATTTTCCGACCCGATGTGCTGCAGATAGGGAGCCGGTCGATGGACCACCTTGGCAGAGGCAGCGTCTCGAGCAAGGAGGTCCGTAGGCCGGCAGGTGTGGCGGCGGAGCTGGTGCAGCAGGAGGCAGTGATAGGCAGTGCTAGTTGCCACCACCCCACCCCCAGGTGGTCCACACCAAGCTTAGGGAGCGGTGGCCGAGGGTGAGGACAGCTGCATGCCCTGGAGGCAGTTGACCCAGATGCATCGTGGATGGATAGAGGTACACCTTGTTTCTTTTATACTTTCTGTAGTAGTTTGATAGACACTATTTAGTGGTACCCTCCTTTTTGTTTCTTGCTCGAGTTTTGTTCAGGTCGTTGGTAAGACCCTGTGTGGGTGTTGTTCGGCGTGCTTCGAATGCATTAGGAAGAGGGATCCTTCCCCCACCGAGAAGTGTTTTTGTGATGCGATTAAAACCGTGCGGGCGATCCAGTGTCGCCGAAATCAGATAGTATTGAGGTGTGGTGGATGAGTCCCTCTGAATTATGTGTTCGGGCAGGGGTGTTTGTTGGTGAGCTCGCTGGTGTGTGAGACCCAGTTGAGAGTCCAATTGCTTTCCTTGTGCTTATGCCTTTTCGGGGATGAAAAGTTCTAAGGGGGGGGGAGGATGTAGAGACTCAAATTTTTGGCCCTGTCAAACTTTGGAATATTTCTATGAATAATTCCAGAGCTAGGTACGAAGACGGCGTGCGATTCCGAGGCCCGGTGTGCCCGGAATTAATTTTTTAAAAATATTAAGTATTTTTATACTATGCACGTGTTGGGGGTGTGATATCTCCTAAACGGTAGATCAAAACGGGAATCTGATGGCACGGTTGCGTCCGGAACGTGCCGTTTACCCTAGACGAGTTGTAAACTTTGCGGGCGCGGGCCTGCGCTGAGAAACGCCACCAGGGGCGCTTTCGGAAATAAGTGGCGAAGTTAGTGTGCGAGCGTCGACTTGAAGAACTTCTGAACAGAGTCTCGGATGGAAAATCCGAGTCCTCCGTTGCGTTCAGAACGACAAGTTTTCCATAGGGGTGACCTTACTTTTGTTCGAATCGGGCGTCGGGTCCGAGGCGGGTTTGGCGCTGGCGGGCGGCTGATATAAATATCAGCCCCCCCCCCCCCCCCCTTTTATCGTTCTTCTCGACGTTTTTCGTCGTTCTTCACCGCCGCTTCGCGGAATCGAGAAAACGAAGCGCCCACGAGCTCAGAATTCGACGACGAACGTTCTAGGAGTGTGCAGCGGAATCTCTGGAGCATGGATCTAAGGCAGAACGTCGGCGTTTCGCCCGTGAGGTAGGCGGATTTGAGTTTTAACCCCCGATCCCGTTTTTGCGGAGTTTTTCTGCAAATTGAAGCCGTAGCAGTGTAGATCGGGTCTCGAGGGTCGTGTAGATGCTTCCGGATCGCAAAAAGGACCACTGAGGTGCCCCCGGCGGTCCACGGAAGATCTGTCGGCGTGGCATCGGCACGACGGCGCGCGGTGGAGGGCCGCCGGCCGGGGCGGGCCGGTGGCGGCGGCAGGTCCAGGCCGGTCCGGCCTCTTTTAACATACGGGGGTCTTTAAACCCCCGTATCTTGCAATCCGGGAGCCTAATTCGCATACCATTTGCGGAGACGTGACACTAACGACGAGGCGAACCCTCCGGTGTGAGTTCGAGGGTCTAATGTTTCGAGATCATGGCCCGGGAGCTAGAAACGTCGTATAAAATAATATTATTCTATTATTTTACGACTTCGGGCCGTTGTAACTTCTACCCGGAGCATCCGAATGATGTTTCGTCAGTGGCGTTGAGACCCTAATGGTACGATGAAATTTTTGAGTTGGTTTCCGGGTGTTGGGACTAAGAACAGGGTGCAGGCCCCACGAGGCCGGGTTTTGGCATTTGCGGAGAAACACAGCTTCTGCACCAGGAGTCCTATTTTGGCAGATGAATAGTCGATCCTGTGTGTTTTTCCGAGAGGATCGCAATGGTGAAATCTGTTTGATGAGGTTCGGGATCCATGCATGGGCCCCACCCGAGTTGGCTTCAGTGAATAGTACATTTTCACCGGGTGTCCGTTTCGGACAAGCGAGTAGTCGATTCTGCTTGTTTTTTCCAAGGGGACCGCCGTGGTGTGATCCGCTCGATGGGTTTTGGGATCGTTGTGTGGGACCCGCATGAGTTAACTATGGTGAATAGTTCTGTTTTAACCGGTAGCCTGTTTTAGGCGAGTAAGCAGCCTATCCTGCGTGTTTTCCACGTGGATCGCGATGGTGGCCTTGGTATCGGCCTTGGAGGTGCGCAGTGAGGTGTTGTTACGGGTCGCTCGGGTTAGCGATGTTTGGACCAGCAATGGTTGGGGGTACACCCTTGGTTTGTCCCCACGAGGGTTCGTGTGGAATCACAACCTTCGTAAGGGTTTGTGATCCTCTTGATGGGATGTTTAAACTATTTGAGTTGTGGCATCCCTCCGGTGGGGCCGGAATGGGATCCTCTAGCATCTTTTCCCTAGATCGGGTTCTTGGTATCGCTGTGACCCCTTATTCACGGGTGATGATCCCCTATCTAGCAGATTAACCCCGTAGGGTTTATGAAATCACCAGTATTATGATGCCCTATGCGGTGGGCCATACTCAGTAGGGTTGTGGCATCGTCGGGTATACGATCCCCTACTCAGCATGAGGTTTATAGTAGGGTTGTGGTATCATTGGTTATATGATCCCCTACTCAGCGCGTGGTTTCAGTAGGGTTGCGGTATCACTGGTTATGAGATCCTATACTCAGCACGTGGTTTCAGTAGGGTTGCAGCATCGTCGTTTCGATCCCCTACATCACGAGTTATACCAGATAGGGTTCCGGTATCGTCGTGACCACCTTTATATGGAAGGTGATCCTCTATCTGAGTGTGGAGCTTCTGTCGAGCGCTAGATCGTGTTGTGGTATCCCCCAGCAGATCCTGGGTGTGATCCCCTATCTGTGAGAACTACGTATGCCATATCGGGTCGTGGTATCCCCCAGTGGACCCTGGAAGTGATCCCCTATCTGTGAGCTACGTATACCGGAGTGGGTCTTGGTTTCCCCTAGCGGACCCCAGTGGCGATCCCCAATATGAGGAGTTTGTTGGTTATATTATTTCATCGATGTTTCCTCAATGATGTTATCCGACGAGCGTGGTCTCTCGGGTGAGCGTCTAAGATGTTTGTTTGGGACCCGATGGAGTGTATCTCTCGGATGAGTGTCATCTGGTATGACAGTGTTCATGTGGTGTACTCTCCTGGTTGGGGAAATATGTTGGTGATGAGGTTGGTACCTCTTGTGGCTTGTGGCGTGAGCTGAGTATATCTGGATTGTTCAAGGTGTATGTATGGCCATACACCTGAGCTGAGCTGACTAGTTGTGTTTAGCCGAGGATGGTCATGAGATGGAGTTTCTCTCTCATCTGTGTTCTCTCTGGCTGGGAAGAGCGGATTGATGCCTTTCAGTTTCTCTCTTTGGTTTTGGGTTTTGGGGTGCCTACTGAGTATGTTTATACTCACCCCTGCACGGGCTTTGCCCGCACATGTTTGTGTCTTGTGCAGACCACAGGCCTTTCGACGGAGTCCCAGGAGGAATCGGAGCAGGCGGAGCTTAGTGAGTGTGTTGACCAGGGTGTTTACTGGAGTTGTGCCGAGGGAGCTTTCCTGCGGGTGTTTGTGGCAGCGTTCCCCTCTTCAGAGTAGGTTGGACACTCTTTGTAGTTTTATTTTAGTGGGCCCTGTTTTTCCCTTTGTACTTTTTCTGTTGCACTCTAGTTTGGGATAGATTGTATGCATGTATTTACTTTTCAGTTTCTATATCTCTGCACTGTTGCATGTAGGTGTTGTGGGTGCGTGTGTATAGGTACTTTGGGATAATGCCTCCCTTGTGTGTGATAGCCTACTCAGCGCTGGTCGCCAGCCCCTGGCCTATTGGAGGCGGGTTTGGGGAGTCGCGGCTCGAGGCCCATTGGGTCGGGTCGTGACATCCATAAAACCTACAGTGATGGGTTGGTGTATTGATAACCTCATTAGGTTTTATGGGAATGGGACATGGTGACTTGATGGAACTCTCTGAGTTTGCAGGTTTGGTTTAGGGTACTTGATGAGGCCATTCGATGAGTGAAAATCACAATCCATTAGATACATAATTTTCCAAGATCTTGAGAGTTGTTTTTTCCAATATGGTGTCAAAGAAGAATTTTTATAGTCTATAGTATAACATAAATTCTATATTAGAATTTAAACATGTATTCTCCATGTTATTTTATGAGGTGAATCTCGACATGGTTGCAAAGAAGGAATTATTTTTCAAATGTAGTTATTTTCTGTTATGTTTCTCTATTTGGGTGTGTTTTATAGGCACAACTACACCCTATATATGTATTTCATGCACATACATTTGACCAAAATAACACAAAGTTTTATTGAGGCTTTGAGGACACCTACTGGGTCCTTTTTATCACCCCTATCTACGTATATGACAAAGGTTCCAATGTATGTAGGTAGACTCTCTCATTTTCTCTCAAGACATAGGTACCCCATGGATATGGAATCATGGTACATGTTAACAGGTTATGGAGGCCTTGGATATATCATGATGGCATGTGGGTTTGGCCGGAGGCCATGTATTTATTTATTTTTATTATTATCAGTAGGTATTGGCTAGTGAACCTTTTAGTTGCATATGACTGATATCTATATTTCATGCATATATATTTTTGGTATTTTAAGGTATTAATTTATATATTTAATTGATAATTATTTCCAATTTTGAACAAATATACTTGTTCTTCTTATGGTAGGATAAAACTATTCTTGGAAAAGGAACAAAAAGAGGTTAATTTGTGTGCAAAAAGACACTTTTCACTTTTATTAATGAAAAGAAACCTGGCACTATATTTTTAAGGATTATTGTCAAGCTCTTCTAGGGTGTAAAATTGATGAATTGAGGCAAAATGAGTCCTCCGAAGTAGAAAAATGGAATAACATGTTGTTTAATTAATTCATGACATGTAATGGTTCATGTGTTGGAAATAAGGACATGTCATGAAGAAAGGAAAACATCCTAGAAATTTATAGGTGGTGTAACCCAGTTAGATGAAATAAAATTTCCCAGAAGGTAATTTTCACCAAGATTCTCTAAATATTATTTTTTTGACCAAATCTTTGATGTGGGACTCACCCCAGACCACCGTTGTACCATTCCATTACAGAGTTCATTAATTCTATAGACGATATAGAGATTATAAAAGGATCACAAGGATACTACTGTTTGGGAAATTTAGATCCAAACACCAAGGCGTTGAGTGAGAAGGCTCAAGACCCACCTTGAGTTCTTTCTTACATTCTTTTATTCTTTATTTTTTTCTTTCTCCTACCATCTTATTCTTTCTTAACTAGGATGAGGGGGTAACCCCAGTTTATTATTGGGTAATGTAATATAAGGGGGAAGTTGATGTTATATTTAATTCGTTTTATCCATGTTTTTAGTTTTTTTAAATTATTCAATTAATTTTCAATCCCTTTTTTCCTGACCATTGATATTTGAATAAAATCCAAACTTTAAAATTACGCAACTGAAAACCCTAAAGATGGTATACCCATTTTTAACATTAGGGGAAATAATGTTTAATTATTTTATCAAGACACACTTGATTTGGGACAACCCTGAATTACTAGACCAAGAGAAATATGTTATTATTGTGTTAAGAAGGAGATACGAGGACCATTGGATCATTCTCATCTCGACTCCAACACTATTCATGAATTAATTAACATATTTTGTTTAATAAAATTTCACTTGAACCCAAAAATTAAAAAACTCTGGAACTATTTGAAAATGTGTTTCTAAACCAATGAATAAATTAGCTTCACTTTCATCTTAATTAATCAAACTGATCTTTTGTCACTAATTTATCCATTCTAATAAAATTATATCTTTAAAAAACCTAAATAAAATAATTCAACATATCCATGGGTTCAACTTTGAACATGGAAAATACTCCATTTTCTATTAAATTGAGTATCATAGTTTTATTTTTATAATTTTTTTTGCATTGACAAATATATAATTAACGATGCCTTGTGGTCCTATAAAACTTGTGCCATTACAAAGGATTGTTTCTTTGCAGTTTTTTTTGGGTTTTAATTTTTTATTGGTTTGTTTCTATTTCATTTTTTACACTGGGTGTGTTCGTGCTGTGAATGTAATATTTTTAAATTCATGAAAAAAACACATTATCAAAAGGTAAGGAATTTTTTACATCAATACCAAACTATAGAAATTTATAAATAAGTAAAAAGAAGATACAACCATGGAGGTTGTTGAGAAAAATCAACCTTCTAGAGTTCTTCAAAGAGATCATAGGTTGCAGATGCTCATAGACTATGAGTGGTCATGAATCATAGGAAAAAAATTGAGCATCCCAGCACCCCCATTGCATCAAACCACGTTGAGATAAATCATATAATCATTTAAATGATGAAGAATAGTGTGAAATTAATGAGTCTTCCACATGAAGATTTGAACAATCATCTGGGAGACTTCCTCGTGCTCTAAAACACATTTGAATTCCAAAAGGTCTCAAGATATGCAGTAATACTTTGTATCTTATAATTTTCATTACATGAGTGATCTCTATATTGGATTAAAATCTTTCCAGTGTATTCCATCACAACATTGGATGAGCTAGAGAGAAACTTCCTTACCCACTTTTTCCCACCTTCTATATCAATGGAAATATGGGAAAACATTCTATTTTTTTAAATTTGAAGACGAGTCAATATATTCTTTCTAGGAACGTTATATATACATGACTCAAAAATTCCCACATTAAGGAATAGAGATATGGATTCTAATCTAAACCTTTTATGAGGGTTTATCATAGAGAAACATGTTGATTCTTGATACTGCAGCTGAAGGATCATTAATGGAGAAATCACCTGAAGTGAGCTACAACTTACTGGATGAAATGGAAAATAATAGCTTCCAGTGGCAAAGAGAAGGAACACAAAAAAAGGAGTTCATGCACTAAAAAATAATGACTGGATGGTGGCACAGATGGAGTCATTAACAAAGAAGATGGGAATTATGATGGGAAAATAGGAAAACCACCAAGGAAAGCATATTGAAGATGAAAATTATGTTGATTAAAATCTAGGTAATCAATTTTAGGGTTTGATAACACAATAATAACAAGGTAAATGAATTAAATAAAAACCACAAAAATACCAACAAAAATCACTCCAAGGGACCACACTAATGATCCAAGCCCACACATTATAAGAGACACTAGAAACATTCCCGAATACTTCTATGGCTATATTGAATTAAATAAAATAATAACACTAACACTGTATTCACCCTTAGCAGATGTTTTTAGCAGTGGTTTATTAAAAACGGCTGCAAAACTAGTTTGTTTACAAGCACAAACCTTCTCCCACAAACTCCCCTGACTCCCCTGACACCCCTGACCCCCCACCACCAGACCCCCCGACCCTCAAAACCCCCCGAAACCCTAGGCACGACCCCAATGACATCGGTGACCCCCAATGACCCGTGAGGTCCAGATGACCTGACAACCCCATTGTGTTCCCCACGACCCCAAAAATCCATAGGATCCCTCAACCTCAGAGACCCCGATGACCCTGTTGACCCCTACGACCCCCCCTGAAGACCTCAACATGTCTCTCCGCCTCTCACCACACCTCACCACCCATCACTGCCGGTCAATACCTTTTCCTCCCCTCTATGTAGGTATGTAAACCCTTGTGGTGCAGTTGTGGTACTATTTTGGATTAGTTTGGTTTAATATTAGTTCAATTCTAATGCTCATCATTAAATTTTAGTATCCATTACTCTAAAGTAACACAAAAAATTGAAGGAGCTCCAAAAATCACCATATTTTTCACTAAATATTTAAAATAAGATAGCACATGAACAAGGGTACATCAAATATAGCGTGTTACTATGGTTTGAATTCAAAATAGTGCTAGAAATGGTTCCTGGTTGGAGTAGAATCACTATTCCATTTTAGCGGTTTCACACTAAAATGGCATGGGATGGATATGGTCTTCATTATTTGTTTTCAATATTGATGATTTTGGTATGATCTTGCATTTATAGGTTCCCTTTGCGGTGCGGTTGTGGATTTACACAAGATTCTAGAAGCTTCCAAGCTTTCGGTATGTGATTTCATAATTTAACATAATTAAATGAATTTGGTATGTTTTATGTCTTCTTAATTGAATTTTATTAATTGTTTGAATAGAGCATAATATGTTTTCAAAGGGGTTTGAGGTGTTTCTGGGTTGAAAGATGATTTTGAAAATAAATTTGGTTAGGTTTCATGCGTGCCTTCTTTTTTCTGCTTTCTAAATTTATTCCATGAATTATGTAAATATGAGTAATTATAGTTGGATTATTGAGTATTGAATACATTATATTGGGTTATATCATGATATTAATTAATAATGTCTCCTTCAATATGTTATAAGAGTCATGTGTTAATGCATACTCCACTATATTATGGGAAACATGTAGTGATATCTAATTCTCTATGTTATGATTTACTATGATTATTTCTATGTAACAGTTTTATGTCACACTATTTAATTCTTGTGTTATGATCAATGGATCATATTTATTATATTATTTTTCTACAATCTTACACTGTGGTATATGTTTGGTCATTTTACATTAAATGTCTTTCTATCATGACATGTGATCAACTCTCATGAATCCATGACATTTTTAATATGTTATTTACTCCAGGATCATGTTTACGATATACTTATGATATAACCATTAAAGGTATATTGATAAGTTTTTGGTATTGAATAATTTACATTAATTCCATAAAACTATGGATTTAATAGGTTATCCCACTTTCAATAATTGAAACAAAATTAAATGGAAATTGAAAAGGTAGATTGACAACAATAATTTTTAGTGTTATTCCAAGATCTATTTTGGGAAATTTAATATACATGATTTCATTTATATTAGGAATTTCATGTTTTTTTTGAGTCTAGAAAAACAAATACCTTACTCATAAGACTTGGATTCATCTACTCTAGCTGTTAATCCTTTCACTTGATGATTCCTAGCATGTTCTACATCTTGGTACCTCATGTATTTTCTAAAGTAGTGAGTATTGTTTAACGTAGGAGTTTGTTTCCATTTCATATTCCTAAATTCTATTCAATTATTATGCAATTTATCAAGCCCTTACCTTAGTGATATCAAAGTTATAAAATTATCTATTTGTCTATCGGTTTTTCTATATAATGACATACAAAAAACTACAGGGATGGGATCCTTGTTCTCCTCTTCTTTTATGAATCTTTTTAATTTTCATGCTTTGGTTTTATAGTGGGCGGGATTATTAATTACTATATTTATTTACATAGGAAATCCTTATTTAACATATTTATATTTTTATCAACAAGTATATATGAATATATTTCCCCATTTGTTAATAGTTATGTGTTTTAATTTTTTTAATATTGTGTAGGGACATTGTGATATACATTGATAAAAGATGGATCACATTACAAAGGAACACACCTCAGTATGCTAAGGGTTTGGAGGATTTTTTAGATTTTGACATTTCTAATTGATCCATTGAAGAGAGAATAATATTTCCATGTTCTAATTGTAAATTTATAAGATGGTGGGAGAGATATTATGTTTATGAACATTTAATATTGAATCAATTACCTGGTCAATATTTTTGTTGGATTTGGTAAGGAGAATTTAATGTTATATAGAAAATTTGATCATTTATGTCAATCCAAAAAAAGAGCTCCCAACTTAATCGACAATGGAAAATGAAATGCATAACCTTATAAATGATTCATTTGGAATTACAAGACACCAACACCAAGATCGAAATATATTAGAACAACCAGATAAGGGTGCTACAAATACCAATGGGGCAAGTAATGTTTTTGAGACTATTGGACAAACAGATCAAGATTGTAACATATCATTGGATCCTCCTCTTGATTCTGTGGAGACTAATGTAAGAGAAAGCTTCACAGAGTAAAATATGTTTCATGGTTTAGTTGATGATGGAAATCAAGAGTTTTATAGTGAATGTTTGAAATATTAAAATATTTTTTTATGCTGAAGTTGTACCATATCAAATGCCTATTCACAATTACAAATAAGGAAATGTACGTGATATTGGAATTGTTGCACGATGCATTTCTTGAATCAAACCTCCCTGATTATTTTTAGGATATGAAAAAAGTTGTTATTAGGTTTGGTTTGAATTATACAAAAATACATGCATGTCCCAATGACTGTATGCTTTATTGGTGAGAGGATACAAGTAGAAAGGATTGTAAAAAATTTTCATCCTCTAGACGGCAGTCAATGGGTGATGCTGGAAGTTTGAATCAATATACTACAACGAAGAAGGAGAAAAGGAACACACCTACAAAGGTTTTTCATTACTTTTTTTAAATCCTAAAGTGAAAATATTATTCATGTCATCGAAAACCGCCGAACACATGAAGTGGAATTCTGTAGATAATAACAATGTTTGGTTAATACGACATCCAAGAGATTCAAAATCCTAGAAGAAATTTGATTCATTACATCCATATTTCTTATCTAATCCTTGTAATGTTCTATTGGGATTGGATTCTAATAGATTCAACCCATTTGGGTCATTGAGTACCAGTTATATCATTTGACTAGTTGTTTTGATCCCTTACAATATGATTTTGTAGATGTGTATGAAACAAATGTCTTTTATCATTTTGATGATTATTCCTAGAAAAAAATGCTTGGAAATGATACTGATGTATACTTTCTACCTTTAATTGAATAATTAGAGGAGTTATGAAGAAAAGGTATTAAGAGATATGATGCTTCTTATAAAACAATGTTCAAAATGTATGCTGCACTAATGTGACCCATTAGTGAATTCCCTAGACTTGGGAATTTATATGGTAAGAACACATACATGGGTTTGGTGTGTCATGTTTGTAAATTTTATTTTGATCCCAAAATGGCTACCTCATAGTAGAAAATGGTGCTTCTGGGGCCTTCAAAGATTTATCGATGCATCGCATAGATTTCAGCTGAACGGATCAAAATTCAACGGTTTCATTAATCGTAGACCACCTCCAAAGTTGTTAACCAGTTCTAAAATATTGGCGCAACATGGAAATTTTGAAACAAAATTTGGGAAGGAGCATCGTTTGAATGATAGTGGGAAATGATTTCTAAGTGCATCATTATGGGAAATAAGAACACAATAATGGAAGAAAAAAGTATATTCTTAAAAACTCCGTTCTAGGAATTTAAATTGTTGCGGAATAATCTTGATGTGATGCATATTAAAAAGAATGTTTGGTATAATTTTATCTTTACAGTTCTTAATGAGCATGGAAATTAGAAGGATTATCTCAAGGCTTGGAAATACTTACAAGTAATTAACATAAAAACTGATCTCAGGCCAGATGAGAATGAAAAGTATGATCCAAAAATTTATGCAAATGAAAAATAGGGATAAAGATAAATTACCTTGAATTTTAAAGAATGTGAAAGTATCTGATGGGTATTCAAGTAACATATTAAGGTGTGTTGACTTAAATCCTTTTAGTTTACATGGATTTAAAAGTCATGATTCACATATGTTATTACAACAGTTACTACCATTGGCATTTCATACATTATTACCTGAAAAAGTTATTGTTGTTGTACTCCAATTCTGCCCATTTTTCATAAAAATATGTGAGAAACATACAAATATATTTGTTCTTAACAACCTTCAAGAGAGGTTTGTATTGACACTGTGTGCAATGAAGATTCTCTTTCCTCCATCATATTTTACTTTCAAAATGCATTTAACTATGCATTTGGTTGATGAAATTAAATTTGTAGGGACCGTATATTATCAATGAATGTATTCAATTTAGAGGTACTATATTTATATGTTTTTCAGTTATGTAAACAATTCTTGGATCTTAATTAAATGAATAATTTTTTTTAATTTTATTACACAAATATGACGGGTATTGGAAGTCATAAGTGATAAATAAAGCTCAACCTAAAGGCTCTATTGCTAAAGGCCATTTGGT
The DNA here is from genome assembly GCA_963277665.1 of Viscum album. Classification (NCBI taxonomy): domain Eukaryota; kingdom Viridiplantae; phylum Streptophyta; class Magnoliopsida; order Santalales; family Viscaceae; genus Viscum; species Viscum album. The sequence continues at coordinate 1,655,360,412 of OY728137.1, forward strand.
AGAGGAGTATCTTGCCTTTTGTTCAAGATACTTAGATGATATTGAGATAGTATTTAATCGAGTTGGACTTGATGAAGACACATCGATTGAATCTGAAATACATGTAAAATCAAAAATATTTCCTACTATTGGTTGATAAGTTGGGAGGACCTCAAATGTTACACTGCCCGAAATAGAATTATTAAGGCACATAAATATGTACTACTGAATTGTGAAATTGAAAATCCATTTATTGAAGAGATGAAGATATAAACAAAGAGAAGAATTATATTATAGAAAGAAAATGAGAAATATATGACAATATATGTTAAAAAAGATCTTGTAGAATGGTTTTCACAACGTGTAAGTCCTTAAATATTACAATAATTACAGATATTATGTTGACACATATATCTGGTAAATATAATAATGTTTTATTTTTTTATCATGAATACTGATACTCGAGTAGTGTTGTCATAATATTTGATGTTTCTTTCTCTATGTCCCCTAAAACAAGTTAGAAAGATCAATTTTTACAACATGAATGGATTTATAACTCATAAAATCGATCAAGAAGAGGGTTTGAAAACAAAAAATAGTGGTATATTTACATTTTATGAAGTGAAATACTATGTAAAGTTGAATGATATTATTGAATAAAACTACCACAAGCATTTTTAGTTTTTTTATTCAAATAAAATTGGGTCAATACTGTAAGAGGTGTTAAAAGAGATTCTTTGCAATTTACTTCTATGGACTTCTCTCACTTGATGGATATTGGTGATCCTGAACTGCATGATCCATATATCTTATCATTGCAAGAGAAAATGGAATATTATATGAATGGTGTTGTGTATGAAATATGGAGTGTAGGAGATCATGTAAAACTAAGAGAGTGTAAGAAATGGGTGATGAAGTGCAAGATTTTACCTCTGACATTGAATCTCATCAATAAAAAGAAGCGGATTTTTTTTTACATCATGATATTTAAAATATTAGTCTAGAAAGGATGAATGAAGTGGATAAAGTAATGTACTATGAAACTAACATGATTGAAGGAGAGAATGATTTTATGTATAGTTATTCATTCATTTAGAAACTAGATATTTCATTTGTGTCGTCATTCATTCTCTTTGTTATATATATTTTGTTTTTAGTACTGCGCATCTGTTATCATTATTAATTTTTTATTTTGCATATTTTTTTAAAATATATGTTATAAAATTAATTTTTTTTATTAAATGATAGGAATTCCAAGGAGGAAGTGTCAAACTATTTCATCTACCACACAGACAGATAACGATCCATCTGTCTCCCTCCATACGACATCTGAGCCACCATCGGCTTGCCCCGCTGCACCATATCCCCCTATAACATCTCTTACACCCTCTATGATTATCCCATCAGCATATCAATCGTTGCCTCCCCCTTCAAGAGCATTAGTGGTGAGGGAGAATGACACCAATTCTATTTCTTCCTGGGGATACTTGAGGGTGACTATCATAGGTACAAATTTTAATATGAATAAATTTATTGCACTTTTTTTAACAATAACATATTGTTAATTAAAGATGGAAACAATTCAATGATGGATAAAAATATAAAAAGTTCAGATGCATGGAATTTTACTAGAGAGAATATCATTGTCCAATTTGATTTATATAGGGTCTATACGGAAGATGCAACAGGATTACTTGGCAAGATTCTTGGCCAGATGGCCATGAATCCGGTTTCCCTTCCTATTTAATATGATTATTGGAGGCATATTTCTTTGATTTGAAAAAAATGATGTTTTTGATTCCCAAATAAAGGTAATTTTATTACATTATGGTATAACTGAATGTTATTATGTTATTAAATTATAATATTTTTAAAATGAATTTATGTGTATGGATGTTTCCCTAATTTACAATTACTGATGTGATAGAATGAATGTGGACATAGAAAAATCCAGTAAATAAATGAAAAGACTTTAAATTGAGATTGTGGAGAGATTTCAACAATACTTCATTGACCACCCAATAGTTGTATGACATGCTACATGATGGGGTACCCAAAGAGCAATGGAATGTTTTTGTTGCCAGACATCGTGATGAGAAGGTGATGGAATTTAAATATATATTATTATATTAATATCATTTTAAATTTATATATTTATATGAAGAGGAAATGACATTGAATTCATTACTATTAAAATAAATTTTATTTATTTCAGGATAATTCAAGGAAGAATGCATCAAGACAAGATAATCAAGTCAACCCTCACACTGTGGGACTAAAGAGTTTTTCTAGAAGCTAATAAAATCTGCTAATCTTTTCATTAGTTTAAATATTTATAAGGAAATATTATATGTTTAAAATATTAAATTGTTTATTTAGATTTTTTAATGCAGTCATAGAGTCTAGGACATCTAGCATCCCAAACAGAGGTGTGGTTGAATGTTCAAAAAAAAATATGATGTAAGTTTTGTTAATGAGTCTTCCAAAGAAGTTTGTGTATGAACTCATTTTTCATTATAATAACTTTTTATAATTTGTCACTATGTTAAAATATATTTCTTCTAATATGACTAATTTTATTTATAGTTAAAAATTAAAGAACTATGGGATGCCAATCCTATGCAGTCCTACTCTGTCTCCCAGGATGACCCAATTGGTAATGTTCTTAGGAAGAGGCACCCTGGTTGAGTGTACGAGATGGGTTTGGGACACATATCATCTGAGGTATTTGGTATGAAACTGGGGATTTCATATGCATCTACTACTAGTTTTAGTCAGTCCATACCCCATGATACTTAGAGAGATATTGTTTCCCTAAAAACAAAGTTCAAGAACATGGGACTCAGATATCCACTTTGTAGAAATTAGGGATTGATTTATATCAGAATACGACTGGATCTGCCGCTGGTGGTATAACATCAATTGGTGGTGAGCAGTTAAATCACAAAAAATCAAAATCATTTAGTTTTTATACATTTATTGGTTTTAATATTAAATATAAATATACCACAATATTTAATTTTCAATATAATGTTCTTACTGGTGGTGGCAGGAAGTAGAGATGGAGGTAGAGAGGGTGGTGAGCTGTGTTCATCATTGGACAGTGATTTTTGGTATTGTTGATATTTTGGAAAAATATTGTAACAGTCTATTTGTATATGTATTATGTGTGGCATAGAGTTGTCACTTAACATTTTCATGACCTACAATTTTCTTGACTTCTCAGATTTCCTTTTATGTATTATGATCCCAGTCTTCCAAAGATACTAGGAATTTACAATCATAATGTTGTATTAATGAATATTTATATTTATGAATCATATATGGATCAAAAATGGATAGTTATTGGAGACTTCAATACTATCCTGAGAATAGATGAAAAGATTGGACCATAATTTTTTGAAGCTGTTGTAGATTACTTCTCTTGCTAGTTAAATCAGTGTAACCTAACTGAAGTTACTATTGTTAGAAATAAATTTACATGAGGAAGTTTCACTATAAATGGAATATAGGCAAGTAAACTTGATAGATGTTTCTTTTAGATCAATTATTGGAGTTTCCCCCACTGAAATATCTAGGTTTACTCTTCCAAATTTCATCTTGGATCGCATGCCTCTTATTGTTGATCCTCATGAGAGTACCAAGAGGTCAACACTGATGCCATTAAAATTAAAAAATGCAGGGATTATGATTCCTAGTGGTAGGTAAGTGTCCATAAATGGCTGGAATAACACCTTTCATAGTAGCCCTATACCTCCATATAAAAAACATTACAAACCTCTCCCTTCTCTATTCTCAATTCCTAAACAAGTGAAAAAGGATATAGGAAGCAATTATAAAAGAAGAGTTATATATTTGATGTTTAACATACGAATATTTACCAGGTAGATATTAAGAGGGGTTTTTTGGCCATAAGAACCTTCACTTGGCTAGTAAGGTGGATTTCAGTTACCCATGAATTGATCAGATCCACATGCTCCATTATATACCACCCTGCCTCATCATGGTGAATGTGAAAGAAAAACCTAGCATGGACTAGCCCAATGATATGCATCCCATCTATATTTAGTTCTTTCTATATCCCACAGAGATTAGTGAACATTCTATGGATGATCCCATTATCCTAGGATTTAGAGAAAATTACATTGCTAAGGATATCCACATCGAACAAAAACTTCCCTAAACCATTTAAAAATGTACTCATATACTACCAAATAGGGATCTCCTTTATCACACTATCACATTCCCAAGAGAGTCAATCCTTTATATGCTTCTCTCCCTACATGTCTCACTCGTTCAATGTCATGAATTTCCTATAAAACTGATACATAATAACCCAATGGGATGACTCAATTTCCCTGATGAGCACCACCTAATGCTCTCCCATGATCATGCTATTGTGGGGACACTACTTTTTTAGCATTTGTAGTTTATCACATAATAATCTATCCTAATAAACACACTCTCCTTACACTATGTGTACTCATAGATACAAATGTAGGTTGAAGTTGGTGGTGGGAGCTCTTGTCTCCCTTTTCCCATACTTATGACTGAATATGTGCCAGATTATCCTTAGGATTGAAGGTTGGAATTTTCCACACACACCACTGTATGAATTTGGAGCCAGTCACAACATGTACTTGAACTAAGTTTTCAAAATGATGTGGATTGTATGAATCCCATATTAGCTAGAAATCATCCCTCACCACTAGTACCCCACCTCATAAGGCCATGAGGTACGACCATTTCTTGGTGGTACCTGTAACATCATCAATAACTATCCATATTAGGTGAGGGAATGGGTGGAACATGATTCATTCTCCTAACCTGACCATTTTAAGCACATTCATAGGGTCCAACATGAGCAGGAATCTTCATGCGATGTTTTGAAATGTTGGATGGAAATTGGAGTAGTGTAGAGATATGTGGTCTCAATAATCATATACCCCATGCATTATACTACATAGAAATATAAGAAGTGAAAGTTCCTTTATTCATAGAGCAGAGTCTGCCCTTGGATGATCTAATATAGCACATTGTATAAATTGACCAATATAAGAATATCTATATTGATGGGCTACCCATATAAAACATCACCACCTTAATGATGGTCCTTTACCACACCCCCTTGTGTGCATACCTCATAGGAAGTTTCCAGCTATAGATCAACATGGAAATTAACATCATAATCCTGAAAATGGGAGAATTAGACCTTATTTTATATCCCCACATAATCCACTATCTCTTTAAAATAATATTTATGTACATTTTCTCCTTTTCCATTTGAATACCAAAGGGAATGTGTTCAAACACCCAAATAGATTTTCATATATCTCATTAAAAAAGTAGTTCAACTACTTCTTGAATGGGATGTCCTTTTCTCATAGCTTTTTTCATTGGTCCCTTTCAACAAACATGGAAATGGCCATAAAAGGGTTGTAATTTTCCCCAAGTCCTCCCACACATTATTTATAGGTTGTAACTCATCATATATCACACCTTTAATTAGGAACTCAACAAATTGGTAAATATCCCATAAGAAGAAATGGTATGACTTATGGATTGATTAGTACATGTCTCTGATGACTTTATAATTAAAATGGCAAGGTAACTCCCTCTATGGAATGATATTCTTCTTTTAGAACTCTTATAGAGCAATATTTAGACCACAATGTGGTATCCTATAATATCATATTTCTTCACCCTACCATATTTTTTATCTCTATTATGTGTTTCCAAATTGAATAAATGTGTGGTTTTGAATGTACTTTTTCTTATAAAAATGTGAGGTTCCTTGTATTCTTTTGGATGTAGGATGTATGTGCATGAGAAATTTTCACGTCTTTTTCAGGGAACTGGTACTAGGGGTGCAGAATCAGCTGTATTTTTTTATAAATCTACCATTAGAGGTTGTTTAAACCCCTGTTAAGTAAATTTATGATTTTTAGAAGTAGTTTAAACTACCAATATAATTTGGTTTCTTAATACCAGTGGCGGTTAAAACTACGGCTACATAAAATAATTTGGTTGTGATTAAAACCACCATAAGATAGTCTTCATTTTCCTTTACCAATTTGTGAAGGTTGTTCGTGGCTTTAGAAGCAGTTTTCCCAAGAAAAAGGATTTTTTGGGCTGGTTTAAATCATAAAAAAACCTTTTATACTAAAAACCTCCACTAAACCCATGAAAAACTGCCGCAAAATGCGATCTCCATGACCGTTACTAGAAACCACTGCCAAAATGAAGAAACCACCAAAAATTGTTTACTAAAACATAATTTAGTGGAGGTTTTTGGAAACTACTACAGAAGCATATGGAGCAGTTTAAACCATTGCTATGTGGTGATTTTCCTATAGAAGAACCATCAAACCAAATGGCTATGTTAAGGAATCTAGAGCTGCAAGTTGGGAAAATTGCTATCCATCTTAGAGGGAGACCTAAAGGAACACTTTCAAAATGTTCTGAAGTACACTAACCTGATAATTTGAATGTTGTACAACATAGAAGTGGGTAGAAAATGAAAATAAGTGGTATCTAATTTTCAGGAATACCACCAATGAATCAAGAAGAAGAAACTGAAAGTACAATGGGAAAAGTGGGTGAAGAATAAAAACCACCCTTGTACAAGACAAGACTACCTTTTCTAGAATGTATGGTGTAAGTAAAGAACAAAATTCATAAAAGCATGTTTCTTGAACACTTTAGAAAATTTCATATTAACATAAATTTTGTTGAAGCTGTTGGGAATATACTGACATATTAAGAAATTCACAAAATAGATGGTAACTAATAAGAAGAAACTTGAAGAGAATTACACTGCCCCAGTCACATGGTAGTGTTCGGTCGGGGAATCAGAGGACTTACCTAAAAAGATAAGTAATCTAGATATCTTTTAAATTCCCTTATTTATCATAGCTAAAAAGTGTGTGAAATATTTGTCTGACATAAGTGAGAGTTTTAATATCATGTTGTACACATCTTTCCAGAGCTTGGAACTGGAATACCTAAAGCCCAAAATAGTTTCACTCCAATTAGAAGACTCAAGAGAGAAGTATCCTCAAGCGATCATCGAGGAAATCCGGATTAGATTTGAAAAATTTTAATTCCCTGTCAACTTCTTAGTGTTGGATATAGAAGAGGAGATAAATCCAATCATTTCAGGAAGTCCATTTTTATCTATAGGGTGTTCAATGATCGATGTTCAAAATGGATAAATCTATCTAAGAGTTGGAAGTGATAAAGTAATTTTCAAAATATACCCATAAATGGAGAACTGTGATATGAAAGAGGATAATGAGTTTGGAGATGAATATACACCCAAAACTGAGGATGTTGTTGAAATTGGAGAGGTACATGAGTTATATGCTATTTTGCAAGAGGATTCTTAACTAAAGAAGAAAGAGAAGCTAAAAACCAAGATGAAAGACACCAAAGGAGAGACAAAATCCACTACATTTAAGAAAGTAAAAACATATGAATAATAAAATAACTTTTATTTAGTTTATCGGGATTGAGGAATAAATGTTGGTCAGTCCAATGTAGATCAACCATGTACTACCATTAGAGAGAATTAAGATATTTAGAGAACAAGTATAGGAAAAGTCCAATGTGAATATAAAAAAACCAAGACAATTTATGGACCCTGAAGAGGTAAAAAAAATTCAATCACACATCAGATAAACTGAGGCTAAAAAAGGTAAAGTTGATCCAATGAAGGTATACAAAAGATCTTTTGGGTGGAAACCTGAATTTTTGTTTTTATTTATTTATTTGTTTATTTTTTTGGCATGAATGATCTTACTCAAAATATTTCTAAAATTCATTGATAATTTCCCATGTTTTCACCAATTTTTTTAATTATATGGACTATCAAGACCCAAGGTGGGAGCAAGAAGCTAGAATCAAAATAAGTTATAGCAAAATTACACATCGTGAAGAGAATTTACGCATCATGAATCTAGAGCCAGAAGAACTTGTATATCCATGATTAAATCAAAATCTATAAAGCAAATTAATAGTTTCATTTATATTTTTTTCAACTATATTTCCCATGATGAATTCAATTTTTAATTTCCAATTGTATTGCCCACATTTTATTCATGCTTCAATCAACTGAACTTGGAGACATAAACTGTCTAAGATAAATTCGATGTCATGAATTTAAATTCTTTTATCAATAAATTTTAATGAGGAAAATATAGAAAAAAATTAGTATAGACAATCATGTGGTTTTGGATTTGAAAAATACAGATTTAGGGGATAATTTTGATCATTATAAATGAATATTATATAAGATTTGTCCATGATTTGAATTTCTAATACTTCTGTTCATTGATTTTATTATTCATATACATTTCAGGTATCTATATTCCCAAAAATTAATCTCATTACTAAGACATCACGTGAACAAATATTTTCTATTCCTTATATAGTATATTTCTTGAGAAACTCAACCATGATTTATTCTAGAACTTGATTTACATCTTATCAAAGCTATTACTGAACAAAAACACTTTTAAAATGATTGATTCATTATTTTTTAGTCCTTATCATAATACCCTCCTTAAATAAATCCATTTTAATCCCATAGAATTCGTGAACAAACTTTTTAGAAAACGAACCATGTTACAAGCCTATCTTATCCTTTCCTACCTACCTCTTAATAATTTTCATGATTGTAAAACATACGAGATGGGGAAGAAACATCTGGTGGTAGGGATGAATATTTTGTAATTAATAAGTGTGTGGGAAATTTCATTTGATTTAGTGAAGTAACATTCATTGTGTTTATTGCACACTCTCTTGAGAAAAAATAAAAAAAGGGAAAAAAATAAAAAATTGGTTTGTGTTAAAGGAAAGTCAAAAATCACCATTTAATTAACCGATGATCATGTGATAAGTATTAAAAATAATTTCCTAAGGAGAAAAGTAGGGTTTGGGTGTTATATATGAGAATTTTCCCTTAAATATTTCTTGAAAAAAAAGAAAAGAAAAATAATAAAAGTGTGTGTTTCAATTTTTGCATTTCATATCTTTTTGAGCCTGCTTTAAGATATTAGAGGAAAATGAGACTTTAATTAAAATATTTTTTATTATCATGAAAATTAATTTTGGGTTGAACCTAATTTTTCTACATTACTTTATTTACAACATTTACCTACCTACTATAAATCTGAAAAGTCATTTGATCCTTTATGATTAATACCTCACTATTATTTGGGATTATGTCTTTACATAGTGTAGATGTTATATTTCTTGCATGCCGATGGAAAGTTAAATGTTCTTGAGGTTAATTAATCTCTTTGATGATGAGTGGAAAAATTCATGTGAGGTATGTTGAAAATGGAATTCATATTAATAATGAATTTAAAAATGAAAATGTAAAATTGAAAACGTTTGGATATTTTAAAGGGTAAATTAAAATACATTGTTAATTTGTATTCTTCGAAAAAAGAGGCATTAATGGATTTTCTACCTATGATGCTAAAACATTTAATTTTTTATTTGATCAACAATTTTTATTGAAATCAAATTTGAAGCATGGTGTGGTGAACATTATTTATAGTATTTTGAGATTCCATCCTTGAGGAAAAGTGTGAATTTAATTTTTGGGGAATTTGATATATAATTTTCATGCATACATTTTTGGGAATTTCAATATATTAATTTAAGAATTTAATTAAAAGTTCTTTCCAATATTGGTAAATTTTAATTGTTTTATGTTTTTGTTATAGGATAAAATGATTATTTGAAAAATAAAAAACTAGATGAATTTTTGAACAAAAAGGAACTTTACATTGTGAGAAAAGTAGAGAAGCATGCCAAAAGATTTTTAAAAATGATCATGGATCACTTCTAGGGCATAAAACTGAAGAACTGAGGCAAAATGAGGATTATTGAGTAAAAAAATGTAATTTAACATCATGTAATAATTACATGATTTGTAACAATTCCTGATCTTAAAATAATGAAACATCATGAAGAAAAAAAATCATCCTTGAAATTTACATGTGGTGTAACCCATTTACATGTGGTGTAACTTCCCATAAGGCAATTTTTCTCTTAGATTCACCAAATATTTGCTTTTTTACCAAATGTTTGACATGGGACTCTCCCTGGAATACCATTGGACCATTAAATTATGGAATTAATTAATTAAAAAGACCATATGGAGCCAATAAAAGGAGGTCTAAGATGATTTTGTTTGGGCTATTCAGATCTGAAAACCAATGGTTGGAGCATGAATCTATAGGGGATCCCCGAGTTCTTTCTTCCTATCCTTTATGATTTATTTTTCTTTTCTAATTTCCAATTATTCTATAATAACTAGGATTAGGTGGTAATCCCATATTGTTCTATGGTAATGTAATAGAAGGAGGAAGGTTCCATTGGATTTAATTCAATTTATTCTTGTATTTGGTTTGTTTCAATTATTCAATTACTTTCTAATTCTTTACTTTTATCATAGCAATTGATATTTGAATCAAAAATATAACTTTAAAATTATGCAACTGACAAACCTAAAGAAGGAATGAACATTTTCAACTTTATAGGAAACCAATATTAAATATGGAAATAATAAAAACATGATTCAGTGCAACCCTAAATTAATGGATCGAGGGAAATAGGGTATTGCTGCATTAAGGAAGAGATACCATGACCATTGGATCATCCTCATCTTGATTATGACACTAATAATGAATTAATATACATATTTTTAAAACCAATTTCACTAGAACCAAGAAATTACAAAACCCTGATGCACTTTCAAAATCTGTTTCCAAACCAATCAATCAATCTACATCATTTTCATTTTCATTAATCAAACTTATCCTCTGTCGGCAATTTATCTAATATAATAAAATTAAATCATTTGAAAACCTAAATAAACTAATTTCCCATATCTATGGATTTGACCTTGAACTTTTCTAATACTACATTTTTAATTAAATTTAGTAGCATGGTTTGAGTTTCATAAGTTAATTTTTTTCATAGACCCATAGGGAATTAACGATACCATATGGTCCTATCAATGATGTTAGTTTATCTTTATCTACTATTGTTTCTATACTAATGTTTTATGCGTTATATTTATTTTTCTACTTTTATTTACCAGAAAATTGGGGTGCAGTGGGATCCCAATTTTTTTTAAAAATTTTTAGGACATCCACTGTACAGATTGGGGATGCTATATTTTTAATAAATTTGGGCATAAAACCTAGGACTTGTTTTAGATATAATAGTTACCCATTAGTTTTTAGTCCCTCACCATTATTAGTAGCCTTATTTTTATGGGGAGGACCACCTGAGGTGATATGGCGCACCCCTATCAAGTTCCTTTCAGGTGGCCTAGGCTAGGGTGTTACATAACGATTACTTTTTTATTTATCTATTTTTATTCTTTAAATTATTTGAATTGAATACGACTATTTTTTGACTTTCAATTCCACTATATTTCAATGAAATATTATAATATTTATCAAATTACCTATAAATCCATGCATAAAAATATTTTAGTCTTTTTATTAATTTTTTAGAATATATTTTATCTTTTATATTTCATAATTTTAGGAAAATCTGGGATAATCAGACTTTCCTTTTCATTCATAGAAAATAATATTTAATGATTACATCTTGTTGATTCTATCATTCTAGTATTTCTGATAAGTTTTATAAATGTTCATATAACATAAAATAATTTTCAGTCTCTAGGAAATTTTAGTAAGTTCATTAACATTGACTTTGGAACCACTGTGATCATGATTCTTAATTTCCTTTTTGAATCCTGTTATTTATAAGTAATAAAACAACCACTAATATAACTAGATGTAGGATTATAATGTGTATAAGAAAAATACTACTCTATTATTCCTTGTCACATTATCAACATATCATTTAATTATACTTTCATATTTCTTTAATGTTCTAGTTTATTCATCTTAACTTAACTTCATCAAATTTTTAGTTTCATCAATTGGTGTACTCTTGGATTTCCACTCTTTAGTCATAATACCAATAATGAATTGATCTTATGATAAATTTTTCTTACCCAAATATTGTATAATATTTAAAATATTTATGAAATTTTTATATATTTTAGTTTCAATTTCTCCTAAAATATAATCAAATTCTTTATAATCAGCTATTAACATTGCTTTGGAGTTTCGAAAACATTATATGCTTTAAAATGTTTAATCTACATCATTTTGGAAATTAGATTATCCAGTTCACAAGATAATATATAGCTATATATTTTCATGGTAATATGACATGATTAAGTATTACAAACTTTATTATTTTCCAAATAATTATGCTTTTCTTCTCAAGAAAAATAAACAACATCTTTCTCCACAACTTTGTAACTACCAGTCATCGTGATAATGTTTTAAATTATAGTATTATTAATATATGACTTCGTGAAATCATAATAGTAATCATAATCATATCTATCATTATTAGGTGTTATGTTTAGAATTAAATTTTCAAGTATTCAATCTTGAAAATCTACAATTGAAAAAGAAATATTTCCACAACCAACATTGTTATTTTGTGGATTCGTAAATAAAATTTAAATAAACTAATAAAAAATAATAATAAATTAAATCTCAAACCTATTTAGAGACCTTATTTGATACTAATTATTGTTCCATGTATGTAATGTTAAAGTAATTTGTGATCATTATATTTTGGTAAAACTATTTTATTTCTATAGTGTTTTAGTCATCAGATGTTCACTCTTCACTAATATGATAACTTAAAAAAACATAACCTAGATCATTTTTAAAAAAGTGTATTTTGATTTAAAAAATATACTAAAGAAGTGATTTAATGTGGTGGAATATATATGATACATATTTCTATGTCCTTTTTATTGAATAAAATGAGTTTTTAATTGAAAAGTGCGATAAATGGGGAAATGTTGAATTTTTGAAAAAGTGAGGTTTCAGAATGATATTCATTAAAAATATTATTGAAAATGTTTATGTGATGTTTTTTAATTTATGAAATGTTCTTAGGTTAATTTATACATGTTTTTTAGCACATGATTTTCTGATTAATAATCATTCAAGAGTTTGAAATAATTTTCGTATTTTTTAAAAGTGTGTGTTTTCCTAAAATAAATTCTTTTATAAAATTAAATGTTTTATTTTAAACAATTTTCTATGAAATTATTTTTAGTATTCATTTTTAAATTCAGTTTTTTATTGGTAGAAAACCATTGAATTATTTTATTGTTAAAACCATTTTGGTAAGAATGTCACACAATACAAAATTTTCTATTTTAGGTTCCCTAAAACCATGCTTGTGGTTCCTACCATTCTCTATCTGTATCTACTAGGAGGTTAAGTTTGAATATGGAGAGAGGATCGTTTCCCATGGAGTATCTTGGGGCCCTCGTTAGTCCCTACTCTCTTAGGGTCCATCATTGTGATAAACTTATCAGCAAAATATCCAGGCGTATTTATAACTAAAAAAATAGATTACTTTCATTTGGAGGTCATATTACATTAGTGAATAGTGTCTTGGTCTCCAATACACTGCATATTCTATCTACCCTGAAGTTTCCCAAAAGTTTAATTTCCGAACTGGATAAGAGTATGGTGTCCTTTATATGGGATGTGTAGATGGAAGGCATACATCATTGGGCTTCCGGAAAATGTATTGCAAGACCTCTATCCAAAGGTGGGATTAACCTGAGGAGTGTCTCATCAACCATGGAGGGACTTCCTTAAAATATTGTGTGGGAAGTGTTGGAAGGTCGGTCCCTTTTGGGGTAGGAAAATTCATGACATATACAGTTAGAATATATGGGAGCATAGTTCCAGTTCATCTCAGATATGGAATCTGATTCATCCTTTCATGAAGGTTTTACATCATCACTCTCAGTGGTTAGTGGGAACATGGAGCATCAACTTATGGAAGCATGATTGGGGGGTGGGCAGGCTGTATTTCCCAGGTTGCACCATCCTGGACATATCTTTTAGTGAGGCCTGCGGTTATCCTCAATTTCTCCAGGTTATCCTTGAGGAGAATAAACTCACTGTTTTTAACAAAATTGTTATTAGTAATAATATTGATAAATTTATTTTCATAGGTTTCACATTGGGCAATTTTTCTATTAAAGATTAGTTTCATGTGACAAGGGACATGTCGAATGGAGACCCATGTGGAGTGACTCTGTGGTGCAAGGAAATTCCATCCAAATTTAATTTTATGGTGTGGAGTGTGAGGAACAAGGGTTTGCCTACTGATGAAAATCTGTAGCGTATAGGTGTGAATATGTCCTTTAGGTGCTGGTGTTGCAAGTCTTCAATTCATGAAATAGTGGGCCATCCTTTCTATGACAGTGAATGGGCTAGGGGGATTTGGAAGACCTATTGGGGTTTTTTTGGTTGGGAGGCATCTGGAGGGGTGCAGAATAATTTTCTTAGCTAAGGGTTTAGGGGTATAGATACCTATGGGGCTGAGAGGAAGGCTAGAACCACCATCTTTATTGCTGGTTACTGAATTATCTGGCAGGTCTGAAATTCGGTTTGCCATAACCATGCCTTTAGGTCTCATATTAGTGTAATTTTACAAATGAAAAACATACTACAGGATTTATTTCGATTGTTCTCAGATTTTCCACTCTGCACCCTTGATGAAATATACATTTTTGAATCTCTCAAATGACAACTAGGTGGATCTTTCAGGGTAGGGAAAGTGGGTTCGATGGCATCCTCCATGTCAGGGTTTTAAGCTTAACACTGATGGGTCGCTTGTCATGGGGGATATGCGATGGGGCAGAGTCATGAGAGATCGGATGGGATTAATCATTGCAACATTCGCTTCTTCTTATAGAAGTGGAGATGTATTGTAGGCGGAGGCAATGGCCATGGAGAACAGGCTAGAGGTATGTAAGCAAAGGCAGACCGGTCTTAAGATGGAGAAGATGGATTCCATGTTTTTTTATAATGCACTTTTGTTTAAGGGAAGTATCCCTTGGATCATCACATATACTATAATAAAGTGAAGTTTTCTCATGGGTAGCCACATGGAGGTCTCTCATACATGGAGGGAGGGGAACACAGTTGCAGATTTCTTGGCATCTCTGGAACTATCAAATCAAGGCATGTTTTCTTTCTTTTTCATGGGTTCTTTTCCAAATAAGGGGATAAAATTTGTTGTCAATGATGCTTTGGTTCTACATTAATTTAGACAACCATGTGGTTTCTCTTTTCGGAGTTTTCATTTATGGTGATATTTTCAAAATAAATTAAAATGTTTATTGTTTGTTAGTCTATATATAACTACTACCATACCTAACACTTTTTCTACTATGAGAACCCCCCATATTCTTCCTTTAAAGACTAAACTTCCATAAAGAAGAGAGAATGTTTTATTAAATTAAAAATTACTTTTATTTACATTCCTTGCTTCCATTCTCCAGTTATTATTCCTTTTCTACCATTCTCATGCATTTTCTAGCATTCTCACACCCTAATAAAATCACCTTACTACAACTCTCATAAGATACTAAAATAAATACCCACCTTGCTACCATCCCACATTCCCTCCATTAGTGCATCCAATTCTCACGGATCCACCTCCATGGTACCACCATACACTGGTTATAGACTCACTCTCATAGATTAAAGTGAAACATTGCTGATTAAATCACCAGGTATTAATGGTTTCTACCTAGTTCAACTTTGATTATGTCATCTAAGTATCTCCCCTATATATTCATCTTCAATGTATAAATGAATTTTATGTTTTGGAATCTTGAGATGTGTGCAATCTATTGAAAGAAGTCAAAATAAATTTTTTGGTAGTCGATGCCTATGATAGTCATTTCATAATTATAAATGAAAATTTAAATAGGGAATCAATTTTTATTTTTTATTTTTATTGGTGAAGATGAATAAGATATCAACATTCAATCTATGGAAAAAATGATTTTATCTTGATGCAAGTAGTGATGTAATTGAACTGAACCTAGATTTAGAAAAACTAAGAATTTTTTTCAGACATCATAAAAACTCTAATGAGCCCACACTAATTTATATTGAGTCATTTTTTAATTCCATAAAACCACTCAAATATTATCACCAATTTAACCATATTATTACTTAAAGAAATCCCAAAAATGACCAAGCTAATTTTTCTAAATAGAAAAAACCCAAGATGTGGCACTATCACCATGGAAGATGATTTATGAATAATTATAGATAATACAACCAGATCCAATGAGATTAGTTTCTAATCAAACCATGGGAGCTTAGATAAAGTATCATGATCTACTTTTTATGTTTCCAAGATATAGTAACACTATGAAAAATATTTTAAAATCAAGCTAATAATCACATAAACTAGGAAAAAAAGGAATCTAACCCAAGACTTGGTTTGAATAGTTGAGTACGAATAAATGAAAATTTAAGAGGATAGTTATGATATGTATTTCCCAAAGGAAAATATTTTTATTCCAAGGAGGATAATGACTGATCTCAGAAAACATAAATTTCGCAGTTCTAGGATTTCATTTATGTATGATTAGAGATATTTTCTATCAATTCTATCCAGTCTAGTTCCCCTAATTAAATCAATTTTTTGGTCCCAATTTTTGTTTCTCTTATCAACACTATTCCATTCACCACATTTTCATTTCATCTATCCACATTCACTCAATCACTAGCTTCCCTATTTTGTTTTTGTTTCTTCCCTTGTTTTTTTATGGTTCTGGTTATACAAAATTTCCTTCCCAATGGTTTGACCCTTTATTTTAAATTAATACTGTATGTAGGTAAATAAATAATTAATTTTTCCATCCTTTTTAAAAGTACATCCATAAAATTTTAGAACCATTTTCTAGGAAGAAAGTGAAAAAACATAAAACCTATTTCAATAAAATCAAACAAAATCTATTTCAATTCTAATTAGGATGGAAAATTTGGTTATTTAAGAATTCAAAAATGAAAATAAATATCTGAATCCACTACAACTATAAAATCAAGTCACCAAGTTTTCTCGACTTAGGGTGTTTCTGTATCCTTTAGTGTCTAAAAATCCTTTTCATGTAAGGCTCACCATTAAATCTGGGAAATCTAAACTTTAATAGTCTCAAATTTTTTTTCTTCCTTCCTTCAATTATTAACCTAATTAAAATTCACTTGAGTTCGCTAAAGATTTTTATTATTCACTCCAAAAATTTCCTCTACATGGGTTGGGTGTGGATGGGATTATGTTGATGGTGTCTTATTTTTATCTTAAGGGAAAGGCTCATATATTGCTAATAAATCTTGATGAAGGGATATTTGGAACTTGGGTTTGGTCATTCAATTGATTCATTTACAAATTTAATCCCTAAAATACCACTATATAGGCCATACATATGATCATAAGATTTTTCCTTGTTTAGTGGGAATTATTTCATGAGACATAAGATAGGGTTTTAGGTATACCTAGTAAATGTCTCAAACACCAATTGTATCCCCAACTTCTGATGGAAATTTTTTACAATAGACTAACACCGTAGAATCATAATATAGTAGATCAATCTTATGGGTTTGATTTTTTTGATAATGCATCTCAAGAGCTTAAATTAATTTTTGATGAACTTTCTCAAAGATTCAATAACAATCTACATAGTAAGAGAGTGATTCATGGGGATAAAACTAACCCTCAAGGGACTGCATCATATATTGAAAACACACTTACGGAGAAATTTACTTGTTGTGTGATGAATGGTCTCACTAAAGAAAAATTTCCCCAAAATGAATATGCATACCGATCCTAGGGAGAGTGCCCAATTTGTTTATTTTAGGGCTATTTTTTTTAAATGATGAATCATTTTTAAATCAATATAATTATGGATACAAAAATCGCCAAAAATTATGTTGGAAAGTGTGCGGGGTCACGAAAAATCATTTTATTCCCTTGGATACCTAAATAAACCATGTAATTAGGTTCAAAACATAGCGATACTTGAAATTATAAATCAAATTTAGAATAACTTGTTATAAATATTATCACAAAGATAGAGAACTAAAATTATAAAATTATTAATCTATAATCTAAAATGGGACAAATAGATAGTGACTTAGGTTTTACATACATGGGTAAGCTACCCAATATTTAAAATTTTATTCCCAAAGGGAATGAAATGGTAATCAATAAAAGAAGTGTCCTAAAAACTCAAGAACAAATTATGGTGTAGCCTAATGAAGAATAAATTAAGGATTTAACTATATTTGAGAATCAAAATTTTGTAAAAATAAAAATCTTAAAATATTGAATACAATGTCCAACATTAATAAAATGTTGAAATGAAACCCAAAAAATCCACATAAGAAATAAAAATGAATTCGGAATTCTTCAAGGAAGACAAGAAGAATTTAGGGGTTGAGGAGAAGGTAATAAATCAATCATTTTTAAAACAGTATTCCCCTATCTTTAATTTTCTTAAAATAATACATAAGAATTCTGAATATAACTACAAAATGTTTCTACAAATGATTAGAACCTTTAGAATCAATTAGAAATTTGGGGAAGGTTTGGATAAAATTAAATAAAATTTCAAATTTACCAAAAGGTTTCAGGATAACAAAAATGATTTGAAGAAATTAGATACCATAAATCTCAATGAGAAGTATGGTGCAATTATTTTAAAAAACAAGCCTCTAAAATTGAAGGACCCTAGTAGTTTTTTTTATTTAGTATTGAATTAGAGGAAGTAGGAAATAAAAATATTTTTGCAACTTGGGTGTTTATATTAATTTTATTCCTTACTACTTTTCAATAAATGGTTCTTAGGGATTTATAACATAATATTTCATTTCATCAAATTTCTAATAGGTCATTCACTCATAACTATGTCAGGGTTGATGACTTATTAGTTAGTATAAGAAAGCTCATACTGGCCACTGAGTTTTTAATTCTTAATATAGAGTGTGATTGAATGTTTCCAGTAATACTGGGTAGACTATTCCATTCCATTATTTATATATTCATATTTCTTGAGTTATATGAAACTTTTAATGAGTGTTTCCCATTTTAGCATGAGAGTTTAGTAGTAATTTAATCCATGGAGAGTTTTGGATTACATCCTTTTGAAAAACTGTACGATTACCAATTTTATCAAAACTATTCTCTTAAATGTTTACCACCCACTCTACTTGACTCCATGAATAATAATATGATACATATTCCTGAGTTATGGACTTCATTTGAGTAAATTCGGTAGTAAAAAATTAATATCATGCAAGATAAATTTTATCCCTTCAAATGAGAATCCTATGATCAGTTTGAGATTCGAGATATTTTTTGTAGTATTGATAAGGTTTCTGAAATTCCTACACAAGTATATTTGTTGTTGAATACCCTATGTGTGGTGGAAATATTAGAGAATTATATTGATCACATTTTTTATTATTATAGGATGTGTGCCTTAATATTTGGTCTTATTAACGGGATTCTATGAATAAAAAAATATTGAATAGAAATCCCACTATAAAATTATTTTAGGTAATTAGGCTCACGTTACTTGAAGTTGGTGTTTTTGAGATCCCCAGAGAATATGATAACATTTTCAGTCAAAAAAATGAACTCGAGATTATAGAAAAATAATACTGATTGAATGTTTATATTTATGTTAAAACTAAGGGGAATGACTGGATGAAGTCTTAAAATGTAGTATTTATAGAAGGTAATTTTTTTAGTTTTGTATTTCAATTTTTTGTTCAAATAAATGCCTCTGACTCTATTACATTCCAACCTTATCTCTTTCATTCATGTATTAGATATTCCAAAATAAATTTCAATTATTCATAAGGATAAAAGGAGATAAATTCTTGATCATACTAGACTAAACCTCCCAAAATCAAACACTAGTTACAAATTAATTTTTTCTTAATCTAATGAATTCTAAATTATTTTTGTGTAACATATTTTGGGAACTCAATTGGGGGATATGGAGACTTTTTTCAATCTTAAAAAGAGAGTATAAAATCACCTAAATAGAAATATAAAAATATTATATATTATTGGGAGTCATTGTTTTCTTACTTACATTTTAATGCTTTGAAAAAAATTCTACTGCTGGTTGTGACAAATTTGTAAGCTGAAAATTACTTCAAAAATGATGAAATAAATGTTTAACCCCTATAAAATCCTGTTTTTTATACTAATCCAACTATTTATTCCTTATAATACAATAAAATTTCATATTATTCATTGATAATTTTTCAATATCATTTGGTTATTTTTAATTTGTGATCATAATAATTTTTAAAAATCATTATTCATTCAAAATTTTTTAGTAGTGGCCAGTGTGAACATTATAGAACCTTTTAATTTGTTAAATTTATTTTGTATTATGGAAAAATGTTTTTGAAATTCTCTGTGACCTATAAATTTTTTTTCCCTACCAAATTGTAAATTTATTTTGAACCAAATTGTTTAACTTTTTTTACCTTAGGATCTATGTGTGGGGTATAGAGGTATTAAAATATTTACTAAATGTCCTTCAATGATACAAACATAAAAAACCCAAAAATGTCTTCAAAAAATTACTTCCATTTTAGGAATGATATTATATTTATGTTTGTAAATAAGTCCATTTTTATTGTTATTTTAGGTTAGGAAGATAAATATTCATTACAACATGTCTAGTTTATAATTACATACTAGGTTGATGGATTTCACTGATTTATAAATTAATTGAATTATATGATTTTTGATTGAAATTTTCCTCTTTTTTTGTGTAAATTATCTTTAGGAAATAGGAAGGATTGGTTTATGGGTTATATTCTAGATTAATTATGGTTATAATCAAAGGAAACTAAATCAATGAACTCAAACATAGGGGACACTACCTTTTTGAAGAAAGACACATTAGGGATCCAAATCAAAAAGATAATCATATATGTCCATTGAAACTGGAGTAAAATGGAAAATTTGGATCTCATAGTGAGTCTCTGAGACACGAGACACTAAATAAATACACTTCAATATTCAATAAGATATTTTTATATTCTTGGAATTAAAAAAATCAATAAAGTGGGTAATTGTAAATAATTAGTACATTTTGGAGAGGGAAATGTGGAACATAAAATAATAAAGTGGTAATTGACTTATAAAATAATCATTTGATATTAATTAATGAAGTGAAGAATGGTTCCTAGATTTTTAGAACTTAGGGGGGAGTTATAATCAAAGGATACTCTTGTTAAAGTTTAAATTCAACTATTTTAAATCTATTTCACTCCTCAAATTGGGTCCTAAACCGGGATTAAGGTTCGGCATTGTGTGGTAATCATATAAGGGGAATGTAAAATATTGAAAATGTATGGTTTAATGATTTTTCATATTTCTAGCGTGGTTTTGAACATAGAAATGATTATCCATTTTTATCAGGGGTCTTCCTAAATAATAAATAAATAAATTAAATTGCTCTGGATTTCAATTGATTAAGTGTTGTGACATCCTAGATAGAGTTCACTCCAAAATAACTAAACCCAATTGGAAACATTTCCTCAAGAGTGACTCCCCATACTATAGAGGCTGTCGAGTAGTAGTGAGTGCCGAGGGTGTGATAATGGGGAGACTATTCCCTTTAGTCAGAGTGGAGCACAAAAGATACAATTACTATGAATATAAACTGTATAGTGTGTTGGTATATGTATAAAAGTTAGCAGTTAAAACTAAATAACACATACTCGCTTTATCCTTAGTGGGAGTCTAAACATGTATCCATTTAATTATTAAATTTATTACAATTTGGTTATATAGTTCTAACACATTAATGTTTTCACAACATTAAAATAGATAATAATAATAATAAATGAGTATTGAAGGTGAACCTAAAGAATCCATGACCTATGGGGCCAACCAACTCATAGTAGTAACTCATGAAGTCTGACAGTAAGGTTCTGAGTGTAATCCAAGTATTACACCCAAGTAATTCCACAATAATAGAGTCTAACCTAGTCAATGGAAGTTTTCCATAGTAATCACAGGCTAGGAACGACTGGGTTTGCAGGTGTATCTTCAATACATTCATGTAATAATACTAACACCAGATTCTATGGTGGGTATATCTCATGGAAATCATCTTAGATAATCGATATGATGTCCTCCAAATGCACATGGAATTTCTTCCGTAATCTAAGGATGAATAAAATATGACCATCCCTATAAAGATAAAAAAGTCCAAATCAACAGGTACCTTATAAATTTTATATATATTTTATCATAGAACCTTTAATAATCATTCCATATAATCATTTAATGGGTTTATTTCATTTAAAATTATTAATAATTACAAGTTTAATCAAGGAAATGAAACAAGTATCAATTTTATTTATAATCATTTAACTAAGACAAGTGATATCTATAAATATATACTTTCCATAAAAATCTTCTAAAGATTTAATGATTATTAATTAACACTTACCTTAATAAAGTTTTTAACAGGAACACCCAAATGGTGTCCTAGATAATGAAAATATAGGTCACCAAGGTATAAATGAAGAGAACAACCTAAATTGGTGGTCTGTGGTAGGTATCAACCACCAATAGTGACATTGTGGTCTTACTAGGGCCTTATCTTAAAAATTAATCAATTGAATTTAAGGTAGGTGTATATAAGGAGTAAATCCGGGTGAAATTAGCTTACATACAATGGAAACAATTTATATAGGCTAAGAATTTAAGGTATGAGTCATAAACCACATATCTTATTCCTGTAGTGGATGACTTATCTAGTAATATCCCTTATTTTGGCCTGGATCGGAAGAAAATTGAAGAATGAATGAACACCCTAACAATATGGCATATGATCCAACACTAAAATAGAATCATTGATAAATAGAAGAATGATTAAAGGATCCTAATGGGTGGAGAGATTACTTATAGGAATCCAAGGAGATGAATGGATCTCAATTCTGAGGTCATATAGAGAAGATACCTTAAATCCTAGGTTAAAAGTGTGGAGGATATCTTCCTAGGAGAAGAGAGAAGCTATTGTACAATGGAAATAATAAATAGACAGGGGGAATAATATATATATATCTAAAGTAAAAATGGTAAATCACCTAGTCTTTAAGAGGTGTATGGTTTGGCCACATGGTTGGCCAAACCATTCTCTAGTAATTGTCCAAGGTTGGTGTCCAGCATGGTTAGTGGCGTATAGTTTGTCCAACAGTGATCTACCAATGTGTCCCTCCTTTCCCCAGGGAAACCCCCACATAGGCTATAACACATGGTTAGGAAAAACATGAACAACCTTTGTGATTTCTTGTGAGGAGGTCTGCAATACTCCACATGGTTTTTCTAACAATACATACTAGGTTATATAGTTTATACTAACTATGTATCCCAGTTGTTTCCTCCAAAGGTCAGAGCTCCAGTCTCCAATCAAAAACCAGATGCTCTATAACAATTACTTAAACCATATGTAACTTTTATAATGATAAAGGAAAGAATCCAAACTAAAAATAAAAGTATCCATACCTCATAGAAAAAATGGTTTCTTACAATCTTTCCTCTTAAATGAACTTATCCCCGAGTTTCCCTTCCAAGGGTGGTAAAACTTCATCTGGGAATAACTCCAACCACTGCACACATATGTCAACCTCCTACTACCAAGTATCATCTTGTGCACAACTACGCTTCCATTGAACAAATACTAAAGGGGTATACCATAATTAGAGTTCCTTTATGATCCAGTCAATGATGTGTATGGGATACCCCTCAAAGAAATCATCAACATCCAATTTAACATAAATAGGATCAAAAGTATGAGATGGGTTAGAATGGTAACAATGAAGCTATGTGATGTTGAAGACATTGTGAATGGTATGATACCTATAATGTAAAATCAAATGATATGGTATTGGACAACCTCTATCCAAGATATAAAAAGGCCCTAAAAATGAGGTGACGTCTTCCCCTACCTCCATATCTGCCTATGCCCAAGCCTAGTTGATACCCATAAGAAATCACAATCCCCGAACTTGAACTCCAGAGGCCATCATCGGAGATCAACAAACTATTTGTATTTATACTATGTAGTATCCATACACTTTAGGATTAATTTAAACTAATCATAAATATCCTTTATGATATGAGGACCTAGTAGCACTACCTCTCCCATATGTATCCAGTACAGAGTTCAATGAAATGGTCTATAATACAATGAATTATATAGATCCATATGAATTTTTCCTGAAATAAATTATTGTAGTAAAATTCGAAGATGGGTATAATTTTCTCCCAAGAACAATTGAAATCTATAAGATGAACTAGAATCATTTCGTCAAATACCTGTATAGTCTATTTCAACTGGCCATCAGTATAAGGGTAAAAAGATATGCTCAAAAGCATCCCTATACCAAATTATTTCTATAACTTCTTCAAGAACCTTGGCGTGAAATGATTATCACTATATGAAATGATAGTATGGGGTAACTTGTGTAAGAATATAATATCATTGAAATATAGTCTTTCAATACCATCAACAATGAAAGTATCTCATATTGGAAGTAATTCAAATATGTTTATAAGTTATTCCAGGACTACCCAAACCACATTGCTACCTCAAGGAAAACTTGGTAAGGCAACCACCAAATCCATTGTGACATTTTCAAATTTCCTTTTTAGGATAAAAAACTACTGTAACAATTCAGCAGGTCATTGGTGTTCCTCCTACACCAATTTATAGGTGGAACAACTAGTGATAAAAGCTTAAATATGACATTTCATCCTAGACGACCTATACCAATGATGAATATTACAAAAAGATACTTAGATGTGCTACCCATTGGGAATCACGTGGTTCTCTCAATAACTCCAATATCATTTCTGTAGAAACACATATATTCTCATGTATACATAGGATCTCATCACTATCAATAGTCCAATCTATATGTGATTCCTCAATACAAATACTATCATATAGGACCAAAAATCTAGGGGTTGATAACTTCTTTCTCTTT
This sequence comes from Viscum album, assembly GCA_963277665.1. Lineage (NCBI taxonomy): Eukaryota > Viridiplantae > Streptophyta > Magnoliopsida > Santalales > Viscaceae > Viscum > Viscum album. The sequence continues at coordinate 1,655,385,365 of OY728137.1, forward strand.
AAACTATCCTTGAGTGAAGAAGTAACTACCAAGGCTTCAAGAAAAGGGTGATTTTGACTTTGTTGAAAATTCAGATTCACATCATTAAGAATGGCCATGAATTTTTATTCACCACTAGATTCTTGAATGGCTTGTTCTTGAGTTTTTTGGCTCAGTGCATCTACTATCACATTTCCCCTTTGAGGTGTACGGGAAAGCTCAAAGATAAATTAATTAAGGTATTTAACCCATCATCATTGTTATAGATTCAAGTCACACTATGTAAATATATATTTGTGGCTTTTGTGGTCCATATACACCAGAAAGAACTCTCCCATCATATAATGCCTCCAACAACATAAGGCATGGACGACTTTTGAAAGCTCTAGGTCATGAATCAGTTAATTATTTTAGTGAGGTATCAACCAGAGAGACCCATACTCAATGAATGAATCCTCTTACATCAATCCTATTCCTAACCAAATGTCTGATGAATAATTTAACAATGTATAGCCTCTTACAGGATTTGGAATAATCAAAATTTGTGATGAAGTAAGCCTTCCTTTAAGATCCTAGAAGGACTTATGAGACACTTCATAGCACAAAAAAATCATAGCCTCGTTAGAAAGTCTATAACGTAATGCCTCAAGGAACGATAAGTCCTGTCCGAAACATCTAAAATATCTTTCCAACCCTAAGAAACTCCATATATCAAACACATTCTTTCCATGCTCCTAGGAAACCACAACACTCACATTCTCTAGGTCAATCGATACTCTTTATTTCAAGGTAATATGAACCAAAATTGAACCTTTTCAATCTAGAAGTTCCACTTAGTAAGTTTAGTATATAATTGATTGTCAAACAGTGTATTCAAAATGATCTCATGATGTTTTGAATGGTCAGTTCGAGTATGAGAATTCACGAAGATATCATCCAAAAAACACAATGCAAGAATCCAAATAGTTGTCAAAAAACCCTACTCATCAATTTTATGAAAATAGAAGGCATGTTCATAAGACCAAACGATAGGAAAAAGATTTCTATACAGACCGTAACAACTATGAAAAGCCGTACATTATATATCTGAAGTCTTAAATCAAACCTAATGATAGATCGATCTTAGATCAATCATCAAGAACACCCTAGATCCTCAGATCTAGTAAAAGAGATCATTTATTTGAGGAAATGGATAAATGTTTTTCATCATAAGTTTGTTCAAAAATTGGTAATCCATAAAGATCCAAAAGGTCCCATCAACCTACTTAGAGAAAATAACTGGTGATCCCAAAGATGAAGTGTTGGGTTGGATAAAACCTTTAGATTCTAAATCCTCCAACTATCCCTTGGGCTCATGGAGCTCAGTAGATACCGTCCTCTATAGAGGAATAGATACTAGAGTAGCATGTACAATGAACTTGATAATAAACTCTACCATTCCCACATGAGATAATCTAGAAAATTTTTCAAGAAAGCCATCCCTAAAATGATCGACCACTTGAGTAAAATCTTTCCAAGATATTCCCTACCCACTATATAATTTATAGTAATATGGGATATCTTTCCACATATCCCATGTTGATATGTTCCAGTTATACTAGCTTTGACATCCCAATCACCCTTGTGAGGAAAAATATTTTTCTATTGTGATGTAAGTGATACCCTATAATGATAGGAGTCCACTTTGGCTTGATTGGAAGCTAACTAGTCCAACCTAAGAATTAAATATAAGCACATCATCTCAAGGAAGACTTGGTAACATATAAAATAATAACTTCCTACCTCATGGGGATAGTCCCTACAGGGGTGTATACCCTCTGACTGCGCACCCAACAGTGTGTCCAGGGGAATCGCCACACAAAATTACTAAATTTTCAACCCAAGGCTCTCTATAGTCAATAAAAAGACAATGGAGTGAAAATCACCTATATCAAATGAGGTAGATATAATAATAGAGGCTACTAGAATATTACCTTGCACTGTAGAGGGTCCTTCTATCTACTCATTAGGAATCTACTATAATGCACACAATAATCTAGATCCATGATCTTGTGATATAGTTGTACTACCCAGAGAAGGTATGCCCTTATAACTCTGGTAATGAAAAGCCTAGCTACCTCGACCATGGAATCCTCCACATCCATTTTGGGAAGTACTACTCCAATATCTCATCTATTATGGAGTCACTAATCCTAATCATGAATGTAGTCCTTGAATGTGACCTATTCTTTTATAAACACGGAGAAAGGTCTGGTATAACCTCTAAAGATGACACATACAACTTCAAGAAAAACACTCAACAGGGAAAATATAACACCAGAGATTCACATTCCCCTACCATACATACTTATGGAATGTAATATAGGTCCCAATATAGATACTCTTTCCCCCACCACCCTAATGAGAAATCTCAAGGATACGCTTCCTACCATTGAAACAACTACCACCGTATCTTGTAATTGGATCTCTATGAACATTTTGTTTGTCTTATCTATAGTTATGAATAGTGATAAGAGACCAGTTTTCAACCTCAGAAAAATGAGAGAGTTAAAATAAATTCAGCTTCGAGCTGATGACATACATGATCACATTGTAAAAGCACCTTGCTCGAGATAACTCATTAATGTTAAGATGCAATGTGGAATGTTGAAGATCATTGAGAAAAACTAAATAGTCCATGTTGTACATAAAACCCTACATAGACTACATCAAATGTAGAAAACCATCTCAAAGATGAGCATTAGTGACTTGTTTAAGAATAGTAGGTGGTGCCTCAGGTAACACTCCTGAATGTAAGACTAGTGGCTCAGGGGCCACCATCATAGGATCATGGTCATAACCACCCTCTAGGAACATGGAATGAGGACTTCATAGTGACAGAGCTCTACAAATTCCAAGTACACAAATAAAAAAATATTCAAAAAACAGATAGAATCACTAATGGAAGAAGAACATAAAAAATGGTTCACTTTCAAGCATACTACCCCAATTACTAGCTTAGAAGTTCAGGGTGTTGGTAGGTGTTCATTTTTTTATTTATAGGGGTTCTAGTATATGGAGGGTAAATTATGATTCAAAGAGGGAAACACTATTTAAATTTTACTTGGCCTCTTCATTTTCTACAATCTATTTCATTAATAATTCATAAATTAAATTTTACATTTTAAGTGATTTTTACATAGTACAAGGTTTGATTAAGTGGATTTTCATTCCCAATTAATAATGGCACCTAATTTTTTTAAATTCAAATATTCACCCATTTAATTATAATTGGATCAAGTTTATTTGGTATGATAATGTAATGGGTAAAAAATGATATCACAATTATGATAGATTACCCATTCCTATTTAAAAGGGAACATACATGTTATAAATTTAAATTTATAGTCATGCAATCCTTTCCAAACCCCATCTCATGTAATCATTGGCACATAACTTACATAGGTCAAAATTGGAAATTTAGGAATCCACCATCAAAATATATAGGAAAACTCTATTTAGATTGATTTTGAATTTTTAAATGGAAAATTTTCTTTTCTAGAAGAAGACATTTGTGAACCAAAAAAATATAACAACCATGTCTCACTCAACAATAATAGGTAACACATAAAATTCAAGAAAAATGCACCTATATGTCTTGAAATATGAATGGTATGTGTATCATTGGTTACTATAATGATGCATGTAACCATATTTTTTCCATATTAGGCCAAGGTAAAATATTAATAGAGTATAAGATATGAAAAAATTCTAGTGGATCCCCAAATGGTAAAAGTATATCAACTATAATATGAGAAAAATAGATCATGAATATCTTATTCCCAGGAAACATAGTGTTTACCCTAAACATAGGTTTGCTACTCCCATGAACAGCTTATAACCATGTTAGAAATCATTCCAAATATCATGTTTAAATTTCCCAAACAATAAGACAAGAAACAAAACAACCTATGATACCACGTTTTGATGTCCCAAATGTAACGTCCCAATTCCGGAAGCCACCCAGAGGCACCCCGTACCTGGTTGGTCACATGGCCTCAAGCCCATTTCCCCAAATGCCAGAGGCTGTCGACTAGCAGCGAGGGCCTTGGGTGTGATAGTGGGGAAACTATGCCCTCATTCGTAGAGTACACAACGGAAGAAAAACAAATAGACAACAACATAAACTGTAACCATCCATACAAGAGTAAACGATAAACAGTGGAAGACTAACAGTAAACAACTGGAGCACACACACATGTATAAAAAATGATGCATGATACACATGTCTAGGAAAATAGCCAAACAAGTCACAATACTGAATACAATACTAAACCAAAGTGCAAAAGAAAATAGGTAAACTCCTCAGCATCGCAATCCATCACTTGGTCCCATGCTCTCCATCTCCACAGAAAGTCAAGTACCTAAAGTAGAAGAGAACATTACCTAATCTATACCTGAAACAATATAGTTTGCTTGGGCCCAAAATCATGGCCCAAACAAGATGTGAGACAAGGTCCCAGTAGGCAACCACCCAAAGATCTGTTCCTAACAGTCAGTGAATACATGACAATTAAATATACAAAAAGCAGTAAACAGGAAAGCCCACAACAGCTAAAATCCACAGTGTCTAGCATAGAATGTACACAAGTAACAACCAATCAACAAGTAGAACAACAGGTAACCCCCTGGGTAGTTCTCACAACCTAACCCTTATGGTTCAACCTAGAAGTTCTAGAAACCCTCTGGGAGGCACACACAGTCTCCCCCCTCTGGATCAGCTAAAAAAAGAATAGACTCTCTGAGGAATCACTCACCATCAATCCCCCCTATAGTCTTGTATCATAATAAAGGCTCTCTGGGGAAGAAATCAACGTTTCATTCCCCCTTTGGCCCACGTTGAGGAACTACAGACTCTATGAGGAAGCACTCATCGCCAATTCCACCTTTGATCTCACATCAAATTAATATGACACTCTGGAGATGCCCTTATGTCCATTATCCCTATGGTTCACTACACTAGGTTCTCACAGCCATATGTAAAACAAACATTCATAGCACGCGTATAACCTCAAGTAAACCTCAAGAACTACTTGGCTAGCATTATAAGGCATAACAACACAATAGTTCCACTATCCTACAACTAGGCATGGAAACTGGGAAAACGCCTAACAGGCAAACATGCATGGAAAAACATCCAGAGCATAGTAAAAATTACCCTATTCACAAGCATTGAAATCTACTCAATCAATAAAGAAAAGTAGGCAAACAACAAGGGAAAAGATAGGAAACCCACAATACCCCATTCAATGGAATTGGTGTAATTTCACAAAATATTCAAAGACTTCTTACAGAAAGGCACAAACCACCTACCTCGATCCTAGGAGATCGATATACTTGAACCACGGGGCTTGATTCTCCTTAGAATGGTGTAGATCTATGAAAATGCACAAAATTCTCAACCCATGATATCTTGAGAAAGATATGGAATTTGAAAACAAATCTCTAGGAGAAGGAAGGGCTTACTACTGTTGTTGAAATCCAATCAAAGACGGTCGATTCGGAGAATGGGTGGAGTCTCAGGGGCTCGGAGAAGAATCATGGTCGTACGGACGTTCTTGGCCAAATGTGACCTAGAAAAAGGTTGTTCTGGCGATTAGGCGCGACCCTAGTGTGTTTAATGAAAAAAGAAACTACACGACATGTACTTATAGGGTACACAACGTGTATTTGGCCTTTCCGTACTCCGCTTTAAGTGGCCTCCACATCACCCCTACACACCATGTGTGTGGCCTTGACATGGCTAGTACACAGCCTGATGCTGTATCAAAGTACACGACATGTACTCATAAAGTGCATGACATGTATTTTAAAAATGTCCCAATTTCCCCCTTTTTCTCAAAAACGACCAGAAAAGAAAATACATACCTAAAACGAAGATCCAAATTCTTAAAAAATCCCCCCCTTAATGAAATTTGTCCCTGAATTTCCCAAGCGAGGCGTAGAAGAAGAAACCTTGTACAGCTCCGGCCACTACAATCGTATATCAGACTCCCTCTCCCAGGTCTCATCCTGTACATGCCCGTGCTGCCATAATACCCGTACTAGAGGAACATACCACCCATGGAGAACCTTCGTACTGCGATCGACAATCCAGATAGGATGCTCCTCAAATGATGCATCCTCTTCGAGCTCAACCTCCTCGGGCTGAAAGACATTATATGGGTATGAAAACTAGCGTCGGAGCTAAGATACGGGGAAGACGTCGTGCATGACCCGGTACCTCTGAGGTAACTGCAACCGATAGGCAACCGGCCCAACTCTCTCCAATACCTAAAATAGCCCGACGTAATGTTGTGAAAGCTTACCCTGTCTCTGAATCCTCTTGTGTCCCAGCCTCGGTGCAACATGCAAGAAAACCTGATATCTGACCTCAAACTCCATAGGTCATCTCTGCTGATCAACATAAGACTTCTGTCAAGACTGTGCTGTAGCCATCCTCTTCCAAATCACTTCTATCTGCTCTGAGGTCTCCTAAACAAGTCGAGGTCCCAGCAAAGCTGCCTCTCCTGCCTCCATCTAGCATAAAGGTGATCGGCATGGCCTACTGTTCAAAGCCTCATAAGGTTCCATCTGAATAGTCTGCTAAAAACTATTTTTGTAAGCGAACTCCACAAGAGGGATATGCTTCTCCCAAGAACTGCCAAAGTCTAGAATGAAAGCTCAGAGCATATCCCCAAACACCTATATCATATGCTTGGATTGGCCATCGTTCTGGGGATGGTATATTGTACTCAAAAGTACCTGTGTACCCAAAGCCTTTTGAATCCCCTTCCAGAACCGAGAAGTAAAGCATGCATCCCTGTCTGAAACAATGGAGTGTGGAACCCCATGTATAAATACAATCTCTCGAATGTATTGTCATCACATATCATCAACACTTAAGGTCTCCTTGATCTGTAAAAAGTGAGCAACCTTGGTAAGTCTATCAACGACAACCCAAACAGCATCGTTCCCTTGAGGTGACCTTGGAAATCCAGTCACAAAGTCCATCGCGACATCGTTCCACTTCCACTCCAGAATGGGTAACTGCTGTAAAAGGCCTGATGGTTGTTGATGCTCCGCCTTCACCTGCTGACAAGTAGAACACCTCAAGATGAAACCAGCAACATCTCTCATCATACCTGGCCACCAGTATTGGCAATGAAGATCCCAATACATCTTGGTGACACCAGGATGAACTGCCCAAACTGATGAATGAAAATCCTGCATCAGCTCCTTGTGTATGTCTACTAGAACCCATACGCATCCCTGGAAATGTAAGATCTCATCCTCACCCACTATCCGTCCAGGAAGAGGTTCCTCTTCTGACAAACTCTCTCGCAGGACTAATCCTTATGAGTCTGATAACTACCTCATCCGTACCCGATCAAGAAGTGTAGAGGTAACAACTACATACGATAGGTAAATCTGTCCCTGTCTGTCGTGCACCTCCAGATGCATCTCAGAGAAAAGAGCTATAAGCTGCCACTCACTGCTGGCCTCCTGAACTGCCTAAATATGAGATCTAATGCTCAGCGCATCTGCCACTGCGCTTCCCTTTCCCGACGTATTGGAAAGCTCGAAATCAAAAGACTGAAGGTACTCAACCCTCCTGCGCTGTCTCAGATTCAGATCACGCAGAGTGAAGATGTACTTGAGACTCTTGTGGTTAGTGAAAACCACAAAGTGCTGTCCCAGAAGGCAATGTCTTTAACAGTGGAAGACATGAACAATAGCTGCCAACTTCAGATCGGGCATCGGGTAGTTCCTCTCATGTGGCCTTAACTGTCGAGACCCGTACGCAACGACTCCATCTTCCTACATAAGCACAACACCGAACCCGATACTTGAAGCACTACAATAAATAGTATAGCTCTTGCCTAGCTCTGGAAATGCTAGTATCAGTGTTGAGGTCTACCTTCCCTTCACCTCCTGAAAGGATAACTCACAAGAATCAGACCATAAGAACTTCGCCCCCTTCTTGGTCATACATTTCAATGGTGCTTCTAGGTATGAAAAGTCTCGAATAAAGCATCTGTAGTATCCAACCAGCCATAGGAAATTCTTGTACCTCAAAAATGTTCTTCGGCTGCTCCCAGAAAACTACAGCTCTCACATTCTATGGGTCCACAGATACTCTTCCCTCTAAGATGATGTGACTCAAGAAGTGAATGTGATCCATCCAAAAGTGGCACTTCGAGAGTTTAGCATAAAGCCGATGCTCTCTCAGTGTACTCAGAATGATCTCTAGATGGGTATCATGGTCGTGTCGAGTGTGAGAGCACACCAAGATATCATCCATGGAGACCACGACAAAGTAATCCAAGTAAGGATGGAACACTCGGTTCATCAGTGCCATGAAAACTACTGGAGCATTCGTGAGACCGAACGGCATAACCGTATACTCGTAGAGACCATACCTGCTCCTGAAGGCTGTCAGAGGTATATCTGATGGTCTAACACGCAACTGATGATAACCAGACCTCAAATCAATCTTTGAGAACACATGTGCTCCTCAAATATGATCGAAAAGATCATCAATCCTAGGCAAGGGATATCGGTTCATGACCATCAACTGGTTCAGCTTCCGATAATCCACACAGAGCCTAAGGTTACCATCTGCCTTCTTCACAAATAGGACATGCGAACCCCAAGGAGTAGTACTGGGTCGAATGAAACCGATTTCCTGCAACTCCTCCAACTGCTTCTTGAGCTCTTGCAACTAACATGTAGCCATCCTATAGGGAGTAATGGACACTGGTGCCGCTCCTGACATGGGCTCAATTGAGAAGTCTACCTCATGCTTCAGAGGCATACCTAAAAAATCCTGTAGAAATACATCTCTAAAATGATCCACCACTAAAGGAAAGTCCAACTATGAAGTCCCCTGATCATCCAGATAGAGACTAGCGATCTGGGCCGTAACACTTCCTAGCCTATGATGCTCGAGTCCTGCTCGAATCACCCGAACATCCCATTCACCTCTATGAAGAAAAGATTCCCCCTCTGGTGAAATGAAACTCACCTTGCACAGATAACAGTCGACGACTTCCAGGAAGGGAACCAACCAGACCATCCCAAGAATGACATCATAGCCTGTCATCTATAGGACATAGAGAGCCCATAAGAAAAGATAACCTGCAAACTCGATAGGGAACTCTCTGCACTGATGTACAATAGATGTCCTCATCCCCAAAGGTGTGTCTACTGTCAACAAATCTGCAGAAGAAAAGATACAAATCCCGAGGCTCTCCACAACAGAAACAGAGATAAATTTATACGTATCACCAGTATCAAAAATAGCTGAAGATAAAACTGAGGCTACTAAGATCGTACCTCGAACTGTATAAGGTATGAGATCCTTCTCCGGATAGGTCTGATCCACTGCAAAAGCCTGGCCTGCCCCGCGGCCTTGTGACCCTGCCTGACCACTCTGAGCCGATCCACCTTGCTGAAGCTGAACGACTAGGGACTGACCGCCACGGCCACGACCTCCACCTTGGCCTGAATGGCTGGAAGAACTCCAGTTCCCCAACTGGTGAGAAACTGGTGGTGATGCTCCTGAACTAGGAGTCATGGAAGAAACTCCTTCACCAGCTACTGGTGAGAAAACCTGGAAGAAACACTGAAGGTGACCCATCTTGCCACAAGATAGGCACTCCATTGGGTCTCTCTCGAAGTCAACTGAAAGATATTCACCTGCGAGCAGATCTCCCGCCTAAGACCATCCTCAAACTTCCTTGCTAAGGACATACCATGTCTACAGCGGAGGGGTGTGAAATGTTGCAGCTCAGTGAAAAGAGAGGAATACTCCATAACAGAAAGAGTATCCTACTCTAGAATAATGAACTCCTGGGCTCGATCGGCCCTCAGGGTCTCCAGGTTGAAGTAGTCATAAAACACACACTAGAACTCTTTCCAAGCCATGACCAGGTAATGACCCACCTGCGAGATCACGTCCCACCACATCTTGGTGGAGTCTCATATACTATAGATAGAGAGCTTGACCCGCCTCTCTGGAGGAGTTTCCAGATGCTCAAAGATAGCCTGCATGGCTTCCAGCCATGACTCTGCAGCCTGTGGTCCTCCTTCCCCCGAGAAATTTGGGGGATGCTGCTACTGGAAAAACCCACGTCAAGTCTTTCATAGTCGTGACAGGAGGCGGTGCTCTCTGAAAGTTCTTCAACATCCTCATAAATCCTTCCCTAAGCTACATATCAACGACTACAACTAGTATGACAGCCGTTACCCAGGCTAGAACGACTGGAGGATCCAGAAGGGAGTCCTTGATCATCCATATCTGGCATCTGATCACTATCCTGCAACTGACTCACAACCAGAGTATGTCTTAGAGGCATATCTCTGAAAGATAAAAAGCATACCTTAGGTCAGGAATATCAAGGATAGAGAAAAAAGGAGTAAATAATGGAAATAGGAGAAATAAACACTCAAGTTTTACAAAACATTACTACACGACATGTATAAACTCTACACGGCGTGTACTTGACTCTATTCCCATGCCTGAGTCTCCTTGCATGGCTAACCCGCACGGTCTTCTTAAACTGAGACTACATGGTGTGTTCCCTGTGGACACGGAGTGTAGTATAAAAGGTTTTAATGACCCGTGTTGTTAGTTACACGGTCGGTTACACAGTTGAGGCTACACGGTGTGTTCCGAACAAACACGGCATGTACTTGAAGATTTTTCCCGACCCGTTTTGCTGGGGACATGACCAGGTACATGGATGACCCTTACAAGGCATGTCCCGACGAAAACATGGCGTGTATAGGAGGAGATAACACCACCCCATGTTGTTCATGACATGGACGGGTACCTAGAACAAGACTACACGAAGTGTTCATACAAAACAAGACTTGTATTACACGAGCTTCCCCAAACCGTGTTGTTAGTGACACTTCCGGGTACCTAGAACAAGACAACATGACGTGTTCATAAAAAACATAGCGTGTATTACATGAGCTTCCCCGACCCGTGTTGTTAGTGACACGGTCGGGTACACGGATCACTACTACATGGCAGGTACCTACCGTACACGGCGCGTTTCTAGAGATTCTTCACAACCTGTGTTTCTGCTCACAGATTTAGTGACACTTTTTAAAAACTACACGACATGTATATATAAAGTACACACCGTGTATTCTGGGTTTTTCCAGGCTGTAGCTCTGAAACTGCACCGAAGCCCAGAAAAAACTGAAAAACAAGCATGAAGGTGCCACATTCCGATAAGTGAGGGTCCATACTCCCCATAAATAAAAGCTTGGCATCTCTTACATATTGTATATAAGGGAAACAAATCAATGATCCACCATGTTCGATTAATGAGGGCCCACCACACCTCAAGAACCAAAATTTGGCATTCATTTAAGCAAGGTACAATACAAACAACTTCTCTATCAAACAACAAGGATTCTATCAAAGCATCTATCACAACAGCATGCATAATATACACAATGTCTATCACAACAAAATGAAATTTCTAATGCACCCTAGATGTCATGACAAGAATGCATGGCATGTGATTTCTAACAAGTGACTATATGATGCATGAGATTGCATACCCTCATATAATCTAATTGCGACAGAAATAGAACCACAATATCAAAAACAATAACAAGACAAAGCATGTGAATCACTCTAGGTGAAATCAGATCAACTGTAACATAGCAAAACTAGAAAACTGTAATAAGCGAGGTAGATTGGCTTTTCCCTATACACGGGTTAGATACTCCCGATAAATGCTTAATAATAAGTACTGAATGTGTCCTATCCCTGGATAAATGCTCCAAACAGTAAATCAAGAGGAAAGAAACCCTCTGATACAACTTTGCAACGTCCCAGTTCGGGATGCCACCCTGAGGCACCCCGTACCCGGTTGGTCCAATGGACTCAAACGTATTTCCGCAAATGCCAGAGGCTGCCGACTAGCAGCGAGGGCCTTGCGTGCTATAGTGGGGAAGCTACACCCTCATTGGTAGAGTACATAGAGCAAGAAAAACAAATAGACAATAGTAGAAACTGTAACCATCCATACAAGAGTAAACGATAAACAGCGAAAGGCTAACAGTAAACAACTGGAGCACACACACATGTATATAAAATGTTTCATGATACATATAGCTAGGAAAACAGCCAAACAATTCACAATTCTAAATACAATAATAAACCAAAGTTAAAAGAAAACAGATAAACTCCTCATCATTGCAAGCCATATCTTAGTCTTATGCTCTCTAGCTCCACAGCAAGTCAAGTACCTGAAGTATAAGGGTGCTTTCCATTATCTATACCTACAAAAATATAGTCTGCTTTGGCCCAAAAGCATGGCCAAAACAGGGTGTGAGACAAGGTCCTAGTAGGAAACCACCCAAAGATCTGTGCCTAATAGTCAGTGAATACATGATAAGTAAAAGTACAGAAAGCGGTAAACAGGAAAGCACACGGCAGCTATAATCCACAGTGTCTAGCATAGAAAGTGCAAAAGTAATAGCCAATAAACAAGTATAAAAATAGGTAACCCATGGGTAGTTGTCACAAACTAACCCTTATAGTTCAACCTACAAGTACTAGCAACCCTCTGAGAGGCACACACCATGTCACCCCTCAAGCTCAGCTAAAAAAATAATAGACTCTCTGGGGAAGCACTCACCGTCAATCCTCCATATAGTCTCATATCATACTAAAGGCTCTCTGGGGAAGCACTCAACATCTCATTCCCTTGTGGCCCATGTCAAGGAACTACATAATCTCTAAGGAAGCACTCATCGTCAATTCTCCCTTTGGTCTCACATCGAATTAATAAGACACTCTGGAGAATCCCTTACGTCTATTCTCCCTTTGTTCCACTACACTAGGTTCTCACAACCCTTTGTAAAAAAAACATGCATAGCACGCGTATCACCCCAGGTAAATGTCAAGAACTACTTGGCTAGCATTTTAAGGCATAACAGCATAACAGTACAATAGTTCCACTATTCTACAACTTGGCATGGCAACTGGAAAAATGCCTAACATGCAAAACATGCATGGAAAAACATCCAGAGCACAATAAAAATTACCCTATTCACAAGAATTGACCTCTACTCATGAAATCAAGAATGCAGGCAAACAAAAAGGGAAAAAATAGAAATAACACAATACCCCGTTCAAGGGAATTGGTGGAATTGCACAAAATATTCAAACACTTCCTACAGAATGGCAAAAACCACCTACCTCGATCCCAGGAGATCAATCTACTTGAACCACGAGGCTTGATTCTCCTTATAATGGCGTAGATATATGAAAACACACAAAACTCTCAACCCACGATATCTTGATAAAGGGGAGGAATTAGAAAACAAATCTCTAGGAGAAGGAAGGGCTTACCACTACGGTTCCAATGCAATCGATGACGGTCGATTCGGAGAACGGATGGAGTCTCGGGGGCTCAGAGAAGAATCACGGTCGTACAGACGCTCTCGGCCGAACGAGACCTAGAAGAAGGTAATTCTGGTGATTAGGCGTGACCCCAGTGCATTTAATGCATAAAAAGAAAGTACACAGTGTGTACTTCTGTGGTACATGGCGTGTACTTGGCCTTTCCATACTCTGCTTTAAGCGGCATCCACATCGCTCCTACACACAGTGTGTGTGGATCGGACACGGCCAGCGCACGGCCTGGCACTGTATCAAAGTACAGAGTGTGTACTCATAAAGTACGTGACATGTATTTTGAAAATTTTCCAATTTTACCCTTTTTCTATAAAAAAACCAGAAAGAAAAGACATACCAGAAACAAAGATCTGGGTTCTTACACCAGAATTGGTACACTTCTATGTAAAAGAACATACTTAACCACATGGACTCAAGAGAGCATCATTATATGCTTAAGGATATCGACTAGTAGCGAGGGCCTTGGGTGTTAAAGTAGGGATACTAGTTATAGTGAAGCACATCATATATAGTAATAATTAATAAATAGAGGAAGCATAATAATATTTAATATGACCACATAAGTAAGAATAAAAATCCATGGAATAAATAAAAAATCAAGAGCTATAAATTGTATCATATACAAACTGATGATTTCATTTACCTATAAATTTAAATAAGGAATATGTGGTAGTAGTCAGAAAATAAAATACATGATTTAAAAAAAATCAACGAATATACAAAAATACTAAGATTTATACCATTATTCTGTTTTGTAGCTCCCATCTTAATGAAAGTAAGAAAGAAATGTTTCTGAAGCAGGATGCTTCCTCCTACCCACAATTGTGATCGTATAATCTTCCCAGGTACCAATGATGGCCTAGATAGGGTGTGTAAAAAATTTAAATGGGCCACCACCAACAATGTTTATGAAAATACTATCTATGAATATAAACTATATAATTTGTAGGTATATATAAAAGTAAACCGTACAAAATAAAAAACCCATACCCACTTCAACCTCAATTTGGGTCTAAACATGTATCCATTTTATTATTCAATTTATTATAATTCTATTTATATTGATGGAAAAAATGAAGTTAGAAACAACACTGAAATATATCATAATAATAATAAATGAAGATTCAAGGTGCATCCAAGAAATCCTTGACCTCAGGGGTTATCCAATTCATTATAGTAACTCACAAGTCTTGTTAAGAAGGCTGTGAATGTAATATAAGGGGTACACCCAAGAAATTCTACTATAATCGAGTCTAGATGAATTTATGGAGATCGTATATAATAATCCTATTTTAATAATGAATGGGCGAAATGGGGTGAATCCCTAGCTCTATGTGTCTAAGAACTTCAAGTTGAATCAAAGGAGTGTATCCAAGGCATTATAATATCAGTAAAGGAGTCAAGTGAATCATTATTACATCATCATGAAATTCACATAATATGGAAAAGACCATTTTTTGTTGTGGTCATCTCACTTTTCAATTAGAACAATGAATAAAAATGGAATGATATTAGTGCATAAGGCATTACCTTGGAAATCCAAGGCTAGATCAACTCTGACCATCCCTATAAAGATAAAAAATGTCCAAATAATAGATACCTAAAACATTTAATTCACATATAATTATAATCCATGGAATACTCATATGATCTAATCATTTTACCGGATCAATCAATTAACATTCATTAAGCATTAAAAGGTGAATCAAGGACATGAAACCAATATCAATTTAATTTTAATCATTTAACTAGGCCAAGTGATATCTATAAGTATATACTTTACATAACATGATTTTGGAGATTTATTAATTAAAAAAACAATTACTTTATTAAAGGTCAAGTCAGACACACTGGAACAATGTACCAAACAATCCTTATATTGGTTACCAAGGAATAAATGAAGGGCACACCGTAAATGGGTGGCCCATGTTGAGGTATAAACTTCTAATGATGTTAAGTAGGTCCTACTATCCAAATATTACAAATTAATCAATTTAATTTAAAGAAGGTGTATATAAGGATAAATGATTTTTAAAATTGGTGTGCAACCAGTAGAAATTCTATATAGATGTAGATACTTTAAGGGATGAGTAATATATCCCTTACCTTATAACTTTAGTAGATGTCTCATTCATTAATGACCCTTAGTTTTGATTGGATTAGAATAACATGAAATAACAGATGACCTCCCTGAAAATAATCTATAAGAGCCTTCACCAAAAAAACATCATCAATAGAAAGAAGAATTATTAAAGGATCCTAAGGATTAGAGATATTACATTTAGGATTCCAATGAGATGAAAGGATAACTATTCTAAGGTCATATAGAGATGATACCGTGAATCCAAATTTATAACTGAGGTGGATATCTTCCCAGGAGAAGTGAGGTGCTACAATGTGTTGAAAATAAGAAAGATAGATGGTGGGATAAGATCTATATACCTAAGGAAAAAGGTAAAATGTAGAAACATTAAGAGGCATATGGTTTGGTATCATGGTTTTCCAAACATTGCACCTACCATTCGCGAGCTACTATCCAAGGATAGTGGTCCACATTGTTGGGGGATCACATTTTCCCCAATCATGCTCTATTTGTGTGTCCCTCCTCTTCCCATGGAACACCCCCGCATGGGATGCGGTGCATGGTTAGGTAAACTATTGATAGACCATGAATTTACCTCTAGGGAGGACTAAAACACCCAACACCATTTCTCTAACCATGCAGGCCGGGAAGAAAAATTTCTACTAACCATGCAGCCTAGTTGTTTTCTCCAAAATTTAGATGTTGGGTCTTCAAACTTGTTCAAGATGCTAATGAACCCTTTCTTAAACCACATGTCACATTTATAAGTATAAAGGAAAGGATATAAACTGAAAATAAAATGATCTATACCTTATAGATAATCTAGGTTCTTACAAGTAGTTTGAATTTTATGTGGTATATATTTGATACATTTTTTCACATAATTTAGATTGAGTAAACATAGTATTTAGTTGAAATGTGATAAAATGGAGAATTATTTTTTTTTGAAAAATTGAGGTTATAATATGATATTCATTGAAAATATTATTTAAAATATGTGTACTAAGTGTTTTAATTACTGAATATTACTTTATATAATTTTTCCAATTTTTTGGGAACAACATTTTAAAATTATTAATCATTAAAAATATTGAAATATTTTTTGGATTTTTTTTAATGTGTGTGAACTCATGAAATCAAATATTACCTAAAATACCATTTTTTATACACTAATTCTTTATGGTATTATTTTCATAATTTATTAATGAATTAAATTTTTAATTTTGGGGTAATTCATTGATTAATTTTTTATTTAAATCATTTTTCAAAAGTGTCACACCATCTAGAATTTTCTTCTTTATGTTCCCTTTGACCATGCTTGAGGTTATTATCATGTGCTAATCATATATGCTATTGTCCCTACTTCTTTTGTGCTACCTCAATAACCACCGGTCTACTACCATAAAATCATATTCTACCATGAAGAAGATTATAATTACACTTCCATGAATAAAATCTTTTATTCAATGACCTTCCTTTCATTCACCCACTACCATCCCGTTTGATATCATTCCCACACATTTCATACCATTCCTACACCATGATAACACAACCTACTACTACTCCCATATGCTAGTACCTTTCACCCCCACTATGATACCATATCCCTATTTACCTCTATTCATGCATCACATCTGCATAGATCCACATGTAGGGTACAACCATCCACCACTCATAGACTGAATTCCACAAATCATAATGAAACCATGCTAAGTAAATCACCATGGATTATTTTAATCCACCCACCCCACATTTAAAGTGGTTCACCTGACTATCTCCTTTATAGATTCAACTAAAATGGTTGAATTAATTCAAGACTAAGTTAGCTAAATATGTGTTTGAGCTATTTAAGGAAGTGGAAAGCGATTCATTGTAAGCTGGTACCATAGATCTTCATCCAATATCGGTTGATAAAAACTAAAATTTGGAATTGGGATTCAACTTGTGTTCTAAATAATGAGTTTGAAAAAGAGATCAAATATGAGTCTAGGGATGGATATAATTCGATATCATCATAAGAAATTGAGTGATTGAAATCAATGAATTTCTATAAAAATAGAAACCATACATTGTTCAAACTTTATCAAAATAATGAAGAACCAACCCCAAGCCATGTTGTGCTATTTTTTAATTCCATTAGAACTAGACAAATCCAATTTCAGATTCAATAATTTTATTTCTTGAAGAAACCTATAAAATGAAAAAAGAAATTACCCAAAATAGAATAACCCCATGACGAGGCACTATCACTATATAAACCAATTTAAGAAGCCTTTAGATAATATGAACCGATTCACTAAGACTGGTAGTGAATCAAATCATGGGAGATTGAACGAACAAGATTAAGACATTGTTGAAGTTTTAGAACTACTAAAACACCATTATAATAATACATAAATGAAGATTAGTTTCAACTAAACTCTCCATAAAGGAAGAGATCCCAAAAATTAATTTTGATTGGTTGAGGAGGAATTGAAGATAGCGTAAGAGGATAGAGTTTATACGGTTCATGTTGAGATTGACCCGTTGTTTCAAAGGAGGCCAATAACTGAGCTCAAAAGAATTATATGATCTGAAATGTGTTGATAATTTCACCTCGATGAATTTTGGTGAAATGTACATAATAAATTAAAAAAAATGTACTAAATATTGCATAATAATATTAGAATTATAATTATAATTATGTACATTGTTAATTTGTTTTTTATTATGTTGTAGGGACAAAGGAAGAAGTGGAATAGATCTTGAGGACAATGGTGTTGTGGATGCCTTACCAAGTAATTATACATTCTAGGTGTTCATTGAAGGGAATAGACAAAGATTATAAATCTTAGGCGATATATTAATGAATAAGTGAAAGTTGTCTATTTTTAGGGGTGTTTGGATGAGGTAGGCCATGTCTCGGGGAGTTTTACCCCAAACCAAGTTGCATGATGAGACCAAGAAAAAAGAATACTATATTAACCAGAGAAATAATTATGTTTTTGTTAAATTGATAAATTCATATGAAGATTATGATAGTTTCAAATTCTGTGATGATTCACAAGGATGAATTGATATTTAAAGATTAAAATATTGGTTGCACATCACTAAAGGTATTTCAAGTGGACCTAAATAATTTTTAAAGCATATTATATAATTTATGTTCAAAAATTACATAACATATTTACATGAGGAAATTAAATATATGAGGACCTCAAACTTTATTCCATAATGCACAAAGAATATTCTAGAGTGCAGTGAAGATTTCATAGACCTATGGAATCATCTATACCAATCCTATGAGTTGTAAAAAGTATCATGATCTGGGGAGAAAAGGTATATAGAAGATTAATTTGAGTCACTTGATTAATAATATTAATATTTAGAGAATTTCCATGTGGAGTCTATTGAGGCATGAATAAACTTGATTTCTATGAGAAGGATGTGATTCTTGGAGTTGGTTTACAATTTGTAGGTGAAGATTCAAGAGACTAAGGGTAAGGAGTGGGAGTATTCTTGGGAGGTAAAAAAGATATCTATTCACATCTCTATTTACAACAACATTACTCATGGATCCACCTCTATTCCATTAAGGATGATCACCACCATTTTATTAGGGATCATTCTTCTATATTTAAGGGATTAATAGTGCACAACAATGAATGGAGACCTAGAAACATAAGTTGGGGAGGATTAAATGTAGGAGGGTAGTAGAGCTTGAGTTGGAGGAAGAGTCAAGACATAGTATATGAGCTTCTTCACCATTTCTATATTCTTATTTTCCCATATGGAGATGTTTTAATGAGTTATTTTGATTTTATTCTTCTTACATGTGTAAATAAATAGTTTAGGGGGATCAGGCTGGACGGGATGAAATACATTAATTATCAATTTTTTATTGGTTTAAATAATATATTTCTAGTTATTTCCATCTATAGTGTTGAGATTCTCTCCATCATGGCCATCCTTTCATTCTACTCAATGGTTTGATAGGCGATGGGTAGAGTTATTTTTACCTTGGTGACAACAAGTGAAGTAGTCTTCTTAAATGGTTGTGGTATTCTCATCTCAAAGAGGTATGACGATTTTCATGAGTTTTTTAGAAATATTATTTCACGTGATATATTTCAGGTGAGGACATTTTTTATAATGGGAATTTGTTTTTATAATTCTCTATACATTTCTCTTATACCTCTGTGATTATTTCTGTAAAGGAGAGGAGACCTTTTATATCATTTTTATCCATTCTAGTTCCCCTAATTTAATCAATTGTTCAGTACCAATTTTTTAATAAGATAAATATTACTTTCACCACATTTTTATATCATCCTTCTAATTTCATTCTATTAATGGATTCTTTATTTTTTTATCTTTTGTTGTTTTTTTCTAGTTTTACTCTAAAAACTTCCCATTGACTATGGTTAAACCCTTCTTACAACAATACTAGTATAAGTAGGCATATAAATAATTAATTTTACTATCATCAATAAGAGGAGTTTCTTCATTCCTTGACTCAAAAAATTCTTTGAAGAAATTAATTTTGAATTGAGCTTCTCAAATCCCCTGAAATATATGTTTTTTATTTTGAATTATAAATTTGATAATTTTTTACCATAGAAAAATTATCAAAAGTCATTATTATTTTATTTTCTATTTAGTAATTGATGTTTGAAGTGAATAAAACCATCATGGATCATTTAATTTTTTGTTTTATGGTTTTCTACCACAATTATTTTCATTAATCACCAATAGTGAACTATTGGCTAGTAATTTGAAAAATAGCTATCTAGATAAAATTATAATAGAACATGGATATAGAATTTTTGTGGTTTGGATTAGTGTTAATGGAATATCATAAAATTATTTATTTTTCTATGAGAATTTTTTTGGGAATATCCATTTATTAATGTGGCGTGCATGGGTGAGTCAGGAGAAAACAAATGCTTAATTTTCTAATGCATGGTGGATCAAACAAAATTTTCATCTTAGAATTGTTGTCAGTTACTGTGTTTTGTGAGTTATTCAGTAGTAATAATAGTATGATAGAGTTAGTTGAAAATGTTTAGGATCTATTAAACTTTCTAGAAAATTAATGACTATGAGAATGTAGTTAGAATGAACACATTCCATGTTTTGAGGGAGATGTGGAACTAGTGATTTTGACTTAGAGGAATATAACATAGTCATGTTTTTAGGACTACATGTTTTTTTGGAACTTGTTATACCCCATAAAATATACAGTAGGTACACAATGAAGACATTTATTTATCTCCCACATCATGTGGTGGGGCCATTCAATATGTAACCTAGATGGAACCGGACTTAGGGAGTGGAGGAACATGCTGAGGGCCAGACCCAAACGTACAAGTTGAGTGAACTAACTAACATTCCATATAAATAGTGTTTTAGTATGAGATATTGATTATAGACACAATTTTAAGTTTTCAACTTGAGATAATACCTCATGTACCCCTTTATATATGTCGTGTATGCCCTTCCGCCCGGTTAGGAAATTCATGTGATCCTTTTTATGTAAGTTTCTATGTTGAATGTTGTAATAGAGTCTTTGACCAGACTTAGATAAAGCCAAGTATTACACCCTATAAATCATGATACATGACCCCTTATCTATAGATCAATCATATATATAGTCATGTATCCGCTAGTAAGGACTTTGGTCATGATCGTCTATTCCTTTTTCCCTAGGTAGGGTTAGGTACCCATCACTTACATCTGGGGACCCTGATCACTTTCTGTGTAACATAATATAAAGAGTAATTTTTGCCTCAACATACTAGGTTATAATCACATATCTTTGAATTACACTCCATTATATTTATTTATCCACCTATATAAAGGTAATAGTCCTCTATATGTTAGTTGAATACCCCTATCTGAGGTTTTTTTCTAGTGATTCACATCTTTCCTTATGGAATTTCCTTAGATTATACATAGAACTTATTCTAAATTTATGATTTTTAGAGTCCACTGAATAGTGTTATTTTTTTGAATAGATATTAGTTTTGGGACCTACTGGATAACTTGTATCCTTATTGAGCATATCTGTTTTCTCCCCTCTTCACCCTTTAGTTTGTGGTTTGGTGATGAATCTATTTTTGTTCTTTACTTATTGTTAATTTTAGAGTTTCCTAATGCGTATGTTTATACTCTACACATGTGTTATAATTTTATAAACCATGTATTATGAAAATTATAGGCTATTCGATGGAGATCTAGTTGAACATAATGCAGGTAGTGTTTAATGATTCTCAGAGGTTGGGGTTTCTAGACTATTGATGGACTATGGTTCTGTTATGAGAATTTATTCTCTATATTTTATTTTTTTAACCTATACTCTTGTTGTTTGGGATGTACTTTTTTGTCTTTACTTTTATTATGTACTATAATATTATAATATGGGATGTTAAAGATTGTTCATGCATTTATTTTTCTAGTTTATAATATACCATGTTACTTTGGTTTGTTTGGAGATGTGTATGTGTCTGTGGTTGAGGATGAGGCCTCTCATACATGTGATATGATTACTCAATTCTAGTCACTAGAATCTAGCCTATTGGATTCAGTCTTTGGGTGCAACACTCATCTTACTGCCAGTAACGTGGGGCCCGGTGGGTCTGGCAGTGCAACGAAATTACTACAAATATCATGGAAGAAATTCATATATCTAGGATGAAATAATTGTATGGATGAATGATATTCCATCATCACTTCCCCCCATTCTGATTAGGGTTATAAATCATCCATCAATTTATAGAGAATAATGTGAATCTTGAGACCAACTATCAGGGTTCTCCCCACTAATGAGTGTGTCTGAAATTATGTTATAGTAATGGTTTTATATATATGAGTACTTAAATCAATAAACTAATAATAAATAGATATAATAATATAATACTAGATCTCATATATATCCTCATGTATATATCAAAAAATATAATCTGTCAATAAAAAATCCACCATTATTTATTCACCTCATACACCTTATAAGGTCGAAACCTCCAGCTAAGATGCACACAACAATGTTTCCCTTCCCAAGTGCATATATTAGATCATTATAAAATGAATAAATAAATTCAACACACTAACAATTCCTAAAATTTAAATCACATTAATAAAATATTTATTTATGTATTTTATGGTATATATATACCATGGACTATTCACTAAATAAATAGTACCCCCAGTACTTTAAGACATGAACAACCATGTCCAATTCTATGTCTTGAGTGGGATAGTATCATTGCTGATTATAGACCTTCCAAGAACCATAACATACCACATAATTATCCTATATATAAGAGAAACCAAGGATCACTAAAGAAGAATTATAATATTCCACAAATCATTCACATGGTTTTCGTAATATGAAAATAGGATCCATACTCAATATTTTCATCAGCTCTTGGAACATTAATTTATACTAATAAGACTATATAAACATGACACCTTTATTAGTTAAGGTTATAATTATAATATAATTAAAATAAAATTATTAAATAAAATTATTTTTCTATCTTATAAGCCATATAAAACTTCTGATCTCAAAGACATCTGAGGGAACTTTCCTTGACAGAACAACTTCCCCCTTCAGGGGTACCTCCAATATAATATCCTGATATACCATATGGAAGTGGAATTTAAATTTATAAATATAAAATGAATATTATAAATTTTATAGCTCATTTTGTGATATTTAATAGTCTTCAAGACAATCATAATATGTCAACTATGCTCATAATATGATTTAAATTATAAAAACATGTCATCAATAAATACTACCCCAATGGAATGTAAAAATAAATAAAATATTTCATTTATCAAATCCACAAAAACTAAATAAAATTAATAAATTTTATAGGAATTAGTAAGTACTATAAATGACCCAAAAATGTAAATTTTATCCTTACCAATGGTTTAAAACAATTGGTAAAGGCTGGACAACCATTGGTATAAACTATACCAACGATTGTCCAAACCCATTTGGTCTTGAGTCGTAGGGATAGACACATCCCAACGGTTCTATGAGAACCATTGGGATATGTATGAAAAAATTACTATATACCAACGGTTTCAAAAAACCGTTGGTATAAACGTTTACCAATGGTTTAAAACTATTGGTCATAGCCAAAATCATCTCTATACCAACGGTTTACAAAACCATTGGTATAGACTTTTACCAACAGTTTCTCACAAAATGGTGGAAAATATCAAGTAAAATTATATATTCCAATGTTTTAAAAACTGTTTTCATATACTTATACCAATGATTTACATAAAAAATTTGGTATAAGTTCCGCATTTACATATATACCAACAGTTGTAAACCGTTGGCATTTCCTTTTTGTACCTGAAGCAACAAGCCGACTTGCTGGCCTCCCCCTATGAACTTATAGCAATTCCACCAGAAATTCCTCTAGCAGGCCAGAAAAATTCAAACACAACAGAATACATACAGGGGTGGGGGTGTGGGTGTGGGGGTCCATTATGAATACCTACACAATACCTGCACAATTCTACATGCATAATTTCGTATGAATTCATAAAGAATTCAAACAACACATAATTCATACAGAATTTTGAATACCTCCAATTCTGTATTTAATTACCCTCTACACACATACAGAATTAATACATAATTAATAATGAAATTACATCATGTATTCATATACAACAAGTATACCCATACACCATTAACACATAATTCACAAGTTAATTAAATACATAAAGAATTAAATTCATAATTCAGGGGGTTGGGGGTGTTTAGGGGTTTGGAGTGGTAGTCCAAGGGGGGTAGGGGGTGTCCAGGGGGTGGGGGTGTCTGGGGTAATGGGGGTGTTTAGGGGGGCTTTCCACATTGGTGGTGGGGGGATATCCATGGGGGGTGGGGTGGTGTCGAGGGGGTTGGGGGGGGGGGGGGCTTCCAGGGGTGGGGTGGTGTCATGGTGGGTGTGGATGGTCTAGGGGGTTGGGGGGGGGGGGGGGGGGTGGCCTGTCCAAGGGTGGTGTGGTGGTGTCCAGGCGGGTGGGGTGGCTGTCCATAGGGGTGGGGGTGTCTAGGTGGTGGGGGGTGTCCAGGTGGTCGGGTGGTGTTTAAAAAGGGTGGGTGGTGCCCTGGGGGGGGGGGGGGGTCTAGAGGGTTCGGGGCTGTCAAAAGGGGGGTGGTGTCTAGGGGGTGGGGAATCTAGGGGTTGGTGTGTGTGGGGGGGGGGGAGGGGGTGGTGTGCAGGTGGCAGGGTGATGTCTAAGAGGGGTGGGGGCATCCAGTGAGGGGTGGGGGTGTCCAAGGGTTGGGGGTGTTTGGGGGGGGGGGTGTCCAGGGGGGCTCTCTGGGGTGGTGGGAGTGTCTAGGGGGTGGGGTGGTGTCATGGGGGTTGGGGAGGCTTTCAAGGGGTGGGTGGTATTCCAGGGGGGGGGGGGTTGTGGGGGATTTTCAGGGGATGAGAGGTGTCCAGGGGTGGGGTGGTGTCTGGGGGATTGGGGGGCGGGGCTTTCCAGGGGTGGGGGTGTCCAGGGGTGTGAGGGGTTTTAAGGGGGGGTGTCCAGGGGGTGGGGTGTTGTCTAGGGGTAGGGGCAGTCCAGGGGGTTGGGGATGTCCAAGGGGGGTGGGGTGGTGTCCAAGGGTGTGGGGGTGGCTGTCCATGGGTGTGGGGGTGTCCAGGTGGTGGGGGTGTCCAGGTGTTAGGGTGGTGTCTAGGAGGGGTTAGAGGGAATATTGGAGGTTGGGGTGGTTGTCTAGGTGGAAGGGGGGTTGTACATTAAGTGTCCAGGGGGGTGGGGGTGTTCCAGGGGGTTGGGGGGTCTCTCCAAGAGGGGTGGGGTGGTGTGGAGGGGGTAGGGGTGGGGTGGTTTCCAGGGGGGGTGTCCAGGGGGTGGGGGCGGTCCATGGGGTGGGGGCTGTCCAGGGGTGGGTGTGTTCAGGTGGTGGGGTGGTGTCTAGAAGGGGTGGGGGGGGGGCTGTAATGGTTTTAATGGAATTAATTTCATGGAATTTAAGATGCTTTGTATTTTTAAAATGGTTTTGGAATAGTGTTTATTTCAATAGTATGTGTTTATTTGGGAAGAAATGAATGCTTTTGGTGTGTTTGGTAGAAAGGGGGATTTGGTTATTAGGAAGTGGATTTCATTATTATTTTGGGACAAAAATACTATTTTATTTTTTAAATGGAACCTTAAAAGAGATTTTTGTAAACCATTGGGGAGTTTTATATAGAAATAGGACTCTATTATGTGATTCTGAAGTGGTTTTATGAAGAATTATTTATGTTGTACCTTTATGGGATTCGCGATTTTCTGTCCCTTATTTTAGAACATTAGATTATTTTACTAAAGGTTTTTTTGATAATTCATTAGAATGTTACCACTATATATGAATCAAAAAGTCAATAAGGGGATATCTCAATTAGTCATTCTTGTGATCTATCTATTGTGTTCCTAGACATGGCCTCTACTCAAACTCTTGTGGAAGTGGAATATCAATGTTCTTCTCGGATCATTGATTATGCATGGGAGTTTCTAAAATATCATCCACTATTTATTTATTGGTGATCAAGGATCCCATGAGGCAACAAATTTGGTAGCTATGATTTATGTGATCATCAAGTTGTTAGAAACCCGATAATCCACTGGGGTGGGGGGCTGTCCAGTGGGGTGGGGTGGGGGGAGGGGTTGTCCACGGTGGTGGCAGGGCTATCCAGGGGGGTGGTGGGGCTGTACATGGGGGTGGAGGCTGTCCAGGGGGTAGAAGTTGTTCAGGGGGGGGGGGCTGTTTAGGGGGTTGGGGTGTCTAAGGGGGGTGGGAGGGCTGTCTATGGGGGTGGGGGCTGTCCACGTGGGGAGGGGGTGTCCAGGGGGGATGGGCGGGCTGTTCACAGGTGTGGGGGCTGTCAACGTGGGGAGGGGGTGTCCAGGGAGGATGGGCAGGCTGTCTATGGTGGTGGTAGTGCTGTCGAGGGGGGTAGGGGTGTCCAGGGGGTGGGCGGGTTGTCCATGGGGGTGGAGGGGCTATCCATGGGGGGGGGGGGGGGTTGTACAGGGGGTACATGGTGTCCAGGGGGTCGGTAGGCTATCCACGAGGGTGGAAGGGCTGTAGAGGGGGGTACGGGGTGTCTAAGGGGGTGGGTGGGCTATCCATGGGGGTGGGGGGCTATCCACGGGGGGGGGGGGGGGGGGTATCCAAGGGGTATGATCTGTCTTGGGGGTGGGTGGGGATGTCTAGGGTGTACGAGGTGTCCATGGGTGTGGACAGGCTATCCACGAGGGTGGCAGAACTATCCAGGGTGGTACGAGGTGTCCATGGTTGTGGGTGGGTTGTCCATGGGGGTGGGAGATCTGTCCACGGGGGTGGGGGGATATCAAGGGGAACGAGGTGTCTAGAGGGTAGGTGGGGCTTTCCAGGGGGTAGGAGGTGTCCAGGGGGGTGGGCTGGCAATTCACGTGGGTGGCAAGGTTTTCCCGGGGGTAGGGGAGTCCAGGGGGCTATCCACAGGAGTGGGGGACTATCCATGGGGGGAGCGGCTATCTAAGGGGGTGGGTGGGATATCCACGGGAGTGGCGGGGCTATCCAAGGGGGTCAAGGGTGTTCAAGGGGTAGGGGTGTCCAAGGGGGTCGGGGCTGTCCACTAGGGGGGCTATCAATAGGAGGGCTATCCAGGGGGTTGGCGGGCTATCTGGAGGGGTGGGCAGGGATGTCCAGTGGGGTGGGCGGGGTGGTCCAAGGGGGGTAAGAGGTGTTTAGGGGTGTGGGAGGGGATTTCCATGGGGTACGAGGTGTCTAGGTGGTGGGTGGGCTATCCACGGGGGTGGTGGGCCTGTCTAGTGGGTACGTGGTGTCCAAGGGGGTGGGCGGGCTGTCCATGTCGGTGGGGGGGTTTTCTATGAGGGTGGGGGGATTTCCAGGTTGCATGGGGTTTCTAGGGGGTGGGCGGGGCTGTCCAGGGGATAAGTGCTCTCCGGGGGAGTGTTATCCATGGTGGGGGTTGTCCGTGGGGGAAAAGGCTGTCCAGGAGAGTGGGTGGGGTGTCCAGGGGGAGGGTGGGGCTGTCCAGGGGGTACGGGGGTGTCCAGGGGGAGTGGGAAGGCTATTCATTGGGGTGGTGGGTAGTCCATGGGGTAGGGGCTGTCCAAGGGGGTGGGCGAGCAGTCCATAGGGGGAGAGGCTGTCCAGGGGGGTTGGCCGACTATCCATGGGGGTGGGTGGGGCTGTCCAGGGGGGTGGGAGGGGCTATCTAGGGGGGTGGGAGGGGCTTTCTAGAGTGGTACATGGTGTCCAAGGGATGGGAAGGGCTTTCTAGGGGGAACAAGGTTTCCAAGGTGGTGGGCGGGCTCTCTATGGGAGTGAGTGGCTGTCCGTAGGGGTGGGGGGGGGGGCTGTCCACGGGGGTGTGGGTGTCCAGGGGGGTGGGGGGATGTCCATAGAGGGAGGGGCTATCCAAGGGGTGGGCAAGCTATCCATGATGGTTCCAGGGATGTCCAGGGGGTACGGGGTGTAGGGGGGTGGGCGGGCTGTCCATAGGGGTGGGGTGGGGGTGTCTTGGGGAAGGGTGAATCAGTGACAACAAATCATCATGTCATGTTTTATTATTTATAGTTAAAAAACAAAGATAACATGACATACCTAATCACACATATATTCAGGCACAACAAATCAATAAATATCAAAGGTCAGTAATATCATTAAAATTGTAACAGATCAATTTGTCCCTCACCACCATCACTATCATCACCACCATCATCAGCCTCACCCTCATCCTCATCTTCATCCCCATCATAATCCCCACCCTCATCAATGCCATCCTCCTCACTCTTGTACTCAGCCTCAGCCTCCTCATCACCCTCCTCATCTACCTCGCCCTCCTCCTCTCCCTCCTCCGCCTCGACCTCCTCCTCACCCTCCTACTTTTCCTCCTACTCGGCCTCATCTTCACCATCTTATCATCCACCACTAGAACTACCCCCTTGTGCAGCATATATATAATTCATCGACAAAATATATTCATCAGAAGATGTTCTGGCCTCTAGTGGAAGTGTTGGATATAAAACTTCCATCGGTTTCATAAATGTATTGTTTGCCCTAGCCGATTGTTCTGCCGTCTCTGTGGCCCTTTTTCAGATTGTTATTCCAATGACTTAAGCTGATAGAACTCAGTGGAACTACAAATTGTACCAGAAGATTTCCAATACCTCATCGTAACTATACTCTTCCTAGGTCGGCATCATACACTACCAGGGTGCTCATCTCCCAACACCAGTTGTAAGTCATAGTTTGGACCAAAATTTCCAGGTTCCTAGGCATCAAGGGCCTCTAAAGAGGCATGTTAAAACTAAAAATAGAATATTAATTTAAAAAATAGATATTTATATTTTAAATCTACAAAGTAAAACTTTCAATATACTACTATGTCGGTTCAATAACCGTACTTCCATCTTTTTTCTTTATACTTGAGCATAACAATTTTTCTTGAGGCACACATCCATCTATATATTCAATTTATACCTCTATAATGACATTGAATGTAAGTAACCATAATTAAAAATTGGATACCAATAATTAATTACATAAATAAAATTATATAACAACTTTAGGAATCAAATAAATTATGAAGGAAGCAATATAAAGTGAAATTCATAAAGAAAAATTATAAACTGCCATACCTACTACCTCTCATGAAATGGCATCGTAATACATCCCAATGTGTGGAAGTATTTTTTAGCATCAATGTTTTTTTAATTCTTCCAAATGAATCCTAAATAAAATTCAAGAATTAGTATTCACGATAAAAAAGAAAATTTCCATTTAAATACCTCTAATGGGATTAATAAATTAAATTAGCTAGTCATCTAATGAGTATTCATTTGTCGATACTGTTCTAACAGTCAATAATCTACGACAGGGACCACTTATAACTATGTGCCCACTCTAACACGTCTTCCAATGTACAACTCATGCTTATAAGCACTCCAATGCTCGCCTAAATCCTTTAGACATGCTAGACGTGCACCCTCACCATCGGGGAAATTAAACCATAGCTGACCCCAAAATATTTATGCCTATAAATAAAAAATAATATATTACATTAAATACAACATATTTGTTTACCCATATCTCTGTCCAAGCTTTATCCTTGACTTCATTTGGTATCTGTCTCCATGAGAGCGGGCTAATAGGAATGATGTTGGAGTATTTGGAAATCATTTCCAAGAAACTCCGACATTGCTACCCTAATTTTTCAATCATTTGACTATCTTAATTATAGTCCACCATCAACTGCATGTGGTGGTTCTACACCACACATGTTCATGTGCTCCCCCACCCCCGCCTCCTATCAAAATATGTATCTGTTATGAAAGAAAAAATATATTTTATCAACTAATTTTTTAATGAAAATAAATAATAGTGTAAAACTTTGTTATTTTTGTATAATTATACCTACGGTAGTCTTATCAGTGGGCGCCACTAGATTCAAGAAACTGAAGGAACACCCAGTACAGATCGAGTGGGTCCCAATGTATGCTCTATAGGGACAGACTCTGGCAGAGAAGGAGTCGAAGAAGATGGAATATAAAAGCCCAGAGAGAAGAAAGCAGAAGTAAAAGAAGATGACAGGGATGGATGGCTGAATGCTGGATGGGGAGTAGGAATCATCATTAGATATGGTACAGATAGGTGAGGAGGCTTATATGTAAAGGGTGGTGAAAACATGGGAGGCCTAAATATCACATGTGTCCTTAACCACACACTGTGATCAGAATATGGGAGGGATGGTATGTTAGTGGGAGGGGCATAGTCTTATCCGGTATGCTGACCAGATCATCTAGCTGTCGTACCACCCCCCTTCGTATGAACACCATGACTACTGGGGCCACTACTAGGCTTCTCATAAAATAACTGTCGCCTACTAGATGGATCCTACAAAAATGTTTTAAAAAAATTAATCACATGAAATTATATATTATTTTAATATATATATTTGAAAAAAAATACTCACTGTAGGCACAAGTGGTGGAATGCCCAACTTAGTCATGTGACCATTATTGTCCATAATCTGTTTTTGTCACCTCCCATAAATTGGTTTGATTTCCTGCATTTGAAAAAATATGGATGTAAATAGAAAAGGATAACTAATGTGTAACCCAAAAATCAAAATAAATGATAGGGAATAGGTGGATTCGTGGACAATTTAACTATCCATTATTTTAGGTGAGATGGAATAGATATATAATGAAGTTGATAAATCGTAATAGATGTAATAAAGAAAATTAATTTTTAGTAGGATGGATATTTACTAAGTGTCATCAGTCTATTAAAATCATGGAACATTGATTATACCAGATTCATAAGGGGTAAAGAAATTCTCAAAATTAAGTAAAAATTTAATTTCCTTAGCTCAGATAGATGATGTTGGTTTCAATACATGTTTTGAAGAATAATACAAACCATCATGTTCATTACCTGGGATAATGTTAAAGAGATGTCTTAGATTTATACAAATTTTATACAAATTACAGTTGAAACATATAAATGTTCACCAGGTTAGAAATGTTGGTTTCATAGGATTGAATACAGTTCATTTCCAAATTAGAAAATGAAATTCAAATAAAATTGCAACCAATAAACAATGAAAATTCACATAACGGTCAAGTCAGATATAACATATTTATAATCAATATTAAATCCATTTGAATAGTGCCAACCTTAACATCCCAAGTCGAGGTAAACCAAAATAATTGAGAACATTAATGGATGATTTTATATATTTCTCCCCACAACTTCAGGTTCATAGTCATCTCTAAAAATTGAGCTATTGGAGTCATCAAAGTAATAAATGGATCGTTTATAATGGCAGTAGGGATGGTGTCAATGGGGGTGGGCTGGGGTGGAGGTGTGTCCACGGGGGTGGGCGGGCTGTCCAGGGGGTGCGCAAAATATCCACAGGGGTGGCGGGGCTATCCATAGGGGTAGGGGGTGTCCAGGGGGTAGGCAGGCTATCCACTGGGGTAGGGGGGGGTGTCCACGGGGGTGGTGGGGCAGGGGTGGTCCCGGGGGTGGGGTGGCTGTCCAATGGGTTGGGGGCTGTACAAGTAGTTCAGGGGGTACAGGGGTGAAGGTGTCCGAGGGGATTGGGGTGTAATCAGGGAGTGGGGGGGGGGGTGTCCAGGGGGGTGGGCGAGCTATCCACAGGGGTGGGGGATGTCCAGGTGGGGGTATAGGGTGTCCAGGGGGTGGATGGGTTGTCCACGGGGGTTGTGGGGGTAGTCTAGGGGGTATGGGGTGTGAAAGGTGTGGGCGAGCTATCCATTGGGATGGAAGAGCTTTCCAGGGGGCACAGGGTGTCTAGGGGGGTGGGTGAGATGTCCATGGGGGTGACGGGGGTTTCCACGGTGGAAGGGGGTGTCCAGTGGGGGTGGGTAGGCTGTCCACAGGGGTGGGTGCTATCCATGTTGGTACAGTGTGTCTTGGGGGTGGGTAGTCTATCCACAGGGGTGGTGGGGATATCCAGGGGGGTAGCGGGTGCCCAGGGGGTGGGCGGATTGTCCACAATGGTGGTGGGGCTGTCCAAGGAGTAGGGGGTGTCTTCGGGGTGAGAGGATTGTCCATGGGGGTGGGGGCTATCCAGGGGGTATAGGATGTCCAAGGGGTGGGAGGGTTGTCTACGGGGATGGTGAGGTTGTCTACAGATGGTAGGGGCTATCTAGGGGGGTGGGCAGGCTGTCCACGGGGTTGGGGGTGTCCACAGGGGTGGGGGAGGGGGTGTATAGGGGGGTGGGTGGCTATCTAAGGGGGTCAGGGATGTCCAGGGGTGGGGGTGTCCAGGGGATTGGATGGTGTCCATAGGGGTGGGGGTGGTACAAGGGGTGGTCAGGCTGTCCATAGGGGTGGAAGGGTTTTCCCAGTGTAGGGGGTGTCCAGGGGTGGGAGGGATGTCCATGGGGGTGGGGGCTGTCCAGTGGGGTGTGAGGTGTCTAGGGGGGTGGGCGGGTTGTCCATGGGGGTGGTGGGACTGTGCAGGGTGTGGGTGGGCTGTCAACAGGGGTGGTAGGGCTATCCATGGGGTGTAGGGGGCATCAAGGGGGGTGGGAGGGCTATCCACGGGGGTTGGGGGTGTCCACAGGGGTGGGGGGTGGGGGGTGTCCACGTGGGTGAAGGGGATATCCAGGGGGTACATAGTGTCCAAGGGGGGGAGGATAGGCTGTCTACAGGGGTGAGGGATTTCCACGGGGGTAGGTGGTGTCCACGGGAGTGGAAGGGTTGTCTAGGTGGGTAGGGGGTGTCTAGGGGTGGGGGGTGGGTGGGGTGTCCATTGGGGTGGGGGCGTCTAGGGGGAGGGCGGGATGTCCACGAGGGGGGGGGGGTAGGGGTGTCCAGGGGGTGGGCTGGCTGTCCACGGTGGTGGGGGGTTGTCCACATGGGTAGGGGGTGTCTGGGGGGGGGGGGTTGGGTGGGTGGGCTGTCCTGAGTGAGGGATGTCACTCTTTTCCTTCAAGATATAGGAATAATTAGAAATAGGAAGTATCTTAGAGAAAGGCTAATGTTATACATCCATTATTCTATTAGTTATCTCACTTATTTGAGGTGTTGAAGTATCTATGAATATTATTCCCTATTTATATATTTTCATATTCCTTTTAGATTATTTATATTTGAAATCTAATTAGAGTTAAATATTCAATGATTAGGCATAAATGATTATAATGAAGGTGCTACCTTGACTTCTCTTAAATTTATATGTGTGTTATGTGATGTTTGTTAAATAATTGTGAGAGGGATGATATAGGTGAGACCATTTATGATCTTCTTAAATATTTTACGGTTTTTAGGAAAACACTAAAAGGTAGTATCAAGTGAGAAATGGTAGGGTGGATCTAATTATGGAATGGTATGTGCAATTTATGACTCTATTGTTAGTTTGGTATGATGATGTCGGGTATGGAAATCATTTCATGATGTGATCACTAAGATGGTTCAATGGGTATGTGTTGTGAAAAGCCCATGTGAAAATGGGTGATGTTAATCACTAGTGGTGTGTGAGCCCCCCTCCCACTACACAACCCCCCCGAGACCCACTCCCCCAGCTCTCGCATGCAGCCCCCACCCTCCACATTGCACAACCCCCTCACCCCTACAACCCCCACCTTGCACAACCACCCCCTACAGCCCCCAAAGCCAACACCCCTCCCACCATATAGCCCCCCAATCCCACTGCACACCCCATACAACCCCCACCTCCAACTGCACAGCCCCTACCCCCCATAGCCACCCCTCCCATTGCACAACCCCCCCTCCCCACAACCCTCCTCCCACTGCACAAACCCCCTCCCCACCACCTCCCTAATGCTGTCCTTACCCTAACCCCCCAGAACCCTCTCACCCCTGTAACCCCCACCCTACATAGCCCCCTCTACATCCCCCACACTACACCCCCCCCACTTCACCCCCCACAACCAACCCCAACCCACTTCCTAGCACCCCCACTACCACTGCACCACTTACATCCCCCCATAGCCAACCCCCTCCAACTACACAGCCCCCCTACAACCAACCACACCCCCCTAAACCCCCCCACCCCCCCGAAGTCCCCCTCTCCCACCTCCCCCTGCATCCCCACCCCCACATTGCACATCCCCCTCACCCCTTGAAGCCCCCACCCTCCACAACCACCCCTATAAGACATGAACCATTTTCTTAATCAAAAGGGCCTCAATAAAACACCTAAACAGAACATGACATGTGAATCTATTTGAGGAGGAAGAATAAAAACTTAGTTGAACCAAGGATGGATCATAGGTTAGGAAGAAGGGTTTGCAAAGAACAGGGGAGCTGTACTTTATGAATAATTTAAAAAACAACCTTGTCTTCAATGAAATCAGAATGAAAAATAGAATAAATGGAGGTAGAACATAAAACACAGTTATAACATACAAATTTGATGTGGACTAACAAACAATCTGTTTGTGGTAATAACGTTTTGTACACTAGAGGAATGGGAGATCTCGTTTAGGGCGCAATGTGGGTGGATCATGATCTGAATTAGGGGATTCATTTGTGGTAGTCTATTCTAATGATTTTTTAAAACCATTGGTAAATATTATAAAACATATACCAATGGTTTCCATGAACCATTGGCATAAGGGAGGAAAAATACCACCTATCCCAATGGTTTTTTGAAACCACTTGGAAAACTACCATCTATCCCAATGGTTATATATAACCATTAGTAACAATGTCTCTACCTGGGCCTATCCCAATTGTTTTCCAAACTGTTGGGAAAAAACACTATAAAAATTCCTACACCCACGGTTTTCAACAAACCATTGGTCTAGGAAAACTATCCCAAAGGTTTTTAGAAATTGTTGGGATAGAGTTGTTGGCATAGAATGAATTTGTAGTGGTGACCAAATTTTAATAAACAACCCATCTTAAAATTTCCTCGAATCTAACACAAATTTGGTGATATCCATAATACAAGTCAATCTTATAAAACTACCTTTTCTATTTAAATTGATTAAATTAATAATATATTATGGGAAAAGGAAAATATTTTTCAATAACCCTTTAATTCAACCTTTGTTATTCAATACAAGTATATACTTTCATTAGTTTTTTTTTTCAGAAAATAGAATTATTGCACCTTAAAGAGAGGTTTGGATTGGATAAACCCTTTCACTTTTAGTTCTTTAAGTTAAATTTTCAAATAACTAATCATGGTTATTTCAATACAATATGGAAGAATAGATATTGGTTTAAATCCAAAAATCATTTTGAATGAAAACTCAAGATCTCAATTAAAAGTCAGTCTCAAAAAATCTTCAGAAAATACATCAAAAAGAGGTCTACTACCGGTGGATAGACATTCTAATCACTAACTTCAACTACTCCAAGCACATTACCTTCCATTTTAGAAGTAAACAGATCTTAATTTACCCTAATTGGGTACTTATCTACCCTCTTGTAATTCCCATTATCCAATGAGTGCATTTGGTATTCCCCCTAAAGATTATGAGGATACACACCTTCGATAGTAGTAGATATGA
The DNA here is from genome assembly GCA_963277665.1 of Viscum album. Classification (NCBI taxonomy): domain Eukaryota; kingdom Viridiplantae; phylum Streptophyta; class Magnoliopsida; order Santalales; family Viscaceae; genus Viscum; species Viscum album. Next base: position 1,655,420,926 of record OY728137.1, read on the forward strand.
GAAAGAATCTAGGTTAAAAATTTTATTCCCTAAATAACACTAATAGAAATTATATTAAGGACAAGAAGATCCCAAATATTCCTATATGTTTATATAAAAATTTCACAAGATGTATTTCCTCTAGGTATTCTCTCTAGGGTGTTATGGCACTAGAGGATGATGACACTTCTCCTAATCCTTTGTTGGTCAGTTTTTCTATGGAGAAACCTTTTCTCTACCCCTTCTTCTACTATTATTTTTTATTTACAATGATGGTATATACATTAATTATTCTCATATGTAGTATATGGGAATAATAATTATCATGAAGGAACCATCAAACTGCACCATTTCAAGAAGAACCATTTACCATCCCTGGATGAACTCTAGTTACAGTGATACATCCCTGGATGCATTATTAGAATATCTCCCTCATGGAACTATATCTTAAGATACACTACATTGGTGGTGTCATTTGTCGCTTATATTTTGTTTTTATAGACCTTTTATGAAAATTATATACCCAATGATTCATTTTTTATAATATAGTATCTTCTCTAAATCTTGAAGAATTATGGTAATAACACAAGGAAGGAAACAATTTATAGGCCCAAAGGTTGAAATATGTAATAGAAAAAGTTCTGATCTACATTAGAGCTTTTATTAGGGGTTTAAATTTAGGATAATTCTATTATAACAAAATCAATGAATTCCCCTTCATTAATTCTCCATATTAACATTTCTATTATGGATGAAATTTTCTTAGACCACTAATATGATGTAAAGTCCAATTACATCTACTTTATAAAGTAAGTATGAGTTATTAAAATTTGTATTCATGGGTTGAAATATGAGGATATTTTCTAAGGAACGAATCCTTAACATTTATATGATTTTCATGTTTCATTTTTTCTTATTTATAAGAGGGTTTTCATCAGTCTGTAATAATCACATAGTATGTTATGTATTTTTAGTGATAAAGAGACAATAATAAAAATACTTTTATATAAGATCCTAATTTAGTTTACTTTTTAAATTTTTAACCTCCTATAAAATTTATTATGTGCCTTAGTGGTTAATATCAATGATATCAAGATCCTAAATCCTCTTTATGTGTCAATTTATTTAATTAAAAAAAGTTTTTAAAAATAATAAAATGAGTTATATGTTTTATTATTTTACAAGGTTATTCTATTTTTAAATATATTTTAGATTTTAGTCACTCATATATAATGGATTGAGAAGCTCCCATAGAAAATAAATCACAATTAAAAGTATAAGATTACAAAATAATACCTATAATAGTAGAAGTCCCTTCTCCAACACTAGTGGTAGACTAATCAACCACATGAACCCTTTCTGAACCTTTTTGTTAAACATATAGTTGAAATATTAGTATATAAGGAATAACATCATTGAGACACTATAGATTTCTAAATTTAATTTGAAAAAGTAATTAGGCTTTATGTGTCCTCATTACCAACACTAATAATGCCAAGCTAGCTCTCTCCTTAAGTTAGGAGGTTATAACATATTTCTATACTAGATATCCTTCAAGGATGTAGCTTTTCCCCTATATATATAATATCATTTACATATTCTAGTATAATTATAACATTTTAAATTATGATACATCATAGTAAACGCTACACTATAACTTAAATCAACTGACCAATCCATTCCACTTATAATTGATAAACAAAAATCCTAGAGGGTGGTGAATTATCATGTATCTCTTCCTATATATCTTTTGGTAGACATCATGGTATTACACTCTATATTTATGTATATATTCAGATTAGATTATTTTTCTAATAATGTAATTTTAGAATTTGGATAAGTACAATACAGTTAATTCATAAACCCAACCCCTATCATATATTTCATTTTTATCAAATTATTCCATGCTTTTAAACATAGTTTTAAAGATTCCGAAACATATATTAAATATAATAATGAACAATATAGATATCTATAATAGGGGAGATTCTAAATTTATTGAATCAATTTAAACATATTATTAACCTAATTATCTCAAAAATATAAATAAGAATACACTTTTTATTTATTATTGATGTTTTATTTAATACAAATATTTATTTGATTATAATTTTAAATTAAAAATTCATAAGAAAAAATGAAATATTATAGAACATCTTATATGTTCCTACCTATAAACACCTATACGGGATGCATAGGACTCAAAGGAACTATAAAATGTGAATAAAAGAGGCTAAATGATACCTAGAATACACCCTGATTAGCTCAATATTTATCCATAATTATAATTTCTATTCATATTTATGGATCACCTTCTGAGTCTCTTTAATATTACCCCCTAGATAATACGAAACCAAATATACATAATTGAATTTTGATACCAATTTTTAATAGCCTAACCCAGATCGTCTATTGAACATGATTAAATTTCCACATTACCTTAAGATCACTACTAATTATTAAGAGGCCAACATAAACACCAAGTGATGATAAAAATAATCTGATTGGAGTAAATTTCCATCTTAAATCTTAGTGATTGATTTATGACTATTAGTGGAAACTTTTTCTTTATTTCCTATGTATCATTTGACCAATTTTTTGAGATATATATTGATGATGAGAATTCTAATAGAGGAGAACTTATAATAACCCAATATTTATTAATTAGAATTTTTTAATTTTTCCTTTTTTTATGTATTAAACTAGGTAATTTTTTATAAGGAATATAAAATATATTAGGAGGCTGAAGGGAGGAATTATAGTTGGGTTTAAGTGTTGTACAATGACACATTACCCAGTTGACTAGAACTAGGTACCCAATGGTGTTTTGTTTATTACATGGGATTTGATAAAAATCATTAATCACCCATTGGACATATACAAGGTATGTCATAGACTACAAGAAAAATTTTAATAAATGATATAATTGTTGTTATACCTCAAAAATAATATCCCTAAAAATACATCAGCTTAAATTTTCATCATTTTGGAAGTTATAGATCCTACCTCTATCTCTCCTTACATTATTCTATTTTAGTTCTTGATTTCTTCTTTGAAGTCATATACATTTCATAATCTAATTTCCATTGGAGCTCTTTTTTTCAAGACTAAGGTATGATCTACTATATTCTCCAACATTTTCCAATTTCTCAATGATAATGAAAAATTATATTCTTATTCTTATATTGGTTAGTAAAATCCATTCTTTATTTTGGATTCTCTGCCCTCATGTAATTGAAAAGGCTAAAACATGTTGAATTGAATGTAACACCCTGTTTTGATGTCTTATAAATACATGGTAATGGAAGAATCCCAAAATTAAAATATTTTTGGACAGTCTGTTTTTTTGGATAAAATTATCTCTTCATTTTTTATTAGGATTAATGTTAATCATACGGTTTATACTGGTGTCCCCTCCTATCATCTATATATTTATAGTTCTTGGGAAAGTAGTGGTATGGGGTTGAGTGATATTAAGTAAAAGAGGGAATATTTTTTTATTAATAAATGACTTTATATTATTTTCTTTTCAAATTTTAACAATATATTGATCATGATATCTACGTTATGTTATAGGTCTGTTAAGGATTCTTTAATTGGTATAAATTGATCTTTATGAATTTATTAGTCATATTTTTTACTTATTTATATTTTTTTCATAAATATTTAGTCAATTAAATATTATTATATCTTTTCATATCATGTTTTATCGATGTTTTTAACAGATAGATAATTTAATGAAGCATTCAATGATTGATTATATTTGATGTTTTTGTTCTTAGAACTACTTATTGTTTATTCCTTATTATATTTCATTTTAATCATTGAAAACATGTTTTATATCCTCATATTATGTCTTATGTATCTATAAACAACATTTTATACCTGTTTGTGTGATTTGTTTTTCTATGAATTTTTTTTTGAATGTTTTATATAATTATTATAGAGTGAAATGGGATTCTAGATGCATATGAATCAGTATATATTATGTCTAGGCCCCCTATGTGGATAGATATGACTATGGAATATTATATTAGTACATCATCATGTGTATATTTGATACACATGAATAAAATGGGTGTTTAGTTTCCCTTGCTTAGTTTTTGGATGGGATGTAAAATCTTCTTGACTCTATATACATTATCCTATTTCCAATTGGGGTGTGAAACAAGATCAACCTGACTATGTATACATCATTATATTTCCCATGTGATGGGTATTACATCTGGACTCTACTATCTCAACCCCCTTCAAATTTTGAACTGGGATTAATGAAATTATACTAATGTTTACACCCACAAGGTATAGAGAGTTAATTATTATAGCTATCATACATGTATATAATTTCAACCAAATCATGGTCATTGTTCAATTTATTTAATAACATGTTTTTATAAGTACTGCATGCTCATTGTTTATACTATTATGATTGTGAAGTCTTTTTGGGGATCTGAAGTCACATTACAAGAATTTCATGAATCAATTAACAAGAATAAGGAATTGGATTGTGGATTTAAATGGAATGATCCCATATAATTATAAGTATTGGTTTTCAGTTCACTAAAATATCAAATAGAATGTTCAAAATTATTATTATCATATATAGGTATGGGAAAAGAGTAACACATGGAAGAATTTCCTAAATAATAATGACTGAAATTCAATCTAGAGAATGATTTATGGAATCAATAGTTTCTCAGTTTAATAGATGGTCATTAACATTTTTAGGAAGTTAATGTAACCATATGACTAGTCAGGTCCATCTTTGAAAGAAGGGTTGGACCAGTCAGATGATGTGTCATGTGATCATTTGAGTTCGTTATCTACAGGGTGGTTTATTCATTATGACTATAAATTTATACATCCAGATAAATTAAATATTATAGTGTTATCTATTGTAAAAAGAATGAAAAAAATTACCTACTATTTTTTTCTTATATGCCTATTTGTTATTGTTTTCATGGAATACTTTAGGTGTGGTGATTTATGATGATTTCATCTTCTTATGTTTTTGATGATTTAGTAAGGGAGGTGTTTAATAGTAATTTTCATGAAGTTTTGGGAGTGAACATACCATTATTTTAATATTATAACTTCATATGGTTTTAGTTTTGGTGAATTTAATGTTTTATACGCGTGTCTCTTCAAACATGTGGTATAAAATCTAAATATAGATCATAGAACTTCCAAAAAACTGAGATATCTTGTCTTTACATGTGTTTATGATTTTTTACATTATAAGTTACTAAGTAAGAGACATAAAATTTGATCAAATAATTCAATACAGTTTAGATTCTGGAGAATTCATATGGTATATTATCTAACTAAAAATGATATTGATGTTCCTTTAACTGAAACTAGCCCAGATAATATGGTAAATACTTAATTGGAGAGGCTAGATAGAAAAGATCAATGAAAGATTTAGAATAATTTAGAATGAAATAATTATTTTGATATTTGGGAGATAAATACTACTATAGATCTTATGGTAGAACTAATGTATGAGTATGAGAAGTAAAAAAAATTCAACAAAGTATTTCTTATATTGAATTTATCCAGTTTGATACTTTCAAAAGGAAGATCAATAGAAGGTAATGTGAATGAATTTAACATGATCTAGAATCAACTCTAGATAGTAATTATAACATTTTTTGATGATATTTTATGGCATTTTTTGTTTTACTATTTTACATAATCATGGTAAATGATGATGATATTAGTGATAAATTCATCTGATAAAACAGATTTAGCATTCATAGACATTTTGAATGTCATAAGAAATAATGATATATTCAATAATTAAGTCAATGGATGTTTTTTTAAAGTGATAAATACATATAGAAGATGTTTTTCACCTCAATAAACAAACATAAAATTCTTAGTTTATAAATATAGAGGGAGGGATTGAGAGAAGTTGACAATACCTATCCAATAATTTTATTGTTATTAGAAGAGGGGGAACCCCAAGAAGGGTTTTCAAGACTATAATACTGGAAGAAGAACCATTTCTAGAAGTATAGGTTCCAGAAATATTATAGCTAAATAATGGATAACTTTTATAATTTATTTTAATGTTAAAATAGAGTCTTGTGTTATAGAATTAAGTGTATCTTTCTATTCCACAAGAGAAAAAGTTTACATGTCAAGTTATGCTTTCCTTAATTATTGAAAAGTGCAAGCATCAGATGATATATCAATGTATATTGTGAGGAAGGGAGGTATAAAAAACTCCCAAAGAATAGACAATTTATTGAGATAAAGGTTTTTTGATATATTCCTTGACTATGAAATAATCTAGATTATGTGGGTTAAATGGATGATATAGGATTTGAAATAAATTTTAATAATTGGGTGTTGAATATTACCCAATGATTACTTATAATTATTATAGAGAGGAAATATGAAACTCTCTACCTCATCTAAAGAAAAAAAAGAGTCATAATTATAAGACAAGTATCTTATATAAGGTCATAGTTTTTGTATTACTAATTGGGTTATCATAATGAAATAGGTATAATGTTTCATGTAGATAAAGGGACGTTGAAACATTAGAATTTAGATATCAAAACATTTGAACGTTTCATACATAGAAACAAACATAAGGATACCTTAAATATCAATGGAATAAATGTGAAGAACTAAATGCTAGATCGTGTATATATTTATATCTTGAAACCTTCCCCAATCACATTACTTTGGGGAATTCATTAATGATTATCTGTGAAAGGTTTTGGTTTATTTATTAAAGAAAAATTTGGATGTGTTTAAAATATTTTTTTAGTTGAAAGTAATAGTACAAAGAGAAATGGGTTTAAAGATAAAATGTTTAAAGTCCAATAACATTGGTGAGAACACCATATGAAGTTTTTGGAACTAATTAAAACTTAGGGGAATCAAACATGATAAAATTATTTTAGAAACACCCAATTAAAATGGTTTTAACAGAGTGGATGATTTGAACATTGAGTGAGGTAGACCAATGTATGAGGTTTCACTCTAAGATGCAAGAAGAATTTTGGGTATTATCTATGTACAAAGATTTTTACTTAATCAACCAACATCTTTCCTAAATAATAGGGATTGATTTAATAGAATCATGGTAGTCTGGTAAAACACTAGAACTTCATCATCCTAGAATCCTTGGTTGTTTTGTCGATGTTCATGTGGATTAGAAGAACCTATATAATCTGTATGTAAAGTATAACATGCATTTATATGTTGGATATAGAAATAGGGAGATTGGATTTATAATTTTTGGTGGCAGCAAAAAACATTTCATGAAAACTTGAATGGTTATCTTTTATGAGAAGGTTCTTTGGAAGGACTAAAAGATGGTTGAAATGGAAGACGATAAAAAATAATCATCTCAAGTCCAGGTTGATCTTTGAATAAGTTCTAAAGGAATTAAAATTAATGAAATCAAATATGGTATTATTTTTAGTTAAAGTTCTCAAATTTTAGAGAAAATTTTAGGAATTTTCATTAGAATTTTAGATAGAGGAATAGTGAATGATATATCAGAAAGCTCATCAGTTGCTAAATCTCAAGGTAGAGCACTAAAAATAATTTTTAAAGATATAGTCATGTAAATATCTAAATCATAGGTATATTTAGAAAGATATTTTCTGATTAGATGAATAATAATATTTTATGGAGTCGTTCTTCACATATTAATTTTAATGGATGAATGAGAACCTGAAACCCCGATGAGGATACTAATATCAATTAATCCTCTAAGTGTGATTTATCTATGAATAAAGAGTTGGATTTGTTATATATGAATTAAACCTCAGAGCTGGTCAATATTTCATAAAGAAATAACGAACTAGATAAAAATAGTTTTTTATTTAAAAGAATAGAAAAATATAATTAAGAGGTATATGTATAGGGTGGATATGAATGGTTTCCAACAAAAGGAAGGTGTTGAATTTTTTGAAACATTTTCACTGATTTTTCAACATACTACCATCATAAAATTATTGAGTATGGTTGATTATATAGAGGTAAATCATAGATAAATGAACATGAATATGGAATTTATTCAAAGATATCTAGAGTAAAACATTTACATGAACTATACTACTAGTTTGATTGAAAAGAAAATTCATTACATGGTGTAAAATATCAAAAGGATTATTTATGGGTTGAAACACACACCAAGGTAGTGGAACGTAAAATTTGATGTTTTTATTTCAAATACATGTTTGTTTTGAAGAAAATTTGATTTTTTGTTTTTACCATAATAGGTTTGAGAATATTTTTTTAATTGTTTTATTTTTTTACATGGATGACATTCTTCTAGAATGTTCATTAATTTGATTGATTTAGAATCTTAATAAATATTTCACTAGATGTTTCTAAGGGAAAGGTTTTGGTGAAGCTAAGATAATCTTGGGGGTGTGTATTGAAATGTGTATGATTTCTGATTATTGGGTTCTCTCTATGAAGGAGTACGTCTAAAAATTCATTAAACATGTTGGAATGACTATATATAAATATATTTCTAATCCTTTTGTCATGAATTTTATGTTATCCTAGGATAAGGAACCTCAAAAATGAGATGTGGTGAATAAAATTTCTAAAAGATAGTTTTAATATTCCATTCGAAGTTTTGTTTTTTCTATGGTTTACAATCATTAAAACATTACCCATGTGGTTGGAGTTGTTAGTTGATTTGTAGAAAATCTAGGAATGTAACAATAAGAATTTATGAAGTGTATTATCAAATATATTAGAGGATTGAAAGAAATTTTCTTCTATTATGGTCTAAATAAAGCATTGTACTGAAATGTTGATTATGAAATTGCGGGATATTATAATAATTATAAGAGTAATTTTGGTTATTTATTTCCTATAGAGATACTACAATCAGTTAAATATTATGATTATATCAAGTTGTTGCTATGTTATCAAATGAATTATAATATATTTTTATAGCGTATTTATTAAAGGAATTTGTGGGGTTTAGGTGTTTACTTGTGGAAATATGAAGGGATTAGGAATGAGTGACTTAAATTTGATGGTTAAAGTTACTTTCACTTTCTAAAAAATATAATTGTATAAGCATGAAAAAAATATCAACCTAAAGTACCATTACATATATAAGTTTCTTTATGATATAATGTTTGAGTTGTGAAAGATTACTAGGAATCAAAACCCAACACACTTTTTAATAAAGTGTTGGTCCAGGAATGTCTGAGTCTACATATTAACTTAGTGGGGTTGTATTGAATGGAATAAATATGATAGGGAATATGAAATTTATGGGAATGATGTTTATTTTACTTATTTTCTTATGTTTGGTCAATTTCTATAAGATCATTGAAGAAGTATTAAAGTGTGAGATTGTTATGATTGTGAATTCTGTTTAATTCTATACATTAAAATTATAATAATTTGGTGACTCATTTTATCAGAAGAAGGTCTGACAAGAATACTTAAATGAAAAGATGTAAGATAATTGAAAACACAGGTTGTTAGTTGAATGATATAATTGGCTGTCAATCAGAGGGAATCTATAGGGATTTTGTAACTTCTTAGTGCACTAGATAGACATTCAAATTTTTAAGAAGTTGGTGTCATCAGATCAATGTGTGTGGATGTCTAAAAAAGAATGGCGGGACCAATTGGATTAGGTTTCGAGTGATAATTTTAGTTAGTGATATATATATAGGTATAGTCACAATTATAATAACTTTTTTTTACTTCTGAAGAAATATAACCTCATAGTGTTCTCCTGTAGATGTTGGTTGAAAATCCAAATCATTTACGCAAAATAAATCCTATTATTTTAAATTATATTTTATTATTGGGTGTTATTTTTTTCATCTATGAATTTTTGATCAGTGATTTTGGGTTCTTTCAACATCTTATTTTTTAGTATATTTTTTCAAGGAGGTGTGTCATGCATTTGTTTATGAAATCTAGGGTTTGAACATATGTTTCTTTGAAGATTATAATATTTTTTTGGTTATTTTTTGGTGACATTATAGTTTTTCACTCATGTCTACCCACCTCCACACAGATAAATTATTATTTCATAAGACAGGAAGTGGATATTGTTGATGTTTTTTATTTAATTTTCAACACATTAATCATGTTAAAAGTCATGTTTTATATTTGGTTTCACTTAAATATAGGTACATTACATAGAACAAGAGTGATTGAAAGAACAAAAAAGGTTTTTTGAGTTGCAAAGTAGTGTTTGATGCTGTTTCAAGTGAAAGTGTCTTCACTGCCCCTTTATTAGATTTAGAATGGGTGTGGAGTTAGTTTGTGAAGGGAAATATATTATTTACTAAAAAGGGTTTTTATATCAGTATCTATGGAATAAGACTTGAATCTATCATGGTTTTGTGTAAAACACACTATAGTAGTAAAAATTGGGATATCATTATTGTAACTGGAACTATAAAATGAATTGTTGTTAATAAAATTACTTATTTGAAATTTTGATCCTCATGCATTCAATGGTTGATTGTCATGATGGTTTATGAAATATGGTCTAAGGTAAGAGGAAAATAGATTTTATGGTATAAAAATAAATGTACATATTGAAGTGGTTATATAGGAATCAAAATGATGTTTACCATTCCATGCTCAAGTTATGGTTTCCATTTTTTAGAAGGTCACATCAGGAACTATTGAACCAAAAAATGTTAAAATATGTTGGTTTTAAATGGAAGTATTCCATAGTTTAAAATAGTGAGGACAATTACATGGTGCATTCAATAGTGTCATAATAAAATATTATATAAAATAGTTACAAAAGAAGACATAATTGAAAAATGAACATTGAAAATGTTTTTATAGAAATTCAGAGATGTTTTACTAAAATGGATTACAACATATCATGGTAAAGTAAAACATCTTTTAAACACTAAATTTTTCAATATTTTGAGTATATTTGTTGAAATGGTTTATTTTATCACCCATGGGATATTCATACTTGATATTTAATATTTTTAAATATATCAATGTTGAATAAGAGGTCTTGAATGATCCAAAGATTCAAATAGAATAAGGACAAGTTGAGCAAGTGTTAAAAGAACTTAAGAGTTCACATTTGAATTTGAAATTCCAAATTGGAATTACAAAGTGAATAAAGTTGTGTAAAAATAACTGAAAATTTTTCTTAGATGAATTAGAGTGCAGTTAAAGGATGCAGAAAAGAGATGTTGAAATAAATAAAGAAGAAAAATAAAAAAGTGAACCCACATGGTTTGTGAGTGAACATCACACTTGTATTATGTTTTTAGGATGAAGTATGATCACACCATTTATATATCGTGAATAATTATAGGAGCACTATACGTTTCTAGGATACAACCATTGTGAAGAAAAATATAATCCCAACCATGGCGACGAAAGGACAACATTTTTAATAAGATTAATGAAGGAAGAATCTTTTATTCTTGTCTGAGGATACTATTGTATTGTTTATTATAATATCATATCATATATATTCTATACTATTTATATTCTCTTGGTTATGTAGTGGGTTCTATGATCTCATTTTTCAAGATTATTCCAAAGATGTAACCACAAATTTTGAGTTGTGAAAGTTTTAAATTGGGTGTTCTTTGTTTTTCTCTTTCATTAGTGTGATAGAATTTTTGTAGTGATATCATTAAATATAATTGGAGATAATAGTTTATTTCATAGAAAATCATAAGAATTGAAAATGGAATATAATTAACCCTTTCCAATGAATCAACATTATACACTATAACATATCATGTTTTATTAGATCCACTTTGTTTCCTTAAAAAATATTCAATTGTATAGTGTTTCGTTTGATAAAATTTTCCTCTATGTTTATGGTTTAAAATTTTGAATTTCATTATTATACATATACATATACCTATATATATTACAATAGTTTGGTGAATATTTAAAGTATTAACACCATATATGGTAAGAATAAGAATATTTTGAAATATATACATCTTTAATATATTTTATTAATTAATCTTGATTTGTTGGATGCTACTAATGATGGTTTTTTTCCTAGTGATGAAGGATATATTATGATAGCAGTTTATAAAAAGAACTTGTAGAATTATGACCACTATATCTTTTATAAAAAAAGTTTCTTATGGTTAAATTGATAAAGAATTAATAAAAGAACATAATATTATTGGAAAACGTTTATGAATGCCACATGATTGTAAATAAAGATAAACTAAAGGATTGGATATTGAAATATAAACACCTAATAATGATTAATGATGAAACTGTAGATGAATTATTTATTATTGTTTATAAATTTATGAGTACCAACATTGTTTTTAGTGAGAAACTTGAGGATTATATAGTGTTTGAGAATATATTATAAATATTTATTAATATAATTTCTAAAAATGATTTAGTTCTTGAAGATTTTGACCTATAAACACTTTTTTGGATGATTTTATTATTATTTAGATTTCCTATAAAACACGGATGGTATGTTACTTTAGGAAGAGGTACAAGGATCGTAGGAAAATATCATTTAAAAAATTGATGTAACAGAATATTGAGAAGGAAGTATAGGAAGATGATAAAGAATATGTTGATGAAGAAAACATAAAAATAAATTCAGCCACTCATTTTATTTATTTCAAGAGGGGTAATAAGGGGAAAACGAAAGTATTATGGGAAGTTTACAATTAAATGTTTTAATAGTGAATCTATTATAATTTTTATATGATTTTTTATTGTTGAAAGAAGTGAATGATTTTGATTATGAGGATGAGTATATAATACATTCACTATAGAATAATGAATCAAAATATTATTCAATGATTTTATCCCACATTAATTTATGTTTTTATTATTATATTTTCCCTCTTGATTATTTTTACAAGGTTTCTTTATTTTATCATCTGATTAATACAAGAAATCATTTTCTTCAAAGTAAATTTAGGATCTAAACTTTTCTCCTAGGTTTTATTATTTCTATTTGATAGTAATGAAATACAATTTTTTAACATATTATTTTTGTAATTATTATTTTATTTATTTTAGACTATTTTTTATTTAGTTATTATAAAGGATGAATCTTGGTAAATCAAAGGTGTCACCCGTGTTATTTATTTTTCTTTTAAATTATTAGTTGTGACTAAAACATTAAATTTTCTATACTAGGATGGTATATGTTTTCTTGTGGCACTAATATTTCTTTATTTTTGTTCAGTATTAAGGTTAAACATATGATTTTGGTAGGCGACCCCATATATTTTCAATGTATTTATTGTTCTTGGAATAGTAGTTGTATGCAGATTTGTGATATTAAGAAAAAAATATTTCTCATTAATATACGTTATTTATTTATTATTTTATAATATTAACACTTCTTTGATTAATAAATGAATGTTCTGTTATGATTTTTAATTGTTTTAATTTAATGTCACACTAAAATCATAGAAAATTTAATAGAAACTTCTTTTTTTTCATCCCAATATTTATTTTATAGATAGTTAATCTATTAAATATGATTCTTACTATATATATATCATGTTTTATATATGTTTTTTATTACTTGATCTGTAGCATAATATTTTCATAGCTGATTATTTCATGATTTTTTTTCACTTAGTGATGGTTATATATTATCCCATGTGATATTTCTTGTTGAGCATGTGAAACAGGTTATGTATTTCTTAATTATATCAGGTTATTTTATAATTAGATTTTGATATATATTTATTTCAATATTCTAATTATGAAAACCATATGTATGTTTTTATTTTATTTTTATTTAATCTTATAAATAAATGGAAGAACATGTTTTGGTATATGTTATGCATATTCCCATTAATGTTAACTGACAAATCCATGGATTGTAATGATAAATGATTAGAATAAAAACTATAACAATACATAAATTGAGTTAGTATTCATATAGCCTAATGTAGTTATGGGATTGGTTATAAGATATCTTAGACTTATTATAAAATTTCCCCATTATTGAAGGGATGATATAAATGATTTACCTTAATAAGTATACATTATTCCCTTTCCCATGGGATAGGTATGGAATCCTGACTTTCTTTAATCATTTTTTGTTAGATTGTAATGAACCAAACTTTCATTAATGAAAATATTTCTTGATCTTATTAAATATCTCATTAAGTAAAATTTTTTGTGAACTTCTTTGTTTTTATATTTTGGATTTTTAAAATACCATTATGAAATGTGATCGTTGCTAATATAGACATTGAATAGTGATCATATGATTTGTATAAATATAGGGCTATAACAAATCCGATTTACTCAAAGAAAGGAAGTGATGGTTTCATACAGTAGACTTTCCTCATATGAAGTGCATTTGTAGGAGCTCGGAAAGTAGGTGGCGTCATTGGGATTCAATCTTAAACAATCCGAAGCTGAGCTTGAACACGTTAATCCTGAGCGGAACCGACTGTGGGAGAAGTGGACGTTAATATAGATTACACCTGAGTGATGTTATCCGAGCCACCCCAAGAGTCTGTCACCATCACATACCTTAGCCATCAATATTATGCAGGTGTTATAAGGGGTTATGTAAGAATACCCCAACAATATGACTATGTATATTATTTTTGTATAAATAATGTGCATTATTTTTATTATTGTTACTTTGTAAAAAGTTTTTAAAGCTGAAATAGTATTTTTAGTTAATTTTTAACTAAGAAATATATTTTGATGAATGAATGGATTTTTGAATTAAATAATATTTTAATAAAATATTATTATAATTAAAGTAATTTTTATTAAATATAAATGATCATATAATTTTATGAATGCAATTGTAATTTGTATTATGGTTTTAACGTTGTTTTTGTCAAAACTCATGAATTTTCGATAAATGTCAGTTTTTATATTAAAAGTAAAAATTCAAATATTTAGAAAATTATTTAGATAAAATGAATATTATTTTTGGAATTAGGACATCTAAATTATCCAATGGTTAATTTTTCATAATTTTCTGAGACGGTCAAATTTTTGGGTAAAAATTATATACCGTTTAAATATATAATGTATTTTATGACATCATAATGACCAAATAGTGATGTAATAAAATAATATAAACATTAAATTCAGAAAATATATGGTTTATCATTAAAATAATGTGATTTATATTTTTTATATTTTTTTTAAAAGGCTTTGGTGGACCCTCCAAAACAAATAAAACATTTTGTCTTTTTAAATAGTTTTCCTTGAGAGTGTGACTCACCTCCACATAATCACCCTCAATATTTTAAGAAGTTAGGCCATTAGAATTATCAAATATTGTTTTCCAGTTCCCATTGGAATAAACCATGGTCAAAAACCATGGTCTGGTTTGTTGTATTGACTAGTTGAATTTGTGGTGACCCAAACCTAAATAATAATGAATTCCCTATTATTTTCTATATAAACCCACCCAAGATACCACTTCTTCTTCACTCAAATCCTTTTGAGTTCGTCAAAACTATTCCCTACTTTCTCTAGAATCCTCCCAAGGCACCCCTCTCACCCAATTAGAATCTCAAGCCTCTCCCAAGCCTTTGGGATCACACTTCCAAGTAAGGAATTTCCTCTTTTCACATTTTTTATCTAAATTTCATTGTGTTGATATGACCTTTTATTTTCAATTATAAATGTTGGGGTATGATTTAAAAACTCCCCCATAATTCCCTCTATATTTTTTAATGATGAGATACCCCTTTATCTCTCATTAAATTCTCCACATGTACACCCATTACCATGCAAAAATTCCGTAAGGAATCACTCTCTCCTCATTTACATTCAAGCAATTATTTTACATTGGGAATATAAATTCCATTAATTTTTCTGGGACATGTATCTATAAGTCCCCCTTACTATCCATTTAATTGAAATATGATTACACACCAATTTCTCTCTCACCAACCATTTTTATGAATTCCTATGTCACACCGTTACGTTGCCGAAATTGTACCACGATTTTCTAAGACAATGTCATTGTCTAGTGAATACCATACCCATTTCTCTATCAAGGGTATTAATCTTTATGAAAAATTACTTATTGATTATATAGATTCATGTATGAATTCCCCCTTTCTTTAATCATGGAATGAATTTCTAGGCTTAATGAATCCATGTTATATGATCAATGTGGCACATTTATACATGAAATGAAATGTTTAAGAAGTGTGCGCCCTAATAGCGCTCCAATGCATTGGGTAAAGATTAGTACCATGATACATCAAGTGCAATGAGGGATTACTCAAGATAATTCAAGTGAAATGAGGGTTTACTCATACTCTATGTGCAATGATCCTTCGCTCATACTAAAATCATGTTAAATGTTGTTTCCACATTTCGATATTAAGATTATCATTTTATCATTCCTTTATGTTAATGTTTCTCTTGTGCTCCATTGATATGCCTATTGCCTAAGATGTACTATATTCCTCATGTTATTCCATGTTTATTCCTTTACTAGGCTTTATTTCGAACCTTTATCTCATGCATGTTCTCAGGTTATCCTATGAAGTGCCAAATATGAGGGAATGTAGTAGTCATGTAAAGGAAGTTTTCAATAAAGATGTTGTATTTCATGTTTTAAGTTGTTATGTAATGATACTAAGACCCAAAGACACTATACCTCTAGATATTATATGTTGTATAAAGTGATATTTATATAATAAATCATGTATAAGTTTGAAATAAAAGAGTAGGGTTGTCATATATATTCAATGCTACAATTGAAGTAAATTTACTGAATATTATACCAACATTGTATATGGAGTCAATTATTATGGGTTTCATACATTTGGGTAATTTATACCCTAGAATACTAATTTTTTTACTTATTCAATCACATATTATTCATTTCTATTTATTTTAAATAGATTTATGATTGGTATATAAGGGTATAGTGTTCATTTCTTACTAGGTAAATAGTACTCACACCCCACACATGACCCTCGAGTTTAGGGGTTCATAGGAGTTGGAGCATTAATCATTACCACATTTTTTAGATATTTTGATGTTTCATCATATATAAGATGGAATGGATGGTACATAAACATTTCATATAGTTTATCTGACACACATGGTTGATTTTTACACACTTTATTGCCTATTTTCTTAACATTGATATTTTATGGTTGTTTGGTATAATTATGCCTAATTATTAATTTTTATAGGCATTTTAGAAAGTCAAAAATTGTAATTTCATGTTTAAAAAAATTTAATACACACACATTAGTTATAATTCAATGGGTATCCCTATTATATAAATACCTTTAAAATATAGGTTTATATGTTTTATTTATCCTACATTAATAAATTCTATATAAAATTCTTTTTCATGCTTGTTTAATGAATTAGTTTTTATTCAACGAGGGAATTTTTTTTATAAGAATATTTCATTCATACCTCATAATTTGTGAGATACTTTAGTGTCCAGGATGTGTGTTTTAGGTGTTTTAATGACCCAGATTAAACACTTTTAAGGTATCCAAATTGGGGATGTTACACCAGCAAGTATAACTATCATATACATGAACCTATTGAAAAAATACTAAAAATTTGGAAATGAGGTCCTAAGAATGAGATATTCCATATATAAAGATAAAGGATAACCCTTGACATACCCTCTATGGAAATCTATCGAATTCTCCAAAAAATAGCATGAATATATGCCCCAAGACTAATAACATCCCATGATTTTGTGAATTTCACGTTCCTAGATCTTTTAAAAGGATGTCTACACTTATACTAATATGAAATATATAGGGTGTGAAAGCATCATACCTAGTATGATGTGTCCACCCAACCAATACTTAATTTCTATTAATCCAAGTGCATGTTGTAGTAGTAAAAATATGATAAACAAACAAATAAAAAATCAACAAACTGTATGCAATGAGAGAAGTATTGAAAATAAACCTCTTACACCAGAATTGAATTCCACATATTATTTTAGTTCTAGTGTAACCAGTAATAACTAATTGAATCATATATAAAAATATTGTTAGGACAGATATATGACTTAGGACACTATAGTCCCATACCATAGGAAAAGAAAATATTCATGTAGAGTTAAGGAACTTTTATGACCATCCCATCTGGAAGAATGAAATCTTATATTGAGTCAAGACACTATATTCCCATTTGATCTCTAAAAACCTATCTATAACTAAAAGAAACACCTTATTTAATATAACTATACCACATTCCTCTTCAAGATTAAACAATATTAAGATATGAAATATAGGAGGGATCACATACCAAAACCTATATAAAACCCACTTTCAATGTGAAAATGGATATGATATAGTGTCACCTTAAATGTTTAACAAACCTAGGTTACAAGAATACATAAATTTATATCACTACAAAAGAAATAATTAATAATTAGAATGAATTAGAGGTAGATTTATATCTAAATCAACCATAATAATGTTTCACTACCTAAATGAGGAAGAATATTCAAAAGAAAAATATCATTTTCAAAACCTAGAAAATAATGTGGTTAAAAGATTTTGTTAATTAAATTAATGATTTAAAAATAGGATGGGAGTTTATGTACCTTCCTCAAGTATACCAAATAATTGCTCCGACAACACATAAGAATAAAATTCTGATTTGGATCAAAACTAGGATTATAGGATGATGGAGTCGAATGAAGGTGAGGCTATCAAAATTTCTATAAACATAAATGTGTTATGAAAACTGAGAAAATTAATATAATGTTTTTAAAATTATATATCAAAACTAACTATTTCCACCCTAATTTCTGAAAAACTCCTCCTATAATTATTTAAAACTGTATCGGGTTACCACCAAACTCCTGATAATTATCCATTAAGGCATAAATTCTTTATACTATACCTTTCTACCTTTTCTTCCCCCACCTTCCTCCTATAAAACCCTTATAATTCAACTCAAATCCCTTAAGACTCACAATTTTATAATTTAATAATTTAAAAGACATGTTTTTTATCAAATTATGCCCTTGTATAAAGAGGATTACTAAAAATTATACATCAATGATCACTAATTTAACCATCCAAAGACTGAGATATTTTTATTAGATCCTAAAGAAGACAAAGGTAGAATTAGAAACCCACTATCTCTTCCCCATGGAAATATAGATAATGATTAATTATTCTTCAAATGGTTCTTAATAATCATCATTATTTATCTAATTTTATCCATAAGTGGGTATGCAATTATTCACTACACCTTTGTTCTACTTAACTCATACCACCATCAGTTGGACAAATTGATCATTAGAACATGCACTGAATCACCTAATAATTCACTCCATTCATTCCAATTGTATCCCACATGAAGTGCTTTATGATCTTTAATCCTATAGATTCCACTGTAAGTCAACTTGAAAATATAAACCCACTTGATAACACATCACTGATTATTCAATACTATCACATTATGCATCTATCTTTTCTTTCCATATCTACAGGAATCCTTTTTCTAAGGATAACCACACACACTCTCTCTCTCTCTTAGGCTACCTCCACATATCACTATCCATTAGGATAAAAATAGAAAGAAATACATGTACTCTACTATCCCACTGAAATTTCTCAATCCTTAGTCATATATCATCAACACAATGCTCCTTATCTAATGTATATATCATTCATACAACAATGTTCATATCTCATGAAGAAACCACTCACACTACATCATCATATAACTGTATAATCTCATATCCATTATCCTAATCCTAGATCTCTAATCCATATCAGATACCCCCATACTCATACTCTAAGATCATTATAACATCTATGTATATATCTATGTTATCTCCACCAAGTGATTTATATTTTTAAATCCATAAAAATTGTGTTTGTATAAGTGTATAACTGAAAATTCAACCCAAGGATTACATACATAAATATTATATTATTTTAGATAAATATTCCATAAATATCAGAATAATACATTCCCCTAAATCTTACCAGTTTAGTGTTTTTGGATACTAAATACACAATAAAATAATTTCATGAAATATATTTATTGTATTAAACAAAGTTTTTCTTACTTCGGTTCCTTCTTATACATACGCTATATGAAACATTTATTTATAAATTAGGGAAATGGAAACATATGAATGTATGAGTTTAGATGCTCCAAAAATCTAAATATAAGAGATATCAATCAATGATCATATATAAGAATAAGATATGCATCAAATTATGGGAAATGATCATAACCTAAAAAATTCCTTCCCAATCAGTCAAAGATCATCTATCATGATTCATGTAATAAGGATTTTTCATAAAAATAGATATCATTTATAAGTTTTTGAAATCATAAATAATCTATCATGAGTCCTGATAACATATAATAAGCACACGACAAAAATTTATCGTATATAGATAAGAACATAAAATAACATCATTTTTCTATGTTCACTACCATGACCATCATAGTGGAAAAAAATCCTATAGTGGATTGAGTTCACTCCCCATTCGATCATTTCCATAGTAAAGGTACACTCTTAAGACTATCATAGTGGATAAAGTTATTTAAGAAATATGTTTCACTCTTCATTCTGGTTAATATTATCTCATGAGATATCATTCCTTTCCCAATTAATTAGGGATAAATTAATTTCAATCCCACTCATAACATACAGAAAAATACACATAAGTGTTATACAGGATCATAAAATCATTCATCAATTCCTAAAATCACAACCCATGGAGAAGAAATAGGATTTACAAAAAAATTCATTATAACATAATTAACCGATGAAGTGAAACAGGTTTCACAAAAACATTATTAAAATATAATCATCATAAATTATTTAGAGTAAGGAAGTGGATGGTATCATAAGAACATATTCCCAATGAATCATATAAATCATTAGATAATGTTTACATATATAAAAAATTTATTTAAAATAGAATTTTAATATTTTTTTGAAAATAAAGAAAATATACTTTTCTATTGGTATCTTAAAATACAAAGAATTCTAAAAACATGAAGACAAATATATTCTTTAAAATTTAGAAAGAAATTTTTTAAATTTTTATTTGATGAAAAAATGGTCATGGATGTGGTAATATTATTTCATTCCATTTATATTAAAATATTTTTTTCCACACTTTAATAAAAAGTCAAAATATAGTTGCATGTAAAACATTTGAAAATATTAATTTTAGTCATTTTTAAATAAATTAACAGGTTGTAAAAATAATATTTCTCAGAATTTAAATTATTTATTAAAACTTCCAAAAAACATTTTAAATAAAGTGGACCAGATAGATAAATATTCATGACTCAAAAATAAGTAATATGAATGATTTTTAAGGAAAATTTTATTAATCTTTTTATGTACCAAAGAGTGGAAAATGGTACCAATATTTAAAAATTATAATAATACCTAGAATAGAATATAATTTTTTTAAGAGATTAATATAATATATATCCATTAAAGGTGATTTAACCCTAAAAAATCCCAATTTAAAATGACAATGCAACATAAATCATTAAAATTTGGTAACTTTTTAATTATGAATCTAGTTAAAGAAATAAATTGAAATAGAAATTTTAAAAATAAACACGTATATATTAATTGTATAATATATAAAAGCACTAATATATATACACCATATAAACATTATTAGGTGTATAACATGAAATATGTCTCAGTGAAACAATATTGAGAAGAAGACCCTTTAACTTATGTCCTAATATTATTCATATGTGATATTAAAATCTTGTATAGAAAATTGATATTTATTATTAATCTATAATAAAACCATATTCACAATAATATTACTATATATAATTTATTATAATTTTTTATTAACAATCAATTATTAATTCTTTATTAAAATCATTATTTGGGTGAAAACAAGTCCATTTTATAAGTATATATTGGTTTGATAATCCCAATGATTACATATTGGTCATTGTTTCATAATATATAGAATGTAAATAATTTCATAATCTTCATATTTAATCAATATAAAATCTTTTATAAAGAGTGATGTATTGTTGTTATGAAAAATTACTTACATCACTTCTTGGAGATTCTTGTTTTTTTGTACACAAGAGCGATGTTTCCACTTTCTGATCGATGGAATGAAATAAAGGAAAATAAAAATTCAAAATTTCTGAATCATTATTATATCATAAATATAATATATATTCATTGAATCTATCCTTTCTACCATTTATGTTAAGGATAAGTGAAAAATTATTCACTTCTCTTTGTGGTGGTGATAGTCCAAATGTACACATTAGAGACATTACAATTTTCCAATGGATGGAAGCATAATAAGTTAGATAATATATAATATTTCAAAAATAATAATTATATTATAAACATAATTTGGATCCATAATATTAATCTATATAACCATCCACGATATATAATGGTGAAAATTAAAATATATCTCTTCACGAAGATAATAGTATGTACGTTACCTTGAGTAATGTCTATATTTTCCATTAGATATGGAGGAGTTATAAAATGGCTATAAAATTCACATAAAAAAATTTAGTATAGAAAATATACTTATTACATAATTTTTAGATGGTTATATAATATTTTTTGGATTTTTAGGGATATAAAAACATGAAAAGGCCAGTAAGAACATACACTTATTCTTTAGGAAATATCCATTCACTTACACATTAAGCCTTCTTGAAGTGGTGTTAAATAATGACTCGACCCTCTATAATTAGTGGGGAAAGTATGGGAGAGTATTTGGGTAGATATTTTTCAACATAAAGGGATGATCTGTGGTGGATATTAGTGGAGGGTAGGTTCCCTATTAAATTTAAAGGGAGTGACACATTAGAAATTATTAAGAATATTAAAATATAAAAAATTCACACTCATGAGAAAGATGATAAAATTAGTTCAATTAAAATATGGGATTATATAGGATAAAAATACATTCATCCATTATTATTTAAGAAATTTTTTATTTCATTTAACCCTTATCTATTTATTTTAACTCATTATTAACACTTTTAACTATAATCATAATAATGAATTTTTTAACTCAATAACTATTCATTAGGAACAAAAAATAAATTGGACTAATTAATCAATTATTAAATTATGATTAAAATATTTAATTTTTTTTAATATTAAATATCAATAAGTGGTAGAAATTAATTTTATAATTAGTGTTTATAACGTAATGAAAATAATTTTTAGAAAAATGAATTTTTTTAGCATAAAAGTGATTTTTTTTTCTTATTTCATGCCTAATAAAAACCATTAGATGAATGTTAATATATTATGTAAACATTTAATTAAAATAATTCATCAATGATGATTAATTCAATTTATTGGATTAAATATTGTGTGCACAATCGAAATAGTTTTTAAAAAATATATCTTTTTTCCTTCAAATGATTTTATATTCATTTCAAAATAATTGATAATCAATTTATTAATGATTATTCATTTACTAGTTTTAAATATTACAATTTTTGATGAAAATCATATTTTTTTAGTGATCATGACACATAATATATAGAAAAACACAATACATTGAAAAAATGATCTTTTAAAATAAAATGATATAATTTTTAACATTTAAAATGTATATAATTATTTACTATTCAATAATAAATACTTTTTTCCAAAATAAAAATCATTATAGATACTTTTTATAATTTATTTTTTCCTATTTATACCCACCAATCGAATAGCTAAGGGAAAACAATCACATTTAATAATAATATATCAATAGTATATTGTCGTTCATTTAAGCTGAGTATGGTGAGTAAAGAAACACATGGAACACATCATGAAATTGATATTGGTTTAGTGGTAGTGCCTTGTGATATGCTAAAATATCTATATGATCATGATTATAAAAGCTCTTATATATATAGGACTTCTATTTCCTTCCTTTATTAATCTTATAACCTTCTTTCAAGGTGATATTCATAGTTATACTATAATACCAACTTCAAACTCTAGATCACACCAATGACTGTCAGTATAACTCTTATATAAACTATTATCTACCTCGTTGTGATAATGAATTTATCTAACCTTATCTATTTTTTCCTTATTTATCTTATGTCCAAATAGTTTTCTTTCTCTAACATTATCCTAACACATAAGAGTTTTTTGCATCCTTCCATAGAGGGCCTTATAAGGATTCAACTTAATTCTTGAGTAAAATATATTATTGAATAAAACATTAAATAGAAGAATGTATTGATACCAACCTCATTTGAAAGAAATATAAAAAACTCTAAAAATATCATCTAGGGTTTGAAAATATATTTTAGGATGATATTCAATGATAAAGTTTGAATTTTTATTTAATTCTTGTTGAATACCTCAGTAGAGATTTGAGATAAACCTCATATCCCAATCATACATAATAGAATATGGTATACCATTTAAAATTACCAATTAAGTAATATATATAATGTAAATATGATTAATAGATAATTTGTTTCTGATAATAATGAGTTGTGACGACTTTTTAATGTGTTCAACAACAGCCCTAATAGAATTATGTCTTTTAGATGCTTCATGGAGCCTTTTGATGAAATTAATAGTGATGTTTTCCTATTTTTGTTATAGTTTGAGTATTGATTATAAAATCCTCAAAGTCTTTTATCTATAATACTTAACTTCTTAACGTAGCAAGAAACAAGATACATACTCTATAATATCCCTTTTCATTTTAACCAACCAGTAATACTATTTAAATATCTTTACATCCTTTTACTTTTAAGATTAATTAAGAATGAAGAACCCCGAGTTTCATATATTATGTCCTTATTAAATTTTGGTATTAAAGGTACACTTATATTGTTCTTAAAACATGACATCATGATACAATCATGGTTGAAATCAGGAAAATTCCCCGCCGTCTTCTATAGTTTCACATGTTCCTTTTACACCTTCATTGTAATGACCTAAAGATTTATAAATGAAATTCCATTTCTAAATGAATAAATAAATTAATAAATAATGAAATTATATAAAACACCTGAACTAATTTGGTTGTTTTGTAATTTTATAATTTATATCCTATTAGACCTAAAATACCATTAAACATCATAAGTATTGATTATATAGACTTTGTATGTTGATCATAATGGTTAGTATATATTATGGTTTATGATAAATCTAATTCACATAGCTGAAATAAGAGATGACCTCAACCAATAAGAACTTACCCTATAAAGGCAATTTATTAGAGATTTCAAGGGAGATAACATAAATGGAATTTTCCATTGACATTTCACAATCCAATATTCAACAACTAAACCATGTGAAGAATCATTTACTATAGAAGTTAAAGCTGATCAAGACCACAACTAAAACCATGTTCCCTAAACCACCCTAAGAAAATCTCTCCATCGCACCCCTAATATTTAGGATATTAAATGGTGTACAAAAGGGTTATGTATATCTGCCCCAATGATCTGAATTTATGTATTTTTTATTATTATAATGATTTTATTTGTCTTTTATTATATTATAATGATTTGATATTAATTTTTATAAATATTATATTTTGATAGGATGAAACTCAATTTTTATTTTTGGGAAGTATATAGTTTCAATGAAGACACAACTTTTAGGGAAAAAAATAATTTTTATAATAAAGGATATTTTAATAAAATAATACTATTAAATAATATTTATAAAATATAAATGATAATGTAATTTTATGAAGTCAAATGTAATTTTTTTAAGGGTATGAAAACTATTATTGTCAAAAAAAATTCTTTATATTAAGAATTTTTTATTTAAAATTATAAATTATAATATTTTGAAAATTATTTTTATAAAATTATTTTTATTTATTAAATAATCATATTGAAATTTGACAATGGTGAATTATTCATAATTTTCTGATAGAGTTAAATTTTTGGGAAAAAATTAAATATAACATAATTATATGGTATGAATTATAACATCATAAAATCCAAAAAGTGATGTAATAAATATAATAAATAATATCCAGGACCAAAATTATGTTTCCCCATTAAAATAAAATTTTATGTTATTTGATTAATTTTATAAACCCTTATTGTATCCTCCAAAATCTATATTATATTTTATGATTTTTAAATCAGTTCATTAAAAACAAGACTCATGTCCATATAACAAAGGGTATTATTTTAAAGAGATCGGTAATTAGCCCTACAAAATTATGAAAACCACTCCTCTTTTATTGAAACCTTGCAAAAAACCATGGTATGGTTTGTTGTTTTGATTATTTTATCATGTTGAGTCCAAAACATAAGTTTGAAATTAACAAAAAATTATCCCATATTTTGATATAGTAACCCCCCTATCCTTCCATTTATCTTAAATAAAAAACATTATAGCATGAATTTAATCTTCCCTTTACTCTCTATATCCCCACTAATGTGACCTGATATTATTAAGAAGCTCCTCCCATGCTTTTAGAAGCGACCTATCAGGGTAAGAGATCCTTTGATTATCCTTTTTATTCAAGCACCTTATTTTTGTTAATCCTTTTGATAACCATGTTTTCATGCTGGTATATGTTTTTAGAGATACATCTTACTCGTCTTGAAATTTCCATGTGATTATAGACCCCTTTCACTCTTATTATACCCTTCCATGAATCTTTACATACCCCTGTTCTGCTATCAAAATTTTCCTATGATTTTTCATGCCAAACATTTTTTTACTAAATACCCATCCCCATTTACACTTAAGGGTTTTAAACTAGTTGAAACTATCCTTAATTTATTTTGTAATTCCATGTAATTAATCCACACTCCTTAATCCAGTTATTAAAATTGATGTAAGATATCCCTATATTGAATTGTCTATGTGGCACACTTATGCATATACATGATATAAAAGTAACGGGTGGGAACAAAATTATATATCCCTAAAATGCAATAGATAATGTTTTTATCTCCTGTGAATACATTTATTGTTAATAGTAGGTTATCCAAGTAACACAATTATATTATGTCTGGGTGGTTATCGTTGACTTATGTTTTTGATGGGATGTTTTAAGTTGTTGCCAAATACTCATATTTCCCTTACATTATCATCTTTTATCATGCTTCAATTTTCAATTTATTTTTCTCAACCCTATTATTTTTTCTTTATATCCCTATTTACTCACATGTATTACTTTTATGATTTCATTCTTTGATTATCCCTTAATGGGCTTTATATATCATGCATTTCTTATTTATGTCAACAATTTATTCCTTATTGTTTTATAAGACCATGGAAATAAAAGGGAATGTCATGGGTTTTTAGTTTTTGTATTTGTATTTATATATCATTTTTTTAAATCTACCTAGTTACACAAATACACCAGGCCCAAAAATATCATGGGGCCATATTATTTGATCTATTATGTAAAAATAATGAATTAATATGTATTAAAATATGGGTTTTCATAGTTGATATCAGAGAAAGCCTAGTTATTTATGGGTATTTGGATTAGAAAAATATATTGAAAGGCTTTAGGATAATACTAAACCTAGGAATACATGATCAATATTCATTAGGTACAGATTAAGTGGTTTCCACTAAAATACATCATTTTCTGGATACTACAAGTGGACGAGGCTCTGGAACAATTGTAACTAAGAGTTATAACCCTAAAAATGGTACATTGGTCTACTCTTGATCACCATATGGTGCATGATAATGATCCCTGCCACATGACTTTTTTAAAAATTATAAGGGATATGATTTTTTAATGTCACAAGATAATAATGAACCATTATTATAGCAAAAAAGTTCAAAAGAATATATGTTAGGAAATCAATCATGGATGAATTAGATTAAAACCTATAAATTCATAGGTTAAGGATTATATTTAATTTAAGAGTTATCCCTTAAATGTGAATAATTTCAATATTATATTTTTAATAGTTTAAGAAAATTTATCCTCAAGTACATTTTGGATTAAGTAAATAATTAGAACCAGAATCAAATAATGAAATAAAGAGGTATCATCCATGGTTTTATGCATTCCTTATTATCACATAAGTTTATTATAACTATTCAAACACCACCCTAATACATGGAATTAATTATATAGGTGAGAGTGAATAATGGAAAAATTATTTCTTCCTAAGTATATAACTCCTCATCAAAATTTTTGGGATGAATTTAAAAAAAATATTATGATACCACTTTTGTCAAATTTGATGTAATTTTGGGAATGATTTCCTTTCCATGTATAGAGGCAACACAAATTACCATGATAAGGAAATAACCCTTGATATAAAAAATTACACTACGATTATATACATGTGTAAGGATGAGGATGAATCTCCTTTTGTATCATCATCTCGAGCATGGATATTATTGCCTTTGGAATAAGCATATCTTGCTCATATGATTAATACTAAGGAAAAGATTATCCTTGAGGACATCACCATTATAATGGAATTTATTTATGTGTTTCTTAGATAATTTCTTGATCTTTCTCCTAGATGATAGGTTTATATATCAATCAAACATATACCAAGAGAGTATAAAATATCCAAAAATTCATATATAATGGACACTACTGGACTTTAGTATACGAAGAAGAAACAACCTGAACATTTTGATAAAGGGATTATATAACCTCATGATTCACTATGGGGGTTCACCGATCATGTTCATCAAGAAGGATGGGTGAATGAACCTATAAAAAAATTAACATGAAATAAAAATATCATGATAAAGAACAAGAATCATCTACCAAAAATTGATGATTTTTTTGATTAGATAGAAAGAGGACAATACTTCTCTAAGGTGGATCTTGGTTCAAGATATTATCAAGTAAGGTTTAATGAGGACTTCCCCATGTCATATTTTTGTACATGGTATGAGTAATAAAAGTTTATAGTAATGCCATTTAGATTCACTAATGCTCTAAAAATCATCACAGATTTAATGAATAGTGTTTTTAGGGATTTCATCATTAGATTTTTTATAGTCTTTATTAATGATATTATTATTTAATAAATATCAAGGATAATCATTATTATCATTTTCATATTATACTATAGATCTTGAAAAAATAAAAGATGAATAATAAGTATAGTAAATGAGAGTTTTGGAAGAAGAAGGTAACATTCTTTCGTTATTTTATCATTATTAAAGGGATTTTTATGGATCATTAAAAAACATAGGCAATTAAAGGATATCCTAGACCTATAAATTTGAGTTAAATCCATAGTTTCCTTGGATGAGTTGGTTACAATCATTTATTTGTGAAAAACTTCTCACAATTGTTGAGACCAGTAATAAAGCTAACATAGAAGGGGTGAAGTTTCATTAGAATAATGAATGTGAAGAATGATTTAAAGAGATAAAGTAGAATCTAATCACTGCACCTATGATCACATTACCCACAAGTGGGGATGTATTTATGATTTCTAGTGGTGCATATAAAAAATTCATGGGTTGTTTACTCCAGAAAGATAAAAAATTGATAACCTATGTCTCATTCCTATTAAGGATACATGAGAAAAACTACACATCACATGATATAGAATTAAATTTAGTGCTATTTATGCTATAGATTTGGTGAAATTATCACTACAGAGCGAATTTGGACATATATACAAATCATCAAATCCTCGTGTATATATTCACACAAATTTATCTAAATGCGAACCAACGAATGTGGTTATGGCTTATCAAGGATCATGATTGTTCAATCCATTACCATCATAGGAAGGAGAAAAAAGTGGCAGATTCATTGAGTAGAATGAATTATCTATCCCTATCCATGATGAGTATTGAAATGGATCCATTATTATTAGATATATAAAGGATGAACAATGGAATAATAAAATGATATTTATTCTACCTTGATTAAGAAAATTCCCAACCATTGATTATTGAGATGATCAAAGAGGCCCAAAAAGACGATGAAGTGATACATAAAACATTATAAATTACTTAAAATTTCTACTTTTCTAAATATGGAGGTATAATGTTTAAAACCCAAATATTTTCGCATAAATACTTGAACTAAAGAGAGAACATATATATTATGCACATATCTTATCCTTATCTATTCATATAGGAATAAATAAGATTTATGTATACATAAATAAATAATATGTTGGGATAACATGAATATAGATATTACAAAATTTATATCTTGATTCATAGTAAGCCTAATAGTCAAGGCTCAATGAATGAAGTATAAGTGTAAGAGGGAACCATTTTCTATAAAAGTATAGAAACGGGTGAACATAACCATTTATTTTTCATAGCACACCCTAGAAACCTTAATAGAAATAATGTTATATGGGTGGTATCCTATCATACTAAATATTCATCACAATTTATTTCTATTAAGGAATATTTCCCACTTTACCAAATCACCAAGATATACATGAAGGAAGAGATACGAATTTATGTATGTCTACATTCCTTGGAATGTGACTAAGATTTTAGGTTTACCTAGAGGTTATGGAGAAGCCTTAGATAAGTGTTAGATACAAAATTGAGCTTTATCATTTCTTATAACCATATGAAGGATGGTCAATATGAAGGAACCATTCAAACTCAAGATGATATGGAAAGATATTATTCCATGTATTTAAAAATATGAAGGGATAATCATCTTCTCCTACTGGAGTGAGTTCTCATATAACATCAGAATCCATTCTATATTTCAAATGACACCTTATGAGGCTCTATATGGAAAGTGGTGATAAGACCCAAAATTTTGGGATGATGTTAGAGAGATAAATCTAATTATACCTAATATTATATAAGAAATGATAGAGAAGGTTATTACCACTCAGCATCATATGAATTTTTCCCAAAGATGGGGGAAAATCTATACAAACAATTATCGATGATGTCGAGAGTTTGAGGTCAGTGATAAAGTGTTCCTTTATTTATTTCAATGAAATAAATTCATGTGGTTTGGGAATAATGGAAATATTTTTCCATGATACATTATCCCCTTTTAGATACTTGATTTCATCAAATATAAGGTGTATTGGTTTTCACTCCAACTTTACCTATCTCAAGTACATAATGTGTTCCATGTATCCCTCTTGATGAAGTACATACCAAACCCTTAAAATGTACTAAGTACAAAGCTAAATCCATTGGAAAATGATATTTTATATGAGGATTATCCTTGAAGATCTTATATCATAGAGAAAAAATTATATGATACATGAAAAACCACCCGGTCAAAATGTCGTGGTAGGGATACAAGTTTGAAGAAGCAACTTGGGAACCAAAAGATGGAATAAGACAGAAATACACTCATCTATTTTAATGTATGAAATAAATATTTATAGAGTGAAATTTTTTTAAATTGAAGAATGTAACAACCCTATGTTTTATAAATGGAATTATATTTTCAAATGAATAAATGTTTTATTAAATAATGAAATTATAGAAATCACATAAAATACTTTGGTTATTTTTTACCATTAAATTTTATAGCTTATCAAATTTAAAATACCATTAAACATCATAACAATTGAAATTATATCCATTATATAATGATCATTATGATTAGTATATACTAATAGTTATGACAAATTCAATCAACATAGAAAAGAGTAGCAATGGCCTAAAATAGTTGTATCATACCTTATGAATCAAATTTATCAGAGTTATCATGGGAGGTCACATTACTAGTATTTTACCTTAACCAAAACCAAGTTGAGATTAAATAACTAAATCGTGATATAAATCATTTAAGTGAGAAGTTCAAGTTCACAGAGATTAGAGCCCAAAAAATGTTCACTGAACCACCTTATGAAAATATCACCATTGCACAACATTCCATTAGAGAATTCACTAGTATAATAAATGGCTAAGTGTCAAGATCATAATAGTTTGAATTTGTATATTTTTTATTAAAATAATAATTATATTTATATTTTATTATCTTATAATGATTAAACATTATGTTTGATTAAAATTATATTTTGATATGATGAAACACAATTTGTATTCTTGGGAAATGTAGAGTTCTAATAAAGACCATATTTTTGAAGAATTAAATAATTTTTTAAATAAATAATTTTTTAATAGAATATTTTTATTGAATAATATTTAATACATATAAATTATAATATAATTTTATAAATTCATAATTAATTATTAAAAGTGTATGAAAATTGTTATTATAAACAAAATATCATATATTAATAAATGGGGAATTTTTAATTAAAAGTATAGATTATAATATTTTTAGAATTATTTTGTTAAAATAAAGGTTAGTATTATAATAATCACATTCAAATTATCCAATGGTTAATTTTTCATAATTTATTGAGACATATGTTTTTTGGGTAAAAATTAAATATGACATAATTATACGATATCTATTATGACATCATAAAAACAAAATTGATGTAATAAAAATAATAAAGAGTATACATGACTAAAATTATGTTTAACCTTGAAAGTAATGTGTTTTTATGTTATTTTGTAAACTGTATAAACCCTTAATAAATCCTCCAAAACCTATATTATATTTTAAGGTTTTAAAATCAATTCTTTTTAAAAATGACTCACATCTACATCACCAGGGGTATTATTTTAATTATTTTGGCTATTATTCTTATAAAATAATAAAAAATAGTCATATTTGGTATAAATCATCCACAATAAACGTGCTAAGGTTTTTTGTTTTGATTACTTTATCATACTAGGTCTAAAACATAAGTTTGGATATTAATAAATAATTCACATATATTTTTCTATATAAACCCTCCCAGCCTCCATTTCCTCTTCCATAAAACCCTTATAGTATGAATTTACTTTACCTTTACCTATCTAGTTCCCTCCCAAGGTTCCCCAATCTTTCAAAAACTTCTATCAAGAATTTTGAAACACCCTCTTAGGTTAAGGGATCCTCTCCTTCTCCAATTTTTTCAAACAACTTCTTTATATTATTCCTTTTGATTCACATTTTTCCATATTGTGGTATGTTTTAACACATCCATGTTTTTATAATTATAATTTATTATTTATTATTTACCCATTTCACTCTCATTAAACCCTTCATTGAATCATTATGTCCCTCGTTATACTAATGAAATTATCTTACGATTTTACATTACAAACATTTGTTTAGTGAATACCCACCGCTTTTCATGAAAGTGTATTTAGCTAGTCTAAAATATTCATAATTTATTGGGTAATTACATATATGTGACCTACGCTCCTTAATAATGAGATTTAGTGTGATGGAATATATCCCTATGTTGTATAATCAATGCAGCACACTTATGCATCTACATTATATGAAAGTGACATGTCGGTCTAAAATTATATAGTCCTCCCATGAATTTGATAATGTTTTTATCTCATGATATTACTTTTATGGTACATGTATGTTTATCCTAAAAAAATATGTTATGATGTATCTACGGTTATCATTGACTTATGTTTTTTAATTCATTTTTATATTGTTTCCACATTCCCATGTTTCCTTTACATTATATTATTTTATCAGGGTTCAATGTTCAAATTTCTGAGTCTCACCCATATTATTTTATCTTGATATTCATATTGAATCTAATGTATTAATTTTACAATTTAAGGCTTTGATTATCCCCTTCTGGGATTTATAGAGAACCCCTTTCTTATTTACATTCCTATGTTATTCCATATATTTTTATAATATCAAAAAAATGTAAGGGAATGTCATGGTGTATTAGTTGTTGTATTTGTGTTTTTGTTTCCAGTTGTTAAGCTATGTTCCTAATTATTGAAATAAATTAGGCCCCATGATATTCTGGGGTTGTATTATATATACCTTTATGTAATAAATCTTGAATTCATGTGTATTAAAATATGGGTTATCAGAGTAGGACTAAGAGAAATGTATCATTATTTTTGGGGATTTGGATTACTAAACTCTAGTGAAAGCCTTGGGGAAAAGAATAAACATGGGAAAAAATCCCAATTTTTTTAAGAAACAAATTATAGAGTAACTGATTTTCAAGAAAATAAATCCTTGTTTGGATACAACAAGTGTATATGGCTCTAAAATAGTTATACCAAGGGTCCATAATGCTGAAAAGGGTGCCTTGGGGGTAGACATTATCATCACCTAGGGTGGGAAATGGTCCTTTCTAAATATCTATTTTGACACTCCTAAGGGATATGATTTGGTTATTTTGGAAGCTAATTATGAACTATTACTATTGGGAAAAAATACCAATATGAATTTATGTTAGGAAATGGATAATTTATAACTGAGATTGGAATCTCAAATTTCATATGTTACGAAATATAATTCATTTATGGGTTTTCACTTCAATTTTATTAATTTCACTATTATATTTTTAATAGTTTGAATTATTTCATCCCAAATTACAATTTGATAGAGTAAATGATTAAAAACAAAATCAAATAGTGAAACATAATTTTATCATCCATGGTTCTACACATTATTTCATATCATGTAATTTTAGTATAACTATTCAAACTCCACTTCCAAACATGGTAGTAGAGCTATTGGTGAAAATGATAAGTGGAGAAATTATTTCATACCATGTATATAACTCCTTCCCAATGAACATTTTTGGGTTAAATTTCCCAGTAAATGTTGTGACACTCCCTTTAGTGGAATTTGATGCAATTTTAAGAATTGAATATCTTTACTTGTATAGATCAAAAATACAATATTTAGATAAGGAAATAACCCTCAGTAACATAAAATTTCCAAAAAAAATTATTCAAGTGCAAGGAGAAGGATGAATATGACTTGACAAAAATCACCTGAGGCATAAATATTATTTATTTATCATCAATAATATCTAGTTAAAATGGTTGAGACTATGTAAAAGATCATCCTTGATAGAGTACACATTATAAGGGAATTTTATGATGTGTTTCCTAAATAATTTCAGCGTCCTCACCCTAGATGATAGGTTGAGTTCTCAATCAAACTTATACACAGACCTTTTCAAATATTGAAGACTCCATATGTAATTGCTGTTGTTGAAATTATGGATTTGAAGAAGAAACTGCATGAGAATCTGTATGTAACATCCCACCTCTCCTCACTAGATTGATTCGAGGTGGAATTGCTACTTGGACTTATGTGAAATTCCCAATGCGTCAAAGCCTGGGAATAAATTCCATGTGCTTCAAAACAATTAGGGGATGATTTTACCTTTTAGAAATAAACATCCCAACCAAACATACAATAACAAAAACAACTACCTAATGCATGATAATAATGTTAAAAAACACACAATAATGCCATTATTATTAAAAACAAACTACCATAGAGTATCATAGGGGAAGAAAACTAATATCCAATTAAATAGTGGATGTCAAAACCAACTAGACTTAATGACACCAACATAACATTAAGATCCCAACATGCTCCATGTTTAAACTCCAAAAAACAAACCAAGTATCACTAAGACCCACTAAATAAGTGTGATACATTACCTTTTCCTATTCCTTGATGAAAAACCATTACAAAATAACCAACGTGACAAAGTAGAGGTGAGTAATGAAACTCCACATGCTTTCCCTAATTGACTTCCATACTCATTCCATTAGGGTATAACATGTTAGGATATTACATAAAACAATTTATATAAAATGATTATATAAAATAATTCCAAATTTCTTACCCCAAAACCAAAACTATTTATTTGAAAAATAGTTTTCCAAACAAAACATTTTCTATGGAAATCAACAAAGAATGTTTCCCAAAACATTTCACAATTCATTTGGAATAACCCATTCCAATACACACATCCACCCATCAAATTGTGAATGAATAGGAGACATTTCCATTTTCATGAGAGGTCTCTATTTGATCTACTAAGTCACAAAAATGTAACCAATATCCTATGTTCCATTAAACCTTTGTCACTCAGTACCAAGTCATATTTCATTAGGCCCCATATGTAATATGAACACACACAACCAATTATTCCCAAAAACCATAGAAGTATAATCTTTAAAAACACATTTCTATAAAAGAATATTTATATTGGAAAAAATTTCCAGACCTTTCCCATGAGTCAAAATAGTAAAATAATTTCAAATTATAATTTGGAAATCATTTACCAAAGCCCTTAGCACAAAAAGTCCCCAATTTCACAAAAATCCGAAAAACTATCACTAAAGAGGGGTTTAACCAAGATTTTCACAATAATTTTCCAATAAATTTCATCAATTTGACAAGTTTTAGAATAATAATTAAATTTATAATAATATAAATTGATATTGAATCCACATACCTTAGGAATTTTGGCAAAAATGAAGAAAGACATGAAAATGACCACCAAACTAGGCAAAATCTCTAAAATATGCCTTAGTTCTCTTCCTTTATCGTCAACAAAGTGAAATATTACCTAGATTGGCCTCAAAACCCATATATCTTCCCATAGTGGAATATATCTAAAATACCAAGATAGGGTGAGAAGTAGATACAAGTTAAACCATGAATGATTACCCTAAATAATGACCTACCATGGGAATTTGGCTTCAACGCACCAAGAAACACCACCCGATTGCTTCCAATTCGTTAGGGAAAGCTTCTACAGCCTTTGGGAGAATAAAATCTATAGTTAGGGTCAATTTAGAACAAAATGGGGGTTAAAAAGTAATCCCAAATGAGATCCAATTTTTTAGTATATTATTTTTAACTATGCACAATTAGTCGCACATTTAGTCAAAACCACAGTTAACTATGCACCATCTATGACCTGAAGGTGGGCCTCACATAGTTGGCCCACATGGTTAGAAAAATCATGATCCATCCATGAAAAATAGAATTGTCCCACTTTTTTGTGGTTTATCCTAGGCGAACTCAGGGTTTGGATAGACCATGCACCTGCCCTTACCCCTTCCCCTTAGTCCTAGTCTTACTGTGCATGGTTTTCTATTAGAGATGCACAATTTATCCAAACCATGATCAAACTACGTACCATTAGAAAAAAAAATTATTTCTAAAATAGTTTGGGCCATTTCTTGATTATTTCCCTTTCCCATTCTCAATATCTTCCTGAATGTAAACTTGTTTTCACAAAACCCACACTAGACCAATGCTCTTACCATGCATGACTTTCTCTTACCTCTCCACAATCCACACTGGAACATGCACCAATGAAGTATCTAACTCTTGGTCAATTTGATCTTACAAAATCACATGGTCAATATTCAGCTAATAATTTTTCAACAAAGTTATAAGAAACAGATTATGTAATTCACAAAACCATGGTGATAATTCCAACTGATATTTTACCTCACCAACTCATTCAAGTATCTAAAAAGGGACTATGTATCTAGGAGATAAATTTCCCTAGTTTCCTAAAAAATGATACCCAATACATGGAGAGATCCTCAAGAACAAATCATCACTCACCTGGAATGAAAACTACAATTGAATATGATTCACATATTATTTATAATAACTCTGAGTCATCTCTATCCATTTTCTGATCAACTAAATCTTCTATTTTTTCTCTGGGACAAGGATTGGCCCAACCAGTGATGTCTCACCTATTTTCATCCAACAAGGTTATGAACAACAAGGAAACTCATAAAATTCTTCAAAAATATCCATATGTATCGAGGATTGGAAACAATTTTTATAGGACAACTCCACTAATGATATGAAATCCTCCCATGAGCCACCAAAATCCATTACTCAAGACTACAAATGTCTTCCCAAGTTTGAATCATCCTTTTAGATTTCCCATCCATATGAGGATGATACAACATAATTTTAGTTAAAAGAGTTCCATGGAATTTATTTATGGATTTCTTTAAATGAGACGTAAAACTTGGGTCTCTGTCAGATACTATCGAAACAGGTATTCCATTCCTCTTCACCACTACTCAAATATAGATTTTTGACAAGTCCTCCTTCATATAAAATTCATGAATAGGGATGTAATTTTCCTACATTGTGAGTAGATCCAAAATCACCAATATAGAATCGTGTTTATGAACTATTATTGAGAGACATGTTACAAAATACATGACCATCTACTCCCATTCCCAAATATGAATAGTTTAATACTATAGAATACCAACTGGTCACTGATGTCCTTCTCTATCATGATGAGAAGTTAACAATATCAAAAAAAAACTGAACCACCTTCCTTTTTGTTCAAAACCAACGAAAATTGGATTTCAAAACCTTATGTATCTTTTTACCCAAGGATGAATATCCCATTTTGAATGGTGGTAAGCAGGAAGAAGTTGTTCCTAAAAAGCCATAGGCATGACCTTCTAATTTTGAAACAAAAAAACTGAACTCCCATTCATCTTCCATCCATCAATGTTCTCCCAACCATTGAGTTTTTTCCTCATAAAAACTAATAATAAATTGGATGTATGTTTCTCTATAACCATATCCACTAAATCAAGAATAGGTTAATCAAGAAAGAAAACTGCAACATCAGCTTGGTATTCACATTCCCAGTGCATGTCAACTATGACCAATATTTACAACCACTAATATGAAGCTTATTTTTTCAACTGAACACAAGAATTTATTCTTAATTCATCTAGCACTGTATTTTCTTTACCCAGTTTATACATCAAGTCAAAGTCAAACAATTATAGATTTTCCATCCATATTATTTGTCTCATGATTCAATTCCCTTTATGAGAAAACATTTTTCAATATCTTATGATCCATAAATAGTATAAATTTATCACTAAAGAGGTAAGGACACAAATTTATCCAATAATGGACTATGAAAGATAAATCCAAATCATGTGTTTGGTAATTATTATCATGCACTCATATCTATCTTGATCAATAAACAAAAAGAATATATAATCCCAACATGAGAACACATCCCAACCATGATCCTGAAGCATCAAAATACACCACATACTATTGTCACTATTCTTATAAAATCAATATTGGTGGATATGTTGGAAAAAATTTAAGCACATAAAATTTCTTTTAACATTGACCATTACATTGGAATACAACATTCTTCTTTATCAGTGTTTTCATTAGTGAACCCAATCATGATAAATCACAAGCAAAAAAATGGTAATAACCTATTATACCAAGGAAATTTCCTATCTCAAAGACACTCATTGGTGGTTCCCAGCAGATAACAACCTCTATCTTTTCTGGATCCACAGAAACACCTTTTTACAATATTATAAGGACAATGAAACATACATATTATAATGAACCATACATTATATACATTGATATTAATTTTAAATTTGATGTATATTCATTACAACTAATAATAAATCTACGACAATATCATATAGGTGTAGTGTATTTAGAAATGATGAAACCAAAACAACTTGTTCATAAAACATGTACATTGTCTCCCACTTATTTCTTCATAAATAGACTCTTTTTTGAAATATCTTACTTAATACCCTTATTCATGACCTGGGGAAAAGAAACATATGAAATGGGGACCTAAAATTATCAATAATAGTAAACAAGGGAAATACCAATCATATCATAATCATAATACATAAGAACATAATATTTGGAAGGTTTATATTGCATATGAAAGACCATGATGTCATGTCATGGGATAAATGTTCATCAGAATTAATTGAAATAATTTCAAAAGTAAAAATATAAGACATGGTGTTTTTTGTAATACACATATGTAGAGAAAATCATTTCTTATTAGTCAAGTCTGTTTTCCAAAACCATCATAGTGGACAAATTCCATTACTGAACTAGGTTTACTTTTCATTCTAACCATGTATTACTAAACTGAATTTAATTTTAATTCCAGTCATATTTATCACATGAGATATAAATCTTTACGCAATGAATTTTAGGGAGATATAGGTCCCACCCATCTCATAATGAAATCATTATAACATGTGACACAAAAACATACACCATTCATCATCGTATAACCCAAAAATGGGTATCTTAAACATCATTCCATCATAATTCATATAAAATAAATGGGTTTTTATAAATATATTATCATAAAAATAATCAAATAAATGTAATAATAAGAAAATAATAATAACCCTATTTCAACTTATATGGAAAATAAT
Source organism: Viscum album (assembly GCA_963277665.1). Classification (NCBI taxonomy): domain Eukaryota; kingdom Viridiplantae; phylum Streptophyta; class Magnoliopsida; order Santalales; family Viscaceae; genus Viscum; species Viscum album. The sequence continues at coordinate 1,655,460,845 of OY728137.1, forward strand.
TTTGATAAAATAGTTGAAATTAATTCCTGAGGAAAATATCCTTTCTTTTTCAAAAACATTTTATTTTCTCAAAATGTAAAGTAATTTTGAAGGAAAATAATTTAATTGAAAATACACTTTAAATATTTTAAATGAATATTTATGGAAATAAATCATTATGAAATCATAATATCCATTCATGTTTTATATGATATAACTCATTCTTTTTCGGGAAAAGTTAAAAAATTACCTCGTATCGAATAACGTCAAAATATTCCTTCAATACCATTTAGTAAAAATTAACCAATGGGTAAAATTGAATTTAAACAATTGTAGAAGAATATAAATAGTTTTTAAAATTCAGATAATATAGATTTGGATAATAAATATACCCCAATAAATAATTATGTATAAACATTCTCAAATAATAATGAGATTGCAAAATTACCCTTCAATTAGGTCTGATATTCCTCGTATGTATCCAAACCTAATTTATATTGATTTAAATAATGATGTTTAATTTTTCTAGAATCATAATCATTTTTATGATATCATATATGATTATATAAGAGTGGGGAGGGGTACCTTTGAAATTACCAAAACTACTAAATTAATATAAGTTAATTTTTAAATTAAAATGTATCCAAAGTGGATTACTTAGAAGATAACGTGAGGATGTTTCTAAATCCTCTCAAAAAATAAACTTTATACGTGTTATTTTTTTTAAACCTTATAATTTTAATTTATCCTTATTTAATCTATTTAATTTTAATTATGGTAATAAAATTATAATTATTTAATGGTTATAAATATTTACTTATATGGTTTAAATTAACCATAAAATGGATATTTTATGAAAATTTAAACCTCATTATTATTACTTTGTAATTTTTTAAATATTTTTATGATTTTATTAATAATTTAATAAAATGTTACTTTTATAAAATATCAAGAGTGTCAATTTTGTCAATACACATTTCATTGATTTTAAATAAAATAGACACACAATATAACTTCAAAAAAACCATTTAATATACTCCAAACATGTAATAATCACTTTTAATTTTTTTAAATAACCTTAATTAATTAAAATTATACTTCTTTTCAAATTTTTAAAATAATTTATTTGATATATTTATTAATAAAATAATTTTTTCATCACTATTGTGTCATCCTTAGAGGTAATTATTTAATTTCTAAAAATCATAAAACAACTTCTATGATATATGTAACTATTTTATCTTTTTAGAGACTACCTATAGTTTATGTTATCTTCTTATTATCCCTATATTAGAATTAATATACTTATAAAAAGAGGGAGTGTGAAAGTTAGTAACATTAGTTGATTTTAATAATATTATTGTCATATTCATGGGAAAATGGAAATTAAGTGATTATATTTAGAACCGTTGATAATAAGGGTCTAATTTAATCAAATAATAGGATTTTTATAGGTTTTAAGGTAATTTTGTAATATTTTTTTACCTTTAGTAACATGATTTAGGGGTAACCGTGGTAATTGTTTTACTAAAGTTACTATTCATAATGTCCAAAAAATAAAAGTAACATATTATCATAATTTGGACCCACTAATTAAAAATATTGAATCAATTTTTTTTAAAATTTTAAGCACATAAATTTTTGTAGTTAAATTAAAAATAATCCCATATTCGAAAAGGGAGAATGAGTTTTAAAAGATAAAACATTTCAAAATATTGAAATGTTTTTACATCTGGATTCAATGTAAAATTAATTAAAATGATATAAATTATTTTGAATTATGAAAATATATTATAATTATAATTTAAAAACATTAAATTTTATAATTATCCATAAAAATTATTTTGATGAAAATTTTTGTTTTCATATAAATTTTTTTCTATCTTTACTATTTATCAAAATTTGAATGTTATCAAAAAAATATTAAAAATTCATCCAAAGTAAATATTTATATCCCTCTTAAAAGGAACATTTTTATGTTTTCATATAAAAATTATTAATGTATCAAAATCTTAATTTGAAAGGGGTTTTCCATTCAAAGGCCTAAAATAACCCTATTAAAAAATATAGGTTTTTTATAAATAAAATAGGGTTTATTCATACCATATGACTAAAATATCCATTGTATGAATATAAAAAATATTTTATTAAGTATATAACATATATATATCTCATTAATTTAATTAAAAAAATAATTCACTAAAAAAATACTAATATCAAATTTATATATATTTTTTATAAATAATTGATAGCCAATGAATTCACAATGCATTTTCATAAGTTAGTTATACTTATTCTTGTAAACCTAAGGCTCAGCTATAATGATAATTTTACACTAATTTCATCTCCCAGTTTATTTAAACTCACAATTGTGTGAAATGTAATCTATTGACGAATAAAAATTATTTAAGGAAAAATATTTCATAAAAACATCAGGGTTTTACATTCTAGCCCCCTTAAATTAGATTTCACCCTTGAAATTCATCACATGTAAGAAAATAGATGAGGATACCTCTCCCTATTCATATCCTAAAGTTCTTACCCAGCTTCTTAAAATTGGTGGTTCCTCTATAAAACTTTAACCATTTGATTGGTATTGTTTTATAGAATTTTTTCTCTATGCTCTAGAATCTCTATCGGTTGTTCTTCATAAAAAATATATTGCTCTAGCTATACAACTTATGAGTTTAGTACATGTGAAAACCTAGTATATAATTTCTATTGAGAGTTACATAGAACACATCATGAATATAAGAGAGATTCGGTGGAATCTCCAACCGAAAATCTACCTTCCCACATGATCCATAATTTCAAAAGGACAAATATACCATGGGATCATATTTCCCTTCTTTCCAAATATCATTACATTATTCTAGGGAGATTTTAATAGAAACACCTTATAACCCACTTCAAACTCTAGGTCATTTCATCAGTTGTCAGTATAAATTTGTTTTCGACTCTACGATGCTCTTTTTTATTGTTGAATAGATTTGACCTCTTCGACCATTTAATCAACAAGATGAGGTCCTAATAGGTTTCCTTCCCCAACTTCATCCTAGCAATTTGGATTTCTGCACTTATTTATATAGAGCAATTTATATGTACCCGTATGAATACTATAGTGAAAGCTATTTTTTTATAAAATTCAACCAATGGTAGGTTTTTATCCCAACTACCTTTGAAATCCAAAGATTAAGCTCTCAAAATGCATTCCAGAGTTTGAATTTTCTTCTAGGACTAACCATATGTTTTAGGATGATAAATATGGATGAAATGTCACTCTGTATCGAGATCATGCTGAAGACTTCACCAGAACATTGAGATAAATCTCAGATACTAATTGGATATAATGGAATGTGGTAGTCCATGAAATCTTACCACCTATTTTACATATATCCTGGAAATATGATCAAGTGAGAAACCCCCTCTAATAGAAATGAAGTGTGATAAATTTGAAAGGTGATCAACTATAACCCGAATAACATTATTTCCTTTGGATTTTTTGGGAAGTCCAATGAAAAATTCAATTGATATTTTTTCCCAGTTCCATTCTAATATGTGAAAAGATTGTAACATCCCCTTAGACTTATGTGTCTCAACATTAACTTGCTTACAAACAAAACATGGAGAGACATATTCAGGAACATCTTTTTTCATTACATCCCTCCAGAAATAATCTATTAGGTCCTTGTATATCATTGTGATTCCAGTGTGAGTAGAGAATGATGAACTATGAGCCACATCCCATAGAACCTTCTTTAATTATAGTATGGGAGGAATACAAAATTGATTCCTGAACCTTTTATTTTCTCAAAATCATAGTTGACTTCAGGAACATTTCTCACCTTATTTTGTAGCTCAACTTGTTTGTTTTGGGCCTCCATAATCTTCACTTGTATAGATGGTTGAACATTCATTTGAGAAAGATAATATTTCTCCCCTTACTTTTAAAATTTCAAGATCCATCCTTTGCAAATCAATAAATATTACATCTTTTGTGATCCTCATTATGGATAGGCTAGCATGGTCTTGTCGACTGAAATCATATGCAACCTTATTCTCTTTCCCAGGGTGGTAATATGTTGAGAATTTGTAATCTTTAATCAAATACAACCATCTTCTTTGGAGAATATTAATCTCCTTTTGTGCGAAATGTCATTTAAACTTTTATGATTAGTATAAATATCATACATTTTACCATAAAGATATTGGATTCAAATCTTTAATGGAAATATTACTACAGCTAACTCCAAATCATGAGTTGGGTATTTTTTATCATGGAATTTATGCTTCTATGAGGCATAAGCTATAACCATATCATTTTTCAGGAGAAAACTTATAAATCAAAAAACATTCTACACTAAAAGGTATTATGAGAAGAGGTGAACTTAATAACCTTGTTTTTAGCTCTTTGAAATTCTATTCACATTCCTTCATACATAAAAACTTAAATCCTTTCTGAGTCAACTTAGTGATGGGATTAGATTATTGTGAGAAATATTTCACAAAATGTCGATAATATCCATACAAACAAGAAAACATTGGATGTTTGTTAAAATTTTTGGTCTCAACCTACTTTCAAAAACTTCTATTTTTGATGGATCTACAGATATCCCTTATCTTGTGATTATGTGACACAAAACTGAGACATTTTGAAGCCAAAAATCTCACTTGGTAAATTTTTCAAAAATATTATCCTTTCCCAGGGTCTTTGGTACAATTCTCATGGGGTCTTCATGTTATTCCTTTATATTCAAATAGACAAGAATATCATCTATAAAGATTACCACAAACTTATCAAGATAGTCCCTAAAGACTCTATTCATTAAATCCATGAATATTTCGGTGGAATTGGTAAGAATTAAAGGAATCACTATAAATTTATAGCATCCATAAGATATACATAATGCCATCTTTGGTATTTCCTCTTTCTTAACCCTTAATTGATGATATCCTCAACAAAGATCAGTCTTGGAAAAGAATTTAGCTTCGCATTGTTGTTCGAATAAGTCATCAAAGCAGGGAAGAAGATATATATTTTTTCCTGATAGTGATATTTTTATTTCTCAATAGTCAATATAGATTCTAATTGATCTATCTTTATTCTTAATAAAGAGAATAGGTTATACCCAAGGTGACACACTAGGGTGTATTAATCCCTTATCAATATTCTCTTAGAGTTCCTTCTTCAATTCCTATAACACAATTAGGGACATTCTATAAGGTGTCTTTGAAATAGGTCTAGAACTTGACATGAGTTCTATTGAAAACTGAACATCACAATTTGGTGGAAGACCTGGTAATTCCTCCAAAAAGACATCATTAAACTTCCACAAAGTGGGTGTATTATAAATCATGAGTTTCTCCCAAACCATTTGAGATAAATAAACTTCATTTATAGAAATCAAGGCCCATAATATAGAATGAATTTGTACTAGAATGTTGTATTCATCCTTGATTCTATTGATGATCATACATTGATATGAAATATGAAACGTGACTTACCTTATTTGAAAATTGACATGAGATCCATATAGATAAATCCAATCCATGATAAGAATCGAACCAAATTAAACTATAGGAAGGATCACAAGATTTATAGGAATCACTTTCCCACAAACTTCAATTAGAGAAGAATTATAAACTTTTGATGCGACTATTGTTCCATTAAGAGTTTTCACAGCTAACTCAATATCTATTTGTTGAGGTAATAAATATATACCCTTAGAAAATTCTTCAGAAATAAAATATTGGATGTATCCAAAATCAAATAAAACATTTTCTACGTTAGAGTGGATGGTTAGTGTAACTTTCCCAACTTCATTATCATACTCCACATCGTTAATCGTGATTTCTTTTGACATTCCTTTTTTATTTGTATTTAAGAGTTTACTGATGTCGATCATCATCAATAACACTTGTATTGGAGAATCTATTGGCATAATGCCCCATTTACTTTCACTTATAACATTTAATTGTAGGAGGTGCATTTTGTGTATCCTTTTCTCTGTTCACAACATTAGATATATTTTTCCCCTCACTTTACAATTCGACTACCTGATGACATTATTTTCCACACATAAAAAATTTACTAGTCCCATGAAGAAAATTAACTCCATGTTTTTTCCATGCATTGAGCATAAGGGAAAACTCGTATTCTTATTAGTTTGGCCTTGATATTTTTCTTTAAATTTCATTTCTATATTCTTATCAAATCCATATGAGTAATGGGTTACATTAGTCTCCATCTCAACCTTGAGATCACATTAAACGATTTCATCATTGCTTGTAAATTTCATTATGGATAGTGACAGTCTGGGAATTTGTTTTGGGCACTAAAGAATCAATCAATTTTACTCTCAGGCTAGATAATAATTCTCGAAGCATACCTTTCAAGTCTTGTAAATTTGGATTTATAGGTACTAATAGATTCATCAACTTTTTTCTTAAGTTCAAGGAACTCCTCCTCTATATTGTTTTTTGAAGAATATGAGGAAAGTACTTATTGAAAATTAGTTCTTGAACTCATCCCATTAAATAGACTCTATTTCATCTATTTTCCTCATATTCTTTATAATATTCCACCATTAATTATATTAAACTCCCAAACAATAGACTAATAAATAAATTTATCTTGTTCAGAACATTTTAGAATTGAAAATATCTATTAAATGGTACTAATCCATTGTATAGCCACTATTGGATCAAAACACCCGCTGAAACAAGGTGGATATTGCCTCATGAAGGACTCAATAGAATGTTCCTCACATTTTTTCTCATTTGGAAGTCCTGCATGATTCATAGCTTGAGAAAGTTTGGTGAGAATAGCTAAAAGAGTTTTCATTCCAGATCTGATAACATTTGGTTTCTTAGGAGGACAATCATTTCATTTCTCGTCACATTCATCATTAACGTGCTCCCTTTGGGTTCCATCCATTGCCTAAAACTAAGAAGAATAGTGTGTGAAACACTAATCATAATGAGAAAACTACCTAATCAAGAATAAAATTTCAATTTAAAACACTTTAGATTTTATCCTAAGTTATTCATGGTTAGTTCTAAAACACTAATATTGTATCCTATACTTAGACATATCCTTAGTGTTCTTACTAAGGCTTTCTCGTCCTAGTTTTTTAATGGTTAACTATACTTTTCCTTTTATACCAACTATACCGAACCATACTTCACATACAATGTTAATACTTCAAAATTGATGTATATTTATTATGACATATAATAAATCCATGATAGGACTGTATAGGTACAATGTCTTTGGAAATTGGGAAATATAAACAGCTGGTTCATTAAATATATACATTTTCTCCTGCTTATTTCATCATAACAACACTACTATTTGAAATACCTTACTTGATACACTTATTCATGACTAGGGAAAAATAAACACATGAAAGGGTGAATTAAAATGCTCAGTAAGGGTAAAAAACAGAAATATCAATTATATCATAATCATAAGACATAAATAATAACATTTGGAAGTCATATCCTACATATGAAAGATCCTGATGTCATGTCATGGGATAAAAGTTCATAAGAATTAATGAAAATAATAACAAAAGTAAAAACATAAGACATGATGTTTCATGTACTACATATAATCATAGAAAATCATTTCATATTATTCATGTCTTATTTCCAAAACTATCATAGCGGACGAATTCCATTATTGAACTGAGTTTACTTTCCACTCCAAACATGTATTACCGAACCAGATTTAACTTCCATTCTATTCATGTCTATCTCATGAGATATAAATCTTTACCAAATGAATTGGAGGGAAATATAGGCCCCACCCATCTCATAATGAAATCATTCTAATATATTCCACAAAAATGTAATCCATTCATCATAGCATGACCCAGGGAACAAAAAATGGGTTTTTTAAACATTATTCCATCATAATATATATAAAATAAATGGATTTCATAAATATAATTCCATCATAAAAACAAAACAATCAAATTAATTATAGGGAAATAAACATAAACCTATGCAATCTTAGATATAAAATAATTTTAATAAAATACTTGAAATTAATTCTTGAGGAAAATATCCTTTCTTATTTGCAAGCATTTTCTTTTCTCAAAATGAAACGTGATTTTAAAAGAAAATAATTTAGTTGAAAATAATGTTTAAATCATGAATGTATGATTCAAGAAAATAAGGAATTATAAAAGTCTAATAATTCATTCATGTCGTACAAGTTAAAAAAACATTATTCTCGTACTTTTTCCAAAAAAGTCAAAAAAGTACCTTGTATTGATTAACGACAAAATATTCATTTCATATCATTTAGAAAAAATTCACCAATGGGTAAAATTGACTTTAAACAGTTGTATAAGAGTGAAAATATAATTACATATTATGGGTACAAGTATTTGGATGCTAAATATACCTTAGTAAATAATTACGTATAAACACTCTAAGACAATAATGGGATTGAAAAATTATCACTTACCTTAGGTCTGATATCCTTAGTATGTATCTAAACCTCCAGTATAATGATTTAAACAATTTTATTTAATTATTAATGAATAATAATCATTTTATGATACCATATATGATTATATTATCATCCAGTTGTTCGTAACATTTCATTTTCACTTGTTATTCAGATATTAACTACTTTATGTTCTTATGCAAGTTTTGGAGGGTATATTCATTATAAAGAATAATTATCATGTTAATCTATTTTACTCATAATTATACCCTTCCAAATAAATTATTGTTGAATAACAAATTACACAACGACGTTGAGACCGTAAGTCGTATGCACACACACATGGTGATATTGTTATTCGTAGGATAAATACAAAGAGGTATAAGGTTGTCCATTGTTATAATAAAATTTCATCATGTAAGAAGATACTAGATTTATTAATTTAGTATGTAGAAATCATAATAATAATAAGAATAAAATAATTTTGAAATATGTGATAAAACAATTAACTCTTTTTCGCGTACCTTGTTTTGATTTGCACAAAAGGTCTCTTTAGGATGGCTTTCTGCAAAAATTATAGCCTCTAGAATGAAGTGAGGGAAGTTGGGAGAGGAAATGGATATGATTTTTTTTTTGAGTAGAAGGTATTTAGAGGTGTGATTTAAAGAGAAGGAAAGCATCTCTTTTATAAGAGAGAGGAGGCGCACCTTTGGAAATACAAATACTATTAAATAAATATAAATTTATATATACATTAAAATGGCTCAAAAGTGGACTATTTCAATGATAAGATGAGTATAGGTTGAAATCATATCAACCAATAAATGTTAGACTTATTTTATTTTATTTTTAACCTTATAATTTTGAATTATTCTTATTTATTCTATTTAAATTTAATTGTGGTAATAATATTCTAAATATTTAAGGGTTATAAATATTTACTTATGTGGTTTCAATTAACTATAAATGAATATTTTATTACATTTTATACCTTATAATTATCACTTTTTATGTTTTTTTAAATATTTTTATGATTTTTAAATAATATAATAAAATGTTATTTTTATAAAATATCAGTAGTGTCAATTTCTACACTATTCATTTATTTGATTTTATATAAAATCTGCAAAAAAATGTAACTTCTAAAAAATCATTTATTATACTCCCAATAAGCCATAATCTCATATAAAATTCATGGGGAATCATAATTATTTAAAATTATATTTCTTTTCAGAGTTTTCAAATCATTTATTTAATATTTATATTAATAAAATAATTTCTCCCTCACTATTGTGTCATCTTTAATAGTAATTTTTTAATTTATAAAAATTATAAATGAATTTTTATGACATAGTAAATTCAATTATATTTGTATATAATACCTGTAGTAGATGTTATCTCATGCTTATCTCTATATTATAATTAATATACTTATACAAAAAAAGAGTGTGACCCTTTGTCACATTCATTGATTTTAAAAATATTATTGTCATATTCATGGGAAAGTTTCCATTATGTGATTTTATTTAGAACCATACATAATAAGTGTCAAATTCCATTATCAAATAAGCTTTTTATAAGTGTAAAGGTAATTTTATAATTTTTTTACCATAAATTACCCAATTTACCCTTAACCGCGGTAAAATAAAATTACTATAGTTACTGTTAATTATGTCTAAAAAATAAAAGTAACATATTAACATAATTTTTAACCACTGATTAAAAATATGAAATTCATTTTTAAAAAATTTAAAAACATTAGTGGCAGTAATTAAATTAAAATTAATCCCATTGTTGGAAAGAGGGAACGAGTTTTAAAATAAAAAACATTGCAAAAGATTGAAATATTTTTACATCTAGATTCAATGTAAAATTAAGGATAATGACATAAATTATATTGAATAATAAAAATATATTATATTTATAATTTAAATACATTCAATATTATAATTTAATCATATAAATTATTTTGATGAAAAAAGTTTTTTCCACATAAAATTTATAGTAATTTTACTATTCATCAAAACATGAATGTTATCAGAAAAATAGCAAAACTGTATCCAAAGTAAATTTTTATATCCAAATTTATAATAATATGTTAATTTTGTCATATAAAAAATATTAATGTGTCAAAATCTTAATTTAAATGGTGTTTTCCATTCAAAGGTGTAAAATTACCCTTTAAAAAAATATAGGTTTTTATACATCAAATAGGGTTTATTCATACCCTATGAATAAAATATCCATTGGATGAATATAAAAAATTATTTTATTAAGTATATAATATATATATATATCTCAATAATTTCATTAACAACAGTAATTCACTCAAAAATACAAATATCTAAATGATTTATATTTTTCATAAATAATTGATAGCCAATGAATTCACAATACATTTTCATAATTTAGTTATAATTATTCCCACTAACCTAATGAGTAGGCTATAAAATTAGTTTTTTAGTAAGGGTATCTCATGGTTTATTTAAACTCACAATTATATTCAATGTAATCTACTAATCAATTAAAATTATTTAAAGAAAATATTTCATAAAAAATATCCAGGTGTTACACCTCTTGTATCAAAAAATCACACTTTGATATTTTGGAATACAAATGAAAATATACAATATTCCCAACATTTTTTCTATGTTTTTCTCATTCTAATACCTCATCTGTGAATGAACTAGTATGTTGTAAAAAATTACCACTATAAAAGAATCCAATTGTCTCTGAAATAGCGTTGAAGATGTATGATCTGGTTGCAATGGAGACATTCCCTAGGTGGTTCCATATAATTTTTCTTGATATGATTATTTGAATAACACTAGAGACATCCAGGATTGATCCTAATTGTTATAGTAATGTTAATTGATCATATGGTGTGATTTTATTGTGTTCCACCTCCTTGGGGGAATGTGTTCATCTTCCTCTTTCTCTCAGCATTAGATTTCTCACCTCATCTCGTGAAGAGAACCATGATTCCTCTACCTGTATTTCTATTAGTGAAAGATATCATAAAAATCATATTTGGTTAAAGTCATAAATTAATGGTTTGAAAATCTTGAATGATGTTTTAGACCAACTATTGGTTCACCTGTGTCTCAAATGAAACAACATTCTCAATGGCCTCTTTGGACCGGTTCCTACAACTTCTACATGGTTCCATTTTCTATAACCAAAAGAAAATTCTAATTAATCTCAATTTATATGAACTGTAGGCTAAGAAAACGAAATCCTACCACAACACATATCACAATATTCCTTTCCAAAATTAAAATTTTTCCAAATTCAACAGTTTTTTAAAATTTCACTATGATTTTTAAAATCATGGAACTTTCAAAATATCCATTTCATGCCTTTTCAAAATCTTACATTTGAAACTAAATTAAAAAATTTTAAAAAATCAATACTTACATTGCAATTCATATATCATTACTCAAAATAAATAATCACTCAAAGTGGAATGTCATTTCTAAAAGACATTTCATGCTTGTCTCGTTATCTAAACCCATGAAAATGAGATTTCAATTCCTATAAGTGTCTCCAAAACACTTAGGTATCCAAATCCATGGTAATTTTAAGTTAAATATATAATGTTTGGCTATTTCTTTTTTATGATCTACATTTCAATTCCCAACAATCATACTCTTTTCTACCATCCCTTCTCAAGGAAAAAAATTGAATGAATTTCAACTCCAAGACCGACAGAATTGATAACCACTTGTAATTGAAAGACAAAACAAGATGATACCACTTGTAACATCCCTCACTACTCATTTTCTTGAGTAAATTTGAAATTTATACTTGGACTTAAGCAATATACCCATGGCACCAAAGGCTGGTAATAAATTCAAAGGGCTTCAAAATAATTGGGGGATAATTTTACCTTTGATGAATAAACTACCCAACCAAACATGGAATAAGAAAAACCAGTATATGATATACGATAATAATGTAAAAAAACACTAAATTATTCCATTAATATCTAAACTAAACAACCATATAATACCACAATAGAACACGACTAATATCAATGTGCGGATCATAAGAAAAACCAACAAGACTCAACAAAAACAACACAACTCCAATCTCCCAACATTTTCCATTCTCCAAATCCACAAAATATCACAAGTATGACTAATCACTACTAAATAAGTATGATACTTTACCTTTTCCTATGTCTTACTGAACAAAATCTTCAAAATAACCCAATTTCCAAAGGAGGGGTGTGTAATGTAACTTAGTAGACTTTCCCCAATTGACTTCCCTACTCACGCAACTAAGATAGAACAAGTTAAAAAATTACATATAAACAATTTATATTAAGAAATTATAAAAAATAATTAATAATATTGTATCCCAAAAAAATATTTCAAAGAAAAATAGTTTCCGAAACCCAAACCATTTTCAATGGAAAGAAATCACGAAATTTTTCCAAATTTTTTAACAATCCATTTGGCATAACCCATTCCAATCCACATATCCACCCATCTACCCATGCATGCCTAGGAGAAAGTTTTTTAATCATGATAAGTATCTTATTGATCTTACAAGTTGTCATAAGGTAACCAGTAGCCCATGTTCTATTACACATTTGGCACTAGGTACCAAGTCTGATTTCAATCAGGCCCTATATGAAATATAAATACACACCATCAAGTATTCCCTAAAACCATACCAATATAATCATGCAAAAACCATTTCCATAAAAAAAATATTTTTATTGAAAAAAATTTTCAAAACCTTTTTCAATGAATCATACCATGAAATTATATTAAAATAAAAAATTTAAAATCTTTTATCAAAGAACTTTTCACAACATCTTAAAATCTTTAATCAACTTAATTTTTTTAAAACAATTATTTCATGTTGTAATAAGTGGATTTTTGCATGAAGCTACCTACCTTTGGAATTATGGTGAAAATAGAGAACAACATGAAAACACCAAAAAACCAGGTTAAATCTCCAAAAACACACATTAAATATATTCTTCTATCACAAAAAATCCAAATATAACCATTTTAAGAATCAATAAACTTATTTCTATCTAACAGTACTAGAAAAATAACCTATAGCCACAGATCAATAGCCTCAATTTAATTGGTTTGTGGCTATAGGTATGATAAAAATGTAGAAACATTTTCCCCTATGGGAACATCTACCTCTAATTTTACTCCATCTTGGGATTTCCTCTCCTACTCTCATGCTCGGTCTTTCCTCTCCCAACCTTTTTCTTGGGATTTCCAATCAGGAAACCCATATCATCTACCAATCCTCACCCAAACTATTCTCCCTCATCAGATACTCACCAACTTCTCATTCATGATTCTTCAATCCCTCTCTAGCTTTTCTATTCATGGTTCTTCTATCCCAATTGCATTCATTCCATTCTCCATACCCTTATCCGGGAATTCTTCCTCCATTCGGTGCATTGGCATGTGCTTCCCCTTTTCATGATCAACTAATCTATCCTTTGCATAATCGAACTACCCCTAATTGCGATCGAGCTCCCCTCTTCAAGCCACAGTTCATCGTTTCACCAGATTTATGTTTCATTATATATTTTTTTTATCATTTCTCAAAATTTTTGGTGAAATTGGTGGTCTATTTTGGCATTTAATTTGTGTATTTCATGTGGATTAATTTAATGTGTGTTCCACAAGTGTTCCACACCCAGTTTCTTGAGTTTTTGGCACTTTGATGATGTACAGTGAGTTTGGCATTAATTATGATTTACTAATTATGGTTTTATTGTTTAGTTTTTTAATTTAATGGGATTTTTCCCTAACTTCATTTGTCCCACCCTAGAAAAATCCTTCATTATGTGATTTCTCATTTTGAATTTCCATTGTCTAGGTTTCCCTGTGCATTTTCATTTATAATAAAAAATGTTCTCACATTGTTTTGTTTTAAATTAGTGGTATTTAATATTTATAATAATTTTTTGAAATGGAATCAAGTGGTTTTCTCTTTGAATTAAATTTTGTAAATTTTTTTTATTATTATTTTCACACCAATTACGTTTCAAAATACCAGATTGGCCTTATAAATGAGTTTTGGTATCTTAAAAAGTGATTTGAATTTTCAAAAGGGAATCAAAATTGAATTAAACTAGTGTTCACAGTTTACTTAGTTTCTTTATTGGGTGTCCTTCAAGATTATTCAGGATAAATAAATCATAGAGATTGATTATGATGCTTTTTATTATCCTCCTCTGTGTATTTCATTTTAATTAAGTCATGGATATTTATTTTACTGGGTGAAAAATGTTTTCAATGTGTGTTTTGAAAATTTAAATACATTAAATACATGGGTTATTTCCAAATGGTTTTATTTAAACAATGTACAAATTTTAAGAATGTTTTGGCCTTATGGACGTTATTTTTAAAATGGTTTAGTGAATTTTTAGACATTCTAAAGATATTTAAATTTGTTTTATAAATAGAAATTTCTTATTTTCAAATAATGAGTTTTTGTTAGTGCCTTAGAGGATTTTCATGAAAAAATAATCACCTCTATAAATACTATCCATTTAAGGGGAATTCACATGGATGGTGTCACGAGGTGGGATTAGCATAGATGATGTAACTTATGATTTATATTTAATATATACATTTTTTCCTCACCAACAACATTTCTTATATTTATGGGATCCTAGATTTCATAGTGAGAGTAAAGTGATTTAGTGGCGATGTAGTGGTTGGATAAATTAAGTGAGTGGATTTTCATTGACCTAAAAAACCTAATTTTTTTATTAACATCATGTATTGGTTTATGATAAATAAAATGGTTTTTATAAGGATTAAAGTGAGTGATGTTTTATTTAAAAACCATGTTTTTAATTTAATTCTTTTGAAAACACTTTCCTGGATAAACTCATTTCTTCCTTTAGATGTTTAATCAAAATGTTTTTTGTAATTGAACTCAGCCCTTTTCCATTTTTATCTTTTATTTTATACATCTAAACCAACATTTTCTAACAAATGAGTTGTAACACTTTTAAAATACTTATTGAGGAAGTTTGTTTCAAGACACTTATTTATGTCATGAGCACTTATAACTTAAAAAATAATTTACTTATGTGTTTGATAGGAGATAAAGTTTTTTTTAAAGGGGAAGTATTAAATTAAACAAGAAGTTATTTAAAATATATTATTCTAGTTTAAAATTTATGATGGACATTTGATGAAACCATTTCTAATAAACAATACCTTAAAACCTTGTACTTATAATTATTGGAAATGTTTTGATACTTTATTCCAAACAATATAGCTGGTCACTATTATATGCCAAATTTGTGTTGTCTAGACCATGTCTGATATTGTTGTGATATACATGATTATAACATCATTTTATATCTCCCTTTTATGTATTAAAAAATTAAAACGGAATTTCCTTTATTCAATTAGATTGATATTATCATGCTTGATTGTATTATTATTATATTTTATTCATGGATAGTTTAACTTATTTTTCATGTTTACACATCATGTTTATTATCATCATACTAGAATGGTTTTATAATAGTGTATAATGAGACTTTGAGATATTCCTAAATTTTAGTGCATGTTTAGTTACTTTAGTATGGACCCAGTATGCTATTTTTTCATAGGTTATGTTTACATACTTGACATAGAACATGTCTATTGCTATAATGTGAAGCATTTTTTTTATATAGAGAAAACTTATTACTATGATGTTGAGCATGTTTAGTGTCATGATATTGAAACTATATAGTTTGTAATCATTGTTAATGATTCTAAAGTAGCATATAATGCTGGAAAAATGATCCAGAGATCGTCTATATAATCCAAAAAATCTGAATAATGGAAAAGTCATCCCATTTTTCAGAGAAAATTGATTTAATTGAATCTATTTTTTCTAGATGTATAGAATAAAAGAAAAAACTATGAAAATATGGGTATGAAAAAATTCTCAATCATAAAAAAAACATATTAAGGAAAATGGTGAGTATTCTTAGAAAATTACTCCCCCCCATCCAATTAGAGTAAAAAATTTGGGTTTCAATTCCAAAATAAGAAAGAGTGGAAATCTCTAAATAATAAAACTACAAAAAAATATCAATAATTAAGGGAAGATAATGGTGACGTTAGTTTTTACAATATAGGAAAATTGATTGCAAGCATAACAAGTCAGTATGGATATGTTCTAGAAGGCCCGAGGTTGGAAGATAAATGATGGAGTTTTAAGGGTAACTGTTTGTTTGAGATTGAACACATAGAAAAGGAATAATCTATATATCGGGATAAAATTTGATATATTTGAAAATGTATTTTTAATTAGAAGCATATGTTGTCATTTCTATGATAAATATTGGTAAAAACCAATTTGGTATTATTTTTATTCTGAATAAAATAAACGAACACCCTAAACTAAGATTTTAGTGAAACAAGAAAGTATGTATTCCTTGCGTAATAAATTATGTAAAAAAGTGTTGAAACTATAATTCCCAAGAAGAAAGGGGAACAAGACGTATCCATAATGAAAACATTATTATATTGTGGTAAGAGATGAGACACCATGGAACACTAAAAAATTTCAATATATTTCAATATTTATTGGATAAATATATAACGTAAAGAGATTAAGTCAGTCTAAGGGAGAGATATCCAGATTTTCATCATGGTTTACACTCCTAGTGAAGAATTGTAACGGGTGATGAATAAGAGAAACAAAATAAATAATGATGAGGTGTTTGGAAGGTTAAATAAATATGGATAAAGTATTTTCAAATATATGAAATTTATACTATAATAAGAGAAGTTATTGAATAAAATTGGAAAAATACCAATGAATCCTTCTGTTAAGAAGTTTATTGTGAAACTAGAGTAAACAAACAAAGAGAAATCCGAGATAGTGAAGAATGGGTGTCTAAATATATGGTATGATCATTTAGAAAATGAAAATATAATGGAGGAAGATGAAATAGGAAAAATGATTTAATTTATAATTCCCAGAAGCCTATGAAAATATGTGGTGAAATTAGAATAAAAGTTAGATACAAAATCTTTAATGGACATATTGTGTTACTTTCATTAAATGGTTATAGAAGGCTCAATGATTATGAATAATATATCTAAAAAATAGATTAACCATGCTTGAGTTATCGATCATTAAGGATACTGATTATAGGGTTTTATATCTCTTTGATGAATCCTTTTAAAGGCCAAAGTAAAGATCAAGTTAATATGGAGTTGAGAAGGCAAAATAGTTATTAGAAATATTCTATTTTGAGTTCTGTTTATGAAAATTCATATATGAAAATGAGATTTGATCCACATGTATGGAATTTATGTTATCCTTTTTATCGTTAAGGTTAAGCCTATAAAATATTTGAAATCTTTTATAATGATTCATAGAGAATAATTTTTTTTAATATTTTTGAATGAAAAATGAGTTTTTTGGATTAATTATATGATGATTAAAATAAAATGGGATGATAGTTGTACTATTATATAATTATTAAAATATCAAAAAAAACTAATATGGGTGAATTATTCTGGCATTAAAATCAAGTGAACTTGATCTTCAATACTTATGTAGGGGTGCAGGTTGGTGTAGGGGGGAGGGGGAGGGGCAGGTGAAGCATAGGGGAGGAGGAGGGAATGGGGCATGGATGGGGTTAGGGGGAGGGGTTGGTGCATCATGGGGGAGGGTGAGGGGCTGGTGTTGGATAGGGGGGAGTGGTAGGGGATAATGCAGCATGGGGGGGAGGGTATGTTGCAGTAGTGGGGAGGGGATAGTGTTGTGCCGAGGGGAGGGGGAGGGGGAGGGGGAGGGGCTAGTGTAGTAGGGGGAAGGGGGAGGGGATGGTGTAGGGAAAGGGGAGGGGGAGTGGTTGGTGTACAGATGGGGGGAGGGTGAGAGGATGATGCAGTTTAGGGGGGAGGGTCTAGTGTAGGGTATGGGGAGGGGGAGGGGCTGGTGCAAGGATGGGTGAAGGGGGAGGGGTTAGTGTAGGGGAGGGGGAGGGGGAGGGGCTGGTGCTATGCAGGTGGAGGGGGATGGGCGGGTGAAGCAGGGGGGAGGTGGTGGGGGGGAGGGGTGCATGGGGTAGGGGCTAGTTGTTGGAACCAAGGTCATTCTATGCATGAATTGGAGTATGGTTTGTGTTTGTTTTCAATCCTCAGTGGAAGTTCAGAATGTGTTCTTGAAAAGTAATCATACAGAACAAGTAAATAACAATGTTGAAGGTGGAACTGTTTTCCAGTGTTTGTCAAATTTTTTGGACTGAAAATCGACAATTGGAGAAAAGTGGTTTTTGGAAAAGAGACTTGCACACCCATTTCTTGGAGGCTTGGAAACTTGCACGACATTTTTTTCAAGATCATAACATGAAAATATGGCAAAGGGGGAAGGCAACCAAGTTTGGAAGTTGGGCGGGCAAGTGATTTTAGGGGGCGGAGACTTGCGCGCCGAAACATGCACACCGAGGGGAGACTTGTGCACTGTCGTGCAGGGTGTCCAGATGCCTATAAATACAGGTCGAACCCTACTCATTCGGTATGAAGTTCAGACTTAGAGAAATTCAGAGCTCTTGTCGTGCATGTGTAGTGCTCGCGCAAGTGGTGGTGGGTCGCACAAGTTGATGTTGGGTGACAATTTTTAGCTACGCGGGGTTGAGTCGCGCATGTTTGAAGTTGAATAAGTGAGTTTCACGCAAGTGGTTGAGGTGAACTTGCATGACGGTTTGGACTTTAACTCCGTGACTTGCGTACCATCTTGAAACTTGCGCGCCGGGCTTAGAGAAGTGCACCAGGTGTTATTGAAGAAAGCTAGTCTTTCTGGGCCTACGCGAAAGCTGGTAGTTTTCCTATTACCTTTGGTGTAAAGTGAGATTATTCTACAGGTGGAAGTCAGAAATCAAAAGATCATCTACACACAATAGAGGATGAAATCTTTTTCAATGATGAAGAGACTTCCACTTCTATAAACTGAGCGGGGCATCACCAATGGTAGTGAGCGAGGGGGAGTCAACCAGAGTGACCCGAGGGACGTAGTGAGCTATCCTTGAGATTTTGTAAAGGCAGTGATCCTGGGATAGAGAGAATGTTCCCAAACCCTTGTAATCCACAACTAGTGAAGAATAGTGGAATTTGGTACAACCAACAACCTGTCGGCATGTGCTCCTTGGACGTATCCCTTAGTGGTGAACCAAGTAAAAAGTTTCATGTCATCTTTTTCCATGTGAATGTTTTATTTATTCTCATATCCATCATACTAGTTAAACTAGTTTCTACCAATGTGGGAACAAGATCTATCCATTTAGAAGAAAAAGTTGACACCCTGATTCACCCCTCCCCTCTCGGGGTATCATAGGGTCATTCATGTGGTATCAGAGGGAGGTTACTGTTGTTTGATCTGTTTTATACCGCCATGGAAAATTCAGCCAGTGTTAGGGGAGTTCCCCTCTTTGATGGAAGTAATTTTCTGATTTGGAATAATAGAATGATATCCCATCTAAGATCTCTTAGAATGGATGTTCTGTTTTCCACTATTCATGGTATACATGTTACTGATCCAACAAGGCTGGCTCTGATAGAGGCAGATAGGAAAATTCTTGATGCATATACTAAAGCACAGAATGCTCTAACCACATCACTTTCTGATTATATCTATCTAAATGTGATGAGTTGCACCTCAGCAAAGAACATGTGGGATAAACTTGAAAATGTTTATGAGGGATATACCATTGTGAAGGAGGCGAAACTACCAGTCCTACACAATAGGTTTGATGATCTGAAGATGCATCCTGATGAGAATGCAGATTCATTCTTCAATCTAATTGCTGAAGTGGTTGGAGGTATTCGGGGTCTAGGTGAAAAAATAAAATATGTAGACATTGTGATGAAAATATTAAGAAGTCTTTCACCACTTTACAATGCAAAGGTTTCAGCCCTTGAGTAAAGAGATATTTCCAAACTTTCTCTAGATGATCTACTGAGCAGCCTGGTGGAATATGAAATGAGGGTCAAACCAAAAGATGCTATGACTCGAGTAAGCAAGGAAGTGGCATTAAAATCTATAGAGAAACTGAAAATATCAAAAGATTGTAGTTGTGAAGATTATGAGGAAAATGAAATTCATTCTCTCATTGCCATGTAGTTTCATAATTTAAAAGGGAAATTCAAAGGGAAGTTACCTATATCTTGCTTTCGTTGTGGCAAAGTCGGGCTCATTGCTTCTCAGTGCCTAATAAAGATCGATGATGATGATAGTGATGCTGAAAACATTGTGAAGCCTCAGGAAAGGTTTTTCAAGAAAGGATACTTCAAATATAGAAAGAAAATTCTGAAGAAGAGTTTTTTCTATGAAGAGGAAGAAGAAGATAATGAATTCCATGATGAAGAAGAACCAGAATTTAAAACTGGGAACCATGCTTCCATGATGGCCACTGTTGGAAAATCAGAATATACTGGTGGAGAAAATCAGTTGAAAACTAGTGTAGATCCCAAGTTTCAACTTAAGGATCTTATTAGTAAGTTCAATATTAAATGTATGAGTTGCAATAAGTGGAAATAAATTGTATAAGAATCAACTGAATATATTGATCAACTTGAAGCTGAAATTGAATGACTGGAAGAATTGGTGAATATACAATCTAAAATACTTGAAATCAATAATGATGTAGTGGATCTGAAGATGATAATTGAAGAGTATGAAAAGGTCATTAATGACCTCACCTCCAGACTAGAGGAAAATTCCAAGACTGTTGGGCATCTTGAGGAGGAAGTTGTCCCTATTAGGAGTAAGAAAACGAAATCCTACCACATCACATATCACAATATTTATTTCCAAAATACAAAATTTTCCAAATTCAACCATTTTTTAAAATTTCACTTTGATTTTTAAAATCATGTAACTTTCAAAATATTTATTTCATGCCTTTTCAAAATCCTACATTTGAAATTAAATTGAACAATTTTCAAAAATCAGTACTTACGTTTCAATTCATATATCATTACTCAAAAGAAATAATCACTCAAAGTGGATTGTCGTTTCTAAAAGGCATTTCATGCTTGTCTCATTAACTAAACCCCGAAAAATGAGATTTTAATTCCTATAAGTGTCTCCAAAACACTTAGGTATCCAAATCCATGGTAATTTTTAAGTTAAAGATATAAAGTTTGGTATTTTTCTTTTTTATGATCTACATTTCAATTCCCAACAATCATACTCCCTTCTACCATCCCTACTCAAGTAATAAAGCTGTATAAATTTCAACTCCAAGACCGACAGAATTGATAACCACTTGTAATTCGAAGACAAAAAAAGCTGGTACCACTTGTAACATCCCTCCCTACTCATTTTCTTGAGTCAATTTGGAATTTATACTTATACTTAAGCAATATACCCAAGGCACCAAAGGTTGGAAATAAATTGAAAGGGCTTCAGAATAATTGGGGGAAAATTTTACCTTTGATAAATAAACTACCCAACCAAACGTGGAATAAGAAAAACCAGTACATGATTTATGATAATAATGTAAATAAACTCCAAATTATTACTTTAATATCAAAACTAAACAACCATATATTACCATAATAGAACAAAACTAATATCAATGTGTGAAGCATAAGAAAAACAAATAAGACTAAACAAAAACAACCTAACTCCAATCTCCTAACATTGTCCATTCTCCAACTCTACGAAACATCCCAAGTATGACTAATCACCACTAAAGAAGTATCATACTTTACCTTTTCCTATGTCTTACTAAACAACATCTACAAAATAACCCAATTTCCAAAGGATGGGTGTGTAATGTAACTTAGTAGACTTTCCCCAAATGACTTCCCCACTCATGCCACTAAGATAGAACAAGTAAAAAAATTACATATAAACAATTTATATTAAACAATTATATAAAATAGGTAATAAGATTGTATCCCAAGAAAACTATTTTGAAGAAAAATAGTTTTCGAAACCCAAACCATTTTATATGAAAATAAATCAAGAAATTTTTCTGAATCGTTTCACAATCCATTTGGCATAACCCATTCCAATCCACATATCCACCCATCTACCCATGCATGCCTAGGGGAATGTTTTTTACTCATGAGAAGTATCTTATTGATCTTACAAGTCGTCATAAGGTAACCAATATCCCATGATCTATTACAAATTTGGAACTAGGTACCAAGTCTTATTTCAATCAGGTCTTATATGCAATATGAATACACACCATCAAGTATTCCCTAAAACCATAATAATATAATCATGCAAAAACCATTTCCATAAAAAATATATTTTTATTGAAAACATTTTTCAAAACATTTTTCAATGAATCATAAAATGAAATTATATTAAAATCAACATTTTAAAATCTTTTATCAAAGAACTTTTCACAACATTTCCACAGTTTCGAAAAAAATAGTCACAAAAGAGGGTTTCAACTATGATTTTTAAAATAGTTTCTATTTATATTTTAATCAACTTAATTTTTTTAAAACAATTATTTCATGCTGTAATAAGTGGATTTTTTGGTGAAGCTACCTACCTTTGGAATTATGGTGAAAATAGAGAACAACATGAAAACACCTAAAAACCAGGTTAAATCTCCAAAAGCAGACATTAAATATATTCTTCTATCACCAAAAAATCCAAATATAACCATTATAAGAATCAATAAACTTATTTATATCCAACAGTTCTATAAAAATAATCTATAGCCATAGATCAATACCCTCAATTTAATTGGTTTGTGGCTATTGGTATGATAAAAATGTAGAAACATTTCCCCCTATGGGAACATCTACCTCTAATTTTATTCCTGTTTGGGATTTCCTCTCCTACCCTCGTGCTCGGTCTTTCCTCTCCCACCCTCCCGCTTGGGATTTCCACTCATGAAACCCATATCATCAACCGATCATCACCCAAACTATTCTCCCTCATCAGATGCTCACCAACTTCTCATTCATGATTCTTCAATCCCTCTTCAGCTTCACTATTCATGGTTCTTCTATCCCTAGTGCATTCCTTCCATTCTCCATACCCTTATCCAGGAATTCTTCCTCCATTGGTGGATTGGTATGTGGTTCCCCTCTTCATGATCGAGTTATCCATCCTCTGCATGATCGAAGTACCCCTAATCGCAATCGAGCTCCCCTCTTCAAGCCATAGTTCATTGTTCCACCTGATGTATGTTTCATTATGTATTTTTTTATCATTTCTCAAAATTATTGGTGAAATTGGTGGTCTATTTTGGCATTTAATTTGGGTATTTCATGTGGATTCATTTAATGTGTGTTCCACAAGTGATCCATATCTAGTTTCTCGAGGTTTTGGCACTTTGAGGTTGTACAGTGAGTTTGACATTAATTATGATTTATTAATTATGGTTTTAATTGTTAGGTTTATTAATTTAAGGGTTTTTTTCATTAACATCATTTGGCCGACCCTAGAAAAATCATTCATTATGTGATTTCTCATTTTTAATTTCCATTTTCTAGGTTTCTCTGTGCATTTTCCTTTATAGTTAAGAATGTTCTCACATTGTTTTATTGTAAATTAGTGGTATTTAATATTTTGAATAATTATTTGAAATGGAATCAGGTGGTTTTATATTTGAATTAAATTTTGTAAAAATTTTCTATTATTATTTTCACACCAATTACTTTTCAAAATACTAGGTTGACCTTATAACTGAGTTTTGATATCTAAAAAATTGATTTGAGTTTTCAAAAGGGAATCGATATTGAATTAAACTAGTGTTCACAGTTTACTTGGTTTCTTTATTGGGTTTCCTTCAAGATGTTTTAGGATAGAAAAATCATGGATAATGATTATGATGCTTTTTATTATCCTCCTCTGTGTATTTCATGTTAATTAAGTCATGACTATGGATTTTACTGTGTGAAAAATATTTTCAATGTGTGTTTTGAAAAGTTAAATACAATAAATACATGGGTTATCTTCCAAATGGTTTTATTTAAACAAAGTACAAATTTTAAGAATGTTTTCGCCTTATGAATGTTATTTTTAAAATGGTTTAATGAATTTTTTGACTTTCTAAAGATATTTAAATTTTTTTTCTAAATTGAAATTTCTCATTTTCAAATAATGTGTTTCCGATAGTGCCTTAGAGTATTTTCATGAAAAAATAAGCACCTCTATAAATACTATCCATTTAAGGGGAATTCACATGGATGGTGTCACGAGGTGGGATTAGCATAAATGATGTATCTTATGATTTATATTTATTATATACATTTCTTCCTCACCAACAAAATTTCTTATAGTTATGGGATCCTGGATTTCATAGTGAGAGTAAAGTGATTTAGTGGCGATGTAGTGGTTAGATAAATTAAGTGAGAGGATTTTCATTGACCTAAAAATCCTAATTTTTTGGTTTAAAAATAATGTATTGGTTTATGATAAATAAAATGGTTTTTATAAGGATTAAAATGAGTGAAGTTTTTTTTTTAAAACCATGTTTTTTATTGAATTCTTTTGAAAACACTTTCTTGGTTAAACTCATATATTCCTTTAGATGTTTAATCAAAATGTTTTTGTAATTGAACTCAGCCCTTTTCCATTTTTATATTTTATTTTAAACATCTAAACCAATGTTTTCTAAAAAATGAGTTTTAACACTATTAAAATACTTATTGAGGATTTTTGTTTCAAGACATTTATTTATGTCATGAACACTTATAAATTAAAAAATAATTTAGTTATGTGTTTGAAAGGAGATAAAGTTTTTCTAAAGGTGAGGTCTTAAATTAATCAAGCAGTGATTTAGAATATATTAGTTTAGCTTAAAATTTATGAAGGACCTTTGATGAAACCATTTATGATAAATATTACCTTACAACCTTGTACTTATAATTATTGGAAATGTTTTGATACTTTATTCCAAACAATATAGCTGGTCTCTATTTTATGCCTCATTTGTGTTTTCTAGACCATGTCTAATATTGTTGTGATATACATGATTATAACATCATTTTATATCTCCCTTGTATGTGTTAAAAAATTAAAATGGAATTTCTATTCTTCATTTAGATTGATATTATCATGTTTGATTATATTATTATTATGTTTTATTTATGGATAGTTTAACTTATTTTTCATGTTTACACATCATGGTTATTATCATCATACTAGAATGGTTTTATAATAGTGCATAATGAGATTGTTAGATATTCCTAAATTTTAGTTCATGTATAGTTACTTTAGCATGGACCCAATATACTATTTTTTCATAGGTTATGTTTATATATTTGACATAGAACATGTCTATTGCTATAATATGAAGAATTTTTATTATTTTATATTGAGACCGCTTATTACTATGATTTTGATCATGTTTAGTGTGGTGATATTGAAACTATATAGTTTGTTATCATTTTTAATTATTTAAAGTAACATATAATGCTAGAAACATGATCTCAAAATCGTCTATATGATCTAAAAACTCTGAATAATGAAAAAGTTATCCTATTTTTAAGAGAAATTTGATTTAATTGAATCTATTTTTTATAGACATAGAGAATAAAAGATAAAACTATGAAAATATGGGTATGAAAAAATTATCAATCATAAAAAAACATATTAAGGAAAATGGTGAGTATTCTTAGAAAATTACTCCCCCCCCAATTAGAGAAAAAAATTGCGTTTCAATTCCAAAATAAAAAAGAGTGGAAATCTCTAAAGACTGAAACTACAAAAAAATATCAAGAATTATTGGAAGATAATGGTTTTGTTGGTTTTTCCAATATAGGAAAATTGATTGCAAGCATAACAGGTCAGTATGAATAGGTTCTAGAAGGCCCGAGGTTGGAAGATAAATAATGAAGTTTTAAGGGAACCTTTTTGTTTGAGGTTGAACACATAGAAAAGGAATAATTTATCTAAAGGGATCAAATTTGATATATTTGAAAATTTATTTAGAATTAGAAGCATATATTGTCATTTCTATGATAAATATTGGTAAAAACCAATTAGGTATTATTATTATGCAGAATAAAATAAACGAACACCCTAAACTAAGATTCTAGTGAAATAAGAAAGTATGTATTCCTTGTGAAAGAAATTATGGAAAAAAGTGTTGAAACTATAATTCCCAATAAGAAAGGGTAGCAAGATGTATCCATAATGAAAACATTATTAAATTGTGGTAAGAGATGAGACACCATGGAATACTAAAAAATTTCAATATATTTAAATATTTTTTGGATAAATATATAACGTAAAGAGATTAAGTTATTCCAAGGGAGAGATAACCAGATTTTCATCATGGTTTACACTCCTAGTGATGAATTTTAATGGGTGATGAATAAGAGAAAAAATAAATAAATAATGATGATGTGTTTGTAAGGTTAAATAAATATGGATAGAGTGTTGTCAAATATACAAAATTTATACTATAATAAGAGAATTTATTGAATAAAATTGGAAACATACCAATGAAACCTTCTATTAAGAAGTTTATTGTGAAACTAGAGTAAACAAACAAAGAGAAATCTGAGATAGTGAAGAATGAGAGTCTAAATATATGGTCTAAACATTTAGAAAATGAAAGGATAATGGAGGAAGATGAAATAGGAAAAAATGATTTAATTTATAATTCCCAGAAGCCTATGAAAATATGTGGTGAAATTAGAATAAATGTTACATACAAAATCTTTAATGGATATATTATGTTAATTTCATTAAATGGTTACAGAAGGTTCAACGATTATGAATAATATATCTAAAAAATAGGTGAACCATCCTTGAGTGATCGATCATTAAGGATACTGATTATAGGGTTTTATATCTCTCCGATGAATCCATTTAAGGGCCAAAGTAAATATCAAGTAAATATGGAGTTGAGAAGGAAAAATAGTTATTAGAAATATTCTATCTTGATTTCTATTTATGTAAATTCATATATGAAAATGAGATTTGAGCCACATGTATGGTATTTATGTTTTCCTCTTTATGGTTAAGGTTAATCCCATAAAATATTTTAAACATTTTATAATGTTTCATAGAGAATAATTTTTTATATATTTTTTGAATGAAAAATGAGGTTTTTGGATTTAATTTAATGATGATTAAAATAAAATAGGATGATAGTTGTAATATTACATAATTATTAAAATATGAAAAATGCCAATATGGGTACATTATTCTGTCATTAAAATCAAGTGAACTTGATCTTCAATCCTTATGCAGGGGTGCAGGCTGGTGTAGGGGAGAGTGGTAGGGGTAGGTTCCGCATAGGGGAGGGGGAGGGGTTGGTGAATCATGGGAGAGGGGGAGGGGATGGTGTTGGATAGGGGGAGGGGCAGGGGCTTGTGCAGCATGGGGGGGGGGAGGGGATGTTGCAGTAGTGGGGAGGAGATGGTGTAGTGCCGGGGGTAGGGGGAGGGGGAGGGGGAGGGGCTAGTGCAGTAGGGGGGAGGGGGAGGGGCTGGTGTTGGGCAAGGTGAGGGGGAGTGGCTGGTGTACGGACGGGGGAAGGTTGAGGGGATGGTGTAGTTTAGGGGGGAGGGTCTGGTGTAGGGTATGAGGAGGGGGAGGGGCTGGTGTAGGGATCGGTGTAGGGGGAGGGGCTAGTGTAGGTTAGGGGGAGGGGGGGTTGGTGATTTGTTGGGAAAGGGGGATGGCCTGGTGAAGCAGGTGGGAGGGGGAGGGGGAGGTGGGGGGAGGGGTACATGGGGTAGGGTCTAGAAACTTGCGCGTCAGGCTTGCATAAGTGAACCAGGTTTGGACTTGCACTTCGTGACTTTCACACCATCTTGAAACTTGCACGTCAGGCTTGCATAAGTGAACCAGGTGTTGTTGAAGCACGCCGGTCTTTCTGGGGCTGCACGAAAGCTGGTAGTTTGCCTGATACCTTTGGTGTAAAGTGAGATTAGTCTATGGGTGGAAGTCAGAAATCAACAGAGCATCTACACACAATAGAGGATGCATTCTTTTTCAATGATTAAGAGACCTCCACATTTATAAACTGAGCGGGACTTCACCAAAGGCAGTGAGCGAGGGGGAGTCAACCGGAGTGACCTGAGGGACGTAGTGAGCTATCCCTATGATTTTGTGATGGAAGTGAGACTGGGATAGAGTGAATGTTCCCAAACCATTGTAATCCACAACTAGTGAAGAATAGTGGAATTTGGTAGGACCGAAAACCTATCAACGTGTGCTCCTTGGACATAGCCCTTAGTGTTGAACCAAGTAAAAAAGTGTCGTGTAATCTTTTTTCATGTGAATGTTTTTTTATTCTCATATCCATCATACAGGTTAAACTACTTTCTAGCAACGTGGGAACAAGATCCAACAGTTTAGAAGAAAAATTTTACACCCTGATTCACCCCTCCCCTCCCAGGGTATCTTGGGGTCGTTCATGTGGTATTAGAGGGAGGTTAGTGTTGTTTTATCGGTTTAATACCACCATGGAAAATTCACCCTGTGTTAGGGGAGTTTCCCTCTTTGATGGAAGTAATTTTCAGATTTGGAAGAACATAATGAGATCTCATCTAAGATCCTTTGGAATGGATGTTCTGTTTTCCACTATTCAAGATATACATGTTACTGATCCAACAGGGCTGGCTATGAATGATGCAGATAGGAAAATTCTTGATGCAGATGCTAAAGCACAAGCTGCTCTAACCGCAACACTTTCTGATCATATCTATCTAAAAGTGATGAGTTTCACCTCAGCAAAGTCCATGTGGGATAAACTTGAAAATATTTATGACAGATATAGCAATGTGATGGAGGTGAAACTATCAGTCCTACACAATAGGTTCGATGATCTGACGATGAATCCTGATGAGAATGTTGATTCCTTCTTCAATCTAAATACAAAAGTGGTTGGAGCTATTCGGGGACTAGGTGAAGAAATCAAAGATGTATACATTATGAAGAAAATATTAAGAAGACTTGCACCCATTTACAATGCAAAGGTTTTAGCCCTTGAGGAAAGATATATTTCCAAACTTTATCTGGATTATCTACTGAGTAGCCTGGTGGAATATGAAATGAGGGTCAAACAAAAAGATGCTAGGACTCTAGTAAGAAAGGAAATTGTGTTTAAATCCATAGAGAAATTGAAAATCTCAAAATATTTTAGTAGTGAAGATGATGAGGAAAATGAAATTCTTTCTCTCATTTCCAAGAAGTTTCAGAAGGGAAAATGGAAATTCAAAGGGAAGTTACCTCTATATTTCTTTCATTGTGGCAAAGTCGGGCACATTGCTTCTCAGTGCTTAAGAAGGATCGATGATGATGATAATGATGCTGAAAACATTGAGAAGCCTCAGAAAAGGTTTTTCAAGAAAGGAGACTTCAAATATAAAAATAATGTTCTGAAAAAGAGTTTTTTCTATGAAGAGGATGAAGATGATAATTAATTCTGTGATGAAGAAGAACTTGAATTTAAAACTGGGATCTATGCTTCCATGATGTCCACTGTTGAAAAATCAGAAGATACTGGTGGAGAAAATCAGTTTAAAACTAGTACAGATCCTGAGTTTCAACTTAAGGATCCTGTTAGTAAGGTCAAGATTAAATGTAAGAGTTGCAATACGTGGAAATCAATTGTAGAAGAATCAACTAAATATATTGATCAACTTGAAGTAGAAATTGAATGACTGGAAGAATTGGTGAATGTACAGTCTAAAATACTTGAACGAAATGATGATATAGTGGATCTGAAGAAGAGAATTTAAGATAAGGAAAAGGTCATCTATGAACTCACCACTAGACTGGAGGAAAAGTCCAAGACTACTGAGCGTCTTGAGGAGGAAGTTGTCACTATTAGGAGAAAACTTGAAAAAGATTCAATTTCAAGAGAATCAAGGAAAAAAATATAGTTTGGATGGTTCTCAGATGCTGAGCTATTGGAGAGAGAAAATGTGGCTCTAATGGAGTTGAAAAGATTTTAAATGATCAAGGACTTTCTGGAATGAGAAATAGTGGAATTGGTTGTGAGGAAGAATCGTCTAATGCTGCAAACAAAGGTGTCCAAAATAAAGGAAAGCTGAATTTGGGGTGATTTGGGAAAGTCTTCTAAATTGATGAAATAGAAACCCCCAATTCAATCTGAATGAAGAAAATAAGATCATCCTCGAGCCTCGTGGGAAAAGGAGCCCTCATGCTATTATCCCACAGAAGAAGGAATGAGGACAAATAGAAGAAAGAGGAAATTTCCTCTCACGACATGTCAGTTCTGTGGATATTTGGGCCATACCATGTCTTATTGCGAATAGGAAACAAGCTACATGAATGGAGAAGATATAGGAATTCAATAGAGGAGATAAAATTCATATCCTAATTCTATTAGATGAAAAAATTTCTATGGATATTGTTTTCATTGTTCTAAATTTGGTCATAAGGCTTTTAATTGCAGGCAGATTGTATCAGGTTGATAGTAAAGAAAATGTTTGTTACATGACTGTTGAAGAAGAAAACAATTTGTGGCATCAGAGACTGGGACATATCAAAAAGACAAGACATAGAGAAAATATAAAAATTAAGAATTGTCATGTAAATTCCCAACCTAAAGCGTGAGAGTGAAAAATCTTGTGATGCTTGCATTCGTGGAAAGTTAGTCTGTAGTTCATATTGGCCAAAGAATAAAAGGGCATATCATCTTCTTGATTTAATTCATACAGATTTATGCGGGCAGATAAATGTTTCCAGAACTCATGGAGAAAGGTACTTTGTCCTTTTCATAGATGATTATAGTATAATGGCATGTGTAATGGTCATTCACAGGAAACAAAAAGTACTTCACTACATGAAAACATATTGGCAAATTGCTGATAATGATATTGTACGAACAATCAAATTGTCGGGATCTGACAATAGAGCGGAATACACGTTCATTGAATTTAAAAATTACCTGGATAAGAATGTGATACAACATGTGGTAGCTGCTGTGAGAACTTCATAATAGAATGGAGTTGTTGAATGTAGGAATAAACAGGTGAACAACATGGCACGAACTATGCTAATTGAGATTCGTATTCTATGACATTACAGGAAAGAGGTTGTTCAAGCTATACTGTATATTCAAAATCAAACAGGACTGTATATGGGTGAGACGAAGACACCATATAAATTGTGGAATGGAGGGAATCCCCCTTTGAAATACTTTCATATTTTTTGAATTAAATGATTCATTAGAAACAAAGAAGGAAATCAAGGGAAGTATGGTGGTAATGCAGATGAAGGAATTTTCCTCATATACTCAATGAACATAAAAACCAACAAGTGTTTTTAAAAGTGATTAGGAAGGATTGTGAAAAGCAGTGATGTTAAGATAATTGAAGAGAAAACCACAAATGCTTCATGAACATCATATGATGATGTGATAGAAAGTAAGGAAGAAAGTGAACGAGGAGAAAATACAAATACAGAAATAGAGGAAGCTGTGAAAAACACTCAGCAGTCACATCGTGATGTTGACTCAGAAGAAGAATCTGAAGAAGAAACTATGGCTGGAGAGACTGAAACTGAACCTCATAGAAGAAATAGAAGAGATGAGATTGATCCATCTAAAATAATTGGGTACAGGAGTGCATCCACACAAACAAGGAGGATGAGTAATGACATGCAATATGCATTTCTATCAGTTGTGGAGCCATCCTCATTTGAAGAAGTTGCAAAGGATGAATCATGGGTGAAAGCCATGAATCAAGAGTTAGACCAGATTGAAAGGAATCAGACATGGGATCTTGTAAAGATACCCAAAGGTCATAATGTGATTGGCACAAAATGGATATTCAAGAACAAGTTTTATGAGCATGGAAGTGTTATTAGAAACAAGTTACGACGAGTATGTAAAGGATACTCCCATATTGAAGGGGTTGATGTTGAAGAAACCTTTTTCTCCAGTGGCTAGACTGGAGTCAATCAATCTTTTCCTTTCCATGACACTATAAAGAGGATATAAAGTATATCAAATGGATGTCAAGACAACATTATTGAATGGTGTACTCTAATAATAAGTCTACCATGAACTACCAGTGGGTTTTGTACTTGGTACGGATGAAACAAAGGTCTAAAAACTGAAGAAAGCTCTATATGGTTTGAAGCAGGCACCACGAGCATGGTATTCCCAGCTGGACTCGTATCTCAAGAAGCTTGAATTTGAAATAGTAGGAGTACACCACAATCTATATGTGAAGAATTCTCCAAAGTATCAGTTCTTGGTTCTAGTCTACATCAATGACATTATATTTAGTGGCAGCAGGAAGATATCAGTGGATGAATTTTCCAACGACATAAAATCAGAATTTGGAATGTCTATGATTGGGGAGCTCACATATTTCTTGAGGATATAGGTGATTCAAAATAAGGATTACACTTTCATTTCTCTGGAAAAGTATGCAAGAGAGCTTCTGAAGAAGTTTAATATGCAAGACTCTAAACCAATGTTAACTCCGATTTTAGTTGGAACTAATCTTGGAAAGCATGAGGATGAGACCTTTGTAGATCCCACCATGTACAAAAGGATCATTGGGTGCCTACTGTACCTGATAGTGACACGACCAGATATTAACTTTTCCACTTGTCCTGCATCCTTCTTTCAAAGTAATCCAAATGAGGAACATATGGCAGCAATAAAAGGAATCATGAGGTATATTCATGGTACTCACAATTGTAGAGTATACTTTGCTGCAGGAAGGGATATTGAATTATAAGCATTTTCTGATTCTGACTAGGCTGGCGATTTTGTGGACAGAAATTCCACCAGTGGTGGTGCATTCTATATTGGGAATATATGTGTTGGTTGGTTGAGTAGGAAATAAGAATTTAATTCTTTTATTACAGCTGAAGATGAGTATATATCCGCCACGAAGGCATGCACTCAACTGCTATGGATGAAGCAACAATGAACATATATTGGAGATGAGGTGAAACTACTGATGGTGATTTACTGTGATAACAAGAGCTCAATTGATCTTATGAAGAATCTTGTTCATCATCCTCGTATTAAACATATTGAAATAATATATCACTTCATCAAAGAAAAATTTGAGCAAGGGGTGATTAGAATGGATCATGTGGGAACTGATGAGAAAGTGGATGATATCCAGACCAAGCCACTGTCAACGGCTATGTTTGAGAAGCATCGGTTGAACCTCTGTGTTTACCCACCTCCCAGTGCATAAGGAGGTTACAAAATTCTCCTCTCCCTAGTTATGTTAATTGGTTTTAATCTGTTTATGCATGTGATGCAGGTTTGTGGGGGAGATACTATCCAGGGAGAGTTTCGTTTCAACTGAAGAAGGAAAAATTACCAGTCTTTGGGTTTATTGTCAATGGGGTAGAAAGGAATAAATTCAGGTTATTCAGGCATGTAATGCTTCTGTGACAGGATGAGATTCAGTGTCAGTGATAGGATGAGAAGGATGAGGAGGAATAAGGTGGACATGTATTACTTCTGTGACACTGTAAGAGAATTTCTTGGGTGTCTTTGAGAATTCCAAAACATGGGAACCCAATTCAAGATTCCTATCTGATTTCTACACCAATAATTCCTCATGTTGAATTAGATTGTTATCTAAGTTGATTCTTGCATTTGTGGCTTGCCTAGGGATGGTGCCCTATTGAATTTATTTACAGATTTCCAACAATCCCAAAGGGGGAGATTGTTGGAACCATGGTCGTTCTATGCATGAATTGGAGTATGGTTTGTGTTTGTTGTCAATCCTCAGTGGAAGTTCAGATTGTGTGCTAGAAAAGTAATCATATAGAACAAGCAGATAATAATTTCGAAGTTGGAACCATTTTCCAATGTTTGCCTAATTTTTGGGTCTGAAAATAGACAAATGGAGAAAAGTGGTTTTTGGAAAATAGACTTGCGCACCAATTTCTTGGAGGCTAGGAAACATGCAAGCCTTTTATTTTTCAAGATCAGAACATGAAAATATATCAAAGGGAGAAGGGCTCCCAAGTTTTGAAGTTGGTCGCGCAAGTGATTTTTAGGGGTAGAATCTTGCGTGCCGAAACTTGTGCGCTGAGGGGAGACTTGCACACTGTTGAGTAGGGTGTCCAAATGCCTATAAATACAGGTCGACCCCTCCTCATTCGGTATGATGTTCAGACCAAGATAAATTCAGTTATCTCATTGCGCAGGTGTAGTGGTCACGCAAGTGGTGGTGGGTAGCGCAAGTTAAAGTTGCACGACAATTGTAAGATGCGCGTCCTGGGTGGTTTGGGTGAGAAGGGGCTTGAGTCGTGCAAGTTTGAAGTTGAAGAAGTGAGTGTCACACAAGTGGTTGAGGTGAACTTGCGTGCCGGTTTGGACTTGAGCGCTGTGACTTGCGCTCCGTCTTGAATCTTGTGCGCCGGGCTTGGAGAAGCGCGCCAGGTGTTGCTGAAGCATGCCAGTATTTCTGGGGCTGTGCGAAAGATGGTAGTTTTCCCGATAACTTTGGTGTAAAGTGAGATTAGTCTATGGGTGGAAGTCGGACTTCAACAGAGAATCTACATACAACATAGGATGCATTCTTTTGCAATTATGAAGAGACATTCACGTCTATAAATTGAGCAGGACTTTATCAAAGGTAGTGAGCCAGGCTTAGTCAACGGGAGTGACCTGAGGGATGCAGTGAGCTATCCCTAAGCTTTTATAAAGGCATTGATCTTGGGATAGAGTGATTATTCCCAAACCATTGTAATCCACAATGAGTGAAGAATAGTGGAGTTTGGTACTACCGACAACCTGTCAGAATATGCTCCTTCGACGTAGCCCTTAGTGGTGAACCAAGTAAAAAAGGATGTGTTATCTTTTGTCATGTGAATGTTTTATTTATTCTCATATCCATCATACAGGTTAAACTAGTTTCTACCAAAGTGGAAACAAGATCTGTCAGTTTAAAAGAAAAAGTTTACACCAGGATTCACCCATCCCCTCTCAGGGTGTCCCGGGGTTATTCACTAGTGGGGGTGGAGCTTTGTCCTGTGGGGAGGGGGGAGGGGCTGGTGGGGGGTGGGGCTGGTGTAGTGCATGGTGGAGGGGGAGGGGCTGGTGTAGTGTAGGGGGTAGGGGTAGGGTGCTAGTGTAGTAGGGGGAGGGGAGGATTTGGTGCAGCAATGGAAGGGGAGAGGGGTGGGGGGGGAGCCTAGTCTAGGGGGGGGGGTCCGGGTCCATCGGGTTGGTGTTGGACACATTACATGAAATGAGTAATGGAGAACCATAAATGGAAAAACAATAATGAACAATAATGAATACATAATATCACATAAACCCATCTAATGAAACCAGAGCTATTAGACTATGCTTTGGATTACTCACCTATGTTTATTTAAAATTAGGATATAGTGTATCTAGATTGATCCATGTAGTTGTAATGATTAACATAGATTTCTCTTTAAATTTTGTTCCTATTTATTTCCTCTTATACTGTTCCACTTGATGGTCTCTTTATGATAATATTAAATACAATAACTGATGAAGAATACATGGAGAGTGTAAACATAATAGAATCCATATTACTAATATGAAAAATATATAATGATATTTTTTTCAATTATAATGACTTTATGTCACTATTATGTTATCATTTTGTGGTTTGTATTATCTCGTGATTCAAGATACCACTCAGTGGTGTATGTATTGAATGAAATTGGATTTGATTTTAAAAAAAACCTTTATTAGGGATCATTTTATTCAGTATTAGGATGTACATATCAATTTGAATATTCTGTGTTCATTATTGGTTATGGATTCATTTATCATTTATCAGGTTTAGTTGACACACTAATCACATATATATAAGAAGTTGTTATATCCCACTTATTTTCCAATTATTTACTTACATGTGGTTTCATTTGATGAGGTAAGTTATATTCTCTGCCATCTAAGGTAGTGAGTTTGAAATCCAATTTAGATAAGTTTTTTCTATTTTTATTCTTTGGCCTAATTTTATTTATGGTTTTTGTGATTTTTGGGTTCCCTATATTTTTTCAGTGCATTTTGGATCTCATTGAGGTGGATCTGAGCAGTAGTTGGCAAAGGTGACTTACATGTGTATATAGAGGTTGGCATATACTTATATAACTTCCACATTTATATATATATATATATATATTAAGTCATATCCATATGAATATATATATTGTGGATAGGTGTGCTTATATATAGATATGAAAAATGCATACAAGTGTAGGTGAAAAGGGGAATATTCAATTATAAACTTATATATAAGGATACCCTTGTGCATATTTGGCCCTAAGAATATGTACATAGGGTCTAGGTGTCCATATATATATATATATATGAATGTGAATATGAGTGAAAGCAGAAAAAAGGAAATTTGAGTTGTTGTCGTCAAAATAAGTGTGCCTTGAGGTTGACGTAGGTTCCCTATGTGTAAACCTTTAATTTGTAATTCTATAATTTCTTAATTGTTTTAAAAAATAGTTTTCATTATTAAGGATTAACATTAATCTCCCTTCGTGTGTTCAGTATAAAATATCATCCAACTCAATATGAAATTTATATCACTTTAGAGATGACAATATCCCCATTTTGAGAAAACATGAATAGAGTATTCTCATAAAAAGCTAAAACATAAAGAAAATATTTGTTTTATTTTCATCAAACACTAGAAACCATCCTTGAAAACATGACACTTTCTTTGGTAACATCATTGTGAAATTGAAGTAGATAAAATTAACTACCTTAACATGAAAAATTGACCACATGGTACCTAAGTAATCAGTTTTATTTGAATTGCTTGAAGTGCCTCCATCGGTTATCTTTTATTTCCCCACTCAGTTAATGGTTCAATGTTCAAGTGATTGAGTAGTAGAGTTCAAATGTTTTAGAATTGAGTAAGAAATAGAATGAACTATGATGTGTCCTCACTGTCTATCCTCTAGTTTCATGAAATTGAATATCCTTATTGAATAAATTTTATCATATTGAAATAATGAGATTTCTGATAGACGACTCTCAATTGAGGAATATATAATGACTATTAAGGCATGACTAGTGAGGGATGTCCTTTAGTGTCATAGTGGGAATGGGATAGTAATTATCCTAAGGGTGGGATAACTAAAATTCAAAGGTGAATGAGCTTATTTTGGGAATATAACTTTAGGTTGTAACCACTATAGAACTAGTATTGAATTGATGATATTAAGAGTGGGACATCATTTATCTCTTGAGATGAAAAGGTGTATGTTATATAGTATCCTTAATAACCAAGGATGATAAGGAAACAAGTATGTTATAGTAGGTATGGAATTTAAATAGATCTTATGGTGTCCCAACCAAACATTTACATAATAAAGGGAATGATTGATGATATCTCAACTCATAATATCCATGGCTGACCACTGAACATGGTTACCTTTACTAGGTATAACTATGATCCTCAAAAAACTGGCCCACTAATATCACTATTGATGGATCTCTAAAATGAATAAGACACTATAAATGAATCCAAGGTCCATGCAGATTTTAGTATATACCTACCCAATATGATTCTCCTAGAACTATAATGGGAGTAGTAGAAACGAAACATTCATCTCAACCCATAATAAATAGAATAATGAAACTGAACTTTTGATATGCTCAAAAAAAACTAATAAAAATTTGAAAGGGGATATCTATCTCCAAAACCCAGATAAAAATGATGAGTCATCCTGTAAATCCAAAATGATCATCTCCAATTCTAAACACCACATGAAACCTCACAATAATCATAGTGGCAGTGTCTTCTCCTCAATATTGTGCTCCTTGACCAAGCAAGCACAAACTACTATAGATGATCTGATCCAAACCAGAGATCAATGATAATGGATTACCAATCCATAGATAGAGGATATTTACCCTACAATTTTATGGTAGAGTATTGAATCATTCTATAAAAATAGCGTGGGGGGAATATTCCTTGGTGCGAGAAGGTAGTATGAAACCCATCCACTCTCACATGGTCAAACCATATCATATTAATCAACTAAGGGCCACAGAAGGATGATTCAAACTTGTAACACATCATGTAATATCTGTAAATCAAAAATGTGGTCCACCATTGTGTACTATGAGGATAACCACTTAGGATGGGCTAGTTTCGAGCACAAATCAATTCCCAAAGTAGGAAATACACATAGTGGAAGTTATTGAGGAATGTACATGACTTGTATAGGGTGTAGACAACCTCCCTTGGATACCAATGTTCTCCCAACTTAATCCAACCCATTCTCATGTATGATGGCTCATGAATATATACTTTGTTTTTTCTCATGTACTAGGTTTTCTAGGCAAACTGATCATTTTTGTGCCAATGTTCCAGGCCATGCCGGTATAACTCTCCATTCCTGTGAAAGTGTATCTTATGAGTATATTCAATGTCTCTATATCTAAGTAACTCATCATGTATAGGGTTACACGACTTGAAATATTAAATTTTTTCATAAATCTTGTAGCCATAACTAGGGGACCATACTGAGTTTATACTCAAAAGTACATGTCATGTATATTATAATTTTAAATAGACTACTAAAATCGTGATTAGTCTCACCTGCACAACTACCACCATTGATTATTCCGTGAATCTAGATAAAAACTCATAAATATAATTTCCTTCACCCGATTCATCATCATTTCATAGATTTTGGAAACTTTATTTCCTCAAGAATCGATCCAACCCTACTTATCCAATGAACTATGAAACCCATGAACAAAAAACCCCCATCCACCTATCTCTAATATCCTATCACACTGTATCACATCTTGTTCAGTATCTTGATCCTGAATAAAGACCAAAATCTTTATATGTTCATTGGATCATGCCTATTTAGTTGATTTTTCATTCTATCTCCATTAAGGGTATAATTTAGGGTAAGGCATCCATTCTTGAGGATATAAAATTTTAAATCATTTTAAATCATTAAATATTGAAAAGGGATTCATTGTCTTATCACCAGTGGAATGAAGTTTCTACTATCTTCTCACCAGTATATAAAATTTTTTAGAAAATGATCCTTAGAGAAGATATTAACTTATATTGATATGATGGAGTTTTTATACCATTAATTAAGGATTATGGGATGGTATGAGAAACTGTATGGCTGGTATAAAGGGCTGCAGGACTGGTATGAAGGGATGATGTATTCTCACCAATATAATAATTTTTTAGAAAATCAAACTTAGAAAAGATATCAATTTATAGGAATATGGTGGAATATTTATACCATTAATTATGGGGTTGGTATGAGGGGTTTTATGGCTAGTATGGGGGGCTGGTATGAGGGGATGTAAGGATGGTATGAGGGGTTGTAGGGGGTATTTGGTATGCACTAGTGTGCAACTGGTATATGAGGCTGCATGGTGGGTTTTTTTAGGAAAAATAATCCTAGAGACATGGATTAAAACCATGGCTATATAATTCAGGGAAATTCTCTATAGACACAATTTTAAACCAGGGTTTTGTTGGGGCCCAATAGCCATGCCAATAGATGCCACACTTCCCAAAACCCGAGCTATTACCTATAGCCTCCGTTTTTCAACCTATAGGCACATTTTAAAACCATGGATACAGTTTGGATTTATTATAGTGAAATGTAGACTGTATCTAAGAAACTAAGAGATGGAGTAATGTAGATCCAAGAAAAACCTTGAAAAACTACCATAAACGATGAATTTCTATAGTAATTAGACTTCAACGCACCAAGAAGCACCTTCATATCGATTATTATTTGATGGGTAAAGCTTCCACTACCTTTATTAGGAGACAATATTGAATTGGGGTCAATTTAGAGAAAGTATGAGGGGTTAAAACTTAACCCCAACCCAGATATATGTTTTTTGGTTCTTATTTTTAAACCATTCACAATTAGTCACACAGTTGGAAAAACTATGTGCTAACCATGTCGAAGCCACTTCCTAAAGGAGGGAATTGAATTGTTGGACCACATGGTTTGGAAATTTTTTCACTAGCCATGAAATATTACATAGTCCCACATTTCATGGATTTACCTAGGAAGCCACATAGTTTGGAAAAATTTTGTGTCTGCCAGTATGTCTCCCCCTTTTCCCCTATCTCCATGTGCACACTTTCCTATGGAAGAAGAACGATTTCCACAAACCATTATAAAATCATGCACCTATATAAAATCCCCAAAACATTTCCAAAATGTTCCAATCCATCCCAAACGTCACCCCAAAACATTATTCACATAAAAATAATAAATAAAGGGTTACATACTTCAAACATATAGTGATATACTATATAAAGTGTTTATATGACCTAGTGCTTCATCTTGGTGTGCACCACTCCTCTTCATCATCAATAAGGATTAGTTTATATTATTTTATATTAATTATATTAAACTAAAGAAATCATGATAAATAATGAGTACCCTCTACCACAAATTGATGACTTTTTCAATTAGCTATGTGTGTAAGAATACTTATATAAGTTGATTATTTGATTATAATATTATCAAATAATTTTTTTAGGAGGATATCCCCAAGGCATCTTTTTGTATATCGTACAAGAATTATGAGTTAATAGTGATGTCATTTATACTCACTAATTATTTGAGAATCATTATGAGGTTAATGAATAAAGGCTTTAGGGATTACCTTCATAAATGTTTCACAATATTTATAGAAGATATTATTATCTACTCAAAAATTATGGAGGTAAATGAGGATCATTTTTATGATGTATAAAAGAACTTGTATAAAGAAAATATATTTATAATGTACAAAAATAAATGTTTTGAAGGGAGTAAATAAAATTCATGGGGCATGTTATCACCAGTAAAGTGATATACATGGATCATTCAAATAGTGAGGTAATTGATTGATGGCCTAGAACAACCTACTTGATAAAAAAATTTAGTTTCCTTTCATTAGTTCAGTATTATTGTTGAATTTTTAAAAAATTATCATGATTTTCAATCCCCTTATCCATGTTAACTTGGAAGGGGGTAAAGGTTCTCAAGAATGATTAATGTGAAGAAAGACTTAAAGAGATGGAAAATTGGATAATCACTTCACCTATTCCCACATTACCCACCTGCGGGGAAGGATTTGTGATCTATAGTGTTGAATCTAAAAAAATCTAGGTTTTTGTACTCATTCAGGATGAAGATGAAATAGCATATTCCACTGACCAATTAAAGATTCGTGAGTAGAACTACCTGACACATGATCTATAATTGGTTGAATTGATCCTTACAATGAATATTTGGTGAAATTATCTCTATGGGGAGAACATTAGTTTATATATGGATCATAAAAGCCTCAAGTATATATTTATACAAAATGAGCTCAATATTCACCATTTAAGGTGGTTATAGATGATCAAGGATTATGATTGTTCAATCCATTACCTTAATGGGAAGGTTAACAAAGTGGAAGATGCTCTAAGTATATATGATCCTAAAAACCTATCCATGAGGAGGATTGAAATGGTTGTAATCATCTTGTACATAGATAGGATTGAAAAAGAGATTATAAAAGGATCATTATCTAAATATCTACTCACCCACCCATTATTGAGAGGATCAAGGAGGCCCAAAAATATGATTAGGTGATATAAAAAATTTAATGATTATTCCAATGTTTGACTATGCTAAATATGGATATATAAGATTATGAACCTGGATATGTGTCCCATAAATACAAGAATTGAAGAGGGTGAATCTGGATGTTTTGTATAAATCATAAATCTTTATTCATCCAAGAATGACCAAGATGTATAGATATTTTATGGAAAACTTTTGGTGGGATAACCTAAAGAGGTATATTTTTGAATTTTATCATGATTCATGGTATCCCTATAATTCAACATTGAATAATAGGTATTTAAGGTTATAATAAAAAAAATTCTCATACAATATGGAAATTGGAATAAATAACCACTTATTTTTTTATCACTCCCCAAGGACCCTAAAGGAAATAATGTAGGATATAAATAATGATGTAGATGCTCAATATACAAGAGGGGGGGGGGTGAATTCTACACTTTATAAAATTACTTAAACAAAGGAAAGAGCTGAGTCTAACAAAGTTAAACTAAGAAAATTCACAACACCTCTAACACCAATTGAGAAATTAGAAAAACGAATGAAGTTTTAAACTTCAAGTTCTATGTACTTGCTTAAAACTAGAAAGAGATTCCGAAAGTAGGTTCCGGAAATAAGGATCTGGAAATTGAAACTTAACCAAAGATTACAATATGTGATTCTATCTTAAAGCATATAGAATCTAAATTTATCAAAGTACAAGTAAGGAAGTATAAGAAAGATATAATTTCCTTACAATACAATATGTAGTGGAAACAAACAAGTAGTAAAACTACAAGTAACAAGATATAAGTCTTTTAACCCAAAGAGAAGTGTATCCAACAACCTTGGATAAAGGACCCTTGATTTATACTTTCAATCAAGTCTGTCTTACACACACCAAGGTAAGCCCTCGATACGAATATCAGAATCTCTGTCTTGCTATCCCCGCAAGCCCTAAACTTCAAGGTAGTTGGAACCTCTGTCTTCCTCAGCAAGGAAGCTCTCAAACTTCAAGGTAGTCGGCACATCTGACTTCCTCTCCCCAGAAGTCCTCGAATGTAATCACCAACATTCCAAGTCGTACGAAGCAAAAACTGAATGAGCGGTTCAGTACGCACAAGGCATGAAAAGCTTCTCTCTCTAGAAATCACCTTAGTAGGGTGTGGTCTCTAGATCGATCAACTTCATTCTGTTATCGAGCTCTTTCAAATGAGATCCTATTTATAGGAAAGGTCGACCTCCTTTCCAACGGTCATATTTTCCTTAAAAATCGGAGGGACCTGTACACATGTAACTTAACCAATGGTTAGTTTATAACAGAATAGACGACATCATTTTATAATAAAACAAGTGTAACAGAATGTACGACATCGTTTTAAGTCTAACTCAAAAGTTCGGAGTGATGGTTCGGAGTGTAAAGAAAGTCAATGAGTAGACAAATTATAAATGAGTATGCAAAATGAAAGTTCCAAATCTAACTAAAAATAATATTCGGAGTCTAAATAAATTCGGTGTGTATAAATAAAGGATAATCAGATTCTGTTTAATTAGTGAATTCGTTATGAGAATTCGGAATACGAATTTGTAATGAGAATTTGTAATCAAAATTCGTAATGGGAATTCATAACCAGAATTCGTCATTAGAATTCTATTTTGAACTTCATGAGAGTTCGTATCCAGAATTCGGAGTAGAACTTTATTAGAGTTTGTATCCAGAATTTGGGGTGGAACTTCATTTCAGTTCTCATCCAGAATTCGGAGTCTAAAACAGAATGCTTCATATCAAAGTTTTAAATTATTCCGAAAATATAGAAATGGATCTGATTCTTATACTTAAGAAATATATGGATATAGATAATGAAAATA
The DNA here is from genome assembly GCA_963277665.1 of Viscum album. Classification (NCBI taxonomy): domain Eukaryota; kingdom Viridiplantae; phylum Streptophyta; class Magnoliopsida; order Santalales; family Viscaceae; genus Viscum; species Viscum album. The sequence continues at coordinate 1,655,504,646 of OY728137.1, forward strand.
TGATAAGGATAATTTTCCTTATAAAAGTGATTTTCCTTATAAAAGCAATTTTCCTTATAAAATAAATTTTCATTATAAAAGCAATTTTCCTTAAAGATAAGGTGTTTGTGATTTTCCAAACAAGAAGGAATGGAAAAGTCATAAGGATAACCTTATTGACTCAACAATCTCCCCCTTTTTGGAAAGCACAAACATCCTTACAAAAAATAAATTCTAAGAAGAAAGAAAAAAAATAAAGGCTTATCTACCTTTGCTTATGGATGTTGATGAATACGACTAACTCCCCCTTAGGCTTTGAAACTCTACGGATCATATTCCAAATTTCCAGAATGATATTACATTAAGAATAAGAATGTTAACTCCCCCTTAGATAAACTCTATTAGAGTTCTTTTTCTTTATCACCCTTCATTAAGGTTCTTTTTCCCTTTTTATTAGGAATCTTTTTCCTTCTCCCCCTTTGTAATTTTCAAAAAGAATTTGAGGGAATGGAAAATATAACAAAGTACCTGAAAAATTAGTAACAACAACAAAAGAACCGAACAAGAACAATTTTCAATCAGTTTGAAAAACAAAGAAGCTAAAATACAACAAAAAGATCGGATTTGTCTATTTTGGATCTTTTTCTTTTGACATGAGACTTTTAAGAATAGTCTTTATCTTCTTCAAGTCTTTATGGTCTTCTTCGGCTTGCTTCTCTAACACAACTATTCTTGTACTTTGAGCTTCAATATTTTCTTCCTGGGATAGAAGCTTTTCTTCCTGAGCTTTCAAAACGTTTTCTTGCTTTAACAACTTCTCTTCAAACTCATTCCAAAGATCCCTTTCATTCCTCCAGCTTTGAGCAACAGAATTCAGCTTCCCAATAAGATCTCTATCTTCTTGAATCTGTAAATTCTTCTTAGCTATAAACTTTTCTTCAAAGGAAAAAGTAATCTCATTTATATTCCTGTCTTCTGTCTCAAAAGCATCTTTAACATTATCTTGGAATTCATCCAAGATCCTCATCTCATCTACGGTTTTCTTTGAAGAACATGTCATTTTCTTACAAGAACTTTTGTGGGATTCATAGCTGACAATAAAAGTTTTGAACTGAGCCTCTATCTCAACACATTTATCCATAACCATGGATACAGAGTCTGTTTTCTGATTCAAAGTATGTTGAAGCATCTGGCATCTTGAATCAATACTTGAGAAGGTCGGAATAGAACCCACCAACTTCTTTAATTACGGAACAACAAAGTCATGCCCCAATGAAGACGACTCCGAATCCGATACTTTTCTTAGAGAATTTTCTTCTTCAATTTGCTGAACCTTTCTCTTTGAAGAACTACCAACTTTCTTTCTCTTTACAGCCACTGTGCTCAGGGTATCAACAACGAGTTGCTTTCCCTTGTCCACATTCGGAATGGATTCTTGTTTCGGAGTTATCTGCTCACTATCAGATACTTGAACAACATTGTCTTCATCATCAATAACTTTTTGAGCACCATACACCACCTTATCCATTTGATCAATATCATGTAGAAGTTGTTCTCCCTCTGCATGATAAGCTACTTCTTTTTTTCCTTTCTCCTCATCATTCCTTGGAGTGACTATCTTAGAGGACTCAGATTCTGAAGTTCAGAGCGACAAATGTTCCGAAGGTGTCTCCTTATAATCATCTACTTGCTTAAAAAGATATCCGGTCTCACCACTACCTTCAACAACTGCTTCTTCCTCTTGTACTTCGTCAAACTGCTCAACTTCCTCAACATTCCAAGCAACTGTTTCTTCCGGAGCGACATAGTTTCTTCCTGGAGTTTTAGGTAGAGATTCCTCAGAGAATGATCTTAGAATAGGAATGTTTGCGGAAGTAATCTCATTAAACTTCAACAAAGTCTGAGCAACCTCAGCTTCTGACATCTTTTTCTTAAGCTTATTTTCTTTTACTTGCACTACTGGAAAATGTACCTATCCCCATGGTTTTCACCAAAACCGTGGGGATAGACCCCCCCTATACCCACGGTTTTGGAAAACCGTCGGTATAGGTGACTTTTCATGACCTATACCCACGGTTTGCCAAAACCGTGGGTATAGGTCATGAAAAGTCACCTATACCCACGGTTTCACAAAATCGTGGGTATATGGGGGGTCTATCCCCACGGTTTTCCCCAAAACCGTGGGGATAGGTCTGGGATAAAATACCTATACCCACGGTTATGAAAAACCGTGGGTATAGGTCAATTTTGTGTGCGTGGGAAATTTTTTTTTCCGCGGGAAGGAATTTTTTTTTTGGCGGGAACCCTATACCCACGGTTTTTCCCTCTATACCCACGGTTTTAATAACTATATTTAACTAAATATATATATATATACATATATGTGAAGTTAGGGTAGTGGTTAGACACGGTGTTTGCAGCGAAGAGGTTGCGGGATCGAAACTCGGCGGCTGCATTATTTTAGGACCTATACCCACGGTTTTGAAACCGTGGGTAAAAGCCGTTGACACCGTGGAAATTGTATATGTTTCGGTGACACGGTGGCAGGACACCTATACCCACGGTTTTCCAAAACCGTGGGTATAGGCTGGGGACCTATACCGACGCCGTTCCAGCCCACGGTTCCCAAAACCGTGGGTATAGGCTATCCCCACGGTTTTGGGGGCTATACCCACGGTTTTGAACCGTGGGTATAGGCTGTTTTTCCAGTAGTGTTGTTTTTCTAGTTCAGCAGTTGTCCTTTCCTCCAAGGCCTTTGCCTCCGCAGGATCCAAGACAAACTGAGGCTCTCCATGCACTCTCTTCTATTTGATTTCCCTCCACTTAGAAACTACTTCATCAGGATAAGCTTTATTCTTCTTTGGTTTTGGCGGTGCGGAATAAATTTACTTAGACTTGGTATTTGCGGCTTCAACTTCAACTTCTTTCAACTTTCTCTTCTTCACTGGATTAGAAGATTCGGGTTCAGAAACATTCGGAACTGCTTCTTCTTGAACTAGTAGATCAAAGAACTCACCAGTCTTCTTGTCGATGGAAACATCCATCCTCTTGAGGGTACCATCACTCACCAACATAATTTTACAAACTCTTGTCTTAGAGTTTCAAGCCTCCTTGAAAGACTCAAGGCACCGAACTATTAACTTTGAGATGATTTCTGGATACATTATGATCTGAGCTCTCAGATTCCCTTCCTTAACATTCTCAATGGTAATAAGAATGTGTTTCATCAGGTTAAACTTCCTTAGATTTATCATAAAATCTTGAATATAGATCTCGCTCTTCTTCAAATTGTCTTTGTCACCCTTTCTCGGTACTATAAAGCCTTGTACCCATAACTCTAGAATCCGAAAATTCATAGACAAAGAAGCAATCTTCGGAGCCTTGTCATCTTCCAGTCCGAGAGTCTCCAATGCCTTTTCCTTGTTGAAGATTCCTTTTAAATCAGGTAAAACATGAGAAATGAACTCGGCTTCTCCTTCATAATTCATCCCTACCAAGCTAGCTGCCTTGACATAAGAAAGTTTATAAGTCTTTACATAAGACTTAAATGAAAATTTCTCCCTATTATCTTCCTTAAAGAAGGAAACTGACTCATAGAACTCAATAAGCAAGTCCGAATAAACTTCATCTTGATTCCCAGGCTTAGACACAGTAACATCTTCCCATATGTTAAGCTTAATGTTCTTGGATATAAGAGAATCATACTTTTTGAAGAAATCAGGATGAACCAACCTTTATCTATATACTAACCACTTAGAAATTGGTTTAGAGGAAGACATGTCTTGAGAAGCTGCTTCCAAAGACATTTGGATCTTAAGACTTCTAAGAAGTTCAGAACAAAGATTACTGAAGATCAGAACGACCTTAAAATGGAAAGGCAGAGCTTCGGGATGCTGGAGCTTGAAAAACTGATGTGGGGCGACCACTTGGGGTCACCTTTATAAAGGCAACGAAATGACTGTTCATCTTCCTCGGTTGATCGAACAGTTGTAAAAACTGAGATCAGATCTGACAGTTGAAAACCAATTCTAAAGACAACTTGAATCCGATCTTTTTGAGGTTTTTATTAAAACAAAGATTTATGAATACTATAATCCGAAAACAAAAGATAAGAAAATACCAACTGGTAATGTATGATTACGAAAACATGAGTAAAAAAATCATACCTTTCGGATTAGCCTAGGAAGATTAATCGTAATGGGTAACATTTTTCTTAAAAAAACGGAAAAAAAACTTTATTGCGAAAAGACATAGTTCACAAAACTCATTACGGAAAACAAAATCAGTACGGAAAACCCATTATGAAAATAATAATAAAGATGAAAATTCATTATATGAATTTCAGCATTTTATTAAAAAGTTTGAATTCGAAAAGATCATTACGAAAGTCTCGGTATGAAAATTTCGTTACGGAAACACCAGTATGAAATTTTCCATTCCAGAAGTTTTAAATACAAAAATTTCCATTCCAGAAGTTTTCTATACGAAAATATATATTCTGGAAAATTTTAGTTCCGAAAATTTTCATTCCAGACATTTTAGTTCTAAAAAGTTTGTAAAACTAACTTTGGAAAAAAAATATTCTAACAATCAAATGTACCCCCCCTATGAAAAGGAGTTTATTACTGTTAGGAGAATTGTTCAACAAGAAGTTAATGAAGAATGATCACCTTATAATTATCATTCCTAACTTTTGTTTAATATATTCAAATCTATCCGAGGGTAAAGATTTTGTGAAAATATTAGCAAGTTGATCTTGTGTTCCGATAAACTGAAGAATAATATCTCCTTTAGAATTATCTCTGAAATTTACCTTTCCTCCTATTGTTTTGATAATCTTTTAGAAATATCTTTTGTTACCAGTCATGTTTCGGGAACATCCACTATCCATGTACCATGTGTTTTTGTTGGTATTCCCTTTATTTTCTTGAAATCAAGAAGAGAATTAGACTTTCGGAATCCAAACATGTTTGGATCCGAGATTTCCAGACAAAAAATTTTAGGAACCCACATCTTCTTAGAGAAATAATCTTTGTGAAATCCTAGAGATTGGGTTTTGTTTAAGGAACAATTCTTTTCCCAGTGAGCACTACACTGTCACTTGGTACAAAATGGGGCACTTTGAGGAACAAAATAATTGTTGCTGAAAATAGGTTTTTCATTGGTATAACCAAATCCGGATTTATTTCTTAAAGGTCGTATTTGGGAATACATTTTATCAAAATTTTGTTTACCATGGGTAATGTTTGATAAACACTTCTTTAAGGAAAAAATTTCAGACTTGAGTTTTATAACCAAGTTCTTATCTTCAAAATCATTAGATTTAGAACTAGAGCTAGTCTCAAAAACATTTTTCTTAGAAATTACTTTTTCTAACTCTTTCGAAAGTTTGTTTTTCTCAGAATTTAATTCCTCAAGATTTTTTTAAATACTTTCAAAATCAACATTTTTCCTATAAATATCTATAGAAAGATCTGATATATCTTTCGTAAGAATAGAATTTCTAGAGTTTGCCTTATCAAGTTTTTTATTGAGTTTAGAATTCTCAATTCCAATAAGTTCAGAAAACCTAGAAACTTCTTCATAAGTTGGTAAAGTATTATCTTCAACAGAAGATGATTATTCATCAGAAGATTTATAATACTTACTATCATTAGAATTTAAAGATACATTGGTCAATGATTCATCATTTCGTACCTTAGTAATAAAGCAATGATTATTAATAGGTAGTCTGGCTATAAGACCAAGACTCTTCTGTCTTGAAGATTCATAATTAGAAGATTCATCTGAAGAGTCACCAACACTGGCACTCCAGGTATCACTAGCTTTCAATACATTCTTGGATTTGTCTTTATAATACTTCTTTCTATTCTTTTCTGAATGCCTTTCTTTACTTTCTTTCTTTTTGAGCAGAGGGAAATCTGGTCTAATATGTCCATCTCTCTTTCATTTATAACAAGTGACTTCTCCATCTTTCATATCTTTCCTTTCATTTTTCTTATACTTATATTGGAAACTTCTTTGGCCAGCTATCTTGTTCATCCTTCGAGAAAGATTTGATAACTCATTTTCAGAGACTTCACTCTCACTAGATTTGGATTGGAAAATAAAATTCATAGACTTGGATCTGGTTACTCTCTCTGGAGTCTTAGCTTTCATCTGATTTGATGTTGTTGTAAAAGCAACAGTACCATTTCCATTCTTCAACTTGATGTTTTCAGAATCTCTCTTCATTCTTGTCACATGTTGAAGAAGAGTTCCAAATAGCTCATCAAGAGAAATTTGTGTGACCTTCCTATTCTCATCAATAACTGTTCTTTTGGATTTCCACTCATTGGGCATGATATCGATTATCTTATCCACAAGTGCTTCATCATCTATACCTTTCTCTCCCATAGATTGTAAACTATTGAATATAGTCATAAACCTCTATTGAACTTTACAGATTGGTTCACCATACGGAAAATTGAAGCCATGGTATTCAGCTCTAAGCATAGATCTCCTAGTTTCAATCACTTTAGAAGTTCCAAAGTGTGTAACCTCTAACTTCTTTCAGATACAATTAGCTGCTTCACAAGAAAATTTTTGGCTATATATATTTTTGGTCATTGAACATAGTGAAGTATTGCGTACCTTATAATTGAGTTGATACTCTTGCTTTTCCTTGTTAATGAAAGTTCTAACTTCCTTATCAGGAATTTTATAATCACCAGTAAGCATAACAAAGTTCTCCACTTTAGTATTGATAACAAAAGTCTTCATTCGATCTCTACAGTACTCATAGTTATTACCATCAAAGATTGGTGGTCTGGTAGGATTTAGATTATCAACGGAACCAATATTGACTCCTGCCATACTTAAAATAACCTTCGGCACACAAACTTGTTAGTAGAAAAAGTTCGTAATCACTATGTTCGGAATGAAAAAGTTCGGAATAACAAAGTTCGGAATAACAAAGTTCCAAATAATAGAGTTCAGAATAACAAAGTATGAAGAAAAAAATTATGCGTGACTATAATTATTTCAGAAACCTGCTCTGATTCCAATTGTAGGATCGAAATAATGATGTAGATGTTCAATATACAAGAGGGGGGTGAATTGTACACTTTAAAAAATTCCTTAAACAAAGGAAATAGATGAGTCTAAAAAATTTAAACTAAGAAAATTCAGAAAACCTCTAACACCAATTGAGAAATTATAAAAACTAATGAGGTTATAAACATCAAGTTCTATGTACTTTCTTAAAACTATAAAGAGATTCCGAAAGTAGGTTCGAGAAAGAAGGATCTGGAAATTGAATCTTAACCAAAGATTAGAATATGAGATTCTATTTTAAAGCATATAGAATCTAAATTTATCAAAGTATAAGTAAGGAAGTATAAGAAAGTTATACATTCCATACAATACAATATGCTGCAGAAACAAACAAGTAGTAAAACTACAAGTAACAAGATATAAGTCTTTTAACTCAAAGATAAGGGTATCCAACAACCTTGGATAAAGGTCCCATGATTTATACTTCCATGAAAGTCTATCTTACCCACACCAAGGTAAGCCCTTGATACGAATATCGGAATCTATGTCTTGTTATCCTCGCAAGCCCTCAACTTCAAGGTATTTGGAACCTCTGTCTTCCTCAGCAAGGAAGCCCTCAAACTTCATGGAAGTTGGCACCTCTGTCTTCCTATCCCCGGAAGTCCTTGAATGTAATAACCAACATTCGGAGTTGCACGAAGCAAAAACTGAACGAGAAGTTCAGTACGCACAAGGCATGAAAAGATTCTCTCTCTATAAATCACCTTACCAGTGTGTGGTCTCTAGATTGATCAACTTCATTCTGTTATCGAGATCTTTCAAATGAGCTCCTATTTATAGGCGAGGTCGACCTCCTTTCCAGTGGTCATATTTTCCTTAAAAATCAGAGGGACATGTGCACGTGTAACTTAACCAACGGTTAGTTTATAACAGAATAGACGACATCGTTTTATAACAAAAAAAGTGTAACAGAATGTACGACATCGTTTTAAGTCTAACTCAAAAGTTTGGAGTGAAGGTTCGGAGTGTAAACAAAAATTCAAAGAGTAGACAAATTATAAAAGAGTACACAAAATGAAATTTCGGAATCTAACTAAAAATAATATTCGGAGTTTAATAAATTCGAAGAGTATAAAACAAGGATAATCAGATTCTGTTTAATAGGTGAATTTGGAATGAGAATTCAGAATAAGAATTCATAATGAGAATTTGTAATCAGAATTCATAATGGGAATTCATAACCAGAATTCGTCATTAGAATTCGATGTCGAACTTCATGAGAGTTCCTATCCAGAATTTGGAGTAGAACATTATTAGAGTTCGTATCCAGAAGTCAGAGTGGAACTTCATTTCAGTTCTCATCCAGAATTTGGAGTCTAAAACAGAATTCTTCATATCAAAGTTTTAAATGATTCCGAGAATATAGAAATGGATCCAATTCTTATACTTAATAAATATATGGATATAGATAATGAAAATATGATAAGGATAATTTTCTTTATAAAAGCTATTTTCCTTATAAAAGCAATTTTCTTTGTAAAATCAATTTTCCTTAAAGATAAGGTGTTTTCAATTTTCAAAACAAGAAGGAATGGAAAAGTCATAAGGAAAACATTTTTGACTCAACAAATAATTATACTTGGGTAGTAGTCGGTCACCTTACTAAGTCAGTATAATAAATTGATATTAAAGAATATTTCTATATTGACTAACTCATAATGATGTATATAAAGGAACTGATAATACTATATAGTGTTCCTCTTTCTATAGTATCTAATCATGATTTAAGGATTTCCTCAAGGTTTTGGAGGAGCTTTAAATTAATGTTAGATATAGAAAAATGCATCAACACTTCATATCACTATCTTACTAATGGTAAATAAAAAATAACTATTAAATCTATATAGGATATGATGATATATAATTTAATGGATTTAGAATGATGTCAAGATCACCACCTTCCCCTAATGTAGTTCTCATATAACAATAATTTCCAATCTAGAATTCAAATGGAACCATATGAGGCTCTATATGGTAAGATGTGTCAGAATCAAAAATGATGGGATGAAGTTGGAGATTAAAAATTAATGTGACCTGATCTTTTCCAAGAGATTATAGAGAGGGTTCAAACCATTCATCCCCATATTAAATTCACACAACATCAATAAAAAATCCTTGTAAACAATAATCAAGGATAAATTTCTTTTAAGGTTAGAGATAAACTGTCCCTTCATATATTTCCATGGAATAAATTCATGAGGTTTTTTAAGAAGGGAACTCTTAGTCTAAGATATATCCACCCTTTTATATGCTTTGTTGTATCAGAGATATGGTCTATAGACTAGAACTCCAACCCAAGATATCTCAAGTACACTATGTGTTCTATCTATCCCTCATAGGGAAGTATATACCAAACCCCTCACATGTACCAAATATAGAGGATGTACCATTAGATAACATTATTTTATATGAGGAGTAGTCATGGATGTTCATAGATCAAAGAGAAAAATTTCTATGAAACATGAAAACTCACCAGATCAAAGTACTATGGTAGAACCAAAATTATGAGGAATAAACCTGGGAACTCAAAGCAGAAATGAAATAGAGATACCCTCATATATTATAATGTATGAAATGAAAATTTGTGGGGAGAAATTTTTTATTGGGAAATAAAGTGACAGCCTAAAGTTTTATAAATGAAATTCCATTTTAAAATGAATAAATTTCTTATTATATAGCTAAATTATAAAAAATACATGAAACAATTTGGTAATTTTGGACTCTTATAAATTATATCTCGTCAGATTTAAAATACCATTACACATGAAAACCTTTAATAAAATAGACTTGTATAATAATAATTTTGATTAGTATATATTTAGGGTAATGATAAATCCAATTGACATAGACAAAATAAGTGATGACCTAATTTATTAGGATCATACTCTATGATTATAATTTATATGATCATTCAATTGAGGTAGCAGCACTGAGATTTTCCCTTAACCGAGACCAATTTGATATTCAAAAACTAAAGCCTGAGAGAAATTGTTTATGGGATAAGTTCAATATAATCTAAAACCGGACCCAAAGAATGTTCATTGAATCACCCCTACAAATACTCACAATTGCACACCATATCCTTAGAGAATTAACAAGTGTAATATAGGGCTATGTATTTAGATCATAATAATATATATTTTTATATTTTTTATTAAAATAATTCTTATATTTATACTTTATTACCTTATAATAATTTTTTATTGTGTTTGATAAGAACGTTCTTTTGACATTATGAAACACAAATTCTCTTTTTGGGAAATATATAATTTCAATCAAAAAACTTCTTTTTAAGAATTAAATAGGTTTTTAAATAAATTATATGTTAATAATATACTATTATTAAATAATACATATTAAAAATATATGATTGTATAATTTTATGATGTCAAACATAATTGTTGTAAGGTTCTGAAAACTATTATTGTAAAAAAACTAAAACTTTGAATTAATGGGGATTTTTTATTTAAAAGTTTAAATTATTGTAATTAGATAATTAATTCGATAAAATAAATGTTATTTTTAAATTATTCATTTTGAAATTACCCTATGGTAACTTTTTCATAATTTTAGGTGTGATATGATTTTTGAGGTAAAAATTATATAAATTATAATTATATGATATTTATTATGACTTAGTACAATATCAAAAGTGATATAATAAATACTATAAAGTGTATTAACAATAAAAATAATGTTTCCCATTCAAAATAATCTATTTGTAAGTTATTTGTTTAATTTTTTAAACCCATAATGAATCCTCAAAAACCGATGTTATATTTTAAGGTTTTAAAATCAATTCTTTATATACATAGATCACTGCTACATCACCAAGATATTATTCTAAATTTACTATTCATATCCTTACAAAAAATTAAAACTAACCCGCTTTGGTAGAAACCATGGGAAAAAAACCTTGGTATGTTTTTTGTTCCATAATTACTTTTTCACATAGATTCTAAATCCAATGTTTGGAAACAAATAAATAATTATAATCCATTTTATTCTATAAACTCACAAACCCCGAATTACTATTCACTAAAAAACCTAGGATCACATGTGTAATATATTATTCATTATATAGATCCCTTCCAAGGTTCCCCAATCTCTTAATAAGATCCTCCCATGCTTTTAGATGTCCCCTCTCAAGGTACGTGATCCTCTTCTCCACTTTATTCAAGGATCTTCTTTAAATTATGCCTATCAATTCCCAATTTTTCATTTTGGGATATATTTTTAAAAATATATATTAACTTCATTATCATTTAAAATTTTTGAGAGATCCATTTCACAATAATTTAACCCTTCTATGAATCTTAAGGTATCATGATTATGCTGCTAAAATTATCAAGCAATTTTAATGGAAAACAATTTTTTAGTGAATGACCGTCCCTATTTCCACTCAAGGGTATTCACCAAGGTGTAACTATAATTAATTTATAGGTGACTTACATTTATATAACCCACAATACTTAATCATGTTATCAGAATTGATGAAATATATCCTTATGTTTTGGGATTTAAGTTGAACACTTATACATATACATGATATTAAGGTGATGAGTGGGCCTTAAATTATATTGACCCCCAATACATTGGGAAATGTTTTTAACTCATGGGGTTACATATATGGTTTACACGATATTATCCGAAGAACACTATGTCGTGTGGTCTCATTGGTTAGCCTTGACTTATGTTTTGGATGTCGTGTTTTATGTTGTCATCAAATTCCCATGTTTTCTTTTTGCTATCATCTTTTTATCATGATTAAATGTTAAATTTTATGACTTTAAAACCTCTTATGTTATCTTGATATGAATATTGACTCACATGTATTACTTTCATCAAGTAATTATTTGGTTATTACCTTATAGGACTTTATGGATCACCCCTTTCTTATGTACTTCTCTAGGTTATCATGCGTAGTTTTGGAAGATCAATGATATTATAGGACATGTTATAGAGTTTTAGTTTATGTATTTGAATTTATGTTTTACTTTTTATGCAATTTACCTAATTACCCAAGGAAAATGGGCCTCACTATCTTCTAGGGTTTTATTATGTGTACCATTTTGTAATAAATCCAGAATTAATATGTATTAAAATACAGATGTTCATGAAATAAATCCTCATATGTATAGATGAATGAAAATCCATCTAAGAATGAATGGATTTATCCCATTTAATAATTATTCCAAGTTACAAATTATAAAAAATATATAATTATTTAATCCCTTTCAATCATCATCATAGAAAATCTAGTAGGGTCCTTATGACTGGGAGTATCACACACCTTATTCTCTTTAATAGGGTGTTAATTTAATGAGTATAAATAAAATTTTATTAACTCCACCCATATTATATGGATAATATTCAAATTATTATGTGTAAATATTTTATTAAATATTTTTTGATCAATATATATATCACACATTTGACTATATAGTTAATTAAACCATGTGTTCTTGGAAAAAAGTTCCACTACCAACCCCAAATCACGAGTTCGGTAATTTTACTCATGGTTTTTCAATTAATGATATGAAAATTCTATGATTATATTATTATACATAAGGATACATAATATTCTTTTTTTATGCATCACTATAGGTAAAAAATATTTATACGATTCATGTTAGTGTGATTATAGGTGCATTGAACAATATTCTCTTTAGATCCTTGAAATTTTTGTAACATTCTTATATCCAATGAAACGTGGAACCCTTACAAGTAAACATGGTAAATGGATTATAAAACAAAGAAAAATATATCTCAAAGCATCAATAGTATATAGTTAACCAAATAAAACAATTAATCTTAAAAAACATGGTAAATGGATTATAAAACAAAGAAAAATATATCTCAAAGCATCAATAGTATATAGTTAACCAAATAAAACAATTAATCTTAAAAAACATGGTTCATCTAAGCCATTTATTGAGAAATTATATCTTTGAAATATCTAAAAATATACCCTCTATTAAGATTATATGACCATATAATTAAACTTCATGTAGAAAAAATTGACACTTGGTAAATTTTTTATACAAATACTCCTTGATTAGGGTATTCAACACAATATTCAAATGTTCTCTATGATTTTAATTTCCCTTTGAATATATTAGAATATCATCAATAAGGACTACCATAAAATTATCAAGCTAATATCTAAATAATCCATTCATTAGATCAAACAAGATAATAGGGGTATTGGTAGGTTCAAATGGAATCAATATAGATTCATAATGACCATACCTAATATAGAAGTTAGTCTTGGGTATATAATTTTTCTTGACCCTCAATTGATGATATTTATAATAAAGATTAATATTTTAAAAGTATTAATATATTCACAAATGTTCAAATAATTCATCAAAATGGTGTAGTGGATACTTTTTCATGATATTTATCTTGTTATGTTATTTATAATCAATAAAAATACACATTGGACTACCTTTATTAATAAAAAATAATTATTTCAACACTTGGTGACAAAATATTGTGTATAAATCCCTTATTTAGGTTCTCCAGGTGTTACTTGTTCAATTCATGTAACTTAATTGAGGACATTATATAAGGAATATTGGAAATAGTCACAAAACCATATACAAGTTACATTGAAAACTAAAATTAAAAAACTAGAAGAATATTAGGAATATTTTCAAGAAATATATCAAATAATTACCCCAAACTAGTCATATCTTTATTTTTTAGTTTCTCCCTAACCATTTATGATAAATATCCCACATGAACTGGTTGTAAGGCACCTTCGATGGATGTTATTTACAATGGAAGATCATGTGACCCCATATATTTAAGGTACACATCTTATCATAATTGTTATCAATTTTTTAATTTGATTTTAATCATTTTTAGGTGTTTATAAGTTTGTGGGATATTAAAAAATGGAAAGGGGTCAGGTTGGTGGGCATGTTGTAGCCTGAAAAATCAACACTAGCTCCCCCAATTAGCTTGTCGGATCAACTAGAAAGTTGATGGGAATCCACTAACCAAATGATAGGTCTTCTAGGAAGAGGTAATGCTACCCAAATCCACCAACCAACTGGTGGTGGAAACTGATATGCCATTAGGTCTCCTGGGTTGAGCTTATTCTGCCCAATGGCCACTGGATGACTGATGGAGTCCATAAGCTTGCTGGGGAAACTGTTTGAAGCCAAATAAGGTGAGTGGGGTTTATATATTTTTTGAAAAACTAATAACCATATATTACTTCATAATTATATCATGCCTCCATTGACCCCAAGTACACTAACGGAACTATTTTTATGATTTAAGGCTCTCCCATCCAAACCTATCATCCATGATCAACACCCAAACTATAGTTTGATCTCATTATTCCAAAATAGTTAGTTTTATCACAATCTATACAAATAATATATTCTAATATTTGATAAAAACAATTAAATATTATATATCTTGATAAAATAAAAGTTTTTTATAAAATCTAGTAGGTTAATTTTTTATCATTGCTAGAATAGGCACCCAGATTTAGAGAATTGGCACATGGGCATCATTTGGACCTAGACTATTGTTTATGATGGATATTATCAAGTATGTTTGATATTTTACTACATCTTGGGGTTCATAGAATGATTTTTTTCTTGTGGGTGTATCCCCAAGAGATATATTCTCTATGTTGATTAAAATATATGTACATGTTTAGACTATGAAACATATGTTTGATGTTTTATTATAAATGGTTTTTTATGACTACAACTCTTGCTTGACATGAAATGACATTTGACCTGTCATCATTTATCTATGAATTGAATGTGATGTTTCCTATGTCTACAATAGTTTATCCATGTGGACTATCCACCAGATAGGGATGTGTATGTTACTTTCTAAATCATGCAGAATTATTGGAGTCAGTATCTAAAGGGATCAGACATATGTTACATTTGTGTGATATACTTATTGATTATCTATGATCTCTTTATTGTTTATAGAATACACTACTATAGTTTATTCACTCATGTTATAGACAGCTGATGGTATCCTATAGGATATTTTACTCACAATCCACTCGATTATCTCAGTTTACTTATAGATTTCATGAATAGGGATCTAGTGAAGGGAAATGACCCTATGGTGGAATTATGAGTGGGTTTATAAGGAGGATGAGGGTGTGGTGGGATGGAACTTGGGATTGATGTCTACTAATACTTTTCTTAGTTTCTTTTCTTTTCGATTAGATCTATAATTAGTGTGGATAAATTTTTAATTTGGTTCATATGACTGGCATTACATACATCTATTTCATGGGTTAGAACATATTGTGTTTATTGTTACTTTACTAATTTATTTATCTATTAGTTATTTTTTATTTTATTTTTTTCACTTCCATTATGAGCTATGTTGTCTTCCTAGTATCAATGGAATTGTATCCTTATGATTTAACTCGTATCCCTCACCACTAGTAGAAAACATATTGTGTATGGGGAGGAACACTTGAGGTTGTGTTTAAATCCATCTTATAGCCACTAGTTATGGTCAGGATAAAATAATTCATGTTCATACTCACATAGATATATGATAATAGATTGATTGAAGATATCAAATTTGATTCCGTTTTTAAGAAATATTTAATGGCATCTTTGTAAAGAGAGATAATCAATGCTCAAAATCATATCAAATTACATTAAAGATGAAAAAATATTATTTTCATAGGGAACATTTTAATAAACATCAACATGACATCCACTACATTAGAGTGGAGTATTTGTGAGCATTAAATATCATAATTCACTCCAATGATTAACATAGCACAAGCCTTTACTTGTTCATTTGGTGTGGGAGTATGCTATTAAATTGGCCCATTGACTGAGATAATGCTGAAGTTCCCCATATATAAGACATTGAACTATTTGAGTTACCTTTGGATGAAATTTATCTCCCGCTATTGAAATATCAATTTTTCCAAAAAAACAAGTAACTCCATATCCTTCATTTCTAAAAATAAAATATCTTACCATCCCTTTGATATATTTCTATAGATTCATCTTCTCACATTTCTTAATTTTAGAAGGTTGAATCATCTTCTTCCTTGGTCATTATCACCTAAACATTCATGAAAATCCATTTTATCTTATTTAGTGTTTTCAGAAAATCCCATAGGGTCAATTATTTAATTGTAATTCAAGATATATGATTAGGAATAACCATAATTTTTTTTATTTTATCTCCCATTTCATTGATGTTCTCATGAGGATGTCCATTACATTGGTTGTCATGTTCATTTTTAAGAAAATTCCTCTTAGTTATATCCATTGACTGAAATAAAAAAGATTTAGTGTTTTTATCAAATATCTATAATAATAGAAAGTAATAATTTTAATAAGGAAATTATTCTTATGATTTCATAAACTATGAAAAATTATTTTAACACATGACAATTTAATTTCATCCCAAGTCACTATAGATTATCAAAAGTTTTTATAGATTTTTTCCTCTCATTATCTATAATGGTTCATAAAGTGAATGTGGATTAACCAAAGAATATCCCCCAGGAGTGTCAAACTATGGGTTTAGTTAGGCCTCATTATCATTCACCTGGTGATGATTGAGTTAATACCCAACCCGCATTTTTTGGATTGTTAACCGTAAGTGAATCTCTGCTTGTGCCAATGTTTAATTTTTTCTATTGAGATATGGATTTCATTTCTAGACAACCACACAATCTCCACTTGAAAATTTAAGAATTTTATCCTTAACTTAAAATTAAAACCATGTTTTCAATAGTGTTTTCTAATCCTTATCTACAAAAAACTGATCCCCTCTTTGATGCCAACTAAAATGACCCAAGAACTAGATAAATAAATTTTATATCATTATATAGGAATATTCAATATATCTCATAATAATACAATCCCTAGAACCATAAAGGATTATTGTATTTAGATACTAGATACGAAATCAAATTATTCTATTTAATATCATTAATATATTCTATAAAGTTCTTCTCACATATCAGTCATATTAGAAACACCAAAATTAAAACCTTTCATCATAACTTGTTAATTTGTAACATAAGAATTGGTGTGTGCATATTCTCAATAAGGATTAAAATTAGATATATTAATCAATAATCATAAGTGATCAAAACATAAGAACAAGGGTATGTTAAGGTGATCATAACTTATGAAATATATACCCAATTAATCAAAGATCATAAATCCTGAGTCATGGAATAATTATTTACAATAACTAAATAAATAATTCATAATAGTTAAGAATCATTAATAATAAATCATGAGAGATAGTAATGTTTCATAAGTTCAAGGTAACTTTTTTTTCATACATATAAGTGTATAAAATCATTTCCTTACTCGGGGTTAACTTAAAAACTATCCTAGAGGGAAAATTCACTTATTATACTAGGTTTAATCCCCATCCCATCATTTAATTATTTGAGGTTCACTCTTAAGAAAATAAAATTTGATAGATCCCCTTACTGAATTTCCGTCACTTTCAATTTTAGTTCATATTATCTTAGAAGATATACTTCATTAAAAAATCATATTGCAATAAAATTCCAATACCACCCATAAAATAATGCAAACCATATATAAGTGTTCCAAAATATCATAAAAAATTCATCAACTCAACAGAGAATAACCCAAAGGAAAGAAAATTAGTTTCATTAAGATTTCATCATAACTTAAATAACATGTGCAAAGAACTCATTTTATGAAAAAATTATTAAAACAACATTGATATAAGTCAATAAAATAAAAGAATCAATTGTATTTTTGAGAACATAACCCCAATTATTCATATAAATCATTAAATTATATTTACATTGATTAAAAATACCTTTAAAAGATCGTTTGAACATTTCATAAAAAATAAGGTAAATTTTCATATATTTTGGTCTATTTAGAAGAAAAAAATTCGCAGAATATTGAAAAAAAGCTTTTATTTCAAAAAACATGGAAACATATAAATTTATATTTAAGTAAAATAATTTTCATGATTGTGGGAAAATTCTCCCGTTTCATATACATTATTAGAGAACATTCTTTTCATATGTTTGCAAAAAGTCAAATGTGATTCCTACTTAAAAATTTTAAAAATATACTTTTTAATTATTTTTGAATAAATTTAATGGTAATGAAAATAATATTTCTCAAAAATTTATCTATATATAACATATTCATTAAATCAATTTGAAAACATTGGAATAGAGGAGAAATATTTCCATCCAGAAAAGAAGAAATAAGGCCAGCTTAAAAAACGTTTTCCTATTCATTTTCAGTACGGAAGGGAGTAAAATGATTCCAATACTATAAAGTCGAGTAATATTCTAAATAGAATAAATTATATGGGGTTTAATAGATAAATATCATATATTTTCCCAATGTATATTCAATAACAAATCATTCAGGTTAAAAAAGAGATTGCAACAGAAACCCTTATAACTTTGGTAATATTTGAATCATAAATAAGTTGAAATTATTAAATAAAAATATATCATTAATTACTATTTATATAAATATATTTACGATAGAATATATAAATGGGTCAATATATACACCATATAAAAACAAATATATGCATAACATGAATCATGCCATAATGAACAATATTGAGGTAAAGAACTGTTACCTTAAGTCGTGATTTTCTTCTTAGACACATATAGAAACCTGTATAATTTATTTATTTATTAAAAATATATAATATAAAAAATTAATTATTATATTACCATATTTTTTTTATTTCCAATTACCAATTTATTAATAATTCTTCATTAAAATCATTATACTGGTAAAAATAAGTCAATTTTCCATGAATGTTTCAGTTCAATGGTTCTGAGACTTGAACCTTGGAAATGGTTTCATCATCTATAGAATATAAATAATTATATAATTTTCATATTTATTCATTATATACAGTTTTATAACCATCCATATAAGGTGGTGATGAAAAATGAGTTGCATCACTTCATGTTGATGGTAGTTTGTACGCACAAACGAGTGATGTTATGACATTTTGATGGATGAAATGAAAGAAAGGTAAATAATAATTCACATTAAAATATATTTATAATGTAATAAATATATTCTATATTAATTAAATATATCCTTATTACCATTATTGTAAATATGAAAAGAAAAATGAATCACATCACATTGTGGAGGAGTGGTATTCCACACATATGCACGAGAAACCTTATCATTTTCTAACAGATGGAATGGTAAGATGGTAGATAATATATTATATTTAAAAAATAAAAATTATTTTATAAATATATTTTAAATTTATTAAATTCATCTATATAACCATTCAAGAGTGGCGGTTATGAAAAATTTAATACATTGCTTCATGGATATGATAGTTTGTATGCACACATGAGCGATGATTTTATTTTCCATTACAAGTAATAGTGATAAAAAATGGTTGTAACATTAAGAAAAAACATATCAATATATTAAAGGTACTTATTTAATCATGATAATATGGTTATATAATATTTTTGGAGGTTTATATAAAAATAAACATGAAAAAGGTCTATAAGAATGTATACATCTTCTTTGTGAAACCACATTTGGCTTAAACCTTAAGCCTTATTGAGTGGCATTTAATGAATGGAAAATACTATAGTATGAGGGGAGTATGGTTGGTAGAGTTTTTTTAGAATATTTTTTGAGCTAAGTAGATAAATTGGTGTGGAGAAGTGAGGATCAGAGGTGACCTTTTATAAGTGAGGGGAGTGAAACACTTGTAATTGTTAAGAATAAGAAAATAGAATAAATTACCTATCAAGGAAAATTGGATCCAAATTAGAAAATATTTTAATATGAGATGATATAGTATCTAAATAAATTCATATATTAGGATTTATACTTGTTTTTAGGCCATTTTAATCCTTATATATTTAGTTTAACCCCTCGTTAAACCTTTTAACCTTTACAATAGTGTTGTATTTTTACCTCAATTACTCATTATAATGAAAAATAAGATAAAATAGAACTCATTAATAAATTTTAACCCATTTAATTAATATATATATATCATTTTATAAAATTTAATCTCTATAATTAGTAGAAATTCATATTAAAATAAGTACGCAAAACACAACAAAAGCTGCTTTTAGACAAATGCATTATTTAGTATAAAACTGAAATTATTATTATTCTACTCCATGTAAAAACCATTTGATGAATGTTAATATTTTTTTTGGAATAAATTTTCAAAAAATATAATTAATATCTTTCATATATACTAATTTATTCAATTAATTAAGATAAGATATATAGTACATAATAAAAATATTTTTCTAAAATTGTTCTCTTTTTTACCATCAAATATTTTTATCTTCATTTCAAACCAATTGATAATAAATATATTAGTGATTATGAATTTTATCACATTAAATAATCTTAAATTTCATCAAAATAGAATTTAATTAAGGATCTTTATGGAGAATATTTGTAAAAAGAATATAATTTGAATAATATATCTTTTAACATAAAATGATATCATTTTTAAGATTTAAAAATTGAGTAATTATTTTCTAGACACATATCAATAATTATCCTTAAGGAAAAAATTTATGAATAATTTTAATAACTTATTTAGCCCTATTAACACTCTCATGTCCAATGTATAGGGGATAATGGTGGTATTTAATTATAACATTTCAATTGTATATCAAGACTCCTATAAGAACATTATTTTTTGTAAAGAAAACTTTCAAACACAAAAAAATAAAGATAAATTATAGTCTAAAATATGAGGA
Source organism: Viscum album (assembly GCA_963277665.1). NCBI lineage: Eukaryota > Viridiplantae > Streptophyta > Magnoliopsida > Santalales > Viscaceae > Viscum > Viscum album. The sequence continues at coordinate 1,655,525,479 of OY728137.1, forward strand.
TGTTACAACCCTCAGAAAGATGTTAAAAAAATAGATAATATTTTTTCTTGATTTTTTATATAAGAAAATTTAATTTTTTAAAACCACTTTAATCAATCACGGACAAAATAAACATGTCATGTGATACCATGTGCCCTGTATGATGCACAAACACATACCTATTATAATAATAAACTTAATGTGAAAAAAAATTACAATAAAAATTCTTCTTTTCAAAATCAAATCAACTATAATACTGAAATGAAATAACCAAAATAAAAAATCCCTAGAAATGTGGATATTCATCCATATTTTTGTGGTCCAAGAAAAAATATGAATTCCCTCCAAAATTCCAACTAATATTATATGAATCAACTATATCCTAAATCGTAAAAATAAAATAAAATACTGCATTGATACCACTTTATAAAATCCCCAGTAAAATTTACATCAATACACCCATGAAAATATGCTACATTACCTTATGATTTCTTCCCCACACACAAATGGTTTCCAGCTTGCAAAGAGGGTCAAATTCAAGTAATTGGGAAACTCTATCCATAATATCATCACATATAATAATAGGAAAATAGTTAAAACACCAAAAAAAAATTCCATTTTTATAATGGATGAAATTACAATGGATTACTAACAAAAAATATATCATACACCATACAGTAAAATGTGATACTTAATTTTAGTTATACGAGTTATTTAATAATAAATAAAACACTTAATAAGTTGATCATAAATAATATAGAAACAAATAAATAATGTAAATAAAAAAAGGCTTAAAACCAATCCTTATACTCACTTAAAACATGTATTTTCATCCTAGATGGTCACCTCCATCTCACTCACCAAAATTTGGACATATTACTTGATAAGATTCTATGTAAAATTTTTATACATCTATAATGGTGAAAATACTAGGTGTGTCCATAAAACTCAGCAGTCCATTTCCAATAGTATCCTTAATATAAATAAGTATATATGTGTGTGCATATATTATTTGAACTAAATATCCAAAATCATTATATAATTAAACTATTTGTGTCATCCAATGATAAAAAATACCCACTGATAGATGAGTCTGGTATGATTTCTCCAATGTTGGAATATGGTATGGATCTTCCCATGGTTTAATCCCATCATGAAGGAAGGACTACCACCGAATAGTTGGTTTTATTAGTGGGATAGAGTCTTTAAATGAGTCATATAATCACCAAAAATTGTCTTTAATTATGTATTTCCAATAAAAAGTGGGAAAAACTATCCCCCATAGATTTTTTTTATAAATGGAATATCACCAGTCATACGTATACATTGTTATATATAATAGGTGAATGGGGAACCACTAGTTTCTAAGGGGTAACACTCTCTATCCTAAAGATAACCCAATCAAAAAATATATACAACAATACATACCAATTTTGAATGAGATATTACTAGTTAAAAATGGGAAGCACTATCTGTCTTAGTAGTATATTTTTGAATTGGATATCACCCCACTATTTGATGTACATGATCTTACCTCTCCGAGTATTGAATAAAATATCACCAATCATAAGTAAGAAGCACTAGAAATTATAGAATTGGTATTGAATGTAATATCACCTATTTTATTTCGAAATCACACTCTATAACACCCTGATATTTTTAAAAATATACTACATTCAATATCATAAATGACATGAAACACTGTACAAAAAATAAATCATAAAATGTTATTATTTAAATATGATCATTATAACCTTGCTGTTAAATTTGAGGGGATAAATAGGATTAAATAATTAATAAAATATATATACATTGCTAAATCAATATAAATGTATTGATAAATTCTTAGTAAATAATCACTCAATTTTTAGTAATGTCATCTTTTTCTTTAAAAGCATGTTTTCTTAAAAAATGCCTCTTATTAAATTTCCTGAGAAAATATTATAATTAATATATATAACTTTAGTAAATTTTATTTTATAAATAGGAAATAATTTTTGAAATTAGCATATCAAAAGTAGAATATGATGATTTTTTTGGATATTTTTTCAAAAAGTTTGACTTTTCAATGAATAGTGAAAGATACTAATCTTTATTGCAAATTATATATATTTTTTCATGTGTTTACAAAGTAAAACACTATTCTGGATTACTTTTAAAATATAATTAGTTATTTTTTATTAAAAACAATCTATTTATTATCATAGATATTAATTTATACTTGGCTATAGTGTACATATATTTTATAATTGAAAGGAATTTTCCTAAAAACTGATTTTAGTTATGTCTCATAGGTCTACTTTTAAATTAAATTATATCACTAATTTTAATTTATTATTGAAAAATAGATTCTATATTTGGAATTATAACATCCAAATTTGGTAAATATTATTATCTATCTATAATTCACTATAAATAGTAACTATAGTGAGTAATTATCACCATGGTAAGGGTAAATAAGGTAATTGTGGTTAAAATAATATGAAAAGGACCAAAAATGATCCTAAAAGTTCAATTTCTGAAATTTTATTAGTGGATTTCATCCATTTCCATTTAAATATATAATATATTTCCACATGGAATCATATTTTAATGATTTTTACCTTAGTAATATTTATGTAAAAGATAAAGATAAAAATATCACTTTCTTACTTTTAATAACTATAATGTTTTATAAAAGTGATTAAAATAATACATGTTCAGATATAAATATTAATTTTGAATATTTTTTTTATCACGGTAATTTGTTACTAAATTTTAGTAATGAAATAATTTACTGAAATGATTTCGCAACGCTATCATAATATTCATTAAATTGATAAAAATATAAAATAAATGAGTTTAAAAATATTAAAAGTAATTCAAATTGAATGAATTTTATTTTAAATTTTTTTGATAAATATAAAATGTTAGTTTATTTCTAAATTAATATATTTAAATTATTTTACTTTCATTTTGATTTCAAAGAAATATTAAATGGATAGTTCCAAAAATGACATTAATGATATTTTAAAATAAGAAATACTTTATTAAATGATAATAAATTCATAAAAATATGATATTTGACCATGTTCTTATAGTATTATTTGAAATATCAACCATGTTTTATTGATTATACAATTTTACTCTTATAGCAACTATCTTGACCTATATAGTGTAAAAACATTATTGTCTCGGTAATTGTAAAAAATGGTAACGTGTGATAAAACAATGATATAAGGCTAAAAACCTAATCTAAACTTGTCAAAATTCTATTTGATTGGATTATTTCGGCCAATAATAATCCAATATTCTAATTTTTTCGCTTTGGTGTCTTTTTGACCGGAGAAGTAATTTATATAAATTTAATATTTTATGACATTTCAAAACTACATCTCCCCTAACTTATAAAATAGGCCCACCTATCTTCCTTTCATCATATTTAAAATTAAATTTAGTTTATCCAATACCTACCCAAATAACTTCCTTACTTACCTTATAATATAATATATTCATTTTTTTATTAATTCCTACTAGTAAGGATTTTGGTGTAGACCTAAAGAAGTTGTCTATATAAGAGGTGTCGTTCTTAACTGAATGTTTTTTTATTATTTATCCTGACACCACCTTCAAATTTTATTAAACCATTATGATATAAAAACATAATTTTCTCCCATATATAATTATTTTATTATTTTATTTAAACAACCTACATCTATCTCCATTTCTATAAAATCAGAAATAGAACCGTTGATTTTTTGTACGGAGGAATTCCTGCTGACGAATTGATGTAATTAATTTTCTATCATTGCCGCTCATGAATATTTATGATGATGAATTTAATGTATATATATTATATTAGTTATATATTTATAATTATATAAAATTAATATATGATATATTTTCTTTCAATTCCATTTATTGAAAGATAATAAAGTCATTTATGCATACTTGGGGATTACCAGCTCCACGAAGCGATGCGATTAATTTTTCATTACTACATCACACAGATGGTAAATATAAGTGTATTTAAATAAATAATATTATATTTTTTATGTAATTAAAAATATTTTAAGATAAAATGACACTTACCTTCTTTCTATCATGATTGTTGAAAAATGGAAATGTTACCCATGCGTATGTATGACCTACCATCTATATAATTGTAACACATTTCATTTTCTATAGTCATATTTCATGGTCAAATTTAAAAGAATAATTTATGAATATAAATTGAAATTATTTCATTGTTTTTATTTTTTTATAAGATTAAACAATGGTCTCATTGACCATATTTAACTGTTACAATCCATTTTCACCTTTTGATATGAATATCATTGAAACATATGACATGAAGTAAAATGATTAAGTAATTGAATATTAAATGATATTAAATAAAATAAAATGGATAATAAAATTGATTAGGGTTATTTATAAGGTAAATAATTTACATAAGTTTATTATTTGTGAAGATAAACAATGTTTTTAATGATTCATTATTTAGTTAGGAGTCGTTCATTTTAAAAAAACTATTTTAATGTTTCCATTCCAAGTATTTTTCATCCACGTGTGTGTTCTTCTAAATGTTTTAAGAATTTTTTTATTTATTCTTGGATGGATGATAGATATTATTTTTTACAATCATTTTTATGATTTAAAAAATATATTTTTTTAAGTATTTATGTAATGGAAACATTACTTTGAAAACCTCATTTTAAATTTTTCAAAGGATTACATTCAAAATCATTAAATTCCATTTAAATATTATTAAAATTATTTTATTGATGTATTTATATAGATATAAATGAATAAAAAATAAAATTTTACTTCTATATTTTATTTATATAAAATATTTTATAAAAGAATCATTTTACATATTTTATAAAAAAGCATTTCAGTTTCTTTACAAAAGAAAAGAAGAAGGTTTTATTTTCACTTATTCGATGGTAATGGATTTTATGCCATGATAACTGTTATTTTATGTTTGGATTCCTCGAAAAGATTCTATGTCTTCTTAAATTAATAACACCGTATTTCCCTTTTTTCTATTTTTTTTAAAAAATGGTTTTAAATTGAATGTATATTTTTATATCCCGATTTTTTTCATTTGGGTGTAGGGGATCTCTTTGAACCACCATTTTCTTTGGGTTATGACCATTATATATCTAACTCACTTTACAAATCTATTTAATGATATAAAATCCTTTTAAATTATATATATATATATATATATCTGTGTGTGTGTGTGTCTCATATATATAACTATCTTATTATCTTTTTCTTTGATGGGTAAATACATGTCTTATGATCTTTTATAAAGCTCTTTATTCAATAAATATATTTTGATTATAATATTAATCCAAATTTTGTTACCCATTTTCATTATATGTTCAATTATTATGTTTTTTAATTATAAATTATTTACTTTTTATAAACACAAAATCCTGAAAAGTTTATGATGGGTGCATCCCAATAGTTCCCCAATGAATTGGGTAAATATTTTATCTCATGATATGTTATGTATGGTATTAGGGAGAAAACATTATCCACTATGGTAGTCTACACACCATTTGATGTTGTCCGGGAAGTTATCATTGACTTATTATTATGTCATTTTTGTGGTGTTTCCACATGTATTATGTGTAAAGGATCATATAATACCATGTTTTTTATATTGTGATATTATGTGGTTAATAATGAGATTATGATTAAAGGAATGTATACGGTACTTCTTAATGAAAAAATGTATAAAGATTTTTAAAAAATTTATCATAAGTTTTTCATGTATTATAAGGAACCATTATGAGTTTTATTTTTCCCTTTAATAGTTATAATGAAATTTTTTACTAAATTATTTTGGCATAAATGTTGATTTCTTGTTTAATAAAATAAAATATTTTATTTCAATGTTTAATTTTGAAAAAGAAAAATCATGAATAACTATTCATGAAACCACATGGTTTTTTTTATTTTTATATTTCTCTTATTGATATTTTTCAACTCATTCCATGTTTTAATTGTTTCCCTGGTTTTTAAGGATGAGGTCAATATGAAAATTTTGAAGATATACAGTAGAAGAAAACTTTTTATATCATAAAAGTTTTATTTAGTGAAAATATTAGATACTGAGTAGAAGTTTCCACATTGTGATGTAATATATATTTATGTAAGTGTGATGATCTAATTATTTAAAATTATAAATTTTAAAGATCCCAAAATGTAGGATTATGAATTTTTGACATAAAACTGAATATTATAAAAATTTCAAAGATGGGTCCTTATAGTTATTATTAGAGGAAAGTTTAAAATAACTTTGGAGGTTTGGATATATTCATGTGAGGTTAACTTAAGATTTTTGGATACGATCATGGGTTTATTAGTTTAATGTTGATCAATATTTCAAAGTATTAGACACCACTTTATAGGTTTTAAGTGATGTTATTTTAAAGTGATTAATGATTATTTTGGGAGATTCTTTGTTGGTATGAGTTATTTTTTACCCTTACGTTCAACATAAAGTATTATTTTAGGATGAATACTATTTTCATAAATTTATAAGTATTGATAACCTTCAGGGATTATATTATATTTTATTATTAAGATTATTTGTATGGATGTTCATTATATATTTGTGGATTTTATAAGAATTATATTAATAAATATTTAGTAAAAAAGATAACCAACCACATCTAGAAAGGCCACCAGGCCTAAACTCTTAATAGAAAGGTGAAAATAGTGCAATAATTACCACTGGTCTATGCGATTTATTTGTTAGTATGATATTTATTTTATAAAAAAGCGTTTTGATAGAAAAATACTAAGTTTATTTTTGGAACACATTTTTTATTATAGAGATTATTGTTGGATTGAAAAATTATTTTATGATTAGGTGATTAAAGTTATTTCAAAATTTGTTCTCTATTTTGGGACCCATGTATGATTAAGGTAAATATAACATTGTGGGATTTTATTTAAATAACATATGTTGAATTATCTATAATAATAATATATCATTTTACACTGGATTTGTAAATAATTAGGAAATTATTAGCATTTCTTGGAGATTATATGATTATAGTATAAACATTTTTGGTATGAAATTTTAAGAGTGATTTCTACCATTTGGAGGGAAATGTTAAATTTATCTAGGAAGAATATGTGATCAAATAATTTTTAATATTTGGGTTTCAATATTATTGTAGAATATTTTTAATATTTTCATGGTTAGTTATTTATCAAATGATATATGTTGGACATTGGGTTTCATTGGTCGGGCTTTAGAAAATAATGTTTTATTTATTTATATGAAGGTTTATTCATTTTTGGAATTATAATACATTGTTCTAACCATTATGGTTTTGGTTAATGTCAAAAGATAAGAGGAATTACTTGTTATTATTTTATGGATCATGTGATCCATTAGAAGTTGATGTTACTACTTCATGCATGAAACATTAATCATCAATACTAATAATTTGGAGAAAATATTAGATTTTGGTGGAAATTGAATAAATGATGAGATTATACTTATCAAGTTTCTATATTTACTTGTATTCTTCATCAAAATGGTACGTGAATTTATCAATTATTAGAAAAGAATATTGAAAATAACTTTATCTTATTACCGTAATGTTTGATGAATCAATAGTATTTTTCACACCTCATTAGTTTATGAATATATATTAATTAACTTTCTCTCGGTCATTAACATTCATATGATCAATGATCTATATCACCCAACATAATTATTTGGATAATATGTTGTTTTATCCTTGTCCATATTTTACCTTCCCACTAATGTTCTTCTATTTGGGAACCTAATTATGTGGTAACCAATGAATCTCCTTTTCCCTCTATTCAAGATGATGTTTTTTAACCCCTTTAACATTTTGTGATTTCAAATAAGGTATTTTAAAATTTAAAACCCCTTTTATCGATCTTGAGATTAAATTTTGAGATCATAGATTATTAAAGGGGGGAAATGAAACACTCAAAAAAAACTATGATCAATAGTGTATACGACACATGTCAAATACGTGATTTTATTTTTAAGAATTCATTTGTTTATTTTTGGTTTTATAATTATACCATTGTTTCTTCAAGAGTTTTTGGATTCAAAATAGAGTTTTTGGTCTTAATCAAAGGTGGTGCACAATTGGAGTATGATTTGGGGAGATCATGTACCAGCCTAGGGAAAGCCATGCGCCATGGATAGTGGTTCTATCCATGCCACTAGAATAGACACATGGGTGTGTTCACTCCCCCCAGAAGACTTGTATTTGGTTTCTTCTTTAATAGAGGAGACCTCTCGGTTTCCTCGTGGTCTGGAGAACCATATGGGCTAATAATGTGGCTTGTTCAGGTTACTAAATATCCAGAATTTAATCTTTTTCCCTCTTCAAATTTAACCCAAAGCAACCCCTAATATTATCCATATGGTATTTTTGTCCCTCGGAGCTTCCTCCACTCTTTCTTATACCCCTTTAACCTCAATTTTTGGGGTTTTTTATCTTGGGATCTTTAAAGAAACATCAAGTAAGCCTGTTTTTCTCATGATTTAGTCCTTATTTTTAGGTTATTATTCCTCCCACTTAGGGTTTCTCTTTTCCAATAGTTTATATGAAATATTAAGGGTTCAACCTTCAGTTTTTGGATGAAATTATGATGTTTTTGGTTTGATCTTTCTATTATATTGTATCTTAGTAGTGTTCTTGTGGTTTTCCACTAATTTCTAGAAGTTTCCATGATTAATGTAGGTGATTCTATTATTTTACATTATTATATGATTTTCATATTCTATATTGGTTTCATAAACCTGTTATATGGATTATGTGTGAAGTGAGAAATGTGTTTTTAAAGTTATTTGAAGTTCATTTGTGTTGGAAGATGGTTTTATAATGTAATTTGATTATGTTTCAGGTGTTCGGTTTCATTGTGATTTATAAATGTGTTCAATGTATTTGGTGAAAGGTGTGAAATATGTTATAAAATGGTTTTAAGTTAAATATGTGATGAAACTTATTTTTAAAGGAAATGGGTTTTGTTTCTTGTGGTATTTCTTTTTGTGTTCCTTAAATATGTGCTATGAATTTTGGAAGTTATTCAAACCAAATTTTAAAATTAAATTTGGCATGCGTATGGATTTGAAAGTGGATTTTTAAATGGAAATTGTTGTATTTAATTTTTTCTATTCTAATTGTGATTAGAAATGGGTATTATGAATTGTTCATATTGTGAAAAATGTGTTTTTAAATGGATTTGGTGTGCATGTGAATTTGAAATTGGTTTTGATTAGGAAAAATAACAGTTTCATTGTGATCTTTGATAGTTGAATGAATGTTCTTATGAATGAAATGAATTTTCATGTGTGTTAATTATTCTTGGAATGTATATATAAAATTTTTGTATTATCTGATATGTAAAATGGAAATTGAGAATATAAGGAATTTATGTATCTGGGAGGGAGAACTAGAAATATTATCTTAGTTGATTTAGTGGGGCTGAGACCCAGTTTCATCTATCAGAATTAATGATACAACACTAAATAAACTTGTCATATAATCATATACCACAATAACTTGGGATTTGTTCCCATATAGTGGCTCATTCATGAGGTCACTATAGGTTTTAGATTATTCATGGGGACCACTATACATTCTGATGTGTTCCCCTCCAGAGTCTCATGCATGAGGACGTTGTGAGTATTGGTTTGGGGATATTATTACCAAGGTATGTGGTTTATAGGGTACCACTAGTGATATTTATCTCTTTTGTTGTAATCCTAACGGGATTTGGATCACAACCTGCATGCACCCTTGGGTGTATGTATAGTTTATCATGTATGACCCAGGTAAAGACAAGATGATTTGTGGAGGTAATACATGATCTAATTTATCATGTTCAACTTATTGCATGTGCTGGTTTTGGTGGCTTGAGGTAGAGGAACCTCTCATTACAAAGGGTTTTTGAGTGATGGTTTAGTTGTTTACATTTTTTTGTGATATTTTTTTTATTTTGGAAAAGTTATAAAATTTTTAACCTGAAAATATTTTTATCCCTTTTATTTGGAGATGGTTTTCAGTTATGTAATTTTTTATTTTCAGTATTGGTGTTTATTTTGAATCATTGGTGAAATCGTTTCCAATAGAGAATTATTGATACTCAGGAACTAGTTGTCATCCCACGGTGATAGGGAATTACCTTCAATCCATGTATTGGGATCGGTAGGTTTTTTGTTTATATGGAACTATAACATGGTTTGTGACAAAATTGTATCATAGGGATGTTTTTCTCTTTTCGGTCCAAGTTATTTGCGAAGAGTCTGGATATATTAGAGATAGGATTTTCATTTCTAGATGTTATGGTTACCAGTGGGGTCTCTGAAAAACATAAATCATGATAAGGCTTGAGTTTCCATGGTATGTTGGGAAAACATGGTTTGAATTCTCCTATAGGTGAGACGTATAAAAAATAGGTAGTATATGGACACTGGGTTGAGGTGGAGTGGTTTAGTAAGGATTTATGTTGAAATTGTATATGGTTTAGTTTTAATTTATAGAGGTGTTTGGAATTTTTTTTGTTGATGAAAATTTAAATAATTTTGTGTTTAGGGTTACATTGATGGTTTTTCATTGTGGTTATTTTTTTTAGCATGATTCCTCCCAAGATACTTACTATGAAATAGCTGGAATAGGATGGAGAGAGATATCTCTCAACAATGAATCAATTATGTGTAGAATCTATGGTTTGGGATTTCCATGCTTTAGGATAGGGAATGGGATCTTGTCCTACTCATGATAGAGAAGCCAAACCTGGTTTTGTAAAGTTAAATGAATTGGATTTACTAAAGAATAATCTGCCGTCTTTTTGGGGTAGAAAATATCCCGAGGAATCTAAAGATTTCATTAATAAAATGTAGAGTATGTTTGAGTATCTTAATACTTCAGAGATAGATAGGGTAATGTGCTATTCATTCGTATTAGAAGGTTCCAATCAGATGTGGTGGGACTCTGTGGTTGAAATTGGTAATCATGATTAGATGGGGGGATGTTTTTCAGGTTTTTCTTTAAAGGTCATAATTTCCCAAAGAAATTGGCCTTATCCAAGAGATGGGAGCTCTTGGATCTTCATCAGAGAGACTAGATAGTGATGGATTATGCTAGCCACATTGAAGAGTTAGTTTGGTTCAAAATTTAGGTAGTTTCCAATGATAAGATTAAGGATCAAAAGATTGAGACAAGGATGGGACTGGAGATCTGATCTCATGTATTCTTATTCAATTTAAAGACTTGTGATGAGGTGTTTGATCATGTTTTGATGGTAAATATTGATCATAGAGGAATGTCTGGTTTCTTTGGATCAATGTCATAAATTGTCTAGGGAAGTGTTAGCTAATCTAAGAAGAGGAGGTAGCTAGATGAGTAAAAGAAGAAGGGAGGTGGTAGTTTAGGCTATCCTTGTCGGCCATCTTCATCTATAGATTCTGATGTTGGGTCTGTTGTGTTCCATAAGTGTGGTAAGGAAGGGAACATGTGATCAGTGTGTTTATCTACACCCATAACTTTCCATAAATGTGGATTAATGGGGAACTTTCAATGTTTTTAAATGGTGGCATTCCCATATCAGAGTGGTGTGCGATCTTTATCTTTCAAAGGGATGTTAATTCATTCAGAAATTTCTAGGACAAATGGTTCTCTATTTAATGGTCATGGAGTCAGAGTTCGATCTTTTTTATGGTAGAGTGATTTCAGGGTGGAGCCACAGGTCAATTGTCTTTTTCAAGTTTAGGATAAGACATGGAATCTTCATGTTGTGGATCGAGTACCAAAAGAATTAGATGTTGGGCCTACGATATTTTGAGGTAACATTATTATTATATCAACATCATCAATTGTTCTATTTGATACCAGTGCTTGTTTTTCTTTAATTTCTTCTCATATCATGAACGTGTCAAAGTTTTCAACGAATATTATGCCTTATGCGATGTAGAGGGTAACACCACATGGTAATAAGTGAGAGTTGGTTTTAGAGTGTCCATCTCATGGGATCACCATGTTATGGGTCAGCCTAGAATGGAATTTAAAGGTTTTGGAAATGTACCTCTTTGACATGATCCTCATTATAGATTATATGGTGCATTATTAGTTGCACATCAGATTTTATCAATAGTACATGAGTTTCTTGGAACCTGATATAAGTACCTAGTTTATTCAATGTTAATGGGATCCTTTATTGGGATTTGTTGGACCTCCACTTCTGGAATAGTGCAATATCATATTTTAGTTCTCGTCGAACATTTTGGAGGATGGTGATAGCGGTCTAGAATCTTGGTTACCTCTCGTGGTGGATGAGTTCCCAAAGGTATCTCTAAAGTACTTCTCATGTTTTCTCTAGAGTAGTTTTGGAGGTTACTATTGATTTGGTGTTGGGAACACAACTGATATGTCTTCCCTTGTACTATATGGACACAACTGAGTTGGGGGAAATAAAGGGAAAATGAGATGTTTCTTAATCCAAATGAATCATTTTTCAAACCATCTCACTTTGGGCTACCCCAGTTCTAATTTCTAAGAAGACTTATGTTCTTTGATGATGTTTCAATTATCAGAATCTAAACAAGGGGGAAATCAGGAATAAAATACCTATTCCCCGTTTTGATTACTTTTCTATCATGTCAAAGGGAAAGGTGGTTCTCTAAGACCAATTTTCATCCTAGGTATCACAAAGTTAGAGTTAGATAGGCTGATTTTTTCACACCCTAACATTGGATTCTACTTTATATTATTCTTTTCTTGATCTTGGATTTTTTTTGTGGTTCAGGTTGATCCCCAATTGAAATTTTGGAATTTTTGTGAGTCCGGGGGAATTTTCGCCTTTGCACGGGTAGTGCCCGGTTTTTGGAAACCATGAATCCCAGCCCAGTTAACGATGTGGTAAGTCTTGGAGTTGGATAGAATCTACCACATGGTGTGAACATAGTTGGTAAAACTATATAGTTTGGTCATGTGGTTGGTTCATTCTTAGGTAGTGGTTACAGCATAATTGGCGCACGATTTGGTAAACTGTTCGACTAAACCGTATGATCGACCTGATCATTAAAACATAAAAATTCCTAATCTACCCTCTCCCCATTTAACCCTAATTCAGAACCCATCACCTTGGTTTGTTATTTGTATATGATTTGAGCTTTCTATACTTTGTCTTTGGTTCCTCCTCTTCCATTGATGCCCCCCTCCAATCTAAGGTAATGTTTTCGGTATTTTTCCATTTTTTCTCCTTTTCCTTATCCTCTCATGATTCTTTGGTTTTCCTTTGGGTATTTCTATCTTCGATGAAACCTAATGGCATGGTTTTGTGTGTGGGTTGTGTTTCATTGGATCTAGGGAATGAGGATCATCCTTGGGCCCTAATCTCCCTTCTCCGTGAGTTTCTTCATGTTCATACACCATTAGGGTAGGTGTCTCCATGATTTTAATTTCTGATTCATTTCATTAATTCCTGGGTTCTTTTAAAAATTTCAAAACATTATTCACTCACTTTTGGTACCTCTTTTTAGTTTAATGTAGTTTTTTATTATTGTTTGAAATTGTTAAAAATAGTTTTTAAGGGATTATCCAAATATTCCTATGTATTTATGCATATATTTTGTTTGGTAAAATGAAAATTGTTCTTCTAAAAAGAAATTAATCCTTGTTTTGATATTTATCCAATTATATATTTTGTTAAATTAATTTTAATATATAAGTTTGGACGTATGTGTGATTTAAATGTCTTTTTATGGCTTGGGGATTGTAATAATTCTTTTTGTTAGGATATTATGGTTTTTGAAAGGGTTTTTTATGAATTTAAAATTATATGGGACTGTTGGGATTAGTTTAAAAATAAAGTTGTGATTTTTGAAATGAAAATGGTTATTTTGGTGTTCCATTAGATTTTTCCACAACCATGTGTGAATAAGTCACACACATAGATGGGAATTCAAATGAAGATGGTAGTTAAAAATAATTTTTCCTTTGAACCTTCGTTTCTCAAACAGTTCCTTGATTTATAAAGGGTGTTTTGGTTCTTTATATGTGATTTATACAAAAATTAAATCTTTGAATATATTCCCTATTGGGAATTGAGATATTTTTTCGTGAATGATTTATATAAAGGCCTATTTGGTACATTTTACAATGTTGCATTATTTACACGAAGTTTGGAAGGGATTTTGTAAAACAGATTTAATTTGTAACTCAAAGGAACATTTGGAATTATTAATGTAAAATGGTATTTAATATTGTTTTATAAAGGGTTATATAATATTTATTATATGTTGGATTTAAAAAATTAGAAGACCCTATTGGCGCTTTATGAAATTTGGAAATAAATTAATGATTTGAAAGTATAAAATTGTAATTCGTATCTTTGATTGTTTTGAGAAATGTTTGGTAGAACCATGGGATGCAGTAGCCTAATTAGAACCAATAAATGAATTATTTTATTATTTTAACACCTATTATGGATTTACCTATATGGGTTATCGTACTGGTGGTGTTAGTGCTTGGGTTAGGTAAGTGCAGTGACGAAAGGTAAGGTGAGTTACACGTTTGAGGGCCTCCTAATAACAAAATAAAGTTTTACCATGGGTTTCTTGGACATATTTTTGAGGGTTGATTGATGGTTTTGGATCAAAACCAATTGTATGGGTTGGTACCCCATGGATAAGATGAGAGGCTTGCTGGGATGTTCCACTGGATTGGTCAGTTTAGGATGACAAGTTCGTTATTAACTATGGTGATTTACCATTAACCGATAGGTGGTTCCAAACTGATTACATCTAAGATTGATCTTGGGATGTTTAATAAATTCACATGGTTAATAAATTGTTTGTTCTTATTTTAACTTCCCAAACCAAAACATCACGCCTGAGATTAAATGCCACATAACATCACGAACGCCTCCCCATATGCAAGAGATTTCTAACTACCAGCGAGGGTCTATATCCAGTAATGGGGAGACCATACCCTATGATTCAGGTCATCGAGACACACAATAAATAATAATAATAAGAGAAAGAATAAAATAATAAGAGTAAATATAAAACAGAATATGACATACAAGGTTTATGAATAAGAGCTCCCAAATTGGAAATCTATCCATAGTAATGAAAATTGAATGGTATATAAAATAACTGAAGGGTACTCCAGCATCTTCCCCAGTACGCCCCAACACCATGCTCCACCAGCTTAGTAATTCACCACAGGGCCCTTTACCTTTACTAAGAGTCTCGTGAAATCTATAAGTGCATCGAAATACCCATGTAGGGTGTGCGTACAAGACTCACCAAGACACAACCAATGTGCCATTAACCTGATGTACTCAAGTATACAATTGTGTACCATGATAATACTAAAAGAAGGAAGCATATAAACATACAATCCAAAAGTGAGTGGTGGTGTGCTATCGAAACTCCCACAACCATCGACCGTACCTACCTCATCTCTATTATAACGACCCATACTTTACATACATTGTTAATACTTCAAAATTGAAGCACACTTATTACAACATATGACAAACCACAAAGGACCGTATAGGTATAGTGTCTTTAGAAACTGGGAAACATAAACAACTGGTTCATAAATCTTCTACAGTGCCTCCCATTTATTTCATCATATCTAGGGTCCCTTTTAGCATATTCTACTTAATATCCATCTTCCTGACCTGGGGAAAAGAAAACATAAAAGGGTGAGCTCAAATGCTCAGCAAGGGCAATAAAGGAAATAAAAATCATATCATATCTTTTTGAAAATCATAACCTGCAAAAGAGATCATAAAATCTTAATAAATCATAGAAGTGAAAATGAGATCCCCATAATCATAACATGAAACTTGAAACTTTGTGGCATGCACACATAATCATGGAAAATCATTTCTTGTTAGTCATGACTTATTTCCAAGACTATCTTAGTGGACAAAGTCCCTTTCTGAACCGAGTTCACTCCTCGTTTCAGTCCTGTATCACTGAACCGAAATAACCTTCCGTTCCAGCCATGTCTATCTCATGAGATATATAATCTTTACCCAATGCATTGGAGGGAGATATAGGTCCCACCCATCTTATAATGAATCCTTTCTTATGTGTGCCACATAATCATAAAACATACATCATCACATAACACATGTAACAAAAGTGGGATTCTTGAAACATCATGACATCATAAATAAATTCATATGAGATAAAGGAATTCATAAAGAATAATTCCACCATAACATGATCAAGTCAATGTAATAATAGGGATAAAAACAGAACCCTTTATTATCTTAGATGGAAAATAATTTTGATAAAACACTTGAACTCCATTCTTGAGGAAAATATCCTTTCTTCGTCAAAAACATTTTTCCTTTCATAACATGTCATGCAACTTTAAAATAAAAGAAGTTGATTAAAAATAAACTTGAAAACTTGTAAAGGAAGCTTCTTGGAAATAATGTTTTAAAAATCCATTCATGCCGTATAAGTTAAAAAAAACATTCTTCGTACTTTTGTCGGAAAAGTCAAAAAGTACCTCGTACGGAAAAACGACAAAAGATTCCTTTCATATTCTTTACTAAAAACTCACCTAAGGGTAAAATTGGATTTAAACCATTGCAAGTGGATGGAAACAATATAACATATTGAGGGAACATGGATGTGGATGATAAAATACACCCCAGTAAATACTTACGAATAAACAATTTCGGATAAAAATGAGATTGTGATATTTCCCTTACCTTAGGTCCAATTTGCCTTGTATGTGTCCGAAGCTCCTGTATAATGGTTTAAATAATGTTATTGACTTATTCCAGAATCATACATATTGATATGATATCATATATGGTAATATTCTTAGCTTCTTGTTAGTAATATTTCATTGTTACTTGTTACTCGGGTCTTTATTGCCTTTTGTTCTTACGCATGTTTTGCCGAATAAATTCTTATTATTATCTTTAGGTTATAGATAATTCATTTACAGAATGGTATTAGTGTAGTATATACCATATTCATTCATTCAGTTCATTTATATAATCATTATGAAATGAAGATCATGTAGAACGAGTCGCATCACATCGTGGAGACGGTATTCCGTACGTACGCACGAGTGATGATATCGTTCCTATGATCGTGGAATTGTATTGGAGTATATATATATATTATTTCAGTATCAATATTACTTCATAATAATCATATATAGTTACTTATTACACCATTATAACCATCCTTGTAAGGTGATGGTGGAAAAATAGATTACACCACGGCGTGGAGACGGTATTCCGTACGTACGCACGCGCGGTGATTTCATTTTTCCGTAGGATGGATAGAAGGTGAATTAGGGTTGTTTCATATTTATAATAACATATCAGTATGTACGTAATACTGATGTTATTACTTTATCATGAAACAACTAAAGAAGAAGAAGTTGAAGAAGAAAGAAATTGAAAAGATCGGTAATGGATATTACCTTTTCTTTGGTACGCCTCTTTGAATCCTCCACTTAAGGAACTAAGAGTGGTATTTGTAGAAGAACAGGACCTCTAGGACTATTCTAGGGAAGTGGAGAGGAGAAAATGGCAGGGGTTGGCCGAGCTTGAGTGCTCAATTTGGTGTGAGGAGGAGGGGGAGGAGGTGCCCTTTTATAAGGGAGGAGAGGGGCACCTTAGGAATATCTCAAAATATTATTTTATATTAAAGTCAAAATCGGTTTATAATGGTTCAAAAGGGTCTTATTTCGAATCTAAAGTGGGTATGGGTCGAAATCCTATCAACCAATAGAATTTAGACAAGTTTAGGATATTATTTTAACCTTATCAATTAGATTTAACTCTAAGTTAAATAATTTAACATTTACCGTGTCTTTTTGTTTTCTTTCACTATATGGTTAATACACTTACTATAACATGCCAAACGAACCCCAAATTGTTTATTATTAATATATATATCCTTATCTAAGTCATTTGGCCGAACCTTAGATTTTTAGGAATAAAATAACAATTAATAATATAATATTTGATTTAAAAACTATTTTGTGTCAATTTTGACACTATTTGATATATGATTTTTTTGAAAGTCATAACAGAATTAAATGTTCGAACCAAGTTGATTAAATCAACATTAATATATCATAGTAACCTAGAAAATTAGTGGAATTCATAAAAAGTTTCAAATTACATTTATTTTGGTGTTTATAACATCAATTATGTCAATATTTCATTAATAAGATAATTACTGCATCATCGTTGTGTCATAAATAAATTAAATTATTTGATGTCTAAAAATTACAAATAAAATACCATCATGTAGGAAATCTTTTTAGATTTCTAATGAATATTTACAATCGAATTTATCTTATGTATAACCCCATATTAAAAATGATTTACTTATTAAACATTGATTTTAACTATTTTAACCTTTCTTTAAATAAATTAATAATAAATGTCCTAATCTAATCCAAGTGGGCCTAAATGGTCATATTTTATTCCTAAGTTTGTTTTTGGTCGAATTACACTTGTCCAATAGAATTAGGACACGTGTTAGGGTAATAGTAATATCATATTTACCCTTAGTTACCCTATTTACTATTAACCGCGGTAAAAAAAAGTAAAAAGTTACTATTCACCGAAAATTATTTTCATCTCATTGAACCACATTTTAGTCCTTGATATTAACCGTGTCTCTCGGATTTTCGAAATTCCATTCACAGAAGCGGTAAAATTAAGTTTTATGCAAAATTCGGTTTTTAACCTACCACTTAGTGGTTTCACTATTCATCAAAAATTGAATGTTTTCAGAAAAATACCAAAATTTCACCCTAGGCTAATTTCGATATTCTGAGTCAAAAAATGAAGTCCATTTTGAAAAATAAAATTTATAAAATTTCAAAAAGTGGTTATTACTATTCATAACGGCTAGTTTTAATAGCATATTGTTGTTTAGTGAAACTCGGTATTGCGTACGACGCAAGCTATCGAGGAAGGTCGCGATTGCGTGTAAAGCAAGCCAAGCAAGTGTTGTGTAGAAAAAGATTCCTTTGATGATTTATATAACATAAAAGTCTCAGGTGTTACATTCTACCCCCCTTAAAAAGAATTTCGCCCTCGAAATTCGTCACTTTGTAACAAACAGATGAGGATACTTCTCCCTCATCATATCCTCAAGCTCCCAAGTAGCTTCTTCAAGTTGGTGGTTCCTCCATAAAACTTTCACCAATCGAGTGGTCTTGTTTCATAGAACTTTTTCGCTACGATCCAGAATCTCTATCGGTTGTTCTTCATAAGAAAGATCTTGCTCCAGCGGTAAAACTTCTGAGCTGAGTACATGTGAAGGATCAGGTATGTACTTTCTCAGGAGAGATACATGGAACACATCGTGAACTTGAGAGAGATTCGGTGGAAGCGCCAATCGGTAAGCTACCTTCCCAACACGATCCAGTATTTCGAAAGGACCGATATATCTAGGGCTCAACTTCCCCTTCTTTCCAAATCTCATAACCCTCTTCCAGGGAGATATTCGTAAGAACACTTTATCACCCACTTCAAACTCTAGGTCTTTTCTTCGGTTGTCGGCATAACTTTTCTGTCGACTCTGAGCTGCTCTTATGTGTTGTTGAATAGATCTGACCTTTTCTGCCATCTCATCAACGAGATCAGGTCCTAATAGCTTTCTTTCCCCAACTTCATCCCAGCAAGTTGGAGTCCTGCATTTCTTCCCATAGAGAGCTTCATAAGGAGACATCTGAATACTGGAGTGAAAGCTATTATTATAAGAAAATTCCACCAAAGGTAGGTGTTGATCCCAACCTCCTTTGAAATCCATAGAGCAAGCTCTCAACATATCTTCTAGGGTTTGAATTGTTCTCTAAGACTGACCGTCTGTCTGGGGATGATAAGCAGTGCTGAAACTCAACTCTGTATCCAGAGTATGCTGAAGACTTCGCCAGAACTTCGAGGTAAATCTCGGATCCCGATCAGATATAATAGAAAGTGGTACTCCATGCAATCTTACCACTTCCTTTACATATATCCTGGCAAGTTGATCTAGAGAGAAATCCTCTCTAATAGAAATGAAGTGTGCAGACTTTGTAAGACGATCAACTATGACCCAGATAGCATTATTGCCTTTGGATGTTTTAGGAAGTCCTGTGACAAAGTCCATAGTCCTTAATCAGCTCCAACCATCTTCTTTGACGCATATTCAACTCCTTTTGTGTGAAAATATACTTTAAACTTTTATGATCAGTATAAATATCACACCTTTCACCATAAAGGTAATGCCTCCAAATCTTTAATGCAAAGATTACCGCAGCCAACTCCAAATCATGTGTTGGGTAATTTTGCTCATGGATTTTCAACTGTCGTGAGGCATAAGCTATCACCATATCATTTTGCATAAGAACACACCCCAATCCCTTCTTGGATGCATCACTGTAGATCACAAACCTTTCTCCACTACAAGGCAGTGTGAGCACAGGTGCACTGGATAGCCTTCTTTTCAACTCCTTGAAATTCTCTTCACATTCCTCTGTCCAGACAAACTTAACTCCTTTCCGAGTCAACTTGGTGATTGGATTAGATAATCGTGAAAAATCTTTTACAAAACGTCGATAATATCCAGCCAAACCAAGAAAACTTCGGATCTCAGTTACTGTTTTTGGTCTTGACCATCTTTCGATAACCTCTGTTTTTGCTGGATCCACAGATATCCCCTCTTTTGAGATTATGTGACCCAAAAATGCAACTTTTTGAAGCCAAAATTCACACTTGGTAAATTTGGCATAAAGCTTATCCTTTCTCAGGGTCTTCAATATAATTCTCAAGTGATCTTCATGCTCTTCCTTGCTCTTTGAATAGACAAGAATATCGTCTATAAAGACTACCACAAATTGATCAAGATAGTCTCTAAAGACTCTATTCATTAGATCCATGAAGATAGAAGGGGCATTAGTAAGACCAAATGGCATCACTATAAATTCATAGTGTCCATACCTTGTACGGAAAGCCGTCTTTGGTATATCCTCCCTTTTGACCCTTAATTGATGATACCCTGAACGAAGATCAATCTTGGAAAAGTATTGAGCTCCGCGTAGTTGGTCAAATAAGTCATCAATGCGTGGGAGAGGATATTTGTTCTTGATAGTGATCTTGTTAAGTTCTCGATAATCGATGCAGAGTCTCATTGATCCATCTTTCTTCTTAACAAATAGAACAGGTGCTCCCCAAGGTGACGCACTAGGGCGTATGAATCCCTTATCAAGATTCTCTTGGAGTTGCTTCTTCAATTCCTGCAACTCAATTGGGGCCATTCTATAAGGTGTCTTTGAAATAGGCAAAGCACCCGGTACGAGATCTATTGAAAACTCAACTTCACGATTTGGTGGAGGACCTGGTAATTCCTCCGGAAAGACATCATCAAACTCCCGTACAATGGGCATATTCTTAATCGTAAGTTTCTCTCCAACCATTTGAGATAAATAACCTTCATTTAGTGGAATCATGACCCATAAGATGGAAGGAATTTCCACTGGAAGGTTATGTTCATCCTTGCATTGATAGACGATCATAGATTGATCTGGAATATGAAATGTGACTTCCCTTCTTTGGCAATTGATATGAGCTCCGTATAAAGAAAGCCAATCCATGCCAAGAATCACATCAAATTCCACTATAGGAAGGATCACAAGATTTGCAGGAAGCACTTTCCCACAAACTTCGATCGGAGAAGAATTATAAACTTTTGATGCGATTGATGTGCCATTAGGTGTTGTCACAGCTAACTCAACATCTAATTGTTGAGGTAATACGGTGATACCCTTAGAAAAGTCTTCAGAAATAAAAGAGTGGGTGGATCCAGAATCAAATAAAACATTTGCTACTTTAGAGTGGATGGTAAGTGTACCTTTCACCACATCGTTATCGTACTCCACATCGCCGGTAGAAATTGCATGCGACTTTTCTTTGTCTTTAGCCTTAAGAGTTTGTTGACGTCGACCATCATCATCAACCCTTGGATTTGGGCATTGATTGGCATAATGCCCCATCTCCTTGCACTTGAAACATTGAAGTGTAGTAGGATCATTCTGTGTATCCCTTCCTTTATTTGCATCATTAGACATCTTCTTCCCATTATCACGGCATTCAAATGCCCGATGACCTTCTTTTCCACATTTAAAACATTTACTTGTCCCTTTAAGACAACTCCCTCCATGTTTCTTTCCACACTTTGAGCATAAGGGAAAGTTCATCTTCTTTTCAGTGTGCTCTTTAGAGTTTCCTTTGAATTCCATCTTCCTCTTCTTATCAAACCCATGTGACTGATGGGTTACTCCAATCTCCATCTCGACTTTGAGAGCACATCGAACGATTTCCTCATAGCTATTGAAGTCCCTTATGGCTAACGCCCTTCGAAGACTTGGTTTTAAGCCACTAAAGAATCGATCGATCTTACTCTCAGGTTGGATAATAATACCAGAAGCGTACCTTGCAAGTCTTGTAAAATTTGCTTCATAGGTACCAACAGATTCGTCATCCCTTTGCTTCAGTTCAAGAAATTCTTTCTCCATCTTTGTTCGGAGAATACGAGGGAAGTACTTATTGAAAAATAAGTTCTTGAACTCGTCCCATTCCATAGACTCAATTTCATCCCTTTGCCTCGTATTCTTAACAAGATTCCACCATTGATTAGCATCTCCTTCTAAACGATACACTGCTAGGATGACCTTATCGTGTTCAGAACATTGAAGAACTGAAAATATCTTTTCAGTAGTACTAATCCATTGTTCAGCAACTAATGGATCAGTAGACCCACTGAAAGAAGGTGGACGCTGCTTCATGAAGGATTCAACAGAATGTTGCTCCCTCCTTTGCTCGTTTGGAAATCCTGCATGATTCATAGCTTGAGAAAGTTGTGTGAGCATGGCTACAAGATTTTGCATTCCATCTCCCATATTGTTTGGTTGCTCAGGGGGACAATCATTGCATTGCCCATCGCATTCCGCATTAACACGGTTCTTTCGGGTTCCAGCCATTGACTAAAACCAAGAAGAATAGTGTGAGCAACACTAATTATAATAGGAAACCACATAATTCAAGAATAAAATTTTCATGCTTAAGGTCTTATCCTAGGTTATTCAAGTCCATTTCTAAAACACTAAGATTGTGTTCTATGCTTAGACTTATCCTTAGGGTTCTTACTAAGGCTCTCACATCCTAGTTTCCAAAGGTTGACTATACCTTTCCTCTGATACCAACTATAACGACCCATACTTTACATACATTGTTAATACTTCAAAATTGAAGCACACTTATTACAACATATGACAAACCACAAAGGACCGTATAGGTATAGTGTCTTTAGAAACTGGGAAACATAAACAACTGGTTCATAAATCTTCTACAGTGCCTCCCATTTATTTCATCATATCTAGGGTCCCTTTTAGCATATTCTACTTAATATCCATCTTCCTGACCTGGGGAAAAGAAAACATAAAAGGGTGAGCTCAAATGCTCAGCAAGGGCAATAAAGGAAATAAAAATCATATCATATCTTTTGGAAAATCATAACCTGCAAAAGAGATCATAAAATCTTAATAAATCATAGAAGTGAAAATGAGATCCCCATAATCATAACATGAAACTTGAAACTTTGTGGCATGCACACATAATCATGGAAAATCATTTCTTGTTAGTCATGACTTATTGCCAAGACTATCTTAGTGGACAAAGTCCCTTTCTGAACCGAGTTCACTCCTCGTTTCAGTCCTGTATCACTGAACCGAAATAACCTTCCGTTCCAGCCATGTCTATCTCATGAGATATATAATATTTACCCAATGCATTGGAGGGAGATATAGGTCCCACCCATCTTATAATGAATCCTTTCTTATGTGTTCCACATAATCATAAAACATACATCATCACATAACACATGTAACAAAAGTGGGATTCTTGAAACATCATGACATCATAAATAAATTCATATGAGATAAAGGAATTCATAAAGAATAATTCCACCATAACATGATCAAGTCAATGTAATAATAGGGATAAAAACAGAAACCTTTATTATCTTAGATGGAAAATAATTTTGATAAAACACTTGAACTCCATTCTTGAGGAAAATATCCTTTCTTCGTCAAAAACATTTTTCCTTTCATAACATGTCATGCAACTTTAAAATAAAAGAAGTTGATTAAAAATAAACTTGAAAACTTGTAAAGGAAGCTTCTTGGAAATAATGTTTTAAAAATCCATTCATGCCGTATAAGTTAAAAAAAACATTCTTCGTACTTTTGTCGGAAAAGTCAAAAAGTACCTCGTACGGAAAAACGACAAAAGATTCCTTTCATATTCATTACTAAAAACTCACCTAAGGGTAAAATTGGATTTAAACCATTGCAAGTGGATGGAAACAATATAACATATTGAGGGAACATGGATGTGGATGATAAAATACACCCCAGTAAATACTTACGAATAAACAATTTCGGATAAAAATGAGATCGTGATATTTCCCTTACCTTAGGTCCAATTTGCCTTGTATGTGTCCGAAGCTCCTGTATAATGGTTTAAATAATGTTATTGACTTATTCCAGAATCATACATATTGATATGATATCATATATGGTAATATTCTTAGCTTCTTGTTAGTAATATTTCATTGTTACTTGTTACTCGGGTCTTTATTGCCTTTTGTTCTTACGCATGTTTTGCCGAATAAATTCTTATTATTATCTTTAGGTTATAGATAATTCATTTACAGAATGGTATTAGTGTAGTATATACCATATTCATTCATTCAGTTCATTTATATAATCATTATGAAATGAAGATCATGTAGAACGAGTCGCATCACATCGTGGAGACGGTATTCCGTACGTACGCACGAGTGATGATATCGTTCCTATGATCGTGGAATTGTATTGGAGTATATATATATATTATTTCAGTATCAATATTACTTCATAATAATCATATATAGTTACTTATTACACCATTATAACCATCCTTGTAAGGTGATGGTGGAAAAATAGATTACACCACGGCGTGGAGACGGTATTCCGTACGTACGCACGCGCGGTGATTTCATTTTTCCGTAGGATGGATAGAAGGTGAATTAGGGTTGTTTCATATTTATAATAACATATCAGTATGTACGTAATACTGATGTTATTACTTTATCATGAAACAACTAAAGAAGAAGAAGTTGAAGAAGAAAGAAATTGAAAAGATCGGTAATGGATATTACCTTTTCTTTGGTACGCCTCTTTGAATCCTCCACTTAAGGAACTAAGAGTGGTATTTGTAGAAGAACAGGACCTCTAGGACTATTCTAGGGAAGTGGAGAGGAGAAAATGGCAGGGGTTGGCCGAGCTTGAGTGCTCAATTTGGTGTGAGGAGGAGGGGGAGGAGGTGCCCTTTTATAAGGGAGGAGAGGGGCACCTTAGGAATATCTCAAAATATTATTTTATATTAAAGTCAAAATCGGTTTATAATGGTTCAAAAGGGTCTTATTTCGAAGCTAAAGTGGGGATGTGTCGAAATCCTATCAACCAATAGAATTTAGACAAGTTTAGGATATTATTTTAACCTTATCAATTAGATTTAACTCTAAGTTAAATAATTTAACATTTACCGTGTCTTTTTGTTTTCTTTCACTATATGGTTAATACACTTACTATAACATGCCAAACGAACCCCAAATTGTTTATTATTAATATATATATCCTTATCTAAGTCATTTGGCCGAACCTTAGATTTTTAGGAATAAAATAACAATTAATAATATAATATTTGATTTAAAAACTATTTTGTGTCAATTTTGACACTATTTGATATATGATTTTTTTGAAAGTCATAACAGAATTAAATGTTCGAACCAAGTTGATTAAATCAACATTAATATATCATAGTAACCTAGAAAATTAGTGGAATTCATAAAAAGTTTCAAATTACATTTATTTTGGTGTTTATAACATCAATTATGTCAATATTTCATTAATAAGATAATTACTGCATCATCGTTGTGTCATAAATAAATTAAATTATTTGATGTCTAAAAATTACAAATAAAATACCATCATGTAGGAAATCTTTTTAGCTTTCTAATGAATATTTACAATCGAATTTATCTTATGTATAACCCCATATTAAAAATGATTTACTTATTAAACATTGATTTTAACTATTTTAACCTTTCTTTAAATAAATTAATAATAAATGTCCTAATCTAATCCAAGTGGGCCTAAATGGTCATATTTTATTCCTAAGTTTGTTTTTGGTCGAATTACACTTGTCCAATAGAATTAGGACACGTGTTAGGGTAATAGTAATATCATATTTACCCTTAGTTACCCTATTTACTATTAACCGCGGTAAAAAAAATTAAAAAGTTACTATTCACCGAAAATTATTTTCATCTCATTGAACCACATTTTAGTCCTTGATATTAACCGTGTCTCTCGGATTTTCGAAATTCCATTCACAGAAGCGGTAAAATTAAGTTTTATGCAAAATTCGGTTTTTAACCTACCACTTAGTGGTTTCACTATTCATCAAAAATTGAAAGTTTTCAGAAAAATACCAAAATTTCACCCTAGGCTAATTTCGATATTCTGAGTCAAAAAATGAAGTCCATTTTGAAAAATAAAATTTATAAAATTTCAAAAAGTGGTTATTACTATTCATAACGGCTAGTTTTAATAGCATATTGTTGTTTAGTGAAACTCGGTATTGCGTACGACGCAAGCTATCGAGGAAGGTCGCGATTGCGTGTAAAGCAAGCCAAGCAAGTGTTGTGTAGAAAAAGATTCCTTTGATGATTTATATAACATAAAAGTCTCAGGTGTTACATCTATGCCATAAGATAACTAAATGTATTAGAAGAAGAAAACCATCCCTTGTATGGCATCCTCACAGTTTCATGGAGGTGATACCTGGCATTATCTATCCCTCATGTGGACTATGTCACACAGATCTACTAGATTAGAATACCTTAAATCGACTAGGCTATGTCATAGTGAATGATACATGGAATTAAGACTTCCTCATGAACATCCTTGAAATGTCACCCTGGCATCCTCGTACCTCCACCCTATGCTCATGTCCCTCATCACTATGGTTTCATTCAAGCATGTCCTCCCACTATGGAATAAATAAGTCTCAATGGTCCATCCATCTCAAGTACCACTAACATGAAACAAGGCACACAAATATATATATATATATAGTGTGATCACACAAGTAGGCATATTATACCAACATAATTATATAAAAACCTAAATAAAAACTTGTGATCATAATAAGAAAATTTATAAAATCTACACTTATATCACTCATATACTCACAAAAGTTTTTTTTGGGATGCACACAAACTCACATTAAATCACAAGAAAGCACAATAAAAAAGCCACCAATTATAATCATCAAGGAAAAAAGTGTAAACACAATCCCATGAAGGTAAGGAAATTTCTACCTAAAAATTCAGGAAGACCTATTTGTAGATTTATTATCATCAAAGTTGACACTTCAAAGTCTTGAGTTTCCGGCACATCGATGATTGAGGTATATCAAGGGTTTACTAGAACTAAATCATCAATTTTTTATCAAGAAAAAAATGTATTATATGTGGTGGTATTCTCTCTCTCCTAGATAATAATAAAAATTTAACTTAAATTATCATGTGTGATGATAATTTATCTCCCTAGGATAATTTTCAAATTTTTACATAAATTATCACTTGTGATGATAATTTACCTATCCAGGATAATTTTTAATTATCGTTGAAATAAAATAATTCATGTGTTTGAAATTACTGTCAAATTTCTCAGGAAATTAAAAATTGATAATTTTATATTTAATAAAATTATCATTAAATTCTGAAGTGATTATCAAAAACATATATCTAACCATAAATATTAATGAATATCAAAATACTTCTGTATATATATATATATACTTTGATAATCAATATAAATAATATTAGATAATTTTAATAAATTATCCCAAGATTGTTTATCGATATATATATACATACACACATACATAAACACACACACACACATATTGATAATTCATTATCTTTTGATAAACTAAATAATTATCATTTCATGATTTTAAAAAATTATCCATTCAATAATTTGAAAAAATTATCATTTGTTAAATCATCATAGTTATTGTTTAAAAATTTCATCTAATTATTCATTTCTTGATAATTCTTTACGATTATCCTTTCTTTTAAAAAGATTATATTCTGAAAAAAAATACCTATGTAATTACTATCAGATAATTATTTATAATTATCCATGTTAGATATATCATATAATTATTTACATATCTCCCAATAATTTTGATAAATAAATATTTTATAATTATAATTGGTCATGTCAAATTAATATTCAATTATAATTTGGGTCTCATCATATTATTATTCAACCATTTTTTATTTTTTTGAGAATGAAGAATAATAAATTGATTTAAAATGATCTAAAATAAATAAAAGAAGAACTATCCAAAGCACCGCAATTAATAAACATTCCTGAAGGGGTCACCACCATCTTTGTAGAAGATTATGGAAGAGGGTCAGAACATTTCCACATGCAAGCCTGAACAAACAGGGGTCCTTGTATTCAAACGGTTCAACCAAGAACTATAACCTATGGGTTCAGGTATTTAAAACCCAATCTGAATACCATTCATTCCCTCCAGATATTAAACCCCTATTTTAATCCATCATTTATACTTAAAATTGTTGGTGGATGGATTTTATTTACTCCATTAATGGGTTGGTAAGCGAAACAGTCTAGAATGGTTGAAAAATAGAGGTTTTGAAATGTATCGTCTGTAAAAAATGGTGTTACTTCCATTGAAGAAGACGACCCCATAAAAAATAATTCTCAATTATTTCAATTAATATAATCAATTAATTATTTTACTTAAATATTAAATAATATCAGACATACAATGCACATCGAATTTATGTCCCACTTTGGGTAAACACCCCATTCCAGACACAATGATGGCTAAGATTTTTCATCCGACACATAATTTGAGAGATATTAATTATTTATTATCTAAAAAATTGAATAAATAATAAATTAAAAATTAAAAGTTTTTTTTATCATGAGTGATACATCTAAACGTCTGCCATTTTGTCATGAACCTGTCCGGGTACCCTTCTAACCTGATAAACGAACCAACAGTAATGTAGCTCGAAGGGCATTCTCAATACCCATAGGTTGGAGACTACCACCTGACATCATACAACATGCAAGTGGGAATGATTTTTCCACTAACAAAGAGAAAGTAAAATAGAAAAGGCAGTATGCATTACAAAAGAGAACTCCCCTATGAGTAAAGTGCCTGAATGAAATAAGGAATAAACAATACCAATGTAATATAACCCAAGTACTAAAATATAGAAACACAACCTAGGTCCCTAAGGACAAAAACTCATCAAGGACACTGTTCAATAGCTGGATCCACCTCTAATCGATCATTTCCCTTTGCTCAAACCTGGAAGAAGTAAATCTACAAACACTTGAAGGGAAAAGTAGGGTGTGAGATAAAAATATTAGTATGGTCTCAACTCAGATCCCATAACAGATGGAAAAAATTGAATAACCAAAGCAATACATTTAATTTTCAAAATAAAGAGGTTTGATATTTTAAATAATAATAAAAAAATCATTCTATATAGTTCAAAGGATGGAAAAATACATTAAGAAAAGGATTAACAAATGATTGAATATTTATAATACAATGGATTAATTAAAATAGTTACATAAAATAGTTTATGTAAAATCAGCAAGCATGTAAATTAGTTAAGGATCCTGGTCATACATGTACATCTAAAATATAAAAAACAAGAGAGAATCATGGTCATCTACCAAATAGGTATGATAATATTTTTGGTAATAGGACTTCACACTCTCTAACAGATCTCAAAAAAAAATGTGCACACACACATCCTCTAGACACAAATCAAGTAGGACTTGTCACCATCACGTAAGGGATGTGACCTATTGTATGTATTTTTTAGAACGTTGTAGTAATCATAGTTTGTCTCTAAATAACTCACAATCTACCTAAATATTGCATATTCTCTTAAAAAATCAATGATGGGAAATTTATTTTATGACTGATTAAAACACTATTAAATTTCATACTCCAATTTAAATGAAAAATTTCAATTGAAAACCAAAACAGGCCCTAGTAAAAATCATGCCTCTTTAACAATATAAGACCACTTGGTTTCTATAAAACCATTTTTAATCCATTTTCACCAGTTTTAAATCCATTCAAAACCAATTGAATCATTACACAATTAATTTCCACAATTAAATTCAATGAATTAATTGAAATAATTTCCCTCAAATCTACAATTTAAATTATATAATTTCAATCATCCAATTTCTATAAATCAACCCAATTCAATTTAATTGGGTGTTTTCCAAATTTTTCATTCTAATACCATTTGAAATGAAACACTATTTTGGAGATATTAAATTATTTTCAAAAATAATATAATAAAATTTATTAAATAAATTAAATTTGTGAGAGAGGAATCCCAATATTTTATAGTTACAAATTTTATACCCCAACCAGTGTAAAAATCTAATTCTGGACATATCATTGGTCTCAGATTTCTCATTAGATGTTCTGTTTTGGAGTCGTTTAATTTTTTTGAATATATTTTTCCAATTAATATAATATATTTAATAATTTTATTTTGAATTTATTGAGGCATTATGGTCCTTGGAATCTTGTAACAATATAGCATATGACTCTAAAAATATTCTAAAGTTTAATTGGGCTTTAAGGCCTTTAACATATTTATTAATTTACTTTGATGATAAATCATTTTTCTCACAAAATATGTAAATAATTTATCACAAGTGGGTTTATATTATCATTATAAAATCATTTTACAATTATCCCCATCTATCTACTTCTCATCCTTGAGAAGTACCCCTAGAATTCATGCTCAAACAGATCAGGCCACTATTCCCAAACATCAAATTCAAATTTTCACCTCTCTTCTTGGATCCATCCAAGATGCTACTAAAACAAAACTAGTGGTATCATTTTTCCCCTTGGAGTACTTTATCACTTTGAACTGTAATCTATAATGGATTATCTTTTTATGATGCAAAAGGTTACAACTTAACATCCTTGCAATCTATAACATGCATAGGACCAGGAAGGTACCTCCAAAGCTATGAAATGTGGAACACATTATGCATACCTTAATAGTGAGAAGGGAGGTCCAGATGATACTCCACTACTCATATCCATAGCTTAAGTCCCTTGTTAGTCTCTTGCAAAAAGAAACACTAAATACCACTATCTCCTATGCTAGGGTTTCATGTCATCATTAAATGATGTATTAGAGGAAATTCAATGAGGGAAACATCACTGTAATGGTAAGTCAAGTCCAGAAATAGATCACAAATATAAGGAAAACAGCAGTATCAAACAAACTAGATGATCAAAAGGACATACTATAGGTCATACCACATACAATAATAAGTTTATTATCACCCTAATATGGTGATATATCCATTATATAAACATGGACTTCCTCAACTCATTGGTCGCATTTGTGAATTCCTGATTCTTCGTCATTAGAAAAGTTTGTATCTGCTGCTGATGTTATCCACTAGACCTCTAGCCCCGTGGCTATATCGGAATCCCTCTCCCAGTTGATACTCTGTCAAAAAACTAATGGAGGTGTCATATCCCCCCACAGCGTCAGTACTGGCTCTAGGGTTCCGCACACACCAGACTGCAGTGTCCAAACTTCCCAAAGTTAAATCACTCTAGGTCAGTATCATGTGGAACTAAAGAGACCAAAGTCTACCACACTTACATCCTAGTGCTCTAGTGTATGTTCCTGGCCTTCCACTTCTAATAATATGAAGAGGTGTTCACAACATTAGTGGAATAACCATCAGTATGAGTAGTGAAAGGCAGGAAAATTCAAGTTTTTTGTCCATCCACTACAATCTTTTCAATGGTCACTGAATTCCTTAAGAAATATTGGAATGAAGCTAGGTCGAAAATTTAGATCTACTTATTATGGTTAGTTCGAAGACCAATTTCAAACTGCCTAGCCTTCTGGGCCTCATTACCGGCCATAAGTGGTGCGATATAGAGGAGCTCAGTAAAGCGTACATAGTATGGTGATACTATCATGGAACCCCAATAAAGATCTATAAACTCTTGTAATCAATATATTTTTAATTATTTGTGAAAAAAATCTCTAAAAATAGGGTCTTGAAGGTCTCCCAAGTGATACCCTCATGTCATCTAGCCTAACCCATAACTCCCCACCAACGCCTAGTTGTTCCTTGTAGCATGAGGGCTTCTAGATTCACCTTTCTATATGATTGTGTATCCACAAGGGCAAAGATACCTTCTATAATATCTACCCAATCCTCAAAATCTCATGTTCCACCGATTCCATAGGAGGTTGTAAGATACGGGGGCTAGAAATCCCTCACGTAGTCAACCATGGACCTTAGTGGTGGCTGATAAGGAACCACTGCTTTCACCACTATAGCTGGTGTGGGGAAGTTTGAAAGAGTAGCCTACTCTACTAGTGGTCCCACCTATTGTTTGTGTGGAAGCATTTTTTACAACATAAATAGTATTAGGAACACATAGGTCCAAAAAAATCGATGGGATCAAATATGGTTTTCCCTCAACTAGTCTATGGGATCAAAGAAGGCTTCCCTAGGAGTCTACTATTCACTCGAGGTATACCCCACTAGCACTAACTGTTATATTCATACTTTTACATTAGTCACTTTAATTACATACATACTAACACAAAAACATGAACAGTTCAAATAATTAACTCCAATAAAGATATACCACAAAAAATAATCTATCTCGAACTGATAGCAGAAATCCATGCATTTAATTAATGATATACTTTGTTTCGCAGTAATAGGTATATATATGGAATTTAAACCTATGTGCCTATTCATGATGCATGAACATATGATAAAACTCTTAAATCACACATGACATCATGTGCATCATTGAAGGTGAATCATCAATAACAACAAAACACATATTCCCATTTTATGTCAACTCAGAGGTCCATTGTACAATGCTGGCCATACACTGACATAGTTCCCCTACCTGAGTATTAACCATCCTAACTCCGGTCTACCCTTTCCAAAACTAATACAAGATAAGAAACAAGTTAGTATACCCTAAGCTCTAATACTATTTTTAAACATCCCAACCCATACCATCGGGTCCGAGCTTGAATGCCACATTAACACATACCCCCCATAAGAATGAGGCTACTAACTAGCAGTGAGGGTCTTTGTATAATAATGGGGAGACGACACCCTCTATGTCATGTCATCAAGAAGGATAATAAATAATAATAATAAGATAAAGAATAAATTAATCAGAGTATTTGTGAAACTAAATATTTCAAACAAGTTTTATTAATAAGATCTCATAAAGTGGAAATCTGTCCAGCGTAACAAAAAGAATATGGTAAATAAAAGAACTCCAGGGTCCTCCAATGTCTTCCCTAGTTTACCCCAGCACCATGCTCCATCTACTCTCCCATTCACCCTTGGGCCCTTTCCATTCACTAATTCTCTCATGAAGTCTACCAGCGCATAAAATGCATGGTTAGGGTGTGAGTACCGGACTCAGTAGGTTACCACCAATGTGTCCTTAACCTAACATGATCAAGTATTGAAGTGTGTACAATGATAATACTAAATGTAGAAAGAACATAACCATACAATCCAAAATTGAGCATTAGTGCACTATGGAATCTTCCAAAAACCACCATTGTTCTGGCTTTAGATCCATGATGGAAGATAACTAAATAAGTCTAAAGAAGCAATCATGTCCTTGCATGATATCCTTATGGTGTCATATAGGTGATACCCAACATCATCTATCCCTCAAGTGGACCATGAGACTTGGATCCTCTAGATAAAAATAACTCACATAGACTAGACTATCTCATGGAGAATGCCACATGGCATTAAGGCATCCTTGAGAACAACCTCGATAAGACGCCATTATGCCACGGCATCATCATACCTCTACCCTATGCTCAGGTCCTCTATCACTATGGTAGAATTTGAGGATTCTCCCCCGCTAGGGAATAAATAAGCCACGACCATCCACCTGTCTGAAGTACCCCTAATAGGAAACAAGGGAAAATAATATATATATATTTGGTGAAAACATAATTAGGTATAATATATCAACATGAGTATATAACAACAAACACGACATCATGTGATCATAATAAAAAATTTATAAAAGATACACTTATATCACTAATGGAATCACAACAGTTTTATGGGCTATTAATATACTCACATGCCATCACAATCAATAACAATGAAACAAAATTAAAAAAATTAATCATCATGGAAACAAGTATAAATGTGAGCCCAATAAGGTATGTAAAATCCTTTGTAAAATGTTGGGAAAACCACTTTGTGGTTCTATTATCATCAAAGTAAACATGTCAAAGTTTTGAGTTTTCGGCAAGTTGATGATTG
The DNA here is from genome assembly GCA_963277665.1 of Viscum album. NCBI lineage: Eukaryota > Viridiplantae > Streptophyta > Magnoliopsida > Santalales > Viscaceae > Viscum > Viscum album. The sequence continues at coordinate 1,655,560,002 of OY728137.1, forward strand.
TGGTATATAAATTGTTTCCTATAACCAAAACATCTATTTTATTTTAAGAAGAAATAAATTATTAGATTTGATGATAATATCTCTCTCCTGACTGTTTTTTTCTTGATAATTCTTTGCAATTATCCTTTATTTCAACAATTTTATATTCTCAAAATAAATTACCAATGTTATTATCATCAAAAAAGTATTTATAAATATCCATATTAATTATATCAGATAATTATATACATATATCCCAACAATTTTAAGAAATCAGAATTTGATAATTATCATTGTATATGTCACATCAATATTCATTGATAATTTTTGTTTCATCATATTTTTATTCAACCATTTTATTTATATTTTTGGGAAGGGAGAATAAATAAATGGAAGGAAAAAGAATTATAATAACTAAAAGAATCACAAACAAGGGAATGAAACATAGTACCCATGCCTAAAGTGGCCACCGTTGCTGGGGTAGAAGACCATCGAAAAGGGTTAAAACATCACCACTCACAAGAAAGAAGAAATTCGGGTCCTTTGAGTCAAACAATTCAAACAAGAACCACAACCTTGGGGTTTAGGTATTTAGAACCCAATCTTCATCCCTTATTAATCCATATTTTCAACATAAAATTGATGATAGAGGTTTATAATTTACTCCATTAATGAGTTGGTAAGTGAAATGATCAAGAATGATTGAAATTCAAAGGTTTCAAAATGTATCATCTTTAAAAAAAATGCTTGTATTTCTATTGAAGAAGATGACTCCATAAAAAATAAAATTTCAATTATTTTAATTAATATAATCAATTAATTATTTAATATAAATGTTAAATAATATCAAACATCCACTATGCATATATGTTACATCCCACATAGGATAAACATGTCATTCTATACCCAACAATGGTGTCAGATTTTTCATACGATGCACTATTTGAGAGATCTAATGATTTATTGTTTAAAAAATAAATAATTAATTAATTTAAAATAAAAAGGTTTTTATCATGAGTGATCCGTCCAACCATCTGACACTTAAAAATGATATTCCATGTCTTGGGTAAACATTGTATCTCAGACCTAACCATGGTCTTATATTTCTCATATGACACACCATTTTAAAGATATTAGATTATTTTAAAAAATAATATTAAAAAAATGATTAAATAAATTAACTTTGTGAGTGATGCATCCCAATAACTGATTCTTACAAAATTTATTCCACACCCTAGGTAAAGGTAGTATTATGGACATATCATTGGACTCTGATTTCTCATTTGATGTACCATTTTGGAGTTGTTCAATTATTTTGAATAAATTGCATCATATTAATAGAGTATATTTTATAATTTTATTCCATCATCATTGAGGCTTTATAGGATTTATAATCTCACACCAACATAGTGTCTAAATCAAAAAAATAATCAATTTAATATTCCAAAGTGTTAACTAGGTTTTGAAGCCTTTAACACATTTGTTATGTTATTTCACTGATAAATATTTTTTCCAACTGATGATATTATCAATTTATCAAAAGATGGTTTATATTAGAAAATAAGATATTATAGTTTTTTATTTATGTTATATTTTGTTATCATATTTCACTATTTATTTATTTATAGTATAGCCTGGTATTGTTTTCTTGGGTTTTGGATTCTAAAGTGATAGCCTCTTTGAAAATAGAGGGTTTTTTATTCAATTTTAAACAGGGGAAAAGATGTGTTTATTTATTAAAAATTGAAAACCATATTTTTGTATCTATATTTAAAAGTAGTTATTATGGAGTATTTTTAGGAATGGAAGAGTATAGATTCTTTTATATTTTCCTACTAAGTTTTAAATATCACACCCTACGTGTAACATTCAGTACCAATAGACCCAAACTGTTTTTCATTTCATCCTTCTTGCTCAGGTTATTCGTTTTTATGATCATTTGTAGAGTAGGTTGGTTGGTGGATGGTGGTGACCATGGGTTTACATGGAGATCATGGTAGAATTGTTCTATTTTAGTCTTTTTATCAGTTTTGTATTTTTTTACTTATTCAGATGTTGTAACTAAAGCAATTTTATATTTTTATTTGAGACATAGTTGTTAGTTACTGCCGTGTCTTTAGTTTCTATATATGATCCTAGTTATTCTTTGGGTTGAAATAGAACCCACTTGGATTTCATTTGATGCCCGACACTAGTTTCCAGACAATGGGGATCAATAACACCCTTCGGGTCTTCCCATAAACAGTGCCCCATGTTGGGTTAGATTCCATCGTGACCTAGTTCAAGACAAAATTGTATCAGAAAAGACTCTTATTATTTGGGGTGTCAGGTAGATTGGATACTAAGGCTATCAGGGATCAAGAGGTTTGTTATGAATTGGTTCATGATCGCCAACCCTTATGATGAGACCGGAGTTGCTAGGGGTGGTCCAAGAATTGAGTCCTTGCCTTTCCTTTGTTTGTTTTGGATTGAGGAATGATAATGGAGGTGATCCAATTTAATTTTGTGACCACACATGAGGTAATGAACCATGTTAAGTCCAAGTGTCTAGTTCAAGGTCTTGTTAGTTATTATAGCCTACTTGGGTCCTGACTCACTACTATGTCATTGGGGTAGGAATGACTATTGATTCCTCCTTTCAGTAGTTTGGTGTAAGTTGTGTTTTTTTTTTCTTTAAATTTTTTTGATTAATATTCTTAAATGAAAATGGTTTTGGAAATGGAAAATTATTTATTTCAAATGTTTTTGGTTTAGTAAAAAGTTTTTTAAGAAAAAGGTGGTTTGAAATGAAAATTTGGTGAATTATTGATTTTTTAAGATGAAATGGTATGCGTGTCTCTTGGTAACCATTATGAAAGTTTTCATGTGTGTGGGTATATGTGGAAAGTGATTGATGGAACATATGGATGAAAATGGATAAACACATATGTGACAGTTTATAGGATTACATGGGTGTGAACTTGAGATCTAAGGCTTGGACTTGTTTTTCAAAAGTGATTTTGAAAGAGGAAATGATTCATGAATTTTTTTTATAATCTGGGTTTTGTTTTGTGAAAATTGGAATTTCATTTTCGAAATTCACTTAGAAGAATGTGTTTTGGTTAATTGAAATGGAAATTGGGTTTTTGAAAAGGGTAAATTTGTTGGTGTTTTTATGATTTCTATTTGCGTGCATGTTGTTTTAGCTAGAGATGTTTATTTTGATTGTGTTTTAGTTTGATGCTGGTATTGGATTTATGTTTTCTATTTCATTAATAATATTCCACCTTGAAAGGTGACCAAAATTTCTAGTGAATCTTTCTGAGTTCATGGTTATTCTTGAGTGTTGCATACCTTTTTTGGTGATCAAGATTCATTAAAGGTTATGAAGTAGCATGAGGAAGATGAGTGTGTTTTAAAATCATTGGGAACACCCAAAGCTTTTTGAGTACATGTTGTTCTATGTTTGTTTGATGGTTCAAACTTGGAGGAATAGGAGATGATTTCCCCACCATCTATGCTATTTAATATGACGTGGGAAATGTTTAGGTTCATCTTTGTTTGATGGTTTATACCTGAGGTGATTTAAACAATGAAAAAGGAAGAGCTCATGAGTATTCAGTAATATCGGAAGATGGTGAAGGCCTATGTTGAACGTTTCAAGGAGATGATTTCCTTTTCTACAGAGGTATCTTTCTAGGATCTGTTGAAGAATTATTTTTTCACCAAGTTTATTTTTATTGAAATTAAGGAGTGAGTCCACTCTTCTAAGTATCTTTATTTAGAGAAGTATATGGGCACAATGTTTTTAGCTGAGTTGGTTTCTGGAACACAGGACATTAGAAACTCATTACCTCATATTGCTCGAGAGGGTTCCCCATCCTGCAAGGGTGTATCAGAGGAACCACTTCCAAAAAAGTCTATTTTATTGGATCCATATTATCATTCATCGGTCCACTCTCTTATGTGTTTCCAATGTGGATGTTTTGGGAATGTAAAGTCATACAATAAAAATATTTCAAATAATTTCCATCATTGTGACCATTTGTGTCATTTGGAGAAGTTTTGAAGGATGAACTTCCTAATGAAATAAGCATTGATTGGTGATTTAAGATCCTGAATATGAGGTAGTAGATGTTTCAGTCACAAGGGATCCAGCCACAGGCCAATGAGTGATTCTCAAGCACTGTCAGTAATTTTCAGGGGATGTGTGGAAAAACCGTAACTTGATATGTCTCCCATGTTATAGTGGAGTCATTTTGAGTTTCCTTTCTTTTGTTTTTTAGATTTTGTTAGTTTATATTTTGCTGTAAAAGTATAATTTACTCATCCTTTATTATTTAAAATTGATTTTTATCTAAATGTGAACCTTTAAAAAGATACCCCCTTGTGAATAAGTTTTTCATTCTATCATGTTCATCTGGGGATATTTGTGCTTGTGAAAAAAATCAATGTTCATCATTATGATGAGGTTTGATGTTTGGGTTCATGTTCTTTTAATTGTTCATGTTCTGGTGGTGTTGTCATTTAGCTTGTATAGAGAAGTTACGGTTTGTTGTGTTGGGAGTTCCCAGTTATCGTGTGGGTGTTTCTCTGTTGATGTGGAAACGATAGGGTTAGCTCGTGTTGCGAGTTCCCAGTTTTCTTGGATTTGATAGTTGAGGACTTTTGGTGGGGAGAACCTTCTTATGTTTTCTCCTCATTCTCATTATATGGTTTCTTCTTGATCAATCAATTGGTACTTTTATAGTGAGTGGTCACCTAGAGGTTCATGGTTTCCCCTCTGTGTTGATTGGGCATAGATTCGATTTTTTATCATCTTTTGGCTGGGTGACTTTCTAGAGGAAGAAAGTGTCTCTAGTGTGAGAAATTTTCACACCCATACATTACATAATTATTATTTTTATTTTTTTCATGATCTTGGATATTTTTTATTAATGTTCGGGTTGCCCCTTTGGTGAAATTTTATAATTTTCGACGGTCTAAGTGAATTTTGGTCTATGCACGGGCATTGAATGGTTAGTGGAAACCATGATACATAGTCTAGGTAACCGTGTAGTAGGTTCTGTAGTTGGATAGAATCAACCACAAAATTTGAGAACGGTCGGTCAAACCTTATGGGTTGGTCATGTGATCGGTTCCTTATTGGGAAGTGTCTACCACATAGTTGGAACACAATTTGGTAAACCATGTGGCCCAACCTTGTGATCGGCCTGGATCTATACAACATAAAAATTATTAATCTACCCTCTCACCCTTTTACCACAATTCATACCACATCCCCCTGGGTTTTTTTCGACAAAATATGGGAGCCCCTTATCCCTAATTCCCTAGTTCCTCCTCCTCCATAGATGCCCCTTTCAATTTAAGGTATTTTGTTTGGTTTTTGGTCTGTTTTTCTCCTCTTTCACTTATCAACTTTTGATTATTTTGTTTTCTTTTGGGAATCTCTCCCTTGGCCGAACCCTAATGACTAGGGTTTGTCTGTGTAATGTCTTGTATTTTTCCGTTTATTATTTTAAATATTATATGGAATTATTTCGAGACCGGGAGTGGATACGGCACATCGTTTCGAGGTCCAGTGAGCCCGGAATGGTGGTTTGAACTTTTTTTAGTTAAGTGAGTTGGCACTTGTGCGTGGCTGTGGCATTTTCCAAAACGGATGCCCAGATTAAAAATTTGAGCATACCGTTGCGTCCGGGACAACGACTTTACCTACGAATGAAGCCAACCTCGACTGGCAGGGGTCGAGGGAAAAAGTTAATTTTCAGATGTTTTAACTAAAATAAAAATAAATTAAATTAACCAGTTTATTTTATTTTCATTTATGGAAACATCCACTGCAGCGCGGCAACGACGCAATTGTTTCCTAAATTAATTACACATCATAATAACTTCAAAATGGTGAGTCAATGTCCTTAATGATGAAGCATAATTAAATGACAACATTTTTCCCTTTTTAATGGGTTAAGCAATTGTTGATCATTGGAAACGGCTGAGAGGAAATTCTGCCGAATCCGCGAGGCGTTGGAGGAAATTCCCAGCGACGAACGACAACAGATCGAAACCAGAGATCGGTGCACCGATGTTGAAGGATCTCGGTGACAACGGCAGCACAGTGCCTTCGTCAACAATCGATCCTTTTGAAAGGTAGTGGTTATTATTCCTATTTCTTTTCCCTGTATTTAAGTTTAAACAACGAACGCGGATCAACCATGAACAAGTTGACCCGGAGACTCGAACGTTTTTGCGGGAGGGATTTTTCTTTGGGAAGATTACGTGGAATTGATCCATGCTTTATGCTGTTGTTGATTCTTACTCGGTTTAAGCCTATTAAAGGGATTAGATCAATACCGTGATGAACGACGGCAGAGGTTCATTCCTCATTTTGTTTATTTGGATTTCTTCCTCCATTTTCCCCGCGCGTTCTTCGCATTCTTCGTGGGGCCATGAATAAAGGATCATTGCGCATTCGTTCTGTAGCACAACGATCCCAAATAAAAGGTTCGACATCCCAAGGACCTTGTGGAGGTGCGGCGATGATGGCGGATGACGAATCAGACAGGATCAGAAACAGCGTTCATCTAGCATTCTTCGTGCGGGAAGATCAGAACACGTTTTCAGAGCCAATCAGAGGCCCAAAAACGTCGGAAGTGGCTTCGTGGTGTCGGGGAAATCAGAGCATGGAATTTTTGTGGCGTTCGAATGGATAGATTGTTGATCAAAGCAGCATGGGAGGCACGTCGGCGAAGAGCGTTGTTTCTGGAAATTTCTAGAATACACGACATGTACTTTCGAAGAACACGCCATGTAGTACTGGCGATTGTGGCTAGGGTTTTGGGGTCAGAGAATAATAAAATGGCATGTGACTCTGGTCACACGACGTGTTGGACCTTCCTCGAAGCTCGACGTGTACTTTGGGTTGTACATGGACACGGGATGATCTACACGACATCAGGCGGCACAGCATGTACAGCTTAGCAGAGGAGGATATGAGGAGCTCGGCATATATCCCGGGGAGACACAGACATAGGATGGAGTACACGACTGTTTACTCTATCACACGGCTAGGCGAGGTCAGCAGCGCGGGTCACCCCGTGGGCATATTACACGGGACGGAGTACACGGGTTGGTGACCGTGTACATGCACATGACCAGAGTACACGGATCCAACCCCAGTTACCCAGACACGGCATGTACTCCATTCTACACGCTGTGTACTATGTTTTTCTACACGATCAGCCTCACGACATGGGCCGTTTTACATGGGCAATACCCGGGGTTGGACAACATGGCGTGTATCATTTCTACACGCCATGTGCTTTTTGGAAAACAGCTTGGTCCTTTTGTTCACCGTGCCTTGAACAACTTTCGTTTGGATTAGTGCCCCTTCTTCTTGTTTGCATGAGGTTCAAGCATCATTCCCTCAAGCAGGAATTTGATCTCTTCAGTAGGAATTTTTGTGATAGAGTCAGTCATCTATCCAAGAGGCCCATATCAAGATCCTCTATCCATTATAGACCCTAGGTAGTGTCAGGCATCGACGTGACCAACTCTACCGGGCGTTGTTCCTCTTCCTAGAAGGTGAATTCGAGATGAGTCGTGGTATCCACCATGGCCCTGGCGGTGAACCTCATCTATGTATTGAGATATTTTCCACTCAGGAGTGTGTATCCCGTAATGAGTGTAGCTATCTCTCAGGACGGTTCCCAATGAACAGCACTTCTCGGACAGACGTCATCAGAGATATAGGACTCGTGGAGTGTGTTCTCCCGGAACGAGCGCATCACAGAATCTTCGAACAAAATCCCTTATGGGGGTATGCGGTTGTGTGACTTGTCTCTAGACCACGGTTATGGGTTTTGAGTATATCTGGTTTGTTTTATATGTTCTGTAAACATATACGGTGCATAGCTGACTGTACCTTTACTTTGTATTGCTTTGTGGTTTTCGGGGTCCTCTACTGAATATTGTTATACTCACCCCTGCACAGGCTTTGCCCACACGTCTGGTGTCTTGTGCAGACGAGCAGCCTTTTGACAGATTCCAAGGTGGACCAAGACAGGACCGAGCTTTCTGAGTTCCCTATAGGCTGAGGCATTCCTACGGCTACGAGCGACAGTCCCTTTACCTTTTGTGCTTATAGGTTGGACATTGCAGTTTTAGACTCTTGTTTGTTTTCTTTTTGGTGGGATTGTATTTTTGGACCAATTTACTTTTTCAGTACTCTACCTTTCGCCGTACTCTATTGGTTGGGGTTTAGTTGTATGCCTTCATTTTTTCCATTAGTGTTTTACATTTCAACGTTTTTGTGCTTGGAGATGTGTGCGTGTGTACAGGTACTTAGGCAATGCCTCCCATGTTAGTGATATTCCTTCTTGGTGCTAGTCACCAGCCCCTGGCCTATTGGAGGCGGGCTTGGGGAGTCACGGCGCGGGCCCCACTAAAATGGGTTGTGATTAAGTGGTGTCAGAGGTGGTCGGTTCAACCTTAGGACCAAGAGTCTATGAGTTTGGTTTGGGGCAACAATGTTAAGTGTTTCGGGTATGGTTTCAGGCCAGAGACCCCAATGTTGGTATGGCGGCCGACGTATCCATACAACAGGACCCTGATAACTTGATTTTCGACACGGTTCATGAAAACACTGGTTGCAGGGAAATAAATGGTACATGCATTATATAGGAATGGGTTGTGTTTTCCATGTCCTTGGTGTCATCTATCCAGATATACTCATTGACCGTGATACATCTTGTTTCTTTACAGGATGCCTCCGCGACGCATACCCGCTAGGATTCAGTAGCACAATCACGAGGATGACCCCCTCAGTGATGAGGCTTCGATATAGGGACCAGCTCCCCAGGCGTTGCCACTAGGTGGTGCACCTATTATACCACCACCAGTGGAGAAGTTAGTGGTACCTGCAGTACCGACCGACAAGGAGCGCAGACTTAGCGCGCTCCATGAGTTCCAGAGACATAGACCCCTCATGTTCTGAGGTGAGCCTGACCCTCAGGTGGCTAAAGACTGGCTTGAGGTGGTGACCAGAGTTTTCTGTCTAGTGATGACACCAGCAGATCAGATGGTGATCCTAGGAGCGATCCTTCTTCAGGGTTCGGCAGGACGATGGTGGAGTCTGACCATGCAGACTCATGAAGAGGAGAATCTTTCGTTGACGGAGTTTGAGAGACTCTTCAGGGAGGAGTTATCTCTAGTTACACTGAGATTTGTGCGCATCCATGAGCTTCTTCAGCTCCAGTAGGGTAGTATGTCGGTGGCTGACTATTCATTGAGGTTCACCAACCTCACCAGGTACTCGATGGATATGTTAAGGGATCATTACTTCAGGGCTCGGACCTTCGAGCAAGGCTACAGTGATACAAACGAGCTAGTGTCATGTCTCTCTGCATTTCTACTTATACCAGAGTGCTCGAGCGGGTCTTGGTGATCGAGAGCTTCTTGGCGGAGTAGAGACAGCCACCAGCAATCAGCAGCAGGCAGACAGGTGCGGAGACACCGGCAGCAGGGAGTCGATGTTAGACGCAGGGATCTGGATATGGGAGATGTCATAGGAGGACCCAGGATAGGGGATCGACAATCCAGGGCTCTCAGGATGAATCCAGTCATCCTAGGGAGAAGTGATGCTATGCATGCGACGATAGGGGACATCTCGCTAGAGATTGCCTGACCCGTCGAGCTGCTAACCCGGAAGTGGTGGATGGACCACCGAGAAAGAGGCAGAGAACGGAGCAGGTAGATCTGCCAGGCGGCGGACGTGGCAGAGGTGTAGGGAGAGCTATAGGTGGTGGCAGACTCTTTGACTTACTTCCACCACCACCCCCAGGAGGTCCGCACCAGGCTCAGGGAGATGGGGGATAGGGATGGGGACAACTGAATGCGGTTGAGGCATATGACCCAGGGGCTCCAGGGATGATTCGAGGAACGATCTGTGTCTTTTCTACCTTAGCTTCCATACTCATAGACATAGGTTCCATTCATTCCCTTATAGCCGCATGTCTTGTACAAAACCTTGAGATTCCAGTAGAACCATTGACTCGATATTTACGCTTGGAGACACATACGGTAGGAGGCTCAATGATCACACACCTTTGCAGACAGTTTGATCTTTCCCTTGGAGGTGAGAGTTTTAGTTGGAGCCTCTTGGTGGTAGCGTCGAGGCCTTACGACGTCATTCTTGGTATGGATTGGTTATCTTCGGTCCAGGCCCAGATTGACTGTTTTAGGTGAAGGGTGCGGTGTGTCCACCGTGATGGAACGAGGTTTTCCTTTGTCGGAGAAAAGGAAACCCAGGCAGCACAAAATGGGCTCATGCATAAGAGGGTGTAGCCGATCACTCATGAGATGGCTAGACATACCCTTAGAGCAGTGGTTGTTGTGAGCTCTCAGTTCCCAGTAGTGGTGGCGGAGTATGAGGGCATCTTTCTAGAAAATGTTCCAGGGTTACCTCCCCACCGGGAAATTGACTTCTGCATTGACTTACACCTCGGGACAACACTGATCTCCTCATCAGCTTATCGGATGGCTCCAGCAGAGCTTCACGAGCTGAGGGTGCAGTTGGATGATTTGCAGAGCAAGGGTTTCATGAGACCCAGTGTCTCCCCCTGGGCGGCCCGAGTCTTGTTTGCCAAGAAGGAAGACGAGAGTCTGAGGTTGTGCATGGATTATCGGTGCCTAAACCAAGTGACGGTAAAGAACAAGTATCCACTGCCGAGAATTGATGACTTATTTGATTAACTAAGAGGGGCATAATGGTTCTCGAAGGTTGACCTTTGATCAGGCTATCACCAGCTACGAGTGCGAGATGAGGGTATACTGAAGATGGCTTTCAGATTCCGCTACGGTCACTGTGAGTACTTGGTGATGCCCTTTGGCATGACGAACTCCCCCGTAGTGTTCATGGAGCTGATGAACCAGATCATCCAGCCGTACTTGGACCGGTTCATAGTGGTCTTCATCGATGACATCCTTGTGTACTCGGCGTCAGAGGAGGAGCACACGAGACACCTACAGATGGTTCTGGACATACTTCAGGAGCACCGGCTTTATGGGAATCTCTTGAAGTGTTAGTTCTGGATTCGGGAGGTCCACTTTATGGGACATGTCATCTCAGAAGATAGATTAGACATGGACCCAACCAAGGTCGAGGCTGTGTTAGCGTGTGAGCCACCTCGGAGCGTGACGGAGGTGCGGAGCTTCCTTGGGATGGCAGGATATTATCGGAGATTTTTTCCAAACTTCTCCTGGATATCAGCACCGATAACAGCCTTGACCAGGAAGGGGCAACCCTTCGTGTGGATGAAAATGTGCCAGAAGGCATTTGGAAAGTTGAGACAGAGTTTGACAAGCACCCCAGTCTTGAGATTGTCTAAGGAAGGTGTCGAGTACGTAGTTTTCGGCGACTCATTAGGGACCGGGCTCGGTTGTGTCCTGATGCATCGGCATGCAGTGATTTCTTATAGTTCGCGCTAGCTTAGGCCGCATGAGAAGTACTATGTGACCCATGATCTTGAGTTGGCAGTGGTAGTATTCGCATTGAAGATGTGGCGACACTACCTTATGGGCAAGCGGTTCATTGTCTACTCTGACCATAAAGCCTCAAGTACGTCTTCTCACAGAAGGATCTGAATCTGAGGTAGAGACATTGGCTAGAGTTCCTCCAAGACTATGATTTCGAGATAATATCTACTCCTGGAAAGGGGAACAAGGTGGTGGATGCTCTTAGAAGAAGGTCGAGCTCACAGCTGTTGAGTGAGGCGACATAGCAGTTAGCCACGTTACAGTTATCCTTCATGGATGGAGAGGATACAGATTACCTACACTCGATGGTTGTCACCCCTCCACTCTTACAGTGAGTTAGGGAGGTGCAGCTTTGGGATGATGACTGTGTGGCTTTACATGCTCAATTATCCACAGGACATGCTCTTGATGGATATTCGCAAGGTGGGGAGCACATACTTCTTTTCAGAGGACACACTGTTGTACCAGTGGCATTCCAGGAGGAGGTTCTGAGGGATTTTCATACATCCCCTTTGGAATTACATCCTGGAGTGGAAAAGATGTATCGGGATCTCTGAAGATAGTTCTGGTGGTCAGGCATGAAGAAAGCAGTAGCAGAGTTTGTTTCTCGATGCCTCACATGCCAGTAGGTGATGGCTGAGCACCAAGTTCTAGCGGGGTTAGCTCACCCCCTGTAAGTCCCATAGTGGAAGTGGGATGGAATATCTATGGACTTCGTAACGGGCTTACCACAGACGTCCAAAGGGTCTGATTCTGTCTGGGTGATCGTTGACCAACTCACCAAGTCGGCCCACTTCCTAGATATCAGGAAGCATAGTTCTTTAGAGAGTTTGGGGTGCCTCTACGTGTAGGAGATAGTTCGGATTCATCGAATATAGTCTCAGATCGAGATGCCCACTTCACATCCCGGTTGTAGAAGGTATTGCAGGAGGCTTTTTGGACTCAGCTACGATTGAGCACAATGTTTCATCCCTAGACGGATGGTTAGATGGAGAGGACCATTCAGGTTTTGGAGGATATGTTGTGAGCCTGTATCTTGGACTTTGGTTGCAGTTGGGAGGACCACCTACGACTGGTGGAGTTTGCGTACAACAACAGCTACCACTCCACCATCGGTATGGCACCATTTGAGGCCTTTTATGGGAGACCCTGCCGGTCACCACTTTGCTAGACCGACCCCGGAGAGTCAGCACTCATGGATCCATAGTTAGTGCGAGCTACTACAGAAAAGGTGCAGATCATCTGGGAATGGATAAATATTTCCTAGAGCCGGCAGAAGTCTTATGCTAACAGACGATGGAGACCTCTGGAGTTCGAGGAGGGAGACAATGTCTATCTTCTGGTCTCTCCTCCACGAGGGTTGCTGAGATTTTCCCGAGGTAGAAAGCTATCTCCGAGGTTCATCGGACCTTTCCAGATTTTATGCAGAGTTGGAAAACTGGCGTACCGACTGGCTCTACCGCCACATTTGCATCGGGTACATGATATCTTCCATGTGTCGCAGCTGAGGAGGTACGTGCATGACCCATCACATGTCTTCGATTGGGGCGAGCTGGACATCGAGGATGGAGTGACCATTGCTGAGTACCCACTGGAGATCGAGGATCAGTAAGAGAGGATCCTTCATGGGAGATCGATTCCCTTGGTGCACGTCCAGTGGCAGCACAAGAATATTCGAGAGAGCACATGGGAGCGGGAGGCCCAGATCCGTGCCCAGTACCCTCATCTGTTTGAGTAGCCTTTAATTTGGCTTTTCGGGGACGTAAAGCCCCAAGGTGGGGAGAATGTAATGTCTTAGATTTTTTGATTTATTATGTTAAATATTATATGGAATTATTTCGAGACCAGTCGTGAAGATGACACATTGTTCCGAGGTCCAGTGAGCCCAGAATGGTGGTTTGAACTTTTTTTAGTTAAGTGAGTCGGCACTTATGTGCAGCTGTGGCAGTTTCCAAAATGGATGCCCAAATTAAAAATCTAAGCCCACCGTTGTGTCTAGGATGAAAACTTTACCTAATAATGAGGCCAACCTTGACTGGCATGGGTCGAGCGAAAAATTTAATTTTCGGATGTTTTAACTAAAATAAAAATAAAATAAATTAACACGTTTATTTTATTTTCATTTAAGGAAATATCTGCTGCAGCGCAACAGCGACGCAACTGTTTCCTAAATTAATGGCGTGTCATAATAACTTCAAAATGGCAAGTCAACGTCATTAATGCTTCCACGTAATTAAATGATATCATTTTTTCCTTTTTAATGGGTTAAGCAATTGTTGATCGTTGGCAACAGCTGAGAGGAACCTCTGCCAAATCTGCGAGGCGTTGGAGGAAATTCTCGGCGACGAACGACAATGGATCGAAACCAAGGATCGTTGCACCGACGTTGAAGGATCTAGGAGACAACGGCATCATGACACCTTCATCAATGATCAATCCTTTCGAAAGGTAGGGGTTGTTATTCCGATTTCTTTTCCCTGTATTTAAGTTTAAACGATGAACGTGGATAAACCACGAACAAGTTGATCCCTGGACTCGTACGTTTTTTAAGGAGGGATTTATTTTGGGAAGATTATGGGGAATTGATCCAGGATTAATGTATTTGATGATTCTTGCTCCATTTAATCATATTAACGAGAGTGGATCAATGTCGTGACGAATGACGGCAGAGGTTCATTCCTCAATTTGTTTATTTGGATTTCTTCTTCCTTTTCCCCCGTGTGTTCTTCACATTCTTCGCTGGGTGACAAACAATGGATCGTTGCGCATCCGTTCTATGATGCAACGATCCCAAATCAAAGGTTCAACATCGCAATGACCTTGTAGAGGTACGACGACGATTGCAGACAACAAATCAGACCAGATCAGAAACAGCATTCTTCGAGCCATCTTCATGCAGGAAGATAAGAACACGTTTTCAGAGACGATCAGAGGCCCGAAAATGTCAAAAGTGGCTTTGTGGTGTCGGGGTGACCAGAACCTGGAATATTTGTGGTGATCGGACGGCCGGATTATTGATCCGAGTAGCATGGGAGGCGCGCCAGTGAAGAGCGTCGTTTCTAGAAATTTATAGAATACACAGCGTATACATTCAAAGAACATGCTGTGTAGTACTGGTGGTGGCGACTAGTGTTTCAGGGTCAGAGAAGAATCACACGACGTGTGAATCTGGTCACACTACGTGTTGGACGTTTCCTGAAGCTCGGGGTGTACTTTTGGTAGTACACAGACACAAGATGATCTACACAACTTTAGGTGGCTCGGTGTGTACAGCTTGGAAGAGGCGGATGCGCATAGCTCGACGTGTATCCTAGGGAGACACAAACACGGGATGGAGTACACGACCGTGTACTCCATCACACGGCCAGGCGAGGCCAGCAGCGCGGTTCACCCCGTGTGCAGATTACACGGGTCGGAGTACACAGGTTGGTGACCGTGTACGGGCACATGACCAGAGTACACGGAGCCAACCCAAGTTACCCAGACACAGCGTGTACTCCGTACTACACAATTTGTACTATGTTTTTCTACATGACCAGTCTCACGACATGGGTAGTTGTACACGAGCAGTACCCGGGGTCGGACAACACGGTGTGTATCATTTCTACACGTCGTGTACTTTTTGGAAAACAGCTTGGTCCTTTTGTTCACCATGCCTTGAACATATTTCTTTTCGGTTAGTGCCTCTTCTTCTTGTTTCCCTGAGGGTCAGACATCTTTCCCTCACGTAGGAATTTGATCCCTTCAACAGGATTTTATGATAGAGTCAGGCATCCATCCAAGAGGACCGGATCGAGATCCTCTATCCATTCCAAACCCTGATTAGTGTCCGGAATCGACATGAACAACTCTACCGGGAGTTGATCCTATAACAAGAAGGTGAATTCTAGATGAGTCGCGGTATCCTCCATGGCCCTGGCAGTGATCCTCATCTGTGTATCAAGATCTTTCCCACTCAGGAGTGTGTCTCCTATAATGAGTGTAGCTATCTCTTGTGACGGTTCCCAACGAACATCACTTCTCGGATGGACGTCATCAGAGCTATAGATCTCGTGGAGTGTGTTCTCCTGGAATGAGCGCATCATAGAATATTTGAACAGAATCCCTTACGGGGGTATGTGGTTGTGTGACTTGTCTCTAGACCATGGGTCTGGGTTTTGAGTATATCTGGTTTGAATTATATGTTCTGTAAGCATATAAGGTGCATAGATGACTGTACCTTTACTTTTTATTGCATTGTTGTTTTCAAGGCCCTCTACTGAGTATTGTTATACTCACCCCTACACGGGCTTTGCCTACTCATCTAGTGTCTTGTGCAGACGAGCAGCCTTTTGACAGAGTCCAGGGCAGACCAGGACAGGACCGAGCTTTCTGAGTTCCCTATAGGCCGAGGCATTCCTACGGCTATGAGCAGCAGTCCCAGTACCTTTTGTGCTTACAGGTTGTACTTTGCAGTTTCAGACTCTTGTTTGTTTTCTATTTGGAAGGCTTGTATTTTTAGCCCAGTTTACTTTTACAGTACTCTAACTTTTGTCGTACTCTCTTGGTTGGGGTTTAGTTGTATGGATGCATTTTGTTCCCTAGTGTTTTACATTTCAGTATTTGTGGGCTTGGAGATGTGTGCATGTGTACAGGTACTTAGTCAATGCCTCCCATGTTAGTTATATGCCTTCTCGGTGCTAGTAACCAACCCCTGGCCTATTTGATGTGGGCTTGGGGAGTCACGGAACAAGCCCCACTGGGATGGGTCGTGATAGTGTGTGTGTTTTGTTTCATTGGATATAGGGTGTGTGTATCGTCCTTGGGGACCTAATCTCCCTTCTCCCAGAGATTTAGCATGTTCACATAGAGTTGTGGTTGGTTTCACCAGGCCTTTCCTTTTCGATGCATTCCATTAATTCTTGGGTTCATTTAATAAATTTATGAACATGATAATCACACTTATGGTACCTTTTTTTACTTTATTGTAGTGTTTTATTGTGGGTATAAATTGTTAAAAATTATGTTCAAAGTGATAATCGGAATATTCCTATATATTAAAGCATCCAATGTGTTTGGTAAAATGGAAATTATTCTTCTAAAAGGAAATTAAGATTATCATTGATATTTTGAATTTGATATATTTTGTAAAATTATTTTTATTATATAAACTTGGAAGGATGTGTGATTTAGATGTCTTATTATGGATTGAGGATTGTAGTGAAAATGTTTTGGAAGGATCATCATGGTTATTGAAAGGGTTGTTTATGATTTTTCAATTATATGGGATTGATGTGGTTGGTTGTAAAATCAAGTGTCAATTCAAGAAATCAAAATGGTTAATTTGAGTGTTCCATTGTATGTTGATGGAACTTAAAAATAGTGTTTCCTTTGAACCTTGGTTTCTTAAATGATTCATTGATTTATAAATGGTGTGTTGGTTCCTTTGTGTGATTTCAAAAAGAAATTTCAGAATTAATCTTCAAAGATATTCACATTTGGATATTCAAATGTGCTTTGGGAGAATGTTTAATATAAATTCATGTTTTTTAAAATATAAAATTTCTCATGCTTTGACCAATGTTGGGAAAGGGTTATGTAAAAGTGATTATATTTGGAACTCGATGTTTTGTTTGACAGTACGAATATAAAAATGGTATTCAATGTTGTTTTAGAAAGTGTTATAGAGTCTTGGTTATATGTTTGAATTTAAAAAATATGAAGGCCTGGTTGTAAAATTATGATATTTGGAAATTAATTATGGATTTCAAAGTATAAATTCTTTATTGGTATCTTTGAATGTTTTGAGAAATGTTTTTTAGAACCATGTGATGTGGTAGACCGATTGGAACTTATAAATTACTTATTGTATGAAGGTAACACCCATTAGGGATTTTTCTATATTGGTTATCAAATAGGTGGTGTTAGTGGTTGGGGTAGGCATGTGCGATGACGGTAGGTAGGTTGAGTCATGTATGTGAGGAACTCCAACGTACACAGTAATGTTTTACCATCGGTCTGCTGGGCCACATTTATAGGTCCGAGGAATGATTTTTGATCTACCTTGAATAGATGGGTTGGTACCACCTATAATATCTAAGATCTAGGTGGGACATGGCACTATATTAGTCATTTTATGGAAACTAGTTGGTTACTGACTACGGGGTTGCACCATATATTGGTTGGTGGTCCAGAACTAAGTATATCTAGTGATTTCTCTAGGTATGATTAGAAAATTCACATGGATACTAAATTGTCTGTGCTTGTTTAATTTCTATAATATTGTGTTCTCATCTTTCACTATTTTTTCATAGCCTAGTATTATTTTCATTGTTTTTTTAGGTTTTGGTTTCTAAATTAATAGCCTCTTCGAAAATAGTGGTTGTTGTATTATGTTTTAAAAAGGAAAAAAGTATTTTTTATTTGTTAAAATAATAAAACCCTATTTTTAAATCTAAATTTTGAACTAGTGTTTTCTGATTAAATTCAAGAAATTAAAACTATGGGTTATTTGGGGGTTCCCTAAAGAAATGATTAGATCACACCCTATTTGTACTATTCAGTGTCAGTAGACCCAATCTATTTTGCATGTCCACTTTCTTATTCGGGTTCTTGGTTCATGTACTCACCGGTGGAGCAAGTTGGTTGGAGGATGCTGATGACAATGAGGTCACATCGAGATCATGGTAGCATGGTTTTTTTATTCTTGCTCTCTATTTTGTATTTAGTTTTCATCTTGTTCAACTATTGTAATTAAATCAGTTATATATATTTATTTCAGATTTAGTTTCTAGAGCTTGCAGGGAGTCAATTTCTGTATTTTATCCTAGTTATTCTTTGGGATGAAATCATTCCCACGTGGATTTCACTTGATGTTCGACACTAGTTTCTAGCCCATAGGAATCAGGAATGCCCTTCCGGCCTTAACATGAACCGGTTCAGATGTCAGGGTCGATATAATCCCCACCTAGTTCATAACACATGTTCTGAAACCAGCCTTCTGAAGAAGGTACAACCATTTTGGTTATTTGGTCATGCCTTTAGGGTTGATTAATTCTCCAATGGTCTTTATAGAACTCAAGAATAAGTTGTTACATCAGTACCTCAATTCCTTTATTGTGGTATTTTTGGATAACATCCTAGTCTATTATGAGACCAACAATGAGCCTGAAATAAATTTGAGGATTGTGCTGGGCACCCTTTTGGATCATAATATCAAAGATAAGTTTTCTAAGTGCACATTTTGGATCAGAGAGATGAAGTTTCTATGTCATGTGATCTTATAAAGTTAGTTTTCAGTTTTCCCAGAGAAGATCAGTGCATCGATTTCAAGTGAACATTCGTAGAATGTTTTCAAAATCAGAAGGGGTTAAATTCTGAAAGTAGCCCATAGTGTCCAGAATCCTTTGAGGAGATTAAGTGGTGGGTGACAAAATACCATTTTTCTGATCTTTTTAGAATCTACAATGGGATACGTGGTTTGCTATGATTCTTCATGTAAACATTGACCAAATTAAAATAATTATTTATCCCCTGACATGTATTTTGTGGAAGTGATGCATGACTTAAATATGTCTCATAATTAACTTTTATGGGAGATTTTTTTTTATTTTGATCATACGATATTGGCATATATTATCTCCCATAAGGAATTTAATTTGAGATGTTGTTTTTGGGTTGAGTACTTTTTGGGATTTGATTTTGATTTCATCCACACCCTAGGTAAGGGAAATTGGTTGAAAATTACCTAAGAAATAAAATTCTTGTGAATGTGCTGAAAGAGTGAAGTGGTGAGTTGACTTTTATGGGTATTTTTTCCCAATTTCATCTTGAGACTAGTGAGCATAGTGGAGGTGTGTTCTTGGATGGTGGTCAGCTAACACCTTCACTTCTGAAGTTGATAAGGAAATAATATCCAAGTGATGAGTTGATACAACATTCTATGGATTCCCTAAATATTTGGGAGGTGCCTTTTGAAAGGTAATTATCTCCTGAGGGAGTTTTATGATTCAGGGATCGCCTCATGGGGCCTCTGTCATTGTGGAATATGGTTATTCGGGATAGCCACTAGTCTTAGTGGGACACTCATACTGGTACCTTCAAGGTGTTTTATGAGGTGTTTCAATAGTTCTGGTGGCTATGAATAAGGTGACATGTAGCTGATGTTGTGTTATGATGTTATACAAGTCAGCATACTAAATCATATCACCAATGGCCCACTAATTTTATTTAGCCTCTATGTATTCTTACCTAGGGGTGGGACAAGATCTTTCTGGACTTTATTGTTTTAATATATTTCACACCTCAGGGGAAAATGTATATTTTGGTCATTTTTGTTCATCTAACCAAATTATCATGCATACTTCCATTAAGGGATTCAACTAGGGTGGTTGAGTTGGGTCAGTTGTATGTTCAGAAGATAGTGACACTTCATGGTGTTTCATTGGAAATAGTTTCTGATAGGGACCATTAATTTACCTAATGCGCTTTTGGGAAGGTCTTGAGAAGGTGATGGGGTTTCAGGTCAATTTTAGTTTGGCATACCACCCTCAAATAGATAGTCAGATGGAGTTCGTGAATTAGATCATGGAAGACATGTTTTTGGCCTATGTTTTGGATTTTGAAAGCTTCTGGGATATCCATTTGGGGTTTTCTGAGTTTTCATATTATAATAGTTACCAATCCTCAATTCGAATGGATCCCTTTATGGCACTTTATGGTTGGTAATGTTGATCTCCTTTGTGTTGGGATGAAGTGGGTGAGACCTCATTTTTGGGAATGAGCCTTGTGAAGGAATTATATGATAAAGTCAAGTTGATGAGGAAACATTTGTTTACATTTTTGAGTCATCATAAATTAAGGGTTATGAGCTTTGGTGTATTTTGTGGGTGATCGGGTGTTTCTAAATGCGGAACCTCACTTGGTCCACCGTCATCTTGGTAAGAAAGGTATACTAACTCCGAGGTACGCCAAGCATTTTTGAGATCACAAAAAGAGTTGGTTAGCTAGATTACAAGTTGGATTTACCTCCCAGTTTATGTTAATTTATTTCATGTTCCATGTCTCTCAGTTGAAAAGGTATAATCATGATCTATCCCATGTGTTGAATTAGGAGGAGTTGGAGTTAGAGCCTAATATTACTATGTTTGACCAGTTAGTGTGGATTTGGGATTCTAAGGGGAAAGTGATTTGAGGGAAGTCCATACAGTTGGTTCATGTTCTTTGGAATCATGTTAGTCTTATATTTGAGACTTGGGAGCAGAATTCGAGGGTTTATGATTCGTATTCATTTTCTTTCTCTCATCCAACATCGAGTTGACTTTATAGGGGTGGAATTTTTTCATGGTGGGGAGAATTTTCACATCTATGATTTTATTTTGAGGTATTACATTTTTTTTTATTTTTTTTCTTATTACTATCCATTGATTTCCTTGTGAGTTTTTGGAGAGATATGGAGTTTTTGGTCTCAGTAGTAGGAGGTAAATGGTTCCTTCGTGGTTAGGGGAAACAATGCACCTGCCTAGAAAAAATTATGCACCCTGAATAGTGGTTCTATCAAGGCCAAATGACTGGATGCGTGGGCATGCACCTTCACCCTAGAAACCATTTGGTGAGTTTCCTCTAGGATAGAGGATACCACACAGTTTCAACCAAGTTTGTAAAATCATGTAGGCTAACCGTGTGGCCTGTCCAGGTCATTAAAAATTAAAAAATTACTCTCTTATCTCTATGGATTTAACCATAAATAAACTCTAATCTCAGCCAAATATAATTTTCATCCATAGTATCTTCCTCCAATCCTTCTTGGACCCCTTTCACACACAATAAAATAATTATTTTATTAAATGTGGCATATTAAACACAAGTCAAGGTGTCCTAAAGAAGTGAAGACTGGGTGTGGTGCCAATTACATGGGCCACACCACTTGATAGAATGGATCTAATGGTAGAAAATAATAATAGGGGGGATTCTTGGGTAGCAATAGTAGTCAAGAAATTATCCACACGGTTACCCTCACACCACACATGAAGAATCCCTATGTTGTTGGAAATAAGTTTCTTACACTCATGGATCAAATAAGTGATTTTCCAAGGGAAGTATGAGGATCCAATGAGAGAGCTTGACACCATTCTGGATGCCGATTCAATATTAGAAGAGATGTTTTTCTTAGATGGCCATATAGAGAGGGCACTGAGAATATCCATCACCTCTACCTTAAGAGAGTTATCTAGTCCATAGATGACACTAAATGAAAAGATCACTTATCCCATGGCATCCCGTACCACACTGCTGGCGCTCATGCAACTAGAACCATAAGCATCGTTAATATTGAGTTTGATACTTGAGGCATGAGGGGAGAAACAAAACTAGGGGCCCCACTACCGGGGAATAGATTGGTCCCAAGATGGGTCCCTAGTTTAGATGGGCCTGAGGGAGGGCACTGCATTCTATTTAGACAAGAGGCCAACCAGCTCTAAGGAAAGGAATACGGATATGACCACTGAAGCATGATCATAGAATTGGTACCCATGTTATTCCTATTTGCACACCTTTCAGATGCACTAACATCCCACCACCATAAGGATCTCCTGATCCATACCCTGCTTCTTATTATTTTGACTTCTTTAAAACTAGTTCATGGAGTAACCTTTAAGATAGACGACTATAGTAGAATCTTGAGAAACCTCAACAAGAATGCCCCAGATCAAACTGGCCCATGAAATTTGAAATAAAAATATATTGTAGACTCCTCAGAATGGGAAAAATTGAGTACACACATGGAGGTAAGCTAAACACCCTTTCATTTGATCTCCATTTCTAAGGGGGTATCATGGTAGTACATTCTTTATAATAGGAATGAGAATTTAAAGGGAATATCTTTTAACCAACGATGCCTCCCCCATTAGTCAGTCATCAGTTGAACAAGAGATGTATGTTTATAAGACATGGACAAAATCTTACCATCATAGGATCGAATTAATATACAATGGTTAGAGGAACCATCCAATCAAATGTTTTCAAACATAGCCTTTTTAGTGGGGTCTGGAATATCTTGGATAAATTTGGAGTGAAAATTGGCCTCCTTGAAATAAATATTGGGCACTAGGAAACATGAGAAGTCTAAAACACCACCCCCCAATCACATTGCCAAAAATTGATGTCCCCTGGTCCCAAAAAATCATATAGGAGTGCCACATAAGAATAGGAATGTGAACATAAAGAGAGATCCAAAGGATTGGTGGAATTTTGTGGTGAAAAAATGTGATTTAAAAGTGATTTAAAGTGTGTATCTATTGAAATATGGGTTTCTAAATTAAGTTGATTGTGTTTCAAGTGTGCCTCTTTGTTGTTAATTAAAAATGTATTCAATGTATTTTATGAAAGGTGAAAAATATGTTTTAAATTTTTTTGAGGAATATATGTGATGAAATTTGGTTTTCTAAAGGAAATGAGTTTTGTTTCATGTGATATTTCTTATTGTGTTGTATAAATATGTGATATGAATTCTAAAATTGATGCAGAGCACGTTTTAAGATTAATTTGGGGGTGCATATGGATTTGAAAGGGGGTTTTACCATGGAAATGGTTGGACTTCATGTGTGATATTCTTTTTGTGATTTCAAATGCATTTTATGAATTGTGAACCTGGTGAGAAATGTGTTTCAAAATTGATTTGGTGTGGGTTTTAATTTTAAGGTGTTTTTGATTATGGAAAATGGTGGTTTCTAGTTGAACATTGATTGTTGATTGAATGTGATTGTGAAATAAATATAATTCCATCTGTGGTAATGATACTTGGTTGGTATATGTAAAATTTTTATTTTATGTGACTTGTAAAATAGAAATTGAGAAAAAAGTGAATTTTGGTTACGTAGTTTTGAAAACTAGAACTAGTGCAACAGTTGATTTAAAGGATTGAGGCTCAGTTTCTTCTAGATGGATTAACGATACAAGACAAACTGAACATGTGATATTATTAGAGACCACTAGACCTTGGGATGTGTTTCCCTCTAGTGCCCTGTTCATGAAGACTCAACAGGATTTATATTATGTTTTGGTACATCTAGACCATGGGATTCATTCCCCAGTAGTGTCTCAAGCATGAGGACACTGTGGATTTTGGTTGGATGAGCTTATAACTGTGGTATAATGCTCATTGGGTCCCACTAATTCTAATAACCAAAAGGGATTTCCCATGGTGCTCTCTTATGGAATTATGTTTTTGTGATGTTGTTATAACCATTTAGATATAGTGGATATTGTGTACATTGTGATTTCAAAGTAAGTTTATTTTGAGAACCATTTCCCTTAAAAGTGTTCTCTTGAAAAACAATCTTATAAATGTTGCATATTTTCTTATGAAAATGTGCATGTTGATTTGTATTCTAATTTTATGGAATGGAATCTTTATTTTGGTAGAATAATACTAGGCTATGGATCACAACCTATATGAAACCTTTAGTGAATGAATAATTTCTTTTGTATGACCTATGTAATGGAAAGGTGTTATGTGGTGGTGATGGTGGATCTAATTTCTAGTTTTACACTTTTTTTAGGTGTTGGTGGTGGTGGGTTGAGGATGAAAAACCTCAATTATCATGAGGTTTTTGATATGTGGTTTATTTGTTTCCCTTTCATCTATGGTATTTTTTTCATTTGGTTTATGTTATGAAGCTTTGAACCTAAAAAAGTGTTGCATCCCTTTTAGTTGGCCCTAGTTATCATTTATATAATGTTTTATTTTCAATATTGTCCTTGTTGCGTATCATGGGTGAAACCATTCCCAAAAGTGAATTTATGATGCCCAAGAACTAGTTTCCTACCCATGGTGATTGGTAATACCCTTCGGTAAATATTATGGGCTATGTCAAGTTTCAGGTTAGATGAAACCCCTACATGGTTCATGACAACAAGCAACACTATGCCCAAATAAACCATGAAGTATTATTATTTAAATATGGTTTTTATAACCTAACCATTAATTTGGTTAGTATGAGTAACATTAAATGATTTATGAAATATAAATGAAGTTATTCATTTATATAAGCATATTTATAAATTATTATTAAATAATCAATCAATTTTTAGTAGTCATTTTGGTAATTAAAAATTCAATTTTTTTTCCAAAAAATGGGTCTTATTTCATTTTACAAGATAATTTTATAACTAATTTCTAGAAATTATAGGAATGTTATTTAATAAATATGATATTATTTTTGAAATAACCATATCACAATTATCTTATGAAGAAATTTTGATATTTATATGGAAATGTATATTTTATAATGAATAGGGAAAAATACTGATTTATATTGAAAACTATATTTTATTATAAAGTATTTATTAAGTAAAATTATATTTTGGATTATTTTTATAATCAAATTATTTCATTTTTGTTAAATATAATAAAATTATTCCCTTTTTAATGAATTCTATACTTAGATATGGTGTTAAAATAATTTATACTTTGAATGAATTTTTCTAAAAAACTATTTTTCATCACATATCAAGAGTCTAATATTAAATTAAAATATAAGACTTTTTTTTACTAAAAATTAGAAAATTGATTAAATATTTTGAATCTAAAAATTTAATTTTTTTAAATGGGACCCTTTATTTTTAGTCATTATAAGTAATTACTATAATAAATAATTATCACCACAGGAAGGGGTAATTTTCCAATAAATTTTAAAACTGATATTATAAGGACTAATAATTGACCCTAACACCTAGCTTTTTACTTTCATTGAGTTTAGTTTATTTATATCCAATCAAGCCTCTAATACATGGCCACTTGGTGTCATATGTCATTCATTTTTATCTATATAACATTGAAGTAAAATATAAATGCAAAATATTAGTTTCATGCTTTTGATAACTATAATATGTTTTTTGAAAGAGATGAAAATAACATATATTCGATTATAAATAGTCATTTTAAATATAAATTATTTTTTAATCATTTTAATTTATTTATAATTTTTAGAGATTAAATAATTTCATTTAATTCTTCTGAAATGCTGATGTAGTATATATTTAATTAATATAAAAGTAAAATAAATAAATTAAAAAATATTAAAAGTGATATATATTAAATGAATTATTTTGTTCAAAACTATTAATAGAAAAATATAATAGTTTTTTATATTTTAAAATATTATATTCTAATTCCATTTATTTCATGATTTTTTTGAAGTCAAATTAAATGAATAGTTAAAAATAGTATTAATGGTATTTTTTAATAAATAAAAATTTATCAAATGATTTAAAATTCCTAAAAAACCTATCATCATCCTAGTGATTTTGATATTGTTTAAAATTTTAACAATGGTTCATTTATTTTACATTTTTCATTTTTAGTGACTATATTAAACTAAAATGGGTAAAAAAAAATTTATCATGGTAATAATATTAAGGTTTACCATCGGTTAAAACAAAGAGATAAAGGTAAACATAATAATTTATACTTTTTTAACTTTTATTTTATGATATTATTTTGACGCACCATCAATATACAATATAATTATATCAATCTGGGTCCTTTTTTTGGAAATTAATTTATATTAATTTAAAAATTTACAAAATTTTAAATGTACCCCTCTCCTCATATATAAACAAAAACCTCCTATATTATTTTCTTATCAATTAAAAATATTTTTTTCCAATTACAACCTGAATACCTTACTCAATTCTATTACCATTTCATAGAGTCCTTGGTTTGATTCCAAAATCCTCTATGGAGGTCTTTTGGTGTATTCCTAAATAGTTTGTCCAAAGAAGAGGAATCGTTCTTAATTGAGCATTTTTTTCGTTATTTATTTTTTCACATCCTTTAAACCTTATTCAACCCTGATGATATAATAAAATAAGTATATACCATATTTTTATATGTTATTATGTCATTGTAATATGCTAAATCCATCCCATGTTCTAGAAAATTGGTAACAAAACAATCATTCGTGTGTATGGCGAACCATCGCCTCAAAAACTGTTGTCAATAATTTACCATAAACACCTCTAACATCTATTTATTATTATGGATTTAAAGTATAAATATGATAATAATTACATATTTATCATTTTTTAAAATTAATATACCATATAGTTTCTTACCTTTCTATCCAATAAAAAACGATAACAGTGTTTGTGAATACATGTGGATTACCACCTCCATGAAGCGTTGAGACTTGTTTTTCATTACCACATCACATGGATAGTATATATAAGTGTATTTAAAGATATAAAATTATATTTATGATATAATTATTATTATATAAATTCAAAATAACACTTACATTAATTATATCTCAATCATTCAAAAATTGAAACGTTACTCATGCGTACGTATGACTTATCATCTCTATTATTGTAACGTAGTTCATTTTTCATAACAATATTTAAGGGATTGTTTTAAAAGAATAAAATGATTTCTAAAAAATATAATTAATCCATTATTATTATTCTTATTTTATTACATAATGACCATGTTGACTATAGTCAACCCACAAAAGTAATTTTAAACTTATGAGACTAATATAATCAAAACAGTCAACGTAAGCTTAAATGATTAAGTAATTTAATATAATATGATAATAAGTAAAATAAAAGAGATAATAAAATTGAAAAACGTTTTTTAGAATTTAAATTATTAATATAGTTTTATTATTCAGAAATATAAAGAATGTATATGATTATTTATACTCGAGGTTAGAGAATTTATTTTAAAAAAACCATATTTTAACTTTTCCCTTCCAACTCTTTTTTTCCATGTTCATTATCATCTAAACGTTTCATTAAATTTTTTTATTTATTCTTTAATGGATGATGAAGGTCATATTTTACTTTTTTTATAATTATTTTTATAAATAAATCTTTTTATGTTTTTATATAAGGGATACTTTACTTTTAAAACTACATTTTATGTATTCTAATGATTTATTTTTTAAATATTTATACTCCATGTCCATATTCTTAAAATTATTTTATTTACGTTTTTATATTGGAATAATTTAATTATAATGGTCATGTTATGTCACATTTTAATCTGTCTCAAATTATTAAAATTTTAATATTTTTACATATTTTATACGAATCATTTTGAATTCCATTATAAAAGAGAAATGAATGTTACATTTTAATTTATACCGCACCAATGGTTTTTCAACCGATATAACTATTATTTGAAGTTTGGATTCCTCTATGAGATTAAATTTTTTATTCAATGAAAACCCCTATTACCCTTTAATCTTGTTATTTTCAAAAGGGTTTTAAATGGAATGGTTATTTTGATATCTAGAAAAGTTTTTCTTATGGTTGTAAAGGATCTCCTCAAACGACCCATTTCTTTATGTTATAAAAATTTCCACTCTTATTCAATTTATCTCCCTATTTAGGGTTATTGAGTTATTATAAATTTGGTATATATATCTCTCACATATATACTGAGCTTATTCTCCCTTACATTGATGGGGTAATATATTCCTTATGATCAATTTTAAGATTCATTCTCATTTGATTATGATTTGGGGAAAGATTATGTTTCCATTTTTTTTATATGTGTAATTACTATGTTTATTCCAAATGGATAAATTACTTTTTATGGCATAAATAATCATGTACTTGTTTTGATGGGTGTTCCCAGACCACTCTCTAATACATTCAGTAAAGATTTTGTCTCATGAGATGTTATATATGAGATTAGGGAGAAAACCTAATCCACTATGGGATTCTATTCACTATGTAATATTTTCTAGGTAGCTATATTTGAATTATAATTATTTCATGTTTTTTGTTACTTATACATTTCCTATGTTTCAATTTTATTATGGTACTATGTTCTTCATGTTATTTTCCCACATGATTAATCATGACCTTATGTTTAAATGATATTATATGATACTTCATAAATGTGAAATGTATAATTTTTTGAAAAATTTATCATTATTTTTTAACAATTTTCAAGGAACCATTATGATTTTTATTTATTTTATTTACTCATTTTTATCAAATGTTTTATGAGAATATTTTTAGAAGAAAACTTGATTTAATTGATAATCAATTTTTTACTTTGAGCCCAATGATAAAATTTTAAATAGACAAATATTGTATGAGTATTTATGAACAAATTTTTTTTCTTTTTATTTTTCCATTACTAATCTTTTTTTATCTTCACACATTTTAAAATTCTTCTCATCGGGTTTTATGGATGAGTAGAGAAACATATGAGTTGAATATTAAAATTGTAAGGAAATGTCATGAAAAAAACTTGTTATATCCTAAAATTTAGTTTTGTGGAAATAATGGATACTAAGTGGAAGTGTCCAAATTTTGATTAAATTTTTATATATATAAAGGTGATGACATAAATCTAAAAAATATAATCTAAAAGAATGTTCAAATGTAAAAAATTAATTCTTGACATAAAACTGAAGATTATTTAATGTTCAAGGTTGGGTCCTTTCACACTCCACCACCCTAAGGTGAATTGGTATAACTAGTTTCATATTGGTTTGAATATCTATCCAAAATAACATATCAACCATAGATAGGTTGAACTCTATATCCTACGAATATGTATTTTAGGTTAAAAAATGACCTATAGATACCAATCCTCTAGAATATCTAGAATAACATTGTCAAATTCACCACAACCATCCCTTGTAAATCAATGTATTAAATGAATAAAATAATTATGATAAACAAAATCACAATCTCATGTGTTTCCCATCCTGAATCATAAACCTTGGTTATAACACTCCACCCATGGGCATAATGGATCTTAAAATAACTAAATAATAGACCTTGAATAATAACACTAATTGCATCACATCGGTTTATAAAATAGGCACACTCAATAAGGATTTTCTATCCAATGATCAACCCGTACCTATAAGTACATAGATCTCTAGTGATACAGTCCCCTAATCTAAAACTAAGAATTTCTATTCATATGAGGATAGTAAATACCCTACCTAGATAAATATTATATACATGTACCTTGATATTCCTATCAATTATTTTACTGAACCATGATTTTTTTTATTCTATTGAACACATTCCCATCTCTCATGTGTCCTCACATTTAGTGACATAGTAAAGAGGTTCATTTCTGACACATCGTATACACTAAAAGAATATGTGAACCAATTTTTCAGTGGTTATCTCATTTTTTAATACTTAATAGAACCCCCTTCACAAAAACACAAGGCCTAATAAAAATTTCTTAATAAATTTATACTTTAAACCTAATGGTTACCCCATACTAGATAATTCAATCCCTGTAAGGATACTCTTGAAACTATAATCATGAATCAACTATATCCCATCACTTATAGAGAAACATAATAATCATTCACATTTGATATTATAATGATCATATATTATTACCCCAGTGCTATGTGCACTATGTGGGCTTCAATTCCAATCTAACCATGTATTTATACAATAGTCACATCCAGCACTGGCTATGTGATCAAGTCAAAACACTCCGAGGACTAATTATAAACCTAACTGGATTAACTTGTCTCACAATGAAAATGGGAACCCACCTAGTTTTCTCTATAATTTTCACACAAAATTTCATTTATTGCATATGAGACAACATTATTAACTCCTATAAAAGAAATAAGAAGGCAGAACATCCAACTTAAACCATGGAGTTATCCAGTTTTTACCATCATCACTCCTTTTGACCAAGCCTATATCAACCATCATCCATATCCATGAGAATAATTCTTTCTATAATATTTGTAATCCTATGAAATATGAGATATAACACTCCCAATTTAGATCCTAAAATATTTCATAAAAAATACACAATTTAGAATCCAAATTCAATAATAAATTTCACCCAAATTTATGAAAAAATAAATAAATTACCAAACATGAGACATTTATGATAAAAGTAATAAATAATATCTTTTTATCCCTGCTCCAAATATTATAACCTCCAGACATAAAATCCCCATTATTCCATCAATATTTCCCTATGCACCAATGGGGTATTTATCAAATAAAAATAATAATACCAAAATCAAAGAATAAATAAGTTCAAAGAAGAAATGGGAAGGAAAATACTATAACTAAAAAATAAAATCCTCTTAAACACTAAGGATTGGATATAGATCAAATAGGGAAATAGAATAGGAGGACCATTTATTATCACTCCAGTTGATCTATCTTATAAAATAACCCCTATGTGGGATTTGTGTTTAAAAGGGGAAAATTATCTATTATTCCCTTCCTAAAAGTACATCATGGGAACTATCTGGAATTCAACGGATGGCCAATGAGTGGATGATGTCCCTGAAATTTGTTAGCTGGTACACAACCATCGATTATCTGACAATGTTTGATATAATTTAAGTATATCACAAGGTTTGAATGGGTACCTATTACCCCTAAACTGGGTACACTAAAGTAAGTGACCCCTTTGAAGAGATACCACTATCATTTTCTCACTCTAACAAAATCCAAATATTCCTAAAATAAAACTTATTTAAATAAAAAAATATTTATAATTCCTCATGAATAATAAATATTAAAGCAGATCCAACTTTTTTCCCGTAGAATTTTAATTACTCACTTTATCTATAAACGCACATTGGAATGGGTAATTTTTTACGGTATCATGAAAAATAATCTAAAATATCTCAATTAATATTGGGTCACCAAAACTATTTTATTATTTCAGGGTATATTTGAGAATCAAAAGAATATGAATCTTACATTGTATGACATAAATTGCTCAAAATTGTATCTTATACATGAGTAGATATAATTACCCACCCCTAAGAGAAATAGTCTAGATAGACCCCTCATACCACCCATCTATTTTTTCTTAATAATAGAGATATTCTCAAATCATCCTACACTAATTCCAAATATGTTTTCCCCTTTTAAATTTTCTAGGGATGTTTACAAAATACTAACTTGTTACAATAATATATAACTAGATCACCCACCCATGATGAGGTACATAACAGCTAGCATGAAAATAAGTTGTTCATGACTTATTGACCCATGGAATACTTTAACCAGTGATACCCAACTCAAAGTTTCTTTAATTATATTTAAATTTATAAGGCTATATGAAAACTGAAAATTTCATTCTTTCATTATAACGCCTCAATATAATTTTTTTAAATATACCATAAAATGGGTTGACACATGACCTATAACACAGTTCCCCGTATTCCAATGTATGGAAATAGTATCAAGGGTATAGTACCATATTAGGGATACTATGCCTTAAATTTAAGGATATATGGGTCAGGTATGACTTTACCAACAATTTAGAATGACTAGTCCATGTGGTGGATAAAGACAAAGTATAATGAAAATAATATGGGATTGAGGAAAGTCCGCAAATTCATAATATAAAATTGCAATCATACTACAATATACATCAAAATATAATATAGTATCAATAAGAAATCTGTATAATAACCAAAAAATAATTCACTAAAATGTATAATAGTTAATATAGATTTCATACAATAACCAAAAAGA
Organism: Viscum album; assembly: GCA_963277665.1. NCBI lineage: Eukaryota > Viridiplantae > Streptophyta > Magnoliopsida > Santalales > Viscaceae > Viscum > Viscum album. The sequence goes on from OY728137.1 coordinate 1,655,591,985, forward strand.
AAATGAAAAAATTCTACTATTCAAACTCAAATGACCACCCATATTGACTCCTTGTGCACTTAAACCATCTAGACCCAAATCATGTTTCCTCTAATAGACACATGTTCCTGATATAAAACAATAATTTCTACACATTAATATGAAATACCAAATAATATACATGGGTAGTGACGAGTGTGATGAACCTATAGGATTCCCCTTCTCACATTAAAACATTGATTGTGACTTTGATAAAGTAGATTTTTGTAAAAATGTGGGAGACTTCATGTCATTATCATCCAATCCAACACATCCACTAGAAAACATGATACATGATTCAACTTTAAGAAAACATGTCAGGAAATTGGGTGATAACTAGACCACCATGATTCCCAAAACCACATTCCTTGACCAATATAAGTTGGGAAGTTACATTGTAACACCACCTGTACATATCCCCCACCTTTTCAAGAATGAAACTACATGTGATACATTACCTCTACCCTCTCACTCAGTGTTGGGTCTTATAACGAGTACCAATTTCATATTCCATATCATATCATAACCCTTTATCCCTCTCCCAAGGTATGGTATTAAAGAACATCGCATACCATATACCATGACTCCACCTTCTCCCCTTAGTTGTGGCAATATACTAAATTCCATACCACATCACATACCTATACCCTCTCACCTAGGGTGATGTCTTATCCCAAATCACAAAAAAAAATTACATACCTCCACCATCTAACTCCTGGTGAGGCCTCATACCACATAACATAACATTCCAAATACCTCCACTCTCTCAATGAGTGAAAGGTCTCATCCATAGCTACATAGTATGATCAGATTCAATAAAAATTAAATCTTTCATGTTCCATTCCGAGATCCTAACAAGTAACTGATCACTATTTAAAACTCCATTAAGGAATAAAACACTAAAAAATCAACATCACTTGGCATGATAAATTTCCACCATACTTATTCATCCTAGAAAATGAATCCCTAAGATGAACAAAATTTTTGAATTTCATCCTAGATTTCACTTATCAATGGTTTTGATACTCCTTCAAGAGGCCAGTCTAATAAAATTGCATTTCCACTCGAGCTAAATGCACATTCACTCTATCTTAAATTTTGTATTAGCCAATATAACTTGGAGGGAACTCACTATATTATAATTAATACCATAATGAGGCATCAATAATATATTATTATCTATCTAGTTCAATTCCAATGATCATAAACCACATGATCCATAAATCACGAACTCATATAATTCCACCATCTAATGAAAAAAGGAATAAATTTACACCCCAACCATTGAGACTAACCTAATGTTATTAAAAAAAAATAGGAATCTATGTAAATCTTCAAAAATATCATGTAATTATTTAATAATAATAATGATAATCCCACCTTTCACTCATACAACCACACTAACTCACACCCACCCCAAGGTTATCCTCAAGGTTCATATGTTCCTATTATAAAAGGAATCTTAACAAGAATCTTTGACTAGGCTAACATACCCACCATCAAATGGAAGGTTTATTATAAGGTTTAAATACTATCAACCATCATGATGAAATAATGATAACATTCTAAGCCATAAAAATGAAAAATCAAAATCAAAATTATACAAGCCCTATGAAATAAGGTAACTTAAATAAATGGTAGAATGGAACAAAATAACTCTCAAACAAACCATCATGGTCTTCCTTTAGAATGTAGAAAAAATATATTTAAAAACCAATATTAAATGAAATATCATGGCAATTTTACCCACATAATTATTTTGGTCAAAAATCCCATTTAAATATTCTTTAATAGCACCATTTTTTCTACGAAATGCATTTTCAGAATAAACTCTTTAAAAAAAAGTTCCACCTTGAAAGATCATTTAATAACATTTATATTGAAATTAAAATTTACATGAAAATACTCATTTTCAATCATATATATAAAGGAAACCTCATTTACCATTGAAAACCAACTCCTTCCAAAAAATAATCCAAGAAGAGGGTCACAAACACATTTTCCACAGAGGCGCCACCAATAAAACATTTAACAAGAAATTTGATCCAGGTGAGCGATTATGCCAACATGACCTCATAAAAATATATAGAATAAAGTCACACAATGTCACAGAATCATGATATAGATTATAATAACAATTTCACACAAACATAAAATCACCAAATAAACTTGAGAATCAATTATTTAAAGGCCATCTATTACAAAAAATGATCCATAATCAACCTCATACTCGTTTCAACCACCAACTAGCACAAAAAAGTTTTATTAACCATAAAAACCCATAATTTATTATTAAATAAATTTTAAAATATATAACTTGGAATAATAAACCCCAAAATCATCAATTTTCCTTATAGTGCTAAATTCCTAAGCTACGGGGTGTGGTATACTATCAACAAAAACTCAATACAAAGTCACATAAAAGCACTAATTTACAAAATTGTTCCAATGAATGATTTATACAAACTTCATCCAAATATTTTTGGTGGATTACCTTAAAAATAATAGAATAAAAAAAACATAACCCAATCCTCCTACATGCATGATATATAAAATCCCTATGATTCGAATAAGATTCAACCATGATTTAGTGGAATTTAACATCCACAACCATACCAAGACACACAAAAAATCAGAGAATAAAAAAGAAATGAGGATAAGAAGAAGATACCATCTAATTGAAATTTTACAAAAAAAAACAACAAAACAACATCTTATAAAGGAGTAATAAAAAGTGATTAATTGATAGAAACCAGAGTGATGGGGTTTGACCTTCTAAAAAGGACTCCCCTAATTCTCTTGCAGAAAAAAAGAAAAAGTGGTAATGTAGATCAAAAAATGGTTCTTCACCCACTAAAAAAACAATGGACATCCCAACTGGGTATATTGAGAAAAAATCCTTTTACACATATTATTTTATGGGTTTTAACTCAAATATCTGTTAAATAAAACCCAAATATCATGAGGACTAGTGTATTTGGAGGAAAAGATTTATAATATATCAATGTCAGAGTTAAATAGAAATTATTTATTTTATTCATCATATTGAGATCCTAAATCCTTTCGAGATCCTAAACTACATGGGATAACCTTGGGAATACATAGACAAAAGGGTATAGCTAAAAATATTAGGAAGTGAATAAACATGATAAGGATGCATAACATGTGATTCAAATGTATAACATGATATCAGAAAATAGAAGGTACTTGAATAGTCAAATGGAAGCATAACATTAAGAAAATTATATCATAAGATCAAAGTAGTATAGTAAATGTATAAGTAACATGAAACATGACATAAACATAAGTCAAGGATAACCACCTAAAAAACATCACATGGTGGATAACATCCCATAATAGATTAGGTTCACTCCCCAATTAAATACTTGAGGTCTCATGAGACTAAAGCATTACCCAATGCATTGGAGGGATATATAATTCTAGGCCCAACAATCATATTCCTTTCATTTACATGCATATCTGTGCCACATAAGGAATTCCATTATAGGTATCAAGAATAATAATTTCTCATGGATAAAAAATGGGTTGAATAATATTATATCATAACATAGTCAAACATGATTTTTTAAAGAATAATTTTCTAAATAATAATAAGGCATGAATTACACTATCAAAGTAGGGAGAGTGAGATAGGTATATATGTTAGATACATATGTATGAAATTTAGAAATATTATATAATATTATGGTTTTTTTAATTGATTAATATAAATATATTTTGAACAATAAAAAACAATCTTGAGGAAAAGGACCTTTCTAATTTGAAAATCACTTTTGAAAAACAAAAAATTTAAAAAATACTATAGAAATAATTTTCTTTAAATAAAACGTTAAAACAATTTAATAAATCATCGATCAATTTAGTGGACATGATGAAACCAAATTCCATACATGAAATATATGTTAAAAAAGTATTCCATTCACACTGTTTTAAAAAGGTTGAAAAGTACCTCATTTGGAAAATGTAAAGAATATTGCATTAAAAATAATTTGTTTAAAAGTTAAACAATGGTTAAAATGTCTTTCATAAATAATTTGGAGAATGTTAAAAATATTCATGAAAATATTTTTAGAAAACATCAATATAGAAGAAAAAGTATTCTCAACTAATGATAGAATTGAAGTCATCTTTTATTAAAAAAATCTCATTCATTTTAAGAAAAAAAGATAGAAAAATTATACCATTAATTTAAATTTTATAAATAACCATTTTATAATAAAATCAAATGGTTTTATTTGAAAATGATAACATAATTTCCTATATTTTAAATTCAAGCATTCACAATCCAGATTAATTGAGATTGAAACATAAACCTTTACTGCATTGGTAAATTTTGAATCAAAACATCCCATGCATTAATTAGATTAATTGTAACTTAACATACCAATAATTATGAAGTATTGGTGATATAATATTTAAATCTATAGTATATACACCATTTAATATAAATTAGATGCATAAAAGAACATGTGTCTTAAAGAATAATGTTTTGATACAAAACCCTTAAAATGATCATAACATTGAAGTGATAATTAATAAATTAAGTTATTATGTGAAAAAAATATAAATGAACACAATCCAATTAGAAATAAAACGTAAATAAAATAAAGGAAATTGTGCACAAAATCTTGAAATAATATTAGTATTGAAGAAGTGATATAACCGAATAAATGAAAATAGAGTTATAAAACAATTAACCTTTTGATAAATTCATTTAAAATCTTTTTTAATAGTATTTAATGGGTAGTATATACACTATATAATGGAAATTATTTGCTTAATAATAAAATATTCCTCAATAAATGAATATTGATAGGAAATCCCTTTCATCGATTCCATGTCTTTTCATGTATATCTTTTATCTTCTGTATAAAAAACTTATATCAATTATTTATTTTAATAATAAAATTTTCTAGGTTTAATACATTATACTGAAACCATTTAAATAATTTATTATAATTTCATATTTAGTTACATAATCAATTATTTCCACATTGGGTTCTTTAAGGATTCTTAGTTCATAAATTAATGTGTTGACTGTGGTCATAGGGTTGTTATTCCATCATATTCTGAGTAATAGTCATGAAAAAATAATAATTTATGTATATAAATTTTAATTTTAAAAATAAATATCAATTATGGTTAAGAAAAATGGCCTATGTTACAATCATGGAGATGGAAGGCCATATGTATGCATGTGTAATGTTTTCATTTATTAATGAATGTAAAGGAAAGAAGGTAAGTTTTATTTTATATTTACATAATTATAATAATATAATACGTATAATATTATTTATTTAAATTAAATTACATATAATATGCATATTAAGTGGTAGAAAAACCAATCACAATGCTTCATGAGGTGGTTGTCCATCATACACATGAACAACATTACCATTTTCCCCTGAATGATATGGTATTAAATTATAAGATATATTAATTGTATAGAATGATTAATTTTTCATGAATATTATATATAAATATTAAATAAAACAAAATTGAAGTCAATGAGAGGGGATGATGGAAAATGAAATACATCAGTTCATGAGGGGCGTAATCTACCGTAAACATGAACGAGGGTTTTGTTTCCCATTTGATGAAAGAGGATATGGATGAGTTTTATGAAATGAAAATAATAATATATAAATATATAAGAGATACTATATATATGGTATTATAATTTTTGAGACATAAATATCAGTGTAAAAAGAAAAAAAGAATGAGCTCCGTGAATACAATTACCTTCTCTTAGAAGAACCTCCTTTGGTGATAATATCAGTTTAGGCCACGTGGAAACCCTTTGAGTTTTTATTAAATTTCACGGGGGGTGATGTTACTATCTATATTATAAATATTAAAATGATTAAATTTGAGTTACGAATCTTTTATAATCACATTTTTGGTTCCTTTATGTATAATAATAACAAGTACCAAGATTAGAGATAGTTATGGAAGGATTTTGAAAGGATCAAGGGTATTATTTCTGATTTGTAGATTGTTCTTGGGGATATTAACACCATAATCCACCCTAGTAAAAAATAGGGGTTGTAAAGTCTTCTATATCTCTCTGGTAATTTAGGGATTCTATGGAAGAAAATTAACTTCTAAAGATCCCCCTGATTATAGCCAAGTTTACTTTGTACAGGAGGAATATCAACAAAATGGTTGTTAGAAAAAATTATAGTTCCTTTAATAATGTTGTAGATATTGATAAATGGGTCTCCATTTCCAGCACAATACTCCCCAGACTATACATAGATTACAACCAAATTCTTTTCAGTCTCATATAAAGGAAACTGAAATTAACTCTTACTTTTATATTCAACAATTCTTAGGCCTCCCAAATTTAATCCCTTGACGTCTCCATACAACAGATGTAGGGAAAGGCCACAATATCATATTTCATATTTAGATAACATTTAGAGATTTAAATTACCTCCAAGACGAGTTATATTATCTCAATTAATGATAAGGTGAAAAAACAAACCTTCATAATTAAATGAATTGAAGATGGAGATAGGAATTAAAAATTATATAACACCATCCATATGTCCTAAAAAGGCTATAGACCCATCATCTAATTATTTGTGGATGGTTAAATTACCTATAATAAATATAACCTCAGGAAACACATATTTTCCTTTTACTTCCATTTTTTAAATAGTTATTTAATTGAAGAGTATTTTATTCATTGAAATATCTTCAGCCTTGTTGTCCTAGAAGTTAACACTCTACTGCCTAACATACCTCCTAAATTTGAGATCAAATATATGGTTTTAGACTCAACCATAGTAGTTACCTTACCCTAAAGGTTTTACCAAAATTTTCTTCCAAAAGCATTTGGAGGTTATAAATGTTGATGTTTGTAAGTTGGTTACCTCTTTTTTGTTATTGTTACCATACCATAAGGCCTCTATGCTCAATGTATCACTCTAATTCCATTTTTTGAGAACACTTTTCAGATCCATATCTTATGTACTATTTCTCTATTAAACACTATCTAAAAGGTGGTTTGAAAAATTCTTGAATATATTATTTCTATTATGTCTAATAAAATAATCTCCTAGAACTGGTTTGCACTTTTCAAAGATAGGTGCATTCATGAGTACATTGGTATGGGATCATAATGTATGAATCCTATTAGAAAACCATCCAGATGTGGTATAATTTCTCTCAATATTTATAATTAAAAATTCTATGACACAAGGGATTGGAATTTCATTTATAAATTCCTATAGATTTTTTTTGTTTCAATAAAATAATCTTTAGCTGAGTTAAATCTATTTTCTGGGTCAGCTCATATTTTCGTGCTCATTAATGGCCACCCTAAGGGATACTTTAAATTCACTCAAATGCTAAGGCATGGTTACCCTCCCATAACTAATTGTTCTCTATTTTTGAATATTACCTCAGTTGGCTCCTCACTCACATGTTTGTTCGGGGGAAATCCAATCCTTTGTAAGCCTCTTGGATCCTTGAATCCCTACAACATCATGTTTATAATGATGATATTATCTTATTTTTATAAGTGAATTAAAGTAATATCTATATACTATATAAAACTCTTCATAAATAAGAAAAAGTATCAGGAAATATTTTTAGTTGGGCTAAGTCCATTATCTTCTATGGGAAATGGCCCCCCCCCATGCACAAAAAGAAAACATATTGATGGAAATGGGAATCAAAGAACACACCCTTCATTTGTCTAGCTATTAATTTCTTCTTGGGGAGACCAAAAGTGATCCACATATCAAATATTTTAAATGAAATTAAAAATAAACTCTCTTATTATAATTAAAAATACTTCTCGATGACTAGCAGAAATTGCCTTATTGGTCCTAAAATTCATAAGAGTTTGGTTCCTATAGTGGCTGAATTAAGGCAAAAATGCTTACAATTACTTATATATCTGGTCAAATATTATAAAATCCTTCTCTAACATCATGAATAGTTAAAAATGAATTACAAGAAAACAATTATTCTCTCAATTTATATATTGATAACAGTATTGGATAACTAATTATTGATAATTTAAATCCTCTATATAGTAAATCGAACTCTCACATCTCAATCAAGTATTCATTGCTTCTTTTTTTCCACACCGTCAAATTGAATTCAAAGTATTAATCAATTATTTTACCTTTTCTCAACACATGAATATTCTAATTTGGGAACTATCCAAGAATGGAATTCTCATTAGATCCCTATTCTATGAGTTCACGATTGATAACATAAACTATGATTATGATTGGAAAATAATATTTGATCAATTAAATATTATATCTAAATAATTAAATATTATTTGGTGGTTATCAGATAATAGAATCCCTACTAACTATTTCTTAAAAAAATTTAGTGTGTCTCTCTATTCTAGGTGTTGGATGTGTACCTATCATCGGAAAGATGTATATCATATTTTCCTCAATTGTTCCACTTTTATAGCACTATGTAGGATGGTTGATGACATCTTTTAGATTCTACTTCTAGTAATGGAATTGATAGAACTTCTGCTCCACTATGGTGCAGTAGTTCCTCTATCACCTCAACTCAAGAACCTCTTTCTTGTGGATGTTTCATAATGGATACATTCAATATTGTATGAAAAAAAATAATTTGTTGCAATATGATACTTCCTTTAGTTTTCAATTTTCTATTACAATAATTATTATTTTGATCATAGAATCTAATGTGATGTAAAGTGGATAATATGGTAACTATATCCATGATTTCACTATTTTGAGAGGACAAAAAATTACTAATAATTTTAATACATTGTTTGAAACTCTTTAAATCTTTTGGAAACCTATTTAACATAATTGGATCAAAATTAATTCAGACGGTGACTTGAAATGGAATCTTGGTATCACAGGATGCGATAATATTTTTTTCCATACTGGAAAAATTCTTTGTTGTATCTATGGATCATGTGGACTAAAGAAATCCCTAGTATATAAAATTATTGGATTCATTCATTTTTCTATATTGAGATATGCCAATGATGGAATAACAAATGGCTTGAAAGTGACTCCACCAAAATCATTTGAGCCATTAGAAATGGTAAATTGAATCTTTCATGGATTCTCACTATTTGATGTATAGAATTTATGATTTTTATCTCTACGATTAACTTCATTGACACATATTTATCACTTTTACGATTTTAATTCTGTTATCATAGTAACTATTTATATACTATTTTTACAATTCATTATGATGATAAATTAAGATAAAATTATTGTATAATATAAATTATTATTATTATAAATATCAAAATAATTTTAATTAATTGAATTCATATTATTTAATGAATTTAATTTAAAAAAATATGAAGACTTGTCGAAAAAACGATTTTTCAAGAAATCCATTTTTCAAGAATAAGATGTTCTTATAATAATTTTATGATAAGTAATCATCGTTAAATTAATGAAAATTCATATATATATATATAATATAAATTTCATTTAAATCATTCCTTTATAGTGGTAAATTTAATTATTTAAAATTTAAGAACATTATGCACTTTAAATCAGTTTTATGAAAACATTTGATTTTAAGCCTAAAAATAAATTTCTACTACAATACATTATAATTGTGATTTAAATTTAATGAATTTGATTAAATATAATTAAATATTACTTACGAAACTTCAAAATTGAATTAAATTTATAAATGGACTCTTAAATTACTTGTTTTATTAAAATAAATTACAATTTTCAAAAAATCTGTATTTTTCACTATTCTATGAGAAAACAATATTTTCAGAATGATCAAAAAATTTAACCCAAAATTTTGTTTTGTTATGATTATTTAAGAAAATTTGGATCATTTTATAAAATAAAATTTTTAAATTTTCCAAAAAATTATTTTTTTAATTTTCTCAGAAAAACAATATAAGTCGTTTGTGAAGGATGCATATTTTTTTGTAGAATAAAATTTCTTTATTAATGTTGTGTTCTTATTTATTAAGAATTTTTAGATAAATTTATATTGGGTTGATAATTTATTTACATTTTAAAAAGCTATTAATAATACACTTACCCATCAATTTTATGGCTCTGTGATATTGGTCACTTTAAAAAAATAATATTTCGATATTATATTACGATTCATTTAAACTTGATGTTGTGTGTTGAATATGTTTTCAAAAATAATTTTTTTTATATATTTGGGTGTTAAATGATTCTATATTAAATAAAATACAACCATTAAATATAGACTTTTTCTTCATATAAAAGGGTTTAACTTTTAAAAATTATCATTGTGGAAAACCCATATCAGAAAAACAGTTAATAAAACATCCACCTAAAAGATGTAATAAAAAATTTGAGGGTAATCTACAATAATATATTATTAGGCTTAGAAGTAGTTGAAAGTTGGTGGTATGTAAAAATATGGACATGGATGAAAATAATAAATAATTATATAGAGTGATATTGATTATTAATCAAAAAAGAGTGAATGATGATGGGAAAGTTGATGATAAAAAAAACATAAATTTGTGATGAATCAAAAGACAATTGATTCATCATATATTATAGTAATATGATAATATTTTTGTTTCAAAATCCTTGTACTAGTGTAAAGGGATTCTTTACTATTAAGATAAATAACCCTATAAAATATACTTACTTGATTTATTTTTATTTCACAAACACAATTTCATCCTTTCATTGTTATTTTATCAATTTCCACTTCACTAATAACTCTAAGGAATGAATATAAAATGTTATTTTTAATCCTAAAGCACTAAAATTGAATTTTAATGGATAAAAATATTCATAAAAGAGCATCAATATATTCATCCTATCATTATTAAGACCAAAATGGTTAGAACAATTTATGTTTAAACCCAAAATTAATATGAATATATTAATCTCCAAAATTATTCAATAAAACCATTAGTTTTAAATATATATTTAATTAATTAAACAACCATATATCCCAAATAACCTCAATACTCACAATATAAAATAAGGTTTTAGCCTCAAAAGTTATCAAATTACTTTCAATTTATTTCTCCAAAAATATAATTTCATTATTACCAACTAATTATTTATGTTTAACCGAAAGGTTATACATATGTCAACCCAATAAAATGTATCTCAAAATATCAGCAATCACCTCAAAATTTAACAAACATAAAAACTATTTTATCCTTTAATATGTTTCAAAAAATAAAATTAATATTTATACACAAAATCATTTAAGTAAAATTTTTTTAATAATAATCACTACATTACATTGGCCAATGATGGGAAATAAACCCTTATCATCCTTATATTGTTGGTTGAAGCCCCATTTCTTTACCAGATGTGTTTGGTTTTCACCCATATTGAGTGTTATAATTTATATATAACTATATTATTATAATTCTTACATAATTACCACAAATGTGATCAACATATTCAAAATAACATTAGTCATTAAATAAGTTTGTAGCCATTAAGGTTTTCTATACAACTTATTTTCCAAAAAAAATCAGGAAATATAATTTTAATTTTATTAAAATAAAATCAAATATAGGACAAAATATAAGGGCTTCCACTACCTTTAAACATTTATATTTATAATATAAAATCATTATTCCCCAATTTTTTTACTAAAACCCATAGTAAAACCCCAAAGCTTATATTTCTATAAATATTTTCACAAATAATCTTAAAAATCTTGTACGTCCATAACTTAAAACCTCAAATGGTTATTTATACCTTTTAACATATGGTCAACCATAGAATTAATAAAAAAGACACTTTTGGTTTAACCTAGTTCATGTATTATTATCATGAATTCAAGTCCATTATGATGGTTTAAAAGATCCTATGAATTTCCAAAACATATCTCCTTGGAGTGTCAAATCAGGTGTGTATTAATACCCATTATTGTGTACTAGGTGAAGATCTAGTCAAGGCCAAATTTTCCCTTTTTGAATTTATTTTACCTTAATGAAACTGTTCCAAAGATACATAAAAATTAATTAACTAAATATGGATGTAAATTCATGGAAACCACTAACTCTAAACTTATCCAAAATTCAATGATATTTTCTTATTCTTATAATAATCCTAAAAATTATCCCAAGGGTTCTCACTAAATTTTTCTCATCCCATTTTCTAATGGTTAATTAAACCTTTTATCTATTACCCACTATAGATACCTAATTATTTCACCCAAATTATTACCTGATTTATCAAATAAATATCTAGAATTTATAATCCCAAATATCATGAGTCCTAGTGTCTTCATAAGACAATATTCATTATATATAAAAGTGATACTAAAATATTTTTTTTATTTTATCATCCAAAATGAGATACTAAATCTTTTTAAGCTCTTTATCTTAATGGGATAACATATGGAATATATAGATAACATGGGTGAGGTAATAATCCATGTAAGTGAATAAACGTGATAAGGAAGAATAACATGTGAGTCAAAGGGATAACATGATATCATAAAAGCCAAGGTACACGAGTAATAAAATTGATTAATAATATAAAGGAAAAGCTATCATTATATCATATCAATATAGGAAATGTGGTACAAACATTAAACATGAAATAAACATAAGTCAATTATAATCATTTAGACAACATCACATGGTGGAAAGAATCCCATAATTGATTAGGTTCACTCCCCAGTCCCATACATGACGTCTCTTGAGACTAAAACAACACCCATTACATTAGAGGGATATATAATTCTTGGTCCACCCATCACAGAACATTCATGTGCATGAGTATGTTTTCCATATAAGTAATTAAATCATAAGGAAAAAATATAATAATTATTCATGGAATGAAATCGGGTTACAAAATATTTTCTCATATCACATTCAAAAGAGATTTATTAAAGAATGAATTTGAGAAATGATAATAAGGCATGAGTTTACCCAACAAAGTAAGGGAGGGAAATATTGTTATATATGTAAGAGACATATACAAATAATTTCTAATAGGTATATAAAATTAATGGTATTTGATGTTGATTAATAGAAATAATTTTAAAAATATTAAAAAAATCTTTACGAAAATAACCTTTTAAATTTTAAAATATTCATTAAAAATCTAGAAATTCCAATAATATCGTGGAAATAATTTCCATTTAAAATAACCTCTGAAACATATAGAATAATCCTAAAATAATTGAGTGGTCAATTAAATGATTAATTTAATACATTTAGTTTAATTTAAACTTACATTCCTTTCTCACTGTTGTAAAAATGATAAAAAATTCCTCATATGGAGAACAACAAGAAGATTTATTTAAAACAATTTTTTAAAAATTCAAAAATGGGAGAAAAAAATTAATAAATCCTTTTTATAATTTTAATACTATTATTAATGTCATTTTTAGAAATCAGAGATACTGAAAAAAAGGATTTTCGATCGAAAAAGGGAAATGAAGTCAACTTTTATAAATAACAATTCTCAATCATTTTAAGTAAAAAGAGAGTAAATGGTAATAATAGAAAAAAACTTTCATTAATTCGAATAGGATAGTGAAATTAAATGGTTTTATTCAATAATGATCAAATAATTTCTTGTAATTTAAATCTAACCATAAATATTTTTTATTAAAATGGGATTGTATCATAAACCCCTACCAATTTGGTAATTATTTAATCACAAATTTTAATGAATTACACAGATGAATTGTATATTAAAATACCATTATGTATCAATAAATCATGATATAATATATAATGTGTAATTATAAAATCCACTTAAAAGAAATTTAGTGCCTAAAACAACATGTGTATGGAAGAAGGATGTTTCGAGACAAAACCCTTACAATGATAATAAAATTAAAGTGATAATTAATCAATAAATTTATTATATATAAGAAATGTAAATAAAAAAATAATTATTAAACAAAAATCAAATAATTTCTATTTTACACATAATATTGACATAATATAATCATCGAATAAGTGATATAACCTAATGAAATAAAATTTATTTATGGAATATTTACCACTTGGTAAGTATTAAGTTAAAACCCATTGTATGAAATAATTTAAAATGGAACTTAAATTTAAATGAAATAGGAAGTATTAATTATATAACATTTAATGTGTATTATATATGATATGTAAATAAATTAAGTTAATAACAATATAATATGCCTCAATGAAAGAAAAATGAGAAGAAAATCTCTTACATTGAGTCCAGGTTTTTCTATATGTGTATTTTATGTTATACATGACAAAATTATCAAATTATTTATTTTATTAATAAAATTTTACTTGTTTAACCCCTTAAACTTAATCCATTTACTTTATTTATTATAATTATGTTTTTTATTACATAATCTATTATGTCCACATTGGGTGTTTTGAGGACGCTTAGTTCATAATTTCAAAATGGAATCAGTTTGATGACGATGGTTAAGGGGGTCATTATTAAATCAAATCCATGAAAATAATAAGGAAATAATTATAATACTTATACCTAAATTATAAAATAAAAAAATAACCATGAATCATGATTATGATAAATAAACCACGTTACAATACTGGAGATCGTATATCATGGGTACGCATGTGTAACATTTACATTTTTAAAATTTCATATTGTATAGAAGTTAAGTGTAAAATTTTATTTAAAAAATTATAATAATATCATAAATATCATATTATATATTTAAATACCGTTACATATACTATCTATACAATGTTGTAAAAATGATATCTATTCGCAAGGTGGTAGTCCATCATACACACAAAAGATTTTATCACTTTTCCATTAATGGTAGTGTAAGAATGTATATGATATATTATATTTATAGAATGGTTAATAATAAATGAATAGTATATATAAATATTAAATCCAATTTCATGAATAGATCATAGAGGTGATGATGGAAACAAATTACATTGTTTAGCAAGGAAGTTATTCATTATATGCATTAATGACAGTTTCATTTCCCATTTATTAGAATAAATGATGGTTGAATATTACGTAATCAATATAATAAAATATAAGTTAATAATATTATGGGTGTTTCTATACTATAATTTTAAATACATAATTATATTTGGAAAAGGAATAAGAAAAATTAAATAGCTCGGTGAAGATAATTACATTTTCATTGAGGAACCTCATTTGGATAACTTATTAAGGACCCTAAAGTTAGTATTATGGAAATAATTGAAGAACTAGAATGTGACTCAAAATTTTTGGGAGATATTTTTTTTGGATTTGGACATGAAAAATAACTTGAGAGGTGTCCATAACTGAGGCAGGGGGTGTCCTTTTATAATTGAGGAGGATTTTCATTCTTGTAAATTACCAAAACTATTCAATAATGAGAAGTCACTTTCAAGGAAAGTGCATATAAAATTGAAAAATAAATAATTGGATGAGGTATGATGCAGATAAAAATAAATAAAATTTAAATTAAACATGTTTTAAACATATTATTTCACTTAACTCTTAGCCAACTGACTTTAACCAATCTAATTATTTACCTTGATAATTTTTTATTTACTATATTTGCAATTAACTATAACCAAAAAATAAGTTGAACTTATTATATAATATAAATTATGATTATTTCAAATATAGAATCCATTTTATCAAAATACATTTCTAGAATATTCTTAATTTAATTTAAAATAAAATTCATAGGCGTGTCCAAAAACAGGTTTTCTTGAAATGAATTTTGAAAGAATGAGATAATCTTATAATAACTATATGAAATTTAGCCATTATAAAAATTAATATAAATTACTATTTTTAGATTTATAATAAATAAATTTCTTTTAAATAATTTATAATTTGGATATATTTTAATTAATTAATTTGGAGGAGTATTATGAACATTAAAACTATTTTCAGAAAATTTAAATTTTTAAGCCTAAGAAAAATATATACTAAAATCAATCATAGATATGATTTAAAAGTAATAAATTAGATTAAAAATAATTATATAATATTTATTTTAGTTTAAAATTAAATTAAAATAATAATTATACACATAAATTACTTTATATATTAAAATAAATGATAATTCAAAAAATTGTTTTTTCACTATTCACTAAAAGTCAAACTTTTCCAAAAAGTCCAAAAAATTCAAGATAAGTTAATATTGATATTATAATTTCATGTTTTTATTTTATTTATTAAAATTAAATTCAAAAAAAAAATTAAAAAATTATTATAACATTTTATCACAAAATTAAAAAACCCCTTTTCAAGGAAACATATTTTTTATAGAAAAAAATATCATTCCTAAACTTAAGTGCCTTTTAGTTAATAATTTGTAAATTTTTTTATATTTTAGTAGAAAATTATATATATTTCATTAATTTAGTAATACTATTAATACCTGCCAAATTAATTACTAGTTTATATGAGTCACGTATAAATAATAATATTTTAATATTATTTCTCTATTTGTTAAAAATCCATGTTTTTTATTGAATAAGATATCCAGAATAGTGTCATTTTAAAATTTAATGATTTTATAGGGTACCCATTATTGCTCATTAGGTACCTGTTGATCATATTGGGTATTTAGTGAAGGGAATTGAAAAATGAGTGGCCCCTTGATAGAGAAAATATTTTAAATTAATTTATATTGAATATAATTGTTTTAAACCCACAAAAGTTTTCCGCTATGATGAATTGTTTCATTTTTATGATATTGGTGTTATTTTGAGGTGAATAGTAAAAATTGGCCATTTTGGTTTTTTAACAGTTTTAAATTATTTCTGTAGTTTGGCTATAAAATTATCTACACTAATCCAATTTTCAAAATGCTTTCTTTTCTAGATTCTACACATCCAAGGATTCATATTCTATTTTTAGACTAAAAGATGAATCGGCCATATGGAAGCTCCAAAGAAGCTCACAAGTTGGCTCAAGAAAACTGTTTACAGATCTGCCTAGTTTTGGTGAGGGCTCCATAACTCATCCATGGTTGGCCCAAATGTTCTGACATTCGGTGGGTGGACGTGCAAGGAGTTTTGGAGCATCTTTTATGAAGGAAGGGCTACGTGAATTGGCCGTTTATGGGGTCATTAAGTCATCCCATTCCTTCCGGGACACCAAGAAGAAGATATTTTTGGCTTTCTTTTTTATTTCTTTTCTTTTTCATAGTTTTATAATGCCTTCTTCTTCCCCATTCATCTTGATTAGCCTTACCATGGTGGGGTAAACTTTTTGAGTGATTGGGGGAAGGATTGGTTTTCTACATTATAATGCTTGAGTTCTTGGATGCAATTGAATAAATTTCTTTCTACTTCAAAGTTGTTTTCAATTTCTTATAGAGGATTTTATTATCAAGTGCGATCATTCTTGAATATAAATCCTGTTATTGATTTTTTCCTTGGTAAAATAATCATAATCACCCTCCATTATTTTTTTGTTTATATAGGATGGAATAAACCAAGAATTAGTGGTGAAGTACTCGATGATCGTCAGTACGTGTAAAAGGTGTAGTGAATGTTCTTGATTGTTTTGTATAAACAAAACCTGATCGGGTATTGCCCATTTCAATTAAGGATATTCGATACAACTATTTATACATGGAAGGAGAGTTGACTAAACTGAGAACTTGGTAAGGTTTTTTCTCACAATAATAATTTCACCAAGGAAGTGAGAGGAAATGATTGTGGAGACTCACTTTAATCAACAAAGAATAAGTGGTTTGAATTAAATTGAACAAGGATAGCATTACAATTAGGAAACCAAACCCGACCAAATCACCCTTTTTAATATCATAGTTTTTCAATCATTTTAATTTTAAATTTCATTAAAATAACACAACATTGTTACCCTCATTTTAAAGTTACAACCCATTTTTTCTGCACTCCTCTTCGGGAGACATCCTAGGTAAACCCCATTACTACATTTTAACAAAGGAAATAATTATTTTTCCATGCCCTACGACAGGCGTGCATTAAACATGGCATCGTTTCCAGGGAGGTAGTGACACAAACTAATTATAAACATTTTAATTTTTCAATTAAAAAAAATTAAAAAAAAATCTTTTGCCATGTTGTTTTTAAATGATTATTTCTTTAATTCATGGAACAATTACCCACCAGTGCGAGAACCAATTATTGAATCGCCTTGGTCTATAGAGTATGAAGTGTCATTCTTGGCTAAACAAATTCGGGGAGCTCGAATCCAAATCATAACAGAGGATTAATTCGAGGATCTCATTGAAAACCATAAAGAGAACCTAGAATACCTAGTGTAGGAGGGTTTGGTAAGAGAATTAGTTGAAATTCAGGAGTATTTTCCAGAAATTTATTAAGAAGTGTTCAAAGTACAACATCAAGAAGAAGAAGTCTACAAGGATGTTGAAGCCCAATTTTAAATAATTAGTCAAACAGTTCAAAACCTAGAGACCTAAATATAGTGGATAACAGAACAAGTACATGCATCCCAGGATCAAAAACTGGAGCCTGAAAAAGAACCATAACAAGAAAAATTTATGGAGGAAGTAGCCCCAAAAATCCTTCATTTTGAAGAACCCATGGATGCATTGATGGAATTAAAAGAAGATCTATTGAGCCCATATCAATCAATGTTAGAGGAGATTGATGAAGAAGATTTAGCAATTTAAATACATATGGGAGATCAAAAATATCTGGATAACTTCTGGAATGAGTGTGAGGAACTTCTTGAGCCAACTATTCCTCATAATCTAGATGATTCAACAACATTGAAGGAAGAAACCAACCAAGAAGTGGAATTTGAAGAGAAGATAAAGGAGTCTGACTACCTACCTCTATCTAGGGAAATTCAACTCAAAGAAGCACCTCCAGTTGAAGAATCAATTGAATCCAAACAAGACCAAAGAGTCAATCTTTTCATAAACTCATTATCTTTTGATTTTGTTGAAACTAAATTGAGTATTAAATCCCCTTCTTTTAATTTTTAAGATTCATCCAACACATGTATTTCCATGGAGGAAGACGATGAAAAAGGATATTCATCCATGGAGGAACATCTAGAGCTCCCCAAACCTGTTGAATATTTAATAGAGGGAGTACATGAGAAGATCAAAGTGATTTTTCTGGAGGAAAATTAGACACAATATACTTACTTTAAAAGGGAAGAATTTGATATTGATTCTTCATGCTTTAATTTTATTCAAATAGAATTAAACTCTAACATTGCGTTTGAATTTTCCAAAGATGTATCATACCTTCAGCAACCACTGGAGAATAAAGAAGATGTTGTTCATGAGGAACACAAGAAAGAGGAGGACTCATTCATTATCCTAACCCCACCACGAATGTTTTATCTCATTACAATGAGGGTGGACTTGGTGCATTTTATCGATAGAGTCCACAAGAAAAATGAAGAAGTTCATCTGGGAAAAAAGGACTATGTTGGTTGATGAGCAAGAAACTTCACCCACCATCAGATTGGGGATAACTGATTAGAACTGCCCCTATGGAGGCAGTCAAAACCCAGGGCTCACTTGGGGGATTAAAACAAGTTCTATCCTTCTATTCTCATCATATTTCTACTTTTTTTCTTTTAATAAATATCTTATGTTTTATTTTATTTTTAGGTTTTCAGAGTGCAACACTTAGGAGATTAACTCAATGTTGCACTGTGAATAAATTTGGTTGTACCTATCCTTCACACTTTCTTGGTATTGTGATTCATTTTAAAATTGGATTACATATTAAATCAACATGAATTTATTGAAGAAACTGCATCATTTAAGTGTGGGAGAGGGAACCTTTGTAGTTTTGGATTTTCATTTTGGGTTTTTTTTCAAATAAAATTTAAAAAAAGAAATTTTTTTTGTGTTTCAAATTTTTTTTGTGTT
Organism: Viscum album; assembly: GCA_963277665.1. NCBI lineage: Eukaryota > Viridiplantae > Streptophyta > Magnoliopsida > Santalales > Viscaceae > Viscum > Viscum album. The sequence goes on from OY728137.1 coordinate 1,655,611,821, forward strand.
TCAAATTTTTTGTGTGTTTATTTTTCAGTTTTTAGTGTGTTTTTGAAACTTTTGAGTTGAAATGATTATCATTTCCATTTTTGAAACCCATGTCAGTGATTAAACCATTATATTCCATGAAACTGAGCATAAATAAATTCTCAAACAACTTTGTTTAAAGTTCAAATATTTTGGAATTTCATGAAAAGTACACTGATTTTTGAATCCCATGCCATATTTCACTTTCTATATAATTGAAATCACTTTATTGTGATGCTTCTAAACCTTTTTTGTCATATTCTTTTCATTCGCCTCATTTCTTGAGAGAACTAAACCATGCATGCTTTAACCATGCTTGCCTTAACCAGAATTTGATTTATTCCTTCCAAGACTTTAGGGTTATGGGTACGCGTGTTTTAAATGATTGGGGCATTTATTTAGTTTGAAGCCCCCTTTTCAAAATAATACTTTTCATTATGGACCACCTTTACATTTATCCTTCATTTTATCCCCTACTATCCATGAATTACCTGTTAGGTTAGCCACATTACAAGCCAATTTTCCCCATCCTACCTGCTCTTGAAGTGAAATTGCATGATTTAGTTGAACTTAAGTGTGGGGGAAGATGTCTTGGGGTGTGCTAACTCATTTGGTGACACTTTTGGAGGAATTTAAAATTTTGAAGAACTGATCTTCCTACTGAATATTTCATTTTGTTAAAAGTTGTGCCTTTCTGGATCTTTCATGATAAGAGAAGCTTTGCCTTTCTGGATCTTCCGATCTAAAAAAAAGAAAGTTGTTCCTATTCAGAGCTTTCAAGAAAAATCATGTTTGAAAATATTGAAATTTTTTCTGCTGAAATCTTGAGCAGATTGAATGATGATGGAAGCAAGTTTCTATAAGGGGGAACATAAGGAGACCATACTTGAGTGAAAATTATAATCTTTCAATTTTTCTTCAAAAAGAGCCAAGACCTCCTTTTTCGGCCTCAGAATTTTTAACCTCTAAATCCTACCAACCAGAAGCCACAGAACAACCCTGAAAAGTCCTCTTGAGAAACACATGTCCTTGACTCACATTGGGTGTATAATTAGTAATTTATCAAGCCTATGGTGACTCTTGTGTGAGTTTGGATAAGAAAAGCCTTGTTCAGCATTTACAATTGTGATATGAGAGAAAATTCATGCGAGGTAGGTTTTTTGTGTGCATGGGATAAGAAATGAAGTGGAAATATATTAAAATCTAAAATATAGAACTTGAAATAATTTAATTTTTGATAAGGCATGATATCTTTTTGTTTCTTGGAATTAATTTGGTAGATCTCATTGATATGTGGTTTGGATTTGATTTGCTTTGATTTTTACTTATCCAGGAGTCCAAGTGCTAAGTATGGGGGAATTTATTGAGAAAATATTTTAAATTAATTTATATTGAATATCATTGGTTTAAACCCACAAAAGTTTTCCTCTAAGATTAATTGTTTCATTTTTTTGATATTGGTGTTATTTGGAGCTAAATAGTAAAAATTGCCATTTTGGATTTTTAACAGTTTTAAATTATTTCTATAGTTTGAACATACCATTATCTACACTAATCGAAATTGAAAAATTCGTTCTTTTCCAACTTTTACACATCCAGGGCTTCATTTTCTATTTTTAGACTAAAAGCTGAATCGGCCGTATGGAAGCTCCAAAGAAGATCACAAGTTGGCTCAAGAAAACTGTTTGTAGTTCTGCCTAGTTTTGATGTGGACTCTATAACTCATCCATGGTGGGACCAAATGTTGTGAAATTCGGTGGGTGGACGCGCAAGGAGTATTAGATCATATTTTATAACGGAAGGGCCACGTGAATGGGCCATTTATGGGGTTATTAAATCATCCCATTCCTTTCGGGACACAAGGAAGAATTTCCTTTAGGCTTTCTTTTTTATTTCATTTCTTTTTCATAGTTTTATAATTCCTTCTTCTTCCCCATTCATCTCGATTACCCTTACCATGGTAGAGTAAAATTTTGGAGTGATTGGGGAAGGGTTGGTTTTATACATTGTAATGCTTGAGTTATTGGACGCAATTGAATAAATTTCTTTCTTCTTCAAAGTTGTTTTCAATTTCTTATAGAATATTTTCTTATCAAGTGTGATCATTCTTGAATATTAATTCCGTTATTGATTTTTTCCTTGGTAAAATAATCATAATCTCCCTCCACTAATTTTTTGATTATATACGATGGAATAAACCAGGAATTAGTGGTGAAGTACTCGACGATCATTAGTACGTGTAAAAGGTGTAGTGAATGTCCTTGATTGTTTGGGATAAACAAAACCCGGTCGGGTATTTCCCATTTCAATTAAGGATATTCAATACAACTATTTATACATGGAAGGAGAGTTGACCAAACTGAGATCTTGGTAAGGTTTTATCTCACAATAATAATTTCATCAAGGAAGTGAGAGGAATCGATTGTGGAGACTCACTTTAATCAACAAAGAATAAGAGGTTTGAATTGAATTGAACAAGGATAGCATTACAATTAGGAAACCGACCAAAAACTAATCACCCTTTTTAATATCATAGTTTTTCAATCATTTTAATTTCAAATTTCATTTCAAAACCACAACATTTTTACCCTCTTTTTAAAGTGACAACCCGTTTTGTGTGCACTTTTCTTCGGGAGACATCCTAGGTAAACCACATTACTACATTTTAAATTAGTAAATAATTGTTTTTGCATGCCCTAGGATAGGCATGTGTCACCCATATAGAAAGATAACCCCTCTTTTCATTCTGCTGAGTATCTAGGACAAGAAAACTTGGTACCTGATGGATGATACCAACCACCCATCTTCTTTTCGTCCTCCAAAAAAAATTAATATATTGATTTGAGGGTTGATCCAGAAAAATGAATTGCTCAGAAAATTTAATACGCCACTTAATAGAGTATACAAACTTCCTTTCCACAATATTGGAAAAAAATCCAAATTCACTGATCTATTGGGAAATCAATGATTTGGATCGCAACCTAGTTCATCAATGCTAAAATCTATGAGTCTTTAAAAAAAAATCATCATAATTATTCTCAAACATAATATCCTATGGAGATAATTTTATTATAAATATAAAACAACTATGGTCATAAATTCTTCTATAAGTCACTATGTTATACCTTTAATATAAAATCACATTCCTAATGTATAACTACAAAACCAAAGAACACTATTTACTAAAGGTCTCATTACATGAGTGCCAAGAATTTTTAAAATCAATTCATGACCATCTTCACTTTATAGATGTCATTTTGGTCAATCCTGACAATTAATGATCTTAAATCCAAAATTCACTCACCCAAGTACCCCATGCACAACCAAAAACAAATATAAAAAATATTTTACCAGAATACCCATCCATCCCAATCATTTAATAACTAATAGTTTATCATAACATAAATAATAAAAAATCATCAACCAATCTATCTATAGTGTTATAGTGTTCCCCACTATAAAGACCTCCCACCAATGGCTGAACCTAACTAATTGTTATCCCCATAATAGGAATGACCTATTAAAAATACCTCATAAATGGTCCAATATATGAAACTACTAAAACATATATCACATTACATGAGAGTAATACTAAATATTACATTCAATATACAAAACATATGACTTACTTAAACTAGTTACTAGACACCCACTGAACATACAACTAAAACACTCATCCACTATGTTTCAACTCACTAAAAATCAAGAAAACCTATTTTACGCTAGTTAATTATTCAAAACTATATCAAAACCCTTTTTGTTTTTTAAAATTAATTGGAGTTTCTAAAATCCACTTGTAATCTATGAGTATTCAACATACCCCATGATATATGGTCCCACATGTATTTTTTTTAAATCCATTTATCTTTTAAAAACCATTTGTAAATTTATTAAAATAAAAAACATTATCTGTAGATTTTCTAAAAACCAATAGATCTAAAAAAATATAAATTTCTCTTTCTACCACATGAGTTTCCATTGAATGTGGTTTATTTATCAAAATTCGTGAAACCTATAAACTATTTTCCATTTAAGGATGAAAAAACACAATAAATAAACAAGAATAAATCCCCTAATATCCATATTAATCTAATTACCCAAAATAATAACTTTTATAAGACATTATATAAATTTAATTTTCTTCAATTAATAACGGATATCGATAAATCAACTTGTTAAAGAAAACCACATATAAGAACTTGTATCAGACTAAAATATTGATGTCATCATGAGATATAAACAACATACTGACAACAAGTTGAACCCTATAATTCCTTTTGAGCCTCATCCATCCCACATTGAGATTTTATATTAGAAAAACCTCATTCAATCTAGAGTTCCTAATCATGAACATTGGACATCAATTTCTAATTTATTCTTTGACCAAATCCATACTGGCATAATATTACTCTATCTTACCTTCTAGTTCATTAACACCTATATATTCCTCTCAATAACACAAAAAAAATCCAAAACATGATATGATACCACTTTTTAATGCCCACCCCCATATCAATTGAATGAAACTTTAGTAGTATTTCTAGATGACCTCGGGTGTGTCTCCCCCCCATTTTTTAGGGATGCTGACTAGTATTGGGGTCATAATACTATGGTGGGGATATTATTCCATAAAAATAATTTTTTTGGGATCATGAAAAAATCTATTGAAAATTTTCCATCACCCTTCCATGTGGTGGAGAAAACCAAAACCTATAAAAAATAAATTGGTCTCTAGGAGGTTCCCCACAATCTGGAATATAAAGAAATAAGTAGTTTATACAATAATTCACAACATAATAAAGAAAAAATATAAGCTTTGTATAGTAGTTAAGAAATAAATAAATAGTGTTCACACTTCATAATAAAGATGTAATAAAATGATATAAAAGTAATTGTACAATGACTATCAACCGAAATAACATGAATATCCATGCAAAACCCTTAGTCTCCTAAAATTGTTAAACTTGAACCATGTGTCATGCTCCAATAGATAACTATTTATAAAAGATAACATAAATATCTACAAATGTGCATCTAAACCCATGAAGTTTACATAGTTATGGGTGAGTCTAATGACCCATTAGGATTCCCCATGAAACACCCCATGATTTTAGTATGTGTTTATATTTAAATAAATTTGGTGTATTATAATATCTTTTAATAAATGGAAAAAATAATTATGATGAACCATTATATATATTTTTGAGATAAAATACTAAAATAAAAGAAAATATTAATAAATTATGTTAATGTAATATGAAACATCATTAATAAAAATATAGGAGGAATAAAATCACAACTAATGAAAAACACCAATAACCTGAAATACTTATCCTTGGGGTTGGTAATTAAAATCGTAACATTTATTATAACTATAAACAAAATTACATATACAATTAAATTTTTAGAATGAAGTAAATAAATAGGATGAATGGTTTTAGAGATGTTTGTACTTTTATATATATGAACATAATATGAATGTTATTGTCATTGCACATATATCTAATTGATATATAATCATTGGATATATAGGAAATTGAAATATTGTCATTGTATATAATTTTTTTTAATAGGTATATTGATGTTTTGTATTTATTGGTAAAATTTTAAAAAATGACCTAATTCACAATTTGGAACAAAATAAAATGATTATAATAAATTAAAATAATTTTTGATAAAAATATGTATTTTTATTCATTATATTTTGTTTTTAAAGTGTAATATAATGTGTTCAAGAAAATATTATTATACTTAAGGATTGATAAAATACATTGTTCAAAAGATAACTAATGGTATGTGATTAGATTCATTTAATATTTAATGGGGATGATTTTTAAGGAACACTTTTTCATTGTTTGTGGTATTTTAAATTCGTTATTAAATTGATCACTTTTAACGAATGATTTAAATTTATATTTATATATATATATATATATTCAAATAAATTACTCTTTATATAATTATTAATATTTGGTATGGAATAATAAGAAATATGTTCTTGGCCATAAAAAATATACTTTTTCTAAAAAATATATTATTGGGTCATACATTTATTATTTTAAAACTAATTTTTATCAAATATAGAAATTGAATACAATAAAATTAATTTCATATTTTCATTTAGAACATCTTAATTATGTAATATGACAAATTACATTTTTATCCATAAAAATAACTAATGAGGGTAAAAATTTGTCACTACAGTCAAGGGTAGAGTAAGGTAAAAGGGTTTAAATAAGTGTTAAATACCTAAAATATAAAAATCCATTATTTATAAATGGATTTATAATTGAATAATCAATATAAAATTATCCATTATCTATTATGTTTTCATTTGTTTAAACTTTTTTTTAATAAAAATTAAAACCTTATACATTAATTAATGAGTATATGAGAAAATACCGATCAAGGTCGCCTAAAAAAGGACCCGTACTCTACCCATGTAAACCAATAAAATTCCTTAGGATTTAACCTGACTACATATAAAAATTATCCCCATAAAATTTCAATAACACATTTTTTTATCCTTGATCATAAGGAGAAGTTTCAAATCCTTCATTTCCAAGAGGCTCTCTAAGAGAAGATTAAAGTCTTCAATGTATATGTTATATTCTACTTACTAATTATTCTTATTCTTCTTCATAAAACTTCTTGATTTTTATTTATCACTTTTAGAAAATGTTTTTGAGAACATTATTCTTCTATAAAAGTAAAATTAATACCATTCAATAACCTATTCTTACTCATTATATCATTATAACATGCTCTTATTTCTCTTGGTTTTACCACCAACTTTAAAGATGTTATAATATTTTAATCATTAATGAAAAATAAAAAATAAAAAATGGTAAAAATATAAAATAATGAATATTTAAATGATTTCATCATTATGAAATATTTATATATATAATTATATTTATTAATAAAATAAATTCGTTTTATTGAATCAAAATTCACATAAAAGGATATTTTTAAGCATTCCAGGTGAACTATCACCATATGTTTTATGAATTGTCAATTAGAATCTTTAATTTTGTCAAAACAATATAGCACACATTAACAAATAATATTTTGGTTAGGAGCCTATGGTCATGGAACTAGTAATGGAACCTCCAAACAGAATCATGCGTGGAAAATAGAACAGTTAATACCCGACTATTAATATTAAAAATAAAATAAAATATATGTGTAATAATGAATTATAAATCATTGGTATTATGTAAAGTAAATATTAATAAGGTTCTCATTGATATTAATAATTAAATTAAATTTATTATATATTGAGTAATAATGCATCTGACCAAGCCGAAGTCCAAGGTAAGGGTTTCTTTTTCCAATGTAAATTTTAAATCGTGATTTTCTACGTTTAAAGTCATATTCAGAAAAAAAAAATTATTGGTTTTTACCTATAAATAACCATCTATTTTCTTCTTATGTGGTTAAATCTTGGTTTTCCTTTTTTTATATAATTTCACTTCATTTTCCTAATGATTCAACTGAAAATATTATTTTTATTGGAGCCAACATTATAGAATATTTTTTACCATGTATCTTCCTCCACCATGTTAATATTCATTATATTGTTATATATATATATATGATTTCTTAAGGTTATTTTATATATTACTAGAATTTATTTTAAAAAAATAATGAAAAGGAATTTCATTTTATTGTTTTCTACACATGACATTTTTTAATTTGACTATAAAAAAAGTATCAAAAATTTATTTTTAATTACTTCCACATAATCTCATTTCCCTGACGTATTCATTAATTTTTATTCAAAATTTTCATTTACATGTTTTGTAATTTTTCAGTTTAAATTCTATTCTCACTAATTTATTAAATATTTCATTTGAAATAAATTTTATTAAAACCATAAAGGAAATTTATTCTTTTTTTCAAAGTAATATTATAATTCTATTATAAATGTGTATTTCAGATATTTCAATATATCTTACTATATCTTGTACTTTATAGATTATATTATCTAATGCTATCATCCTCTATCTTACTTTTTAGGGATTATAATCATGTATTATTAATATTTTCACAAAAAAAATTTCTTTTCAATATATTAATTAATGTTATAACAGAAATATTGATTTTTTCCAGTTCATATGTTATAGATATGCATGGTTTTAATTATGTCACTGGTTTTTATAGAATTATATATCCCTGTAATGCATTATATAATGTATTCTATATTATTATATGACATGAAATGAATTGGGGGTCACCCTAATATACTAATGTTTAATTGGAATTGGGAGTGAACCCAATCCAATTAATATTTTTTCCCACAATCTCATGAAGGTATTTGTAGTGAGAATTGAAGAAATAAAACATATTCGATTATTATTTTTGTGTTACACTCTTATACCATATTATCATGCTTCCTTTATGTTTCCATGGCTCATTATTATTAGCTCACATTACTACAATCCAATGGTTTATGTCTTATATTTTCCAAAAAACCTTAGGTCATAACTAATGATTTATTATCTAAGTTTTTTTGGGTATGGTTAGATGATGTTTCTTATATACACAATTATTATATTATCATACCCATATTATCATCATATATTTTCTTATGATCTTTGGCTGATATTTATTATGTTACACTGACCGAGAATCTGTTATCACACTTTCTTATGTTTATATTCATCTTATTATGAGGAATGGTATTATGTATCATATGTCTAAGAAGGGTTTCATGTGTGATGAATATATGTGGGATATGTTTTAAAATAATCTATTTAGGTATATAGTTTCTAATTATACTAAGCCAAAGGTTTTTTTTGTTTGTGTGTATTATTATGATATTTAAAGAATATACGTGTTAAATGAAATAATATATATGTACGTTATGGTTGGGTCATCTCAGTTGGTATCAAAGTGTTGTTTAGTTATTTTTGGGGAGAAGGTTATGAAGAATAAGATGGTAGAATATATTATAACCTATGTTGAACTAAAAGTGATGTATGGTGAATCTATGATTTTATATGTTCAAATGAATATGTAATAATTTATTGAATATTAGGAATAATTTTCTTTATCATATGATTATTTACTAATATAATTTTTTTATCACACTCACACTACCCTTTTTGGTGTTAGAAAATAAACAAAATAAAGAGGAACATATTTGACAAAAAGTGCGATGGACCATGAAATTATTATTTTAATGAGAAATCAAATGTCCTAGTATTTGGAATGAAACATTTCATGGCTATGATCACCCAACACTCTGAATATAGGATAGTAGCATGAATCAAGTTGAAATCAAAAATTCCTACAGAAAAAAATCTCCATAGAGTCCTTTAAATGGAACTTTATACCCTCCTTTAGTGGATATTCTATATATTATTTTTTATCAATGGATGAATATGATAGAAAATATATTTTATGTTCTCCAATGCTTGGAGAACGAAAATTTAGTTTTGGTTGTTCATTGTTTAGAAGGTGATATTGGTCAATAGTGGATCTTAATAATGAACAAAAGCCGATAGGAAGAAAATGAGTCCATGGAATGATATTATTTTTGTAACACCCAGATATTTAGTGTATTTATTTTCTAATTTAATTAACTTCTTTTATAGATTTCATTACAAGAAAAAATTGGTTTTAAAAAACTACCAAATAATATTAATATAATTATAAAATACATAAATATGATAACTGAGTTGTTAAAAATGGATGTATGAATAAGAATAACTACATTTTAAAATTTAAATATAATTTTTTATATAATGAAATCGTATTGAAAAAAACACTAAATGTTTATTAAATCCTTTACATGTTTTGGAAATTACATTTTTTTTAAAATATGTTTTTTATTTATTGTTATGAATTTTTTTGACTATTTTAGAAATTTTATTTGGAAAAATAATATTAATTATTGAAATATGCATGTAAAAATTATCATTGAGTTATTTTTTTTGAGATTTAACCTCAAAGATTTATTTTTATATAAATATTAGAAAATTCATATTTATTAAAAATTTATTTTTCATTTTATGAATTTTAAAAATTTATTTTATTATAAGATGGTTTTAATAGTATAATTTTTCAAATTATATTTTTAATAATACAATTTATTTCATTGGAGTCAATCTCATGTAGAATTTTTATATTAAAACTTTTTACACTTTTTAAAATCTTTCTTTGGAAATTGATTTTTAAGTGATGTTTACTGGTTTAATATTAAATTCAGTTATACAAATTAAATGAATTGAATCTAGGAAAATGGATTCCATTTTTAGAATAAGAAAAATTTATATTATATAATAAGTTCAACATATTATTCTTGTCATAATGAATAGTGAAAATAGAAAAAATTAATTATCAAACTTTGGGTTAAAAAGTATTTAGTAGGGGTTCAACTAAAAAGATAAGTGTTAAAATAACCTAAAATATCATCCAATTACTATTGGATTGAAATATTTAAAATTTATCACATCTATGAATTTATAATGATAAATTTTTTATATTTTTTTGAATGTAAATAACATGGGTAAAAAATTTTAATTTCCGAAATTTCAATTGTTCCCTCTCCTACACATATAAAAGGCCGCCCACTCTACTCTTTTCTATAAAATATAAAATCCGTTTGTATTGGAAAATACCTTCCAAAATTAATTTATTACTTCCCTAACCACATTTTATAGGCCTTAGTTTGATTAGGAACCCCTCCTAATAAATATTTAGGTATAAATCAAGAGAGGTTTTATGTAGAATATCTAAAACTATTAAACATGTGTTTTTGTTATATTAATTCTTAAAAATCCATTAAATATTAATAAACAATGATGATATAATAAAAAACTATCTACCATATACTTATATTTTATTATTTTAATGTAATAACCTATATCCATCCATTATTCTATGTAATTGGCAATTGAATCATTGATCTTGTGTACAAGAAACTTCCGCCACACTGACTAATGCAATTCATTTTCCATCTATATCTCTCACAACTAGATGTAATAATGGATATAATATTTATATATGATATTTATGTTATTATTTTACTTATTTAATTATAATAAAATATACACCTTCTAACCTTCCAATCTGTTGGAAAATGATAAGAGCGCTTGAGTGTACGTGTTCACTACCACATCCACAAAGTGATGTGATACATTTTTCATTTTATATTTACATGGGAGATAATAAGGATAGATAAATGAATATATATTATATTTAATAGATAAAAAATAATTTATTTAAGGTGAATTAATATTTACCTTTCTTTCATTTCATTCATCGAGGAAATGGAAACAATATTCATACGTACGTATGACGTTTCATCTCTTTAATGTGTGTAATTAATTTTTTATATCTAACCATTATGGATTATAGATGCATGAATGTCACATGGAGTTGAATTTGTTTATATTACCTAATTATAGTATAGTGATTAACCCTAGTTAGTCTCCCGAAGAGAAGTATACACAAAATAATTTTTCACTTATAAATTAGAGGAGAAATGTAGTTTTTTGGGACTGTATGGTTTTGAATGAAATAAAAAACGAAATAAATTAATAAAATTATTCAAATGATATTAGAAACTCGAGTGATTTAAAACTATTTTTTGAGTGGGGGATCAGGACGAGGTTGATTTTCCAATTTCAATGGTATCCTTATTCTATTTAACTCAATCATCCTATGCTAAAATGATTGAAGTGAGATTCAATGATCATTTTATAACACTCACTTGGTAAAATTGTGATGGTGAGAGAAAACCTCAAAAGACATTATTTTAGTATAATATACTTCCTTGGGAAAGGGAGTTTCAATGAATATCCTAAAATGACTGAGGAAATACCTGATCGGGTCTTGTTTATCCCAAATAATCAAGAACATTCACTACCCCTTTTACACGTACTAGCAATTTTTTACTAATTAAAAACAAAACCTGTTATATTCCATAATACATAAAACAAAACCAATCATTTAATAAAGAAAAAATCAATTAAAAATTAATAAACCAAATACGAGCATACTAGATAACGAAAACTGCTATATTAAATTGAAAAGAACACCACATAACAAAGAAAGAAATTTCATTCAATTTAGTCTAATAATTAAATGATTTCAAAATAGAAAACCAACCCTTCCCCATTCACTCAAATGTTTACCCCACCATGTTAAGGGTAATATAGATTAATTAGGAAGAAGAAAGCATTACAAAACTAATAAGAATAAAAGAGAGAAAAGAAAAGAAGAAAAATTGTCCTCTAGAATCTGTCCACAGAATGTTTTCTTCTATTTCATCCACTTAATATCTTGGAATTACACCAAGGGTCCTTATTATAGGAGTCTAAAATTTTAATTTTATACCTTCTCCCCAAATTTCAGGTTAATTTTGTGTTTATTGAGGCTGTTATGTAATAATTAATGATTATGTCTTTTTTTGGATGATTATTCAAGAAATCATCCTCAATGTTTGGCATCCAATAGCCACACTAATGATTTTTTTTTCATGACCCCCTAATTGTCAATATACCCCTCCTAGGATAGAAATGAAGAAATGGATATGATGACCACTCCCCTGAGTTCCACCTCTAGTAGGCCATGAGGTGGAAACTAGCACCAAGGGTATACAAATATCACAAAAATGATATCCATTACCAATTTTTATAGTAAAAATTATCGAAAGATAAGATTTATCAACCTCAAAAAACTCCAAGACATACATAATATAATTCCAAAACCCATCCAAAAATCATTCTAAAAAATAAAACTATTTTAAATGCAATAAACCTCCTATTTAAATACCAAAAGTAAATGTAGGAAACAACACAAGAACTGTCAAGATCCAAGCTAGTAAAGTCCAGCATGGTGTGTGAAATCCTTATTGAAACATGAATACATTTTTATATACATAGTTTGATCATACAAGTATACTTATAAAGAAAACCCAAGTCTCTCATGCACACATGAAAAGAAACATACTAATTCCCCTATGAGAAAACATTAGAACCAAGAAACACAAAAAAGGTTTACTAGACATCCCATCATCAACGAGACATGCACACCAAGCTACCCAAGTAAAGTAAAGTAATAAAGTAAGAACATCGATGATTTGGGAACCCCACACCACTTCCCATTGGTTTTGTTTCTCTTTACTAGTGGAATACATCCTTGTTCTCCCTCCTCTTCCAAAATAACCACATCCCAACCCACTTGCACACACCTGGGCCTCATAGCTAGTATTGTCACCTAGGAAAATAAATCACATCACATCTCACCTACTCACACATGGGCCTCATAGCTAGTCCCATCACTTGGGAAAATGAAGCACATCACATATTTCCTGCACACATCATTTCCTCACTACTGTTCCCATCACTTGGAAAAATGAATTGCATAAAATCCCACTTGCAGACACCTAGGCCTCACAGTTAGTCCCTTCACCCAGGAAAATGAAGCACATCATATCCCACCTGTACACACTTGGGCCTCATAGATAGTTCCTTCACTTGGGAAAACAAAGCACATCACATCCTGCCAGTACACACCTAGTCCTCACAAATAGTCCCATCACATGGTAAAAAAAGAACATCACATCCTACACAAACACAGATGGGTGTCAAACTATATCTCATCATAAATACACCTGAGAAAGCACAAAAAATATCATCTCGAAGACACCTAAGAAAGAATAGCTCACCTACACACAGTTGGTCCTCACAAACCATAGCCTGTCTGAATAATCTTGGGTTATCTCCACCTAGAAAAAGGAGCAGTAAAGAGTGGGTAGTTAGCCACCAATCCTCACACTATGAATTTTGGGAAGGAAACCTTCTCCTTTGTCGATGGGGGTGTTCGGCACATACTGATAAAGAATAGTGGGGTGTATATAGAAGTTACAAGAAAAAATACAAGTATATAAATATATGATATCAGAAAATCATGGCTATCCTATGTGTTCTCAAACAAAAAAAATGTTCTCAACACTTCCAACCTTACTACTACCTATAAATGTGAAACACCACACATCCAACCACACCCAATTCATATTTCCAACCAATTTAATTATCCATTACCATTCTTTATTCACATTTCTATTATTCACTCTGTTATCCAAACCAACCAAATCTCATTCCAAACACTATTAGTAATCTATTTATTCATTTATTCCATTAAAATCAAAAAAATTACCAAGAACATCATATAACGAGAAACATAACCAAAATAAAACATGGAGAAACTCTGTGAGAAGTACCCATACTGACCAAAACAAGTCCCTAAATATAAAACATATACATAAATGCAACATAGAACAACATAATCATAGAACCACTACAAAAAACTTCTCATCCATTCCATAAGAAAACAATTTCTCAACCTGAGATTCCATTACATAGCCATGTTAATGTATCATATATAAGTTCATCCACAACACCGCCCAAACCAACCCACAACATGTATCCTTACATCACAATCAAACCACATCACAAACTAGAGTAAACCTGCATGTCACCACATAGAAACTTCACCTCCCGTTACTCCCACACACACAACCATGACAATCCCACACAACACATCACCCCACACTCCAAAGAATAACAAAATTATGGATTTATAAAGGAATTACATATTTAATTTCACTGGTAATATAATGGGTTATCACAAAAACTAGGTAATATTGGGGAATCTATTTTTTATCCAATTTTACAAGGTTTAAAAATTTATATATATGTGTGTTAAAGATGAACCAAAAAATATAAAATCCATTTTGTATGCAAAAAAATCCACCAACAACCACCAGTTTTAGTAGAGAATTCAGCCCATATAATCACAACATCAAAATAAATATCAATGATGTAAAAAACATACAAACAAAACGCATTTCCCTTTTAAAATTCAATTACCCATTTATTTATCTTTGATTAATTCAGTGTAACAGTATTCCAAGGGGGAAAAAGAAAAACCCATCCTGCATGTTGCATATTAAGAAGAAACAAGGTCAAAATCCTACCTCAAAGGGTGTTAACCTTCTTTTCACCAAAACATATCACAGAATTGTCCTTAAATTACCTATTCATCAAGATCTGTACCTGTCCAAGGAGGTCACAACACCACTACACCAAAAACAACTAAGAGAGAACCCATTTGGAGTCACAGATAATAATACAAGCATGATAAGGAGATATAGAATAAAATGAGACCAAATCGAGGGTGACTACTAGAAGAATGATGGGAGAACATACCTTAGATCACCACATATTTCTAACAAAACGATCACCAAGATGAATGGATAGATGAGGGAGGAAGAGGGTTTTAATAACTATTTAAGTTGGCTAAGGTTCATTCATAATGAGATAGATTGATGTAGTCATCAGATTTAAGAAAAACTAAGTGGCTGTAATGTTTTAAAACATTACAACATTGGGGTATTATACGAAGTGTAATCCCATTTAATGTGATGTAATACCTTGATGTCCACCTACATTGAAAAATGCATCACCTCTCAATTTTTATTTTAGTTTTTAGACCCTAAAGTATTTCTCTTCATGAATCCTTATTTCACATTGGGTAAAAGTCAACACGTCATGAATCACTCTAGGAGAAGCCGAAAAACAAAACTTCACACTGTGAAATCAAGTAACATAATGTGTAACATCCCTGTATTAATATTTTAACAAATAAACTTCTCTAAACTCCCTTCGATCCACCTCTAATAACTTCCAAAGACCAAAACCACAATATAATAGATTAGGAAGGCACATACCATTACATTAGAAACCTTTCAAATGATTCTTAGCCTCAAGAATCCAAAACCAAGCCGAGATGAAAGAGGGGTCAAAATGATCCCAGTGAGATACCTATTAAGGATTTTTCTATACTTGAAACATCTCTAACACCAAAACACTTGAATGTTCAATGATAAACCAACTTGCGTTGTTAGAAATTTCGGTTGGGAACCTCCACATCCAAGAACCCATCCTCTAACATTTTCTAGCCCAAAATACCACAAAACACAACCCACAAGCACAATGATCACGTTGTCTCAACCACACGAATCAAATAATCCAATCAACCATGTCAGAATAAAACCCTTTTTGGGTGGAACTTACTCACCTACTAGGGATTAATCGAATCACAATTAAATGCATCTTGATTAAAAATCTGGTCTTCCCCTTTTCCCATGTCGTTAATTTATCTCAAATTGCAGCAAAAAAATATCAATTCAATGGAAACAACTCATTTGGTATGAAATAAGGTTAATACAACACATCCCAAAGAGAAATATAGCAAGGAAAACTCAAAACAACCGTAAGAAATATGCACGCAACTACGTTTCCCACTCCTAAGTACTATCCACTAGGACACTATGCCTCCACCATACGTGAACCAAATGAATGGTTTATCTACACAGAACCTTCTCTTGATGATTCTGGATCTCTAATGGCCCTCCACATACGTTTCATCATCCCCTATATCAAACTCTCCCTATCCAATGACATGGGAGTCACCATGAAGATATCGATGGGGTTCAAATATGTAGAAGATAATGTAGATCCTCTCTTACTCAGGTGGAATCACCGACTAGTATTCCACCTCACCAACACTACCCAACACCTCGAAGGGTCTAATAAACCTGGGAGAAGTCTTACTCCCTCAACCAAACCTCTACAGCCCATGTCGAGGAAAAACATTCAACAAAACATGGTCCCCATCATCGAACTCCAAGGGCCTTCTCCTGTGATCAACATCTGACTTCTACCAGTACTATACTTCCATCATCCTCTCTCATATATGATGATCCTTGTCTACCATGCTATGCACTACCTCAGGATGAGGAGCAGTTGTCTCCCCAACCTCTATCTAGCACAAAGGTGAACAAAACTGTCTTCCATAAAAGGATTTAAATGGAGCCTTACCAATGGAATACTGATTACTATTATTATAATAAAACATGACCAAGGGTATGTGTCACCCCCATGATCTTCCAAAGTCCATGACACATGCTTGAACCATATCCTCCAATGTCTAGATATTCCGTTTTGTCTTCCCATTTTTCTGAGGGATGAAGGCAGTATTAAGGCATAACTTGGTGCCAGAAGTGTGTTGTAATCCCATCTAGACTCAGGAGGTAAAATGTGTATCTCGGTCTGAGATAATCAATATTTTAACTCCATCCAACTATACAACCTCATCCAAATACCTATGTTCTAAAGAATCCACTACGCCCGACTTCATAATCACTAAGAAGATAGCTGATTTCATTAGCCAATCCACTGCAACCTAGACATCATCATCACCTCCCGGACCTCTGGATAACCTTTTGAAGAAATAATTTGATATTTCATCCCACTTCCACTCTGGGATTCCTAAGGGCTGCAACAAACCACTGAGAATAGGCTTCTCAACCATCACCTCCTAGAACACTATGCACATCATCACAAACTTTGCCACTTCTGGTTTCATACAAGGCCTCCAAACTGTATCCTCAATCCAAGATACATCTTAAAAACTCATGGGTGTACCGCTAAGGGTGAGGTACTAAACTCACAGAGGATTCTCATATGAATCTCCAATGGAAAAAACAACCTTCCAATGAAGAAATTCAATTTTGAACATCCTCCGACCATCCCTCTAGAGAATAACCGTGGTCAAAGTGATCGTGTATCACCTATTCTTTTGAGTCTCCCCACTGAGACTCATCCACCACTATATCAGAAAAGGTTGTACCATCATTTTGGATAAATATTCTCAACAACCATCCATTCCGACATCTAAGTGTAAGGCTGCTAACTCCTACATCACTTTCCAAGCATCTGTAGATTCATGAATAGCCTTCTTCTGCAACTTCCTTCTCAACGCATCATCCTTGAGATTTCATTTCCCTGAGGTGTAAGAGATCTCAAAATCATAATACTAAGGAAACTCTATCCACCTACGCTATCACAATTTCAGATCTCACTAGGAAAATATATTCCTCAAACTCTTATGATATGTGAAGAGCATAAAGCACTCCCCAATGAGGTAATGACACCACAAATTTAGCGCAAACAAAACTAATACTGAACCCAGATCATGGGTAGAATAGTTAAATTCATTGGGGTGTAACTTAATAGACCTATAAGAGATCACTACCCATTGTTGCTTCAAGACACATCCTAAGACTATACATGAAGCATCACAAAACACATTGAACATCAGTCCTTTCTCAGGAAAACCGAGTAATGGAACACTAAACAACTTCACCTTTAGATAACCAAACACTGTATGTAACTTCCCACTCCACAAAAAATCTTGGTACATTCTAGATTGAGCATTCAATAAAGATGAAACTCAAGAGAAATCGAGTATAAATTTCTAATAATATCCTGCAAGATAAATAAAACATTAAACCCCTACAACATTCTTGGGTGCTACCCAAGAAAAAACTATTTAAACCTTCGATGGGTCTACTGGAACACACAGTTGAACCACCACATGCATGATGAAATGCACCACTCATGTCCAAAAACTTTCACTTGGAAAACTTTCCATAGATCTGATAGTGTTGATGATCTTGTAGGATGGTTCTGAGATGCTCAACATGCTCCTCCTATGAATTTGAGTATATCAGGATATCCTCGATCAACAAGATGGTGAAATTGTTTAAGAAATCATAAAAAATGATGTTTATAAGACCCATGATCATGGATAGTGTGTTCATTACACTGAATAGAATGACCAAAAACTCGAAGTTCTTGTACAAACATGTGAAACTAGTCTTCCGGATATCACCATCCTTCACCCTCAACTAGTGATGTTCAGACCATAGATCGATCATAGAAAACCAATTTTCCCCGCTCAACTGGCTGAAAATATCACCTATCCATGTAGTAGGGTAACATTACTTGACAATAATCTTTTTTAACCACATGTAGTCTATGAAAAACCTATATCCACATTCTTCATTCTTCTAAACCACCAAGTATGCGAACAACCTAAAGGATTAACTGGGTATAAATATAAGGACATAGTACATCCTTTAGGTGTCTTTCATGAGAATCCTTATCTAGAAAAATATTTGGGGATAGGTGAATAATATCTTTGAGCTTAATTCCAAGCTCCCATACCGACATAATACCCTACAAGAGGGAATATAACCCCTATCTCTTCTCACCCTTCATAGTCGATGAAATGAATTATTCTCATAACTACTTCTTAAAATAAACACCAAAACACAAGACTCCTTCCTCTCACCTAGGTACAACATCAAATACTGACGAGAAACTCCTCACATCTGAATCAATGCCAGAGAAACCCAGTACTCCATCGGAGCCCAGATCAAACTGAAGTTGATCTCAAGATTATCAATCCAACTCTCTATATCTATGTCTGAAACACTTCCCTTACTCATTCAAAAGGACTACCACTGGAAAGAAGGTAACGTTATCTACCACTGGTCATCCTCCTCCATTGGATCAACCCTATACTGATCAACCAGATCATCCTACTGAGCCTAAACTACCTGAGCCACACACAAACTACAACTGGGAGGCATAACTGAAATGGAAACATGGAATTCCAAATGCAGAATACTGTGGAACTTTATTAATTTTCAT
Organism: Viscum album; assembly: GCA_963277665.1. NCBI lineage: Eukaryota > Viridiplantae > Streptophyta > Magnoliopsida > Santalales > Viscaceae > Viscum > Viscum album. Next base: position 1,655,631,416 of record OY728137.1, read on the forward strand.
TTTAACTCATTTAACTCATAATTAATTTTAAATTTACCATAACACCAAACAATAACATAAGTCATTATAATGCATAAACATTTATTTGTGACTCTACCCAAAAAATAGTGTAGACTCAATTGATCATTCAGTTGGATAAGAGTCCTTGTATTGGATCCCAGGGGGCCCAAAAATATTGTTTCCTAGTTGGTCTTCCAAGGACTATGTAATTCACCAAGATCTTTTGAAACTGTTTTCCTACCAACCCATAATATCCTCACTATGCCTAACTCCAAACTCCATCATATCTCTTAAGCATAAACCTCTGATACCATTCTCTCATGACCCGTCCCTTCAAATATACCCTTCCTAGTATGGAAATTAATAAAGGTAGATGATGACCCCTTGATTTATGCCTCATGTAGTCCTTGAGGTGGTGACCAACACCAAGGGTATGCAAATCTCAATAAATGGGAGGAATTATGCTTACTTTTTTTATAGTAGTCAGTATTGGGAGATAGGCTGTATCTAACTAAAAACAACTCCAATACATATATAAATGAAATCCAACATCCACCTCACATGGTTGTATGAAAATAATATAGTTTCAAATACAATAAAGCTCCAAAGTAAGTACCAAATGTAAAGTTAGGCAGCGAAACAACAACTGTCAATATCTGATCTAGTAAAGACCATAACAATTCTCCAAATCCTCTTGGAAACCTGATTTTTTTTAAATATGTATGTTGAGTATTAAATTATTCTCAGTATGAAAACCTAAGTCTCTCATTCACACATGAGAAGAAGAATACTGATGACCCTATGAGAAAACAACATACCTAAAAAGAACATAACAAGGTATACTAGCCATCCCATTCTCACTGAGGCATGATCACCATGTAACAGAAGTCATGTAAAGTAATATTGTAAGAACATCAATTATTTGGTCCCCTTGAACCACTTCCCACTAGTTTATCCACTCTTTTCTAACAAAAAACATCCTCAAACTTCCACATCTTTTAAAAGAACAAAATCAAAACCCGCATGCACACACCTAGGAATCAATGTTAGTCACATCACCTTGGTAAACAAAGCACATCACATCCTATTTACACACACATAGTACTCACAGCTAGTCCCATTACCTAGGAAAATGAATCACATCACATCTCACATGCACACACCTGGGCCTCACAGCTTGTCCCATCACCTTGGAAAACAAAGCACATCATATCCCTCCAACACAAACCTAAGCATCACAACTAGTCCCATCACCTAGGAAAACAAGGAACATAACATCCCAACCACACACACTTGGGCCTCACAACTAGTTCTATCACCTGGGAAAATGAATCACATCACATCACGCCTTCACAAACCTGGGCATCAAACTGCATCGAATCCCAAATACACCTTGTAAATCACAACACATCTCATCCAGAAGACTCTTTGGAAAACAAAACTCACCGGGAAACAGCTGGTGCTCAAAAATAATAACCTACCCAAATAATCTTAGGTTATCTCCTCATAGAAGAAGGAGCGGGGAGGATCAGGTGGCCAGCCATCCATCCTCCCACATGGACATTTGGGAAGGACACCCTTCCATGTGACAATTGGTGGGTTTGGCACATAGTTATCAACTAGGGTGGGGGTTCATATAGAAATTAAAGGGAAAAATACAAATATATACATATATGACACTAAATTCTCATTCCAATCCTATGGGTAATCAAATAAACAACTAGCTCTCGACACTTCTATCCTTGATGCTATATCTAAATTCACAACACCACCCAACAAACCACACTCAATTAATATTTCCAACCAATTTAATTACCCATTACCATTCTTCATTCACAGTTCATATTTTCATTACATTAAACAAACAAACCCTAGCCATTTTGAAACTTTATTAATCAATTATTTATTCATCAATTCTATTACTATATGGGAAAATACCAAGCACAACACATAAAAAGAAACACATAAAAATTTGAACTTGGATAAATTATAGGAGAATTACCCATACCAACCAAAAATAGTCCTCAACCCTCAACTATTTATAGAAACACAACATAGTACAACTGGATCGTAGCCCCATTGCAAAATAGTGCATATCCATTCCATAAACAAAGAATATCTCAACATATGATTCCATTACATAGCCATGTTTATGTATCATCTAAAATTTCATCCACAACACCACCCAAACCGACCCACAACACGTACCCATACTTCACAATCAGACCACAATACAAACAAGAGAAAACCCACACATCCCAACATATTCACTTCATTCCCGTGAGTTCCCCATGCACAACTAGGGATATCACACAAAACACATAACTCCACACAACAAAGGATAACACAATTCCATATTTAGCAAGGCATTCCTTATTTAATTTCACTTCTTAATTCAAGGGTTATCACAAAAACTGGATAATCATGGGGTATCTTTTTATTATCTATGTGAAAATGTATAAAACAATTATATATATGTGTTCTACATGAACCAAACAACATGAACTCTATTTAGTGTGCAAACAAATCTATTAATGACCACCATTTTCAATAGGGCATTCAACCCATATAATCAAAACATTATAATCCATATCAATGATGTAAAAATAATATGAAGAAAACCCATTTCCCATTAAAAATTAAATTATAATGTTATTTATCTTTAATAAAGTCGACGCAACTATAATTCAAGGGTTACAAAATAAAAACCCCTCATGCAGGTTTTCTAATAAGGAGAAACAAGGTAAAAATTCTACCTCAAATGGTGTTAATGTTCTTTAAATGACAATAGATCATGAAATGGTTCTTTTAATACCCATTCCATAAGATCTTCACCCATACAATGATGTGGGTACACCACCATAGTAACAAAAACTAAGATAAAACCCATTAGGAAGCATAGATAAGCACACACCATAGCTAGATGAGGATATATGAAAGACAATGAGACCAAACCAAATAAGGATACTAAAAATGAAGGGAGAACATTCCTTCTATCACCAAATATTTCTAGAAAAATATCACTAAGGTCAATGGATCGAAGTGGGTGGAAGAGGATTCGAAGAAATCCTTGGGGCACATGGGGTTCATCCGTAATGAGAGAGATTTCTACATTCAATGGATTTAGGAAAACCAGAGTGGATGAAATGTTTTCAAACATTGAAACATCAGGGTATTACATGATGTGTAATTCCTTTTCACATCATGTAGTACCTCAAGCTCCACTTCCACCAAAGAACCCATGGCCCCTATCTTTTTATTTTATTTTTCAAACCCTTAAATATTTTATGTTGTGAATGCCTTTTTCATGTTGTGTAAAAGTATACAACATCATGAAGCTTTCTAGGACAAACCATGAAACCAATCTTCACACTGTAAAATCATGTTACACAACTTGTAACCTCACTTCATCAATCTATTGACAAATAAAATCTATAAACTCCCTTTGATCCTCCTCCTACCACTTCCAATTAGAAAACTCACAATGTAACAGATCATGAAGTCATGGACTATTACATTATAACTATATGGAATTTAATGGTGAATCATGCCTATAAAAAATATACCAAATACATCTAGAATCACCTAAATTAGAGTTTTGTAAACTGATTTATCCCTCAATTCAAGATATTGGGTTCACTCTTTCATCTAATAAGATTTTCTAAATTGATTGATTTTTTGGGACATTAGATGGTCAAATTAGCTCTTAGTACAGATGTGAAAGTTGTAGCCCACAAACACAGGAATTATAAAATAATATTATCAATTGGATAGATATTTTAAATGTTCTGCATGGAATACAAATTGATTAAAATATTTCCAAATTTCAAAATTATGTAATTTTCACATTTTAGCTCAAAACACACCAAAGAAATGAACTTCATGAAAATACAATAAAATTGATAAATTAATAGAGGTCAAATTTCAATCATTTTTATATATTTTTTTATGATTTGATTCATTCCTATCATGAGGCATGGAAAAGAACTTTTTTTATTACCTATGTACAATATAGTGATTGACCATAGATAGTCTTCCGAAGGGGAGTGCACACAAAATAGTTTTTCACATTTTAATTATAGATAAAATGAAGTGTTCTTTGAATTTTTTAGTTTTGAATAAAACAAAATAATATAAATCCATTAAAAAATAATAAAATGAATTTTTAAACTCGTGTGATTAACAACTATGACATGATAAAGGTGACCATGTTGGGATCGGTATTCTAATTGCAATTCTATCCTTATTATATTTAATTTCATCCACTTTTGATAAGTTTATTAAAGTGAGATTCAATGATTGTCTCCTATAACTCCCTTGGTCAAATGGATATGATGAAAAAAATCATTACTAGGATATTAGTTTGTTCCACTATAATTCCTTATGAATGAGATTTGCAACAAATATCCTAAAAATACTTGGGCAATATCTGATCAGGTCTTGTTTACCCCTAACAACCATGAACATCCACTACCCCTTTCACACCTACTGACGATCATCGAGAACTTCACCACTAAACCTTGGTATATTCCATTATATATAAACTAGAACCTAGTAAAGGGATATAATGATCATTGACCAAAGAAAAAATCAATAACTGAATCAAAAACCTAATATGATCATAATAGATAATAAAAACCGCTATATCAAATTGAAATCAATGTCGCAGAAGAGAGAAAGAAATTTAATTCAATTATGTCCGAGAACTCAATAATTAAAAAATAGAAAACCTACCCTTACCCAATAACTCAAATGTATAACCCACCTTGTTAAGGGTAATAGAGATGAATGGGGAATAAAAAGGATTAATAATAATAATAATAAAAGAGGGAAAAGAAAAGAAGAAAAGTTTTCCAAGAGATTCATTCCACCGAAAATTTTACCCTATTTAGTCCACTTCATATATTTGAATCACCCCAAGGGTCATTCTTATAGGATTCTAAAAATTGAATTTTTTATCATCCCACCAAAACTCAAATTCATTTGATGTGTATAGAGGAAATTAAGGAATGATTATTGAGTTTGACATTTTTGGTGAATAATTCCAATAATATTCCATCAATTATTAGCATCCAATGGACACCTCAATGATTGTATAAATTCATGAAATTTATTTGTGAAATGATCATATGAGTCCTATTTCAAATAGAGCTAGAATAACCTCAATTGGAGTTGTGTAGGCTAAGTTATGTTTCATTTACAAATGTGGGTCCACTATGTTGGCCAACATGATTTCCCAAATTGATTGATTTGTTTTCCATTGCATGGTTGAATTAGCTTTTGGTATAGCATATAATGTTATATCCCACAAATAAAATAATTATAAAAAAATCATATCAATTTTATAGATATTTTAAAACTTATACATGAAATACCAAAGTAATTAAAATATTTATATATTCCAAAATTAATCAATTTCAACATTTTAGCACAAAAGAAACCAAAAATACAAAATTCATGTAAATAAACTAAAATTGATAATTTAGAAGTTATTAAATAATAGAAAAAATATAAAAAATGATGAAAATGTTATCTCTATCAATTCTCCGACACATAGTAATTGCACACCTGGACAAGTAAGTATCAAAATTAAATTAAAGAAAATTCAAAACACATACCTACGGGGCAAATAAAATTTATAAAATAAGAAAAAAAATATATAATGAATCATAGAAACCATTATTTTGAGTTCTAGATTCAAATAATTATATATATTTACACTTTATTCCTCATCCCATTCACAAAAAGAACCTACCTCACATTAATTTCCCCTCATCTCATAAATTTTAATTTTAAACAATTCATTTCTCATCCAAACCCCTAAGAGAGTCACAATAGAATTTTTAAATTTATACATCTCTATTCGATAAGAGTCAATAACATGTTATCATAATGAGGGATTTTCAAGGTTTTTATGTGGATTTTGGTTTGTATGGTATTGTTGTCAAAAATTATGAGTCCAAATGAGGTGGGATTGGATATTTTTTGAAGAATATTTTCACAATTATAATTTTTGCTCAAGTATGACCTCCTCCTAACAGCCTATAGTAGAAAAGAAGCTCCAAAATAATATCAAAATTTGTTTAATGGGTGGACCATAAATTCTCCAATTCTTAATCATTATCAAAAAAACCTTTTTTAAATCACCAGATAGGCTTAGCTTTGTTTCTTCTTTGGAAGCTCCAGAAAGACTGCAATTTTTTATCATTAATGATCCAGAAAGGCACAAGTTTAAATTGAATAAAATTTTTAGTAGTAAAATCAGTACTTCAACATTTTATTTTTCACTCAAATTATCACCAAATTAGTTATCATAACATAGTAAATTTTTACCCACACTTATTTTCAACTTGATAGTGGAATTTAACTTCAAGAGCGGGTTGGATAAGTAAAATTGAATTCTAATGTGGCTAAACTAAATGGTTGTTTAGGTATTATAAGTGATAAAATGATTGAATATATAATGAAGGCCAGATTAAAAATGATTCTTTGGAAAAAAGGCTTTGAAAGTAGATAAATGCCTCAACCTTTTAAAGCAAAAATATCTCAAACCCTCATGTTTTTACAGGAAAAAATCAGATTGTAGTTAAAGAAAAAATGAATTGGATCAATAAATAAATGAGGTGAATATAAAAATATGTCAAAATGGTTTATAATCCCCATGTAAATGTGATTTCAAAGATAAATATTGTGAACTATGGCATTGAATTTAAAAATTAGAGGAACTTTCATGAAATTCCATAAATATTTAAACTTGAAACAAAGTCATTTTCAATATTCATTTTGCCTCAGTTTCATAGAATAAATTGTTTCACTCAAATAAATGTGTTTAAATTTTTTTTTCAAATATAATAATTTCATCTCAAATGTTTTAAAAAACAATAAAAATTCAAAGTGTAACAGATAAAAATTTTAAAAGAAAACCTTTAAAAAAATAGAAAATCAAAAATAAAATTGAAAATCCTAAACTATAAATGTTCCTTCCACCAAAAATAAATTATAAAGTTTCCTCGATGCATTAAATAGTACATAACATGTATGTTATTTTAAATTTGAATCATAATAATCAATTAAGTGTTATGGATAGGTACAACCTAACTTATTGGTAGTGTAACGTTGAACTAATCTTCTAAGTGTTTCTCTCTAAAAACCTACAAGACAAAAATAACAAAAAAATTTATTAAAATAAAATTAAATCGAAAAAATGAAAAAATAATGATATATATTGGTTTAATCCCCCAAGTGGGCCCTAAGTTTAGATTTCTTCCAAATGGGTAGTTCTATTTGGTTATCCCCATTCTGATGGTGGGTAATGTTTCTTGGTAATGAACCAAAAGAAAAGTCTTTACATTTTTCACTTTTTTATTTTTGTTTTGGACACCATGGATATAGAATGTGAAATACACCCTCATGGGAATGAGGTAAAACATTCTAGGTGGGGGTAGGATAATGAATGAATCCTCTTCTTTTTTGGTTTCCACTTTCACAACTACTTCTTCAATCTCTAGTGATTTCGCAAGGTATGATCCATTAATGGAATAATCAAGGGGAATGTCAGAGCGTGATTCTATTTGAACAAAAATTATTCTTTAATAATAAATATCAAATTAATCCATTTTAATTTGAGTAATATGTGTCTCATTTTACTTAGGAAAATCAATTTGGTATCCTCTTTAAGTCATTCCAATAAGTATTCAACATGTTCAGGGAGCTCTAGATGTTCTTCATTATGTGCATATTCTTTTTCTTCCACATCCTCCAAAGAAATAGATGTATTTATTGAATATGAAAATTTAAAATAATAATAGGTGATATTAAATTCAATTTGAACAAAATTATAATATAATTAGTTTATGAAAGTATTTTATTTATGAGTTTGTTCATCTTCAATATATTATTGAGTGGAAAGAACCTCTTATAGTTTATTAGTTGAAGATAGATATAGGTAGTTAGTCTCTTTAATTTCTTGGATATCCTTATAAAAATAAGGTAATTCTAATGGGAAATCATTTTGGCCATTAGAAAATGTATGAAAGTCAATAAATTAATGGGGCAACATATCTAAATCTCATTCCATTGCTTCAAAATTTTGTTTTCTTCATTTACTCCCTCTGGCCAGTTATAAATTATTTGAATTCATGTTCCCCATAATTTTATTTCCAAAATAACCTCACCTACCTACCACTAATAGAAACTACATCATCCATGTACAAGGATGAGATAATAGTTTTTTATTTCACTTGTGGGTAATTATTCAATGAATTAAAGAAATAATAATATGAAAGAATCATGAAATTTCTTTAATTTATTTTTTAAAAAAAATTTGAGGAGTCAAATATTTACAACTATATTATGGCCCTACCTCATCCGGAATGACACCAATTTTGAAGCACTCATATTGTGGGGTGTGTAAAAACAGTTTTTATTATTACTTAGTTATATTATAGTGATTAAACCTATGTAGTATTCCAATGTTGAGTGAACACAATCCAATTATTCACTTTTTAATTAGAGGAAAATGTAGGGTTTTTGTAATTTTTTGGTTTTAAATGAAAAAAATAAAAGAAATCAATTAATAAAATGATTTAAATGAAATTGGAAACTCATGAAATTTAAATTAATGATATTATAAGGGTGATCCGTTTGATGTCAATTATCAAATTTCATTGTTATCTTTGTTCCATTTAATTCAAACCTCTTCTGCTAAGTTGGTTAATGTGAGATTGTAGGATATTTTCCACTCACACCCCAAGTAAAATGGTGATAGTGAGAGGAGACCCTACCAAAATATTAGTTTGATCCAATATCCTTCCTTGGAAAAGAGAGTTTCAATGAGTAACCTCAAATGACTTAGTAAATACCTGGACATGTTTGGTTTCTCCCAAAGAAACGAGAACATCCACTACCACATTCACACATACTAATGATCATTGAGTAATTTTATGCTAAGCATGGGTATATTCCATCGTATATAATCCAAAACCTAGTATAGGGAGATAATGATCATTTACCAAAGAAAAAATCAATAACAGAGTCAAAAACAAAATATGATTGTCCTTGATAATAATAACCATTGTATGAAATTGAAAATAGTGTCATCGAAGAGAGAAATTAATATCATTCAATTAAGTTTAGGAACTCAATAATTACCAAATAGAAAAACCACAGTTCTAAAATCACTCAGTTTTTTATTCCAATATGATAAGGGGTAATAATGATGAATTGGGAGGAATATGGAATTAAAAAACCAAGAAGAATAAAAGAGAGAAAAGAAAAGTAGAAAAGTTTCCCTAAAAAATCTATCGACTGAAAGTTTTCTCTTATTTCTTCCACCTCATATCTCCAATCACCACAAGGTTACTTATTATAGTATGATCAAAATTTAACTTTATATCATTCCTCATAATTTGAAATTAATTTGATGTGTATAGATAATGTTATAGAATAATTAATAATTATGATTTTTTTTGGACTCCTCATGTATTAGTCATGTTTTAATGATCAGAAATCTCATTATGATTTACCAATCTTAATAATAATCACAAATCTCCTTACTGTTTACAAATCTTATTACTGATCACAAATCTCACATATCTTATTAATCATGTGTATTTATTTTTCATGTTATATTATACATTATAATGGTTAATCTCAATCCATTTTTTTCATATTACTATTTAAGTCTAAATAGAGTTAATTGTCTAAATACAAGACACTGTGAAGCTTGACACAAAACACTGAAGCAGACACCGTGAAGCCTAAGTCTCAGACACCATGAACAATGAGACACCATGACACAGTTAGCCAGACATAGTCATCTAGACACCGTGACTCAGACATCGCGAGCAACACACCGTGAAGGACACACCGTGAGCAACACACCGTGAGCAAGACACCTTGATCGAGACATCGTGAAAGACATGCCGTGAAGGAGACATCGTTTTCATAACTACTATGACACCCTTTCTTAACCATTTTTTCAATATTATGTAAATATTTTTAACGATCATATTTGATGTTTTTAATGCAATTAACGATATTTAATGATAGTTGTCAGTATGTCAGGAAATCGTACCTCATACCCAGGAAAAGGTAATCATTCATATTTCCAGAGCTCGTAGAATATAAGAATGATTGAGCTACAGTAGAGAAGCACGTTCCAGAAGAACATACGTACACAAGCATGAAACACGAGTGCACTGTACTGAACAGAAGATAAATCCTGAGCACAACTGAAGAACACATTGCAAGATCTTCAAATAACTCTCATGTGTGCAATCCAACTCAACTGAAGAACACATGAAGAATCAAGAGAACATCTTCACTCATGAAAGACACCAAGTTGAACCATGATACTCTATTTTTCAATAGAAAAATCATAGAAGTACGCAGAAGAATTTCTACTGAATCCAACGAGCCCAGAGTTTCACTATTAACCACTAGAGAATTCTAATCTTTTATATACTCTATAAGTGATTCATTATTTAATTTCGAGCAGTGTGTGTACCCTATTTGTTTTACACACACACTATCTCCTGTGCTGAACTTGTAACATTCCAGGTAAATAAATAATAATACATTTTCATATTTACTAATATTTGTGAATTAAGTATTAATTTTACTTTAAATGGGTTGCTATGTTCAATAGCGTACCTGATACGCAACAAAGAGTTTCTTTGAAATCTTAGGTTGCACACTAGTAATAAAATAATATTATTTTAAATGTTAGTTAACATGTAGCCGTTGTATTGGCGGGAATGAATAGAAATAACTAAAATATTATTATATATGTTTGTTAAATGTTTTTACATTTATCCAATAAAGGATAAAGGCTTAAAATATGAAAAAAATCAATTTTAGGCATATATACTCTAATTTTCACTAAAGGTCCATTTATCAACTTTTGATGGAGAACCATCATTAAATATAGTTTTGGTCACTATTATACATTCTATCGGACCAAATATAATTCTTCTTTAGAATTGGGACATCAAAATTTACTTTGTGTAAATTTTCTGTATTTTTCCGATAAAGATCAATTTTTAATGAATAGTGAAAAATATTGTATTTTAATTCAAAACCACTTTTTAATCTAATTTATTTATATGATTATATTATCTTTTGAATTTGTTTTAAAGTGAAATTAGAATATATTTTTACCATGTAATTCAATAGTGGTCGTTGGAATTAATTTCACTTTGAAATTGGACATAAACTAGTGTCAATCTTTTGATACTTATTGTTTCATAAAAACACGCTATTTGCTCTGACAGTGGGAATTAATTATTAAATTAATTAATGTAACCTATATGTTTTGAATTTTTTAAAATAGTCATCATTTTTGAATTCGGAATATAAAATATAGCTTAGGGTGAAGTTTTGGTATTTTTCTGAAAAACTTCAATTTTTGATGAATAATGAAACCACTAAGTGGTACTTAAAAAACTGATTTTTCGTTTAAATGAAAATTTACCACCTCTGTGTTTTGAATTTAAAAAATCTGACATACATGGTTTTCATTAAGAATTAAAATGTGTTTCAATGGGATTAAAATAATTTTTTTGGTGAATAGTAACTTTTATGTTTTCTAATCGCGATTGGAGGTAATTAGTGTAGTTTAAGATAAAAATAATGTTTTAATAATACGAGATGAGTTTGACACATGTCCTACCCTCATTGGATGTGTCATGGACGACCAATAAAATCCATGGGTCCACTTGGGGACCCCATGGAGCCACTTTGGTTGGGAAATGACATAATTAACTTTTTATTTAATGTTAAAGTAAAAATGACACAAACATGAAATGTTTTACTAAAACAATTTTTACATGGGGTTATACAAGTCATATTTTTAACTATAAATATTAATTATAAAGACAAAAATATTTCCTATATCATGATATTTTTTTTATAATTTTTAGACATTAAATAAATTAAATTATTTATGACACCATGATTATGCAGCGATTACCTCATTATTGAACGATTCAAATAAAATGGAAATATAATGTAAAATCTAAGACCTAAACATGTACAAAACCTATTGGATGGGTGGATTTCGAACCCGTATCACCTTATACTCTAAACATATCAATGTGGGACCATTAAAATCCTAAAATCATTCTAAAATAAAGTAACATTTCTATACTTTCCAAGAGTGCCCCTCCTCTCCTCTTATAAAAGGCCCCCACCTCTACCTCATTAACCACACTTCCAAAGCCTTTGGATCAGCCAAACCCTGCCCATTTTGTCTCTCCACATCCCTATATTACTCCTAGAAGCCTCACTTTGGGCAGAAGTCTTCTCAAGGAAGCCTTTGAGCTCAAATCAAAAAGAGTTACCTGATTCAAAGGTAGTGTCTTCTCTTGTGTTCTTTCGTTTTATTTTGATTCTACAGCCCCCTTAAACTCTATTTATTCCTTTATTTTGTAACAGATAAAGTATATTAACTATTCTAGGATGTTTTTAAAATAACTATTCCAGCTATACATACACACACCTTAATCTAATGGTTAAAGAACATACTGTTTCTGTGGATGGAGAATTTCTACCTCACGAAACGATGATTGTTCAACACTCATATAACACTTTGAAAGGTGGCCATTAAGATGTAAATATATTTATATATGATATATAATATGTTTATGTTTTACTTAATCTTCTGTATTTTTCATTTATGGCATACCTTTGTGGTTTCTATTATGGGTGAACGCGATATCTTCATTTTAGGAAGTGCGGACTACTGCCCCCTCAAAGTGATTTGATTCGTTAATGCCATATGTGGGACGTATAAAGAATGGATTTAAAGTTATTATATATGATTTCATACTATAATTATAATATTCCTTTATATCATTATTCTTTATTTCCATTAGAGTATTAGATAAAAATGAAAGTAGCGTTCATTCGTACGTACGACTTACCGTCTCCATGAATGGTGCATTTCATTTATTATCCCAAAATGTAATGTACTATTATAAGTACATATATATAATGGATATATATGATGTATGTTACATCTAAATGATTAATATAATTCTGGAATTAAAATATACATATATCTCATTTAGTTTTAATTCAATTAATATGACATAGAAATGAAAGTATCGGTCATGCGTACGTACGGCTTACCGTCTCCATGAACGGTGCATTTCAATTCTTACCTCTAAATGATTATGTAATATTATAAATACATTTATATGATGGATATTTATGATATATATGATATCAAAATAATGAATATCATTCTGGATATAATGAACCTTTTACCACACTTACAACATGTAATTGTAAAAAGTCCACTTTCGACTTAAGAACCAAATATCGACAAAACAAACATTATTAACTTAAATGATTAAATAATGTTTATAACATGGTAATAAGTGATATAAAAGTAATAATGAACTTCAAAAATATTATTAAGGAAGTAGAAATTAACTCAAGTTTATTATTCATGATGTTAAAGAACGATCGAGTCAAGTCGGACCCGAGGTATGGGACTTCATCTCAATCTCCTTTCATTGAGGCATATTTTGTTTTGTACACCGCTTTCTTTTATATGGTGTATAAAACCCTTTGAATTTTACGTTTATTCAAAAGGAATCTTTTTATATGAAGCATTTTACTATACATGAAAAGGGAATGTTTTTGTCGTACTTATGCGGCAACAAGGACTTCTCCGCCGCCGTGACCATTATTGGAGATTCAGCTTCCTCTAAAAGCCATAACATTTTTAATGAAAAATAAATACCATGTTATTATTTTCTTTTATTTTGGTATTGAAAATGGTTTTTATAATGGATTTTTTATGTCAATATATTTAATTGATATATTGTGATCAAAGTGTGGAAATTTTTTCTTTCCATTATATTTGTTTTATGTCTTATGATTTTATAATGGTACATGGACATTTTACGGGTGGTTACTTGATAAACCATATGATGGGTGGTGCCATGAATACCAGGACGGGTGGGTATGTTATAACCTCCAATGCATTGGGTATGGAAGTCGGCCGTATGTCTATTCCATTAATTATGTATGGAATTTGGCCGAATGGCTATTCCATTAAGTGATATGTGTGGAAGTCTATTGTATGGTTATTCCACTTAAGTATGTTTATGTCCCAAGTTACCTTTATATGTTATGTGTTCTTTATATGGGTTTTATGGTAATATTTTGGTTTCAAAAGGGTATGTAATGATCTTTCATTCAGTGAAGAGTTTTTTACTACTTCATAAAGGTGAAGGTATTACATTGATAAAGTATACATGGTTTACTTGTTATTTTAAAAACTAACAATTTTCATTCTTTGTGTATCCCTTACTGAGCTTTTTATGCTCACCCCAAGTTTTTTTGAAATGTTTTTCACAGGACTTAATTTGGAATAGGTTCAAGGATGAGATCAAGGGAAATTCATGCTATCTAAAACATGGAACTAGACATGTTTCTTTTTAAGAGTTTTTATTTTATGGAAACTTAATAGAAGTGTCTACTTTGTAATATTTTGAGATGTAATAGTTATGATCTAATTATCTAAAACATTAAACCTAAAAATATTCTCATGGTGAATTATTAATTTAATTAAATATTAAGTAAGGTTTAAGGCCAGTGCCTTATAGTTGGTATCAAAGGTAGGTTTATAAAACTTTAGGCGTTAGGAAAGTGTTAAATTATAAATTAATTTATGGTATGATTGAAATGATATAGAATTTACAGATTACCATGTTTCCTCACCTAAGATATTTCTGTGTTCAGAATGGTTTTCCACAGAGGAAACAAAGCAGCTATGTTGGGATGACATCAGGAGGAAGACAACCTTCCAAATCAGCAACCTGAGATGGTCGGAATCGGAACTGAACAGTTTGTTGCGGTGATGGAATAGTTGAATCAGGCTATAAATGGTGGTGATATCCATGCACGAGATCAGCCAGATCAACCGCAATGGAACATGTCAGTGGTGGAACATTTCATGAGGAAACATCTCCCATCATTCAGAGGATCATCTGACCCTGTTCTAGGCGAAGGGTGGATTAAAGCACTAGAGAAGATTTTTGATGTCATGGGGTGTTCATAACATCAAAAGGATAGTCTTGTTGTTTACTGTTTTGAAGGAGAAGCTGATCAATAGTGTTCAATAGTGAAAAATATCAGGGATAGTGATGAGATTTATGATCTTCACTAGGATGAATTCAAATCTATGTTTCTTGATAAATATTTTCCTAAGGTGGTTTGTCTTAGGATGGAAAAAAATTCTAGAATTGAGGTAGGAGGATGACTCAATGTCTGCCTATGAAGAAAAGTTCACTCGACTGGAAAGGTATGCTCCAAACTTCATACGAGATCTTGATAGTAAAATCAACCATTTTTACTCAGAATTAAAGCCAAAGTATCGAAGGGATTTAGCTTCTCGTGAGTTCAGAAGTTATGAAAAACTTGTTCGATGTGCGGAAAAGGTGGAAATGGAGTTTGCTGATGATCAGGAATTCTTTGAAAAATGATAGAATAAGAGGTCCAGTTGGCAGGCAAAGGGGAAGAGTTCATCAAATAAGCAAGGATGTAAGAAAACCAAATATCCATACTATGAGAAGTGTGGTAAAATTCATCCTGGATAATGTTTAACCAAGTCTAGAAAGTGCTTTCGGTGTGGTAAGTCTGGTCATATTGCTCGTAACTGTAAGGAAGATGATCAGGAAGGCAATGAAAAGCCAGCGGTAAGATGTTTTAAGTGTAATGAAATGGGTCATTATGCAAATGAGTGTCTAATGAAGAACTAAAATGGGGAAAGCATCCAGACTACAAGAAGAAAGGGGTGGTGAAATCCTTTGCAACTACTTCAGCAGATGTTGGGCTGTCGAATGAAGTAGTATCAGAAACACTGTTTGTTTGTTCAGATTATGCCAATGTGTTGTTTGATTCAGGGTCTACACATTCTTTCGTTTCTGAGAAGTTTTCTAGTAAATTGGAAATTCCATCTAAAGATATGAATCATGAACTTATGGTAAAAACATCCGGAGGAAATGTTGAGACAACAAGAAATTATAAGAACCTTCATATCCTTGTGTGCAGAAAGAATCTACCTGTAAACCTTATTGTTTTGCCTCTAGTAGAGTTTGATGTTATTTTGGGCATGGATTGGATTTTTGTTTGTCATGCTAAGATTGACTGTAGAGTTAAAATGGTTTATTTTCAGAATTTTTTTTAGTTTGTGTACAAGAACGAACCATTGATTTTGATAACATATCAGGAAGTTGAGAAACTAGTAAAAGATGGAAATGAATTTTATCTTGCTCACATCGTTGAAAACAAGGGAACTGTTCAGATTAACGATGTGCCATTGGTAAATGAGTATCTTGATGTTTTTCCTGATGAGTTTCCTGGTATTGTTCATGATCGGGAAGTTGAATTTACTATTAACTTAGTTCCTAATTCTAAGCCAATTACAAAACCTCCTTATCAAATGGCTCAAGTTGAACTTTTTTAGTTAAATAAAAAATTGCAGGAGTTATTAGATAAAGGTTTCATTTGACCTAGCACATCACCATGGGGTGATCCTGTCTTGTTTGTTAAAAATAAAGATGGTCCAATGAGACTTTTCCTTGATTATAGAGCCTTGAATAATATCACTGTTAAGAACAAGTATCCTTTGCCTCATATCGATGATTTGTTTGATCAGCTCCAGGGAGCTCAGTATTTTTCAAAGACTGACTTGAGGTCGGGGTACCATCAGTTGAAAGTAAAAGAAGTAGGCGTTCCGAAGACTACGTTCTGTACTAGATATGGCCATTATGAATTTGTAGTTATGCCTTTTGGGTTAACCAATGCACCTGCTGTATTCATGGACCGTATGAATATAATTTTCCATGAGTTCTTGGATAAGTTTGTGATTGTTTTCATTGATGATATCTTGGTGTGTTCTAAAAGTAAAGAAGATCATGAAAGACATTTAAGGGTTATTTTGAAAACCTTGAAAGAAAAGAAATTGTATGGGAAATTTAGAAAGTGTGAGTTTTTGTTGCAACAAATTTCTTTCCATGGTCATATTATTTCTAAAGATGGGATAACTGTTGATTCTACAAAAACAAAGGTTGTTGAAGAATGGCCAAGACCCAAAAATGTAACTGAGATTCGTATTTTCCTTTCCTTGGAAGGTTACTACCGAAGGTTTGTTGAAATTTTTTCACGATTATCTAGTCCAATGACTAAGCTAACTCGGAAGGGTGTTAAGTTTATTTGGACAAAAGAATGTGATGATTGTTTTCAGGAGTTGAAAGGGAGATTAGTGAATGCTCCAGTTTTGGAACTTCCTTCCAGGAATGGCGAGTTTGTTATATATAGTGATGCTTCATTGAAGGGACTTGGTTGTGTCCTTATGCAGAATGATCAGGTAATTGCATATGCTTAACGTCAGTTGAAAACTCATGAGCTAAATTACCCTACACATGATATGGAATTAGCTGTTGTTGTTTTTGCTCTAAAAATTTGGAGGCATCATTTGTATGGAGTAAAGTGTGAAATATATACTGATAAAAAAAGTTTAAAGTATATATTCACTCAGAAAGAATTGAACATGAGACAGAGGAGATGGCTGGAATTAATCAAGGATTATGATTTTACAATTAATTACCATCTGGGAAAAGCAAATAAAGTGGCTGATGCTTTGAGTCGAAAAAGTAATGCTTCATTAACCATTCTACGTTTGGAACGAGATCCTTTGGTTTTTGATTTGATGAAATTTGGAATGGAAATTGTTTGTGTAGGAAGTTCTTATGTTTTGTTTCAGTTATCAGTGAGATCATCCCTATCAGACAGAATTAAGCAAGCACAGAAGAAAGACGGTGAGTTGCACAAAATTGTAGAGCTAGTTCAGAAGGGTAAGTTGCCTGAATTCAACATTGATAATGATTGTGTATTGAGGTTTAGGACGAGATTATGTGTGACTTGTGATTCATAGTTGAATAATGAGTTGTTATGTGAGGCTCATAGTTCCCCGTTTTCAGTTCATCCTGGCAGTACTAAGATGTACAGAGATCTGCGGGAGTATTACTGGTGGGATGGAATGAAAAGGGATATTGCTGATTTTACTCTGAAGTGTTTGACTTTTCAGCAGGTTAAAGTAGAGTTAAAGTTACCAAAAGGGATGCTTCAGCCTCTACCAGTGCTAGAGTGGAAATGGGATAATATATCCATGGACTTTGTTGTGGGATTACTGAAGACATCTCGAGGTAATAATGCAATCTGGGTTATTGTTGATCGCTTGACTAAATCTGCTCATTTCCATCCTATTCGAGATACTTTCTCTCTAGATCAACTTTCTCGATTGTACCTTAAAGAGACAGTCAGGTTCCATGGAGTTCCTCTATCCATTGTATCCTATCATGATCCCAGGTTTACTTCTAACTTTTGGAAGGGCCTTCAAAAGTCTTTGGGTACTGAATTAAATTGTAGTACATCTTTTCATCCTCAATCAGATGGACAGTCAGAAAGAACAATTTAAACTTTGGAGGGTATGCTACGTGCCTGCTCTCTGGATTTTCAGGGAAGTTGGGACCATCATCTTTCTTTGGTTGAGTTTTCATATAATAACAGTTTTCATTCCAGTATACAGATGGCTCCATTTGAGGCATTATATGGTAAACGGTGTCGAACTCCAGCTTTTTGGGATGAAGTGGGTGAAAGGAAGCTGATGGAACCAAAATTGGTAGAAGAGATGGCAGAGAAAGTTCAGTTGATTCAGAAACACATGAAAACAGCTCAGATCAGACAGAAAAGTTATGCAGATAACCGGAGGAAGGATCTATCTTTCGAGGTAGGTGATCATGTTTTTCTCAAAGTTTCACCATGGAAAAGTGTGATGCGATTTGTTAAGAAAGGAAATCTGAGTCCAAGGTTCATTGGACCATATGAAATTTTGGAGAGAGTAGGATTAGTTGCATACAGAGTGGCATTACTTCCGAGTTTATCTTAGGTACACAATGATTTTCATGTTTCGAGGTTGAGAAAGTATATGCCATATCCATCTCATGTTTTGAGCCCAGAGGTAGTTTAGTTGGAAGAGAATCTATCTTATGAAGAACAACCAGTTCAGATTCTTGACCGAAAAGAGCAGGTGTTGGGAAATAAGGTAATTCACCAGGTAATGGTTTTTTGGAAAACCCATATGGTTGAAGAGGCAACGTGGGAATCTGAAAATGCTATGAGGGATAAATACCCCCACTTATTTTGATAAGTGAATAAAATTGCGAGGACACAATTTCCAAAAGGGGGGGAAGGATGTAACATCCCAGGTAAATAAATAATAATACATTTTCATATTTATTAATATTTGCGAATTAATTATTAATTTTAATTTAAATGGGTTTCTATGTTCGATAGCGTACCTGATACGCAACAAAGAGTTTCTTTGAAATCTTACGTTGCACACTAGTAATAAAATAATATTATTTTAAATGTTAGTTAACACAATGTCATTGTTTTTGCAGGAATGAATAGAAATAACTAAAATATGATTATATATGTTTGTTAAATGTTTTTACATTTATCCAATAATGGATAAAGGCTTAAAATATGAAAAGAATTCAATTTTAGGCATATATACTCTAATTTTCCCTAAAGGTCCACTTATCTACTTTTGATGGCGAAATGTCCTTAAATATAATTTTGGTCACTCTTATAAATTCTATTGGACTAAATAAAATACTTCTTTAGAATCAGGACATCAAAATTTACTTAGTTTAAATTTTCTTGTATTTTTCCGATAAAGATCAATTTTTAATGAATAGTGAAAAATATTATATTTTAATTCAAAACCTCTTTTTAATCTAATTTATTTATATGATTATATTTTATTTTGAATTGGTTTTAAAGTGAAATTATAATATAGTTTTTACCATTTAATCCAATAGTGGTCGTTGGAATTAATTTCACTTTGAAATTGGACTTAAGCTAGTGTCAATCTTTTGATACTTATTGTTTCATAAAAACACGCTATTTCCTCTAACAGTGGGAATTGATTATTAAATTAATTAATGAAACTTATATTTTTTTTATTTTGTAAAATAGAAATCATTTTTGAATTCGGAATATCAAATATATATTAGGGTGAAGTTTTGGTACTTTTCTGAAAAACATCAATTTTTGATGAATAGTGAAACAACTAAGTGGTACTTAAAAAACTGATTTTTCGTTTAAATGAAATTTTACCACCTCTGTGTTTTGAATTAAAAAAATACTACATACATGGTTTTCATTAAGAAGTAAAATTTGGTTCAATGGGATTAAAATAATTTTTTGGGGAATAGTAACTTTTATGTTTTTTAATCGCGATTAGAGGTAATTAGTGTAGTTTAAGGTAAAAATAATGTTTTAATAATATGAGATGACCTTGAAACATGTCCTACCATCATTGGATGTGTCATGGCCGACCAATAAAATCCATGGGTAAACTTGGGGACCCCATGGAGCCACTTTGGTTGGGAAATGACATAAATAACTTTTTATTTAATGTTAAAGTAAATATGACACAAACATGAAATGTTTTACTAAAAAAAATTTACATGGGGTTATACAAGTCAAATTTTTTACTATAAATATTCATTAGAAATATAAAAATATTTCCTACATCATGATATTTTTTTTATAATTTTTAGACACTAAATAAGTTAAATTTTTTATGACACCATGATGATGCAGCGATTACCTCATTATTTAACGATTTCTATAAGATGGAAAGATAATGTAAACTCTAAGACCTACACATGTCAAAAACCTATTGGATGGGTGGATTTTGAACCCCTCTCACCTTATCCTATTAACACATCAATTGGGACCATTAAAATCCGAAACTCATTCTAAAATAAAGTAACATTTCCATATATTCCAAGAGTGCCCCTCCTCTCCTCTTATAAAAGGCCCCCACCTCTACCTCATTACCCACACATCCAAAGCATTTTTCTCGGCCAAACCCTAGACATTTTGTCTCTCCACATCCCTATATTACTCCTAGAAGAATAACTTTGGGAAGAAGTCTTCATAAGGAAGCCTTTGAGCTCAAATAAAAAAGGGTTACCCGATTCAATGGAAGTGTCTTCTCTTGTGTTCTTTTGTTTTATTTTGCTTATCCAACCCCATAAACTCTTTTTATTGCTTTATTTTGTAATAAATCCAGTATCTTAAATATGATAGGATGTTTTTAAAATAAGGATTCCAGCTATACATACACACACCTTCATCTAATGGTTAGAGAACATACTGTTTCTGTGGATGGAGAATTTCTGCCTCACGAAACGGTGATTGTTCAACACTCATATAACACCTTCAAAGGTGGCCATTAAGAAGTAACTATATTTATATATGATATAGGATATTTTTATGTTTTAATTAAGCTTCTTTATTTTTCATTTATGTCATAACTTTATGGTTTCCATTATGGGTAAACACGATATCTTCATTTTAGGAAGTGTGGACTACCGCCCCCTCAAAGTGATTTGATTCGTTAATGCCATATGTGGGACGTATAAAGGATGGATTTAAAGTTATTATATATGATGTTATACTGGAATTATAATATACCTTTTTATCATTATTATTTCATTCCATTAAAGTATGATATAGAAATGAAAGTAGCGTTTATGCGTACGTACGGCTTACCGTCTCCATGAACGGTGCATTTCATTTCTTATCCCCAAATGTAATGTACTATTATAAGTACATATATATAATCGATATATATGATGTATGTTACATCTAAATGATTAATATAATTCTGGAATTAAAATATACATATCTCTCATTTAGTTTTAATTCCATTAATATGACATAGAAATGAAAGCAGCGTTCAGGCGTACGTACGGCTTACCGTCTCCATGAAGGGTGCATTTCATTTCATATCTCTAAATGATTATTTAATATTATAAATACATGTATATTCTGGATATATATGATATATATGATATCCAAATCATGGATATCATTCTGAATATAATAAACCTTTGACCACACGTACAACATGTAATTGTAAGAAGTCCACTTTCGAATTAAGAACCAAATATCGACAAAACAAACATTATTAACTTAAATGATTAAATAATGTTTATAACATGGTAAGAAGTGATATAAAAGTAATAATGAACTTGAAAAATGTTCTTAATCAAGTAGAAATTAACTCAAGTTTATTATTCAGGACGTTAAAGAACGATCGAGTCAAGTTGGACCCGAGGTACGAGACTTCGTCTCAATCTCATTTCATTGAGGCATATTTTGTTTTGTACACCACTTTCTTTTATATGGTTAATAAAACCCTTTTAATTTTACATTTATTCAAAAGGAATATTTTTATACGAATCGTTTTACTAAACGACAAAAGGGAATGTTTTTGTCGTATGTATGCGGCGACAATGACTTCTCTACCGCCCTGACCATTATTGGAGATTCAGCTTCCTTTACAATCCATTACTTTTTTAATGAAAAATAAATACCATGTTTTTATTTTCTTTTATTTCGGTATTGAAAATGGTTTTTATAATGGATTTTTATGTCAATATATTTAAGTGATATATTGTGATCAAAGTGTGGAAATTTTTTCTTTCCATTATATTTGTTTTATGTATTATGATTTTATAATGGTACTTGGGCATTTGATGGGTGGTTACGTGATAAACTATATAACGGGTGGTGCCGTGAATACCAGGATGGGTGGTTATGTTATAACCTCCAATGCATTGGGTATGGAAGTCGGTCGTATGGCTATTCCATTAAGTTTGTATGGAAGTTGGCCGAATGGAAATTCCATTAAGTGATATGTGTGGAAGTCGACCGTATGGTTATTCCACTTATGTATGTTTATGTCCCAAGTTACCTTTATATGTTATGTGTTCATTATATGGGTTTTATGGTAATATTTTTGTTACAAAAGGTTAAGTAATGATCTTTTATTCAGGGAAGAGTTTTTTACTACTTCATAAAGGTGAAGGTATTACTTTGATAAAGTATACACGGTTTACTTGTTATTTGAAAAAACTAACAGTTTTCATTCTTTGTGTATCCCTTACTGAGCTTTTTATGCTCACCCCATGTTTTTTTGAAATGTTTTTCACAGGAATTAATGTGGAATAGGGTCAAGGATGGGATCAAGGTAAAGTCATGCTATCTAAAACATGGAACTAGACATGTTTCTTTTTAAGAGTTTTTATTTTATGGAAAGTTAGTAGAAGTGTCTACTTTTTAATCTTTTGAGACGTAATAGTTATGATCTAATTCTCTAAAACTCTAAACCTAAAAAGATCCTCAAGGGGAATTATTCATTTAATTCAATATTAAGTAAGGTTTAAGGTCGGTGCCTTATAGAACTGGAGGATTTCTAAATCATCACTCACATTTGTTTTATCTCTTGTTTCCCTCTGTGGATAGTGGTAGAGGTCAAGTGAGACCGGGACAACCTGTGTGCTGTTGAGTTGTTTTTCCCAAAAATAACTATGGTAGAGGTCTAAGTACCTGGACAGTTTGTAAACTATTTTTAACCCAGATCCAGGGTTTGGATCAAATTTATATATAAATTTGAGAGGAATAAGTCTCGGCTTGAGACCAAACCTCTTGGTTATATCTTCTGTTCATTTTAGTTTAAGTTTAAAATATAAAATATCTAATTTATATTCTGCTACTTTTTCTTTGAAATACACAAGTATTTTAAAGTTACATTGATAGTTAATATAGCAAGTGTTTTTATGTTCTATAAAGTATTAGGTTAACTTCAAAAGTTAATTAATCTTTAGATTAGTTTAAATGAGAACTAATAAATCATTGAGAACTTAAAGACCATTTACATTAATACAAATTCACTACAGATTATCTTGTTAGTCAATTTTGGGGATTTTAATAGAAATATTTTTAACATAAATATTTTTATTGGAACTCAATTCACTCCCCTATTGAGTGTCCACTCTGACCAACATTTGTTATCAGAGGCTATTTTTGTTTTTCAAAATTTTCAAAATACACTGTATTTTCAACTTTGACTTTAGTTGAATATTTAAAGATCATAAATTTTTGTTAATTAAAAATTATATCTATTTAAATTCACTTTCTAAAATCTAACTATGGATAATATACTAGAAGGTGTTTCTACCAACATGACACATTTCTTTAATGGTAAAAATTATGCCCATTGGAATCTTAAAATGAAAATTCACTTAGAGAGTATGGGTTTTGATATCTGGAAACCTATAGAAACTGAATATAAAATTCCAGAAACTGAAATAACTATTTGTGATGAACCTATAAAGACTTCTTACAATAATAATTGTAAATCTATGAATGCCCTGTACTATTCTCTAGGAGATGAAGATTTTAATAGAATATCTTCTTGTAAAACTGCTTATGAAATTTGGGATACCTTGGGTGTTTCTCATGAAGGAACAACCAATGATAATGAAATGAGATTAAACACTTTTACTACTAAATATGATAATTTTAAAATGAAGACTGATGAACCTATCTTTGACATGTATCTCAGGTTTAATGAGATTGTCAACACTATGAGTTCACTTGTAAAGGTTGTTCTAGCGAAGGACCAAATCATGAGAATATTGAGATGTCTACCGGACCGATGGAGAAGAACTACTGTTTCAATCAGAGATTCATGTGACATTGGTGCTCTGCTTGTTAAAGAGCTTATTGGTAAGCTTATGATGTATAAGGAAGAACTCAACGTGAATAAGGAGGAATATGATGAACCTAAAAGGAAGTCAGTGGAATTTAAGTCTACTTCCTCAAGGAGCAAGGACAAAGAGAAGGCTCACATATCTACTAAAAGATCAACAAGTGAAAGTTCAGAATCTGACAGTGATGCAGAAATGGCTCAGATGGCCAGAAGATTTAAGAAATTATATAGGAAGAAGAAATTCTTCATAAAATCAAACTACAAAGGTAAATATGACAAAAAAGGTCATTAAGAAGAAATATTGGAAGAAAGATGATAAGAGTAATGAAGTTGTTTGCTATGAATGAAAGAAAAATGTCACATTAAAGTTGACTGCCCAAAATTGAAGTTCAAGAAGAAACTTGACTACAAGGAAAACAAGTACAAGAAAGAAATTAAAGCAACTTGGAGTGATTTATAAGACTGCACAAGTGAATCTGAATTTTTTTATTATAAAAAGAATCGTGCCAACATGTGTTTCATGACCAATACTTCTGAGGTACCTGTTTCCCCTATGATGAATGATTATTATTCTGGAACTAATTCTTATTCTGAATCCGAAAAGATGTCTGTTGAGGAACTATTTGAATATTGTAACATGCTAAAAGAAACCTATAATGAACTTAAGGGCAAATAAATGTCATTGAAGAAGCATCATGATATCACTGCCAATGTTAAATCTACCTTTGATATAGAAAAGGAAAAGAACACTCAACTGCTGAAGGAAAATACTGAACTGAAAATGTCTAATGAGAAACATAGAAAGGACTTAGAAAAAATCACAAAGGGAAAAGATACACATAATCAAATTCTAGGTAAAAAAGTGTCACCAAAGTATACTACTGGTTTGGGATACCAACCTGGATAGAGACAGTTTACCAAAACTAGATTTATTCCTAAATCTGGACAAAATTCTATTAGTTCTTGTTCTAGAAATTCATATTCTTCAACTAGTTACTCACATTTTTATAAATCAAATAGAGTTTATCTTGCAAAATATATTGAATATATTTATTATATGAGTCCCAAAAGACAAATCTGGGTACCTAAAGCATTGCTTGCTAATATTTCTGGACCTAAGAGAATCTGGGTACCAAAATCATTCTATGTTTAAAACTATTTTGTAGGAAACCTATTTGAAGAGTTACCATAGGAAGATATGGTACTTGGAAAGTGGATGTTCAAGGCACCTATCCAGAGATTATTTATGCTTCAAGAGCTTAATAAATGTTGATGGAGGCCATGTAACCTTTGGTGATAATTCTAAAGGAAATTTCATCCGCCTAGGCCAAATTGGTAACACTAACTCAGTTTTAATTTCTAAAGTTTTGTTTTGTTGATGGATTGAAATACAATCTGTTAAGTATTTCTCAGTTATGTGATGATGGCTTTAATTTTATGTTTGAAAATGATTCTTGTAATATTTTTAATTCAAAGAATGTTTTAGTATTTTCTACTTTGAGAAATGAAAATGTTTATGCAGTTTATTTGAATTCTTTAGCTGAACAAAAAATTACTTGTTTAAATGATCTTCATAAAGAATCTTTCCTTTGGCATAGAAGATTAGGATATTGTAATATGAATTCACTTATAAAACTTACTAGGAATAACTTAGTTAGATACTTACCCAAACATGAGTTTTCAAATGACAAAGTTTGTAATCCTTATCAAAAGGGAAAGCAACACAAAATCTCTTTCAAACCAATGAAATAAGTGTCAACTTTTCAACCTCTTGAGTTGGTTCACATGGACTTGTTTGGACCTTCTAGAGTTTCTAGTTTAAATGGGAATCACTATGTCTATGTCTTAGTAGATGAATTTTCTAGATATACTTGGGTATACTTCTTATCTCACAAAAGTGAATATTGTTATTACTTTATTAAATACTCTAAGTCTATAGAAAACATTAGTGGACTTAAGATTAAGACTTTGAGAAGTGATCATGGTCATGAGTTTGAAAATCCAGAGTTTGAATCTTATTTCACACACAGTGGCTATAGTCATAACTTTTTTTCCCCTAGGACACCTCACCAAAATGGTGTAGTAGAAAAAAGAAATAGAAAACTTCAAGAAATTGAAAGAACTATGCTCAATGAGTATGACCTAACTATTTACTTTTGGGAGGAAGCTGTAAATACAACTTTTTATATCATCAATAGATTCTTAGTCAGACCTGTTCTCAAAAAGACCCATTATGAACAGTGGAACAATAGGAAACCTAAAGTTGTCTACTTTAGATTCTTTGGTTGCAAAGTCTTTATTCTTAATACCAAGGATAATCTGGACAAGTTTTCTTCTAAGAGTGATAAAGGAATCTTTTTAGTATATTATATAACAAGAAAAGCCTATAGAGTTTTTAATAAGAGAACCAAGTGTGTGGAAGAATCTGTTCACAT
Source organism: Viscum album (assembly GCA_963277665.1). Lineage (NCBI taxonomy): Eukaryota > Viridiplantae > Streptophyta > Magnoliopsida > Santalales > Viscaceae > Viscum > Viscum album. The sequence goes on from OY728137.1 coordinate 1,655,658,503, forward strand.
CAAATTTGATGAAATTGATCAACATGAACCTAAGTCATCTCTTGAAAATCTTTAAGAAGATTTGTCTGCTCTGAACCTTAATGAAAAATTCAATAAACCTTATTTAAAGTAAACCAGTACTGGAAATATTTCAGAATCTTTTTCTAATAAACCCAAACCTAGAGTAGAACAAAAAATATCTAGTTCTACCCTTACTAGATCAACTTGGATTCTAAAGAATCATCCTTTAGATGCAGTTGTAGTAAATTTGGATAGAGGGACATAGACTAGAGCTTCTCTTAGAAATCAAGTTGAACATCAACCCTTCTTGTCACAGCTTTAATCTAAAAACATTTATGATGCTATTAATGATGAATGTTGGGTAATTACGATGCAAGAAGAACTTAATCAGTTTGAATGAAATAATGTTTGTAAACTAGTAGAAAGACCCCAGGAAATTTTTGTCATATGTACTAAATGGGTGTTTAGAAATAAAGTAGATGAATCTGGAAACATAGTTAGAAACAAGGCTAGGTTAGTTGCACAAGGCTATAGTCATGAAGAAGGAATTTACTATGAGGAGACTTTTTCTCTAGTAGCCAGACTTGAAGCCATTATAATTCTACTTGCTTATGCTACACATCTGAATTTCAAACTATATCAAATGGATGTCAAGAGTGCATTCTTAAATGGGTATATAGATGAGGATTTTCTTGTTGAACAACCCCCTGGATTTACAAACCCTCACTTTCCAAATCATATTTTCAAATTATCAAATGCTTTATATGGTTTAAAGAAATCTCCAAGATCTTGGTATGATAGATTAAGTACTTTTCTAATTTCTAAAGGTTTTAAAAAAGGAATAGCTGATCCTACCCTCTTTATAAAACAAATTTTTAATGATGTTTTAGTTGTTCAAATATATGTATATGATATTATTTTTGGATCTTAAAAAACTTAATTATGTAATGATTTTTCAAAAAAGGTGTAAAATGAATTTTAAATGAGTTTAATGGGTGAACTAAAATTCTTTCTTGATTTCAAAATTTTCACAATAATGATGGGATTGTTGTAACTCAAAGTAAGTACACTAGAGATCATTTAAAACGTTTTGGATTTGATAGTACAAAATGTAGTGACACCCCCCTGAGTACCACCTGTAAGTTGGATCTTGATGAATATGGTAAATCTGTTGATGAACCCAATTATAGAGAAATGATTGGAAGTCTACTCTACTTAACTGCTAGCCGTCCTGGTATTATGTTTAGTGTGTGTATGTGTGCTCTCTTTCAAGCAAACCCTATAGAATCACATTTAAATGTTGTAAAGAGAATTTTCAAATACCTAAAGCATACACCTAATCTAGGATTGTTCTATCCAAAAGGACACTCATTTGAACTAGTTAGTTATTCTGATGCTGATTTTGATGGCTGTAGGTTAGATAGAAAAAGCGCTTATGGAACATGTCAAAGTCTAGGCAAGTTGCTAGTATCATGGTGTAGAAAGAAACAAAATTCTGTTGCATTATCTACTGTAGAAGCTGATTACATAGCTGCTGGAAGTTGTTCTACACATGTTTTTTGGATGAAACATACATTAATAGACTATGGATATCAATTCAGACATGTCCAAAAAAATTGTGACAACACAAGTGCAATTAACATTTCAAAAAATCCTGTTTCACATTCTATGACAAAACATATTGATGAAAGGCATTACTTTTTGAGGGATCGTTATCAAAAAGGTGATATCACTTTTTAATTCATTGGTAATGAATATCAACTTTCTGATATATTCACAAAACCATTAAATTCTGAGATATTAGACTACATCATACATGATCTTGGCATGATCAATCACAAATAGATATCTTACTGGTCTTACTGTTTAATATTTTTCTATAAATTACTTTACAGTTTCATGATCACTATTTCTGGGTTACTGCCTCATGTTTACGGTCTCACAGTTAACACTCTGTGTTCACGGTCTGCCACTATCTCACCATGACTTAACAGTCCATTCACTGTCTCACTGTGACTTAACAGTCCGCTCACTGTCTCACAGTGACGAACACTAATTGTCTCACCATGATGAACTCTTATCCTCACACCGTAACAAATACTCATGGTGTCACCGTGAAGATTATTTATGTATTTATTTTAACCCATATAACGTTAATTTTTATTTCACCGCTATTCCTTTCCCGCATTTTTATTTTTGTGATATTTGACATTCCCAAATGATAAAACATAAGGGCTTCACTTGATTCCTCACCCGAGATCTCTCTTGAACCTTCTCAACCTTGAAAACATTCTCTTCTTCTCTCTTTCCTGAACCTTCAGTGGATTCCAAGGATGAAGCGTCTATCTTCACCCTCATCTAAGAAGCGCCGCTCTAAGAAACAAAAGAGGACACCGAAGCTTGCACCTGAAGGACCCCTGAATCCTAACCAAGTAAGTCGTACTATTTCTCTAGAGAAGGAAATCTTCCCTGAGTGGCTTTTCTCCAGTAAGTATTTAGTCCTAAAAGTATTAATAGAACAAGGATGAATTTAATGGTTCTCTAGAAAAGATAGACCTATTTACCCAAGGTTGGTATCTCAGTTCGATCAGTATGTAAAGTTTTTCTTTGATGCTGGAGAAATCAATATGGTAACAAGCTGGATCAATGGACAAAAATGCTCATTCTCTTCGAGGTTATGAGCTGCATGCCTAAGGATTTCTCATGAAGGGAATTGTTATGATTACCAAAGAGACCCTCCTCCTACAATCGACATCATTTACCTAGAGAATTCCTTGGAAATTCTAACTAGAAATGGAACCAAGAGAAGGGCCATAACGGCAGAATTGGACAGAGAGACTAGGTTTTTGTTTAAGTTTCTTAAAAATATGATTAGCCCAAGGAAAGGAAGCTTTTCTATTTTGAAGTTTCAGGATGTCTTTATGATCCATCTAATGAAGAATGGCTATAAGATAAATCTGTGAAAATATATCATTCACTACATGTGTGAATTGATTAAGTTCACTTCCAAATCCACTTCCCGGTTTTACTCAAGGATGATTTCAGCTATGTTAATTTCCAAGGGAGTAGTTGGACCAAATGAAGAAAATCTTGTGAATTTTGAGTACTATTTATCCAAGACTACCATTAGAAGGATGAAGATAAACTGGAACCCCTGGAAGAATCGGTTGGTGGAAGATAATGAAAAGGTTTATGAAAAGTTCAATCCTATGGATTATCCTACAAGGCCTAAAAACACTACAGATCTTGGTTTGGAACCAGATGAGGTGGATGAGTATCTAGAAGAGGAAGAAGAAGAATAAAAGGCAGATAGAGTACCTCATAGAGAAGATGATTAAATACCTCATGAGGAAGCATCTCCTGTTGAGAAAGAAAAGACTGATATTCCTGCTGAAGATTCAAGAGAAGAAGTTGTTGTTGAAAAAGAAAGGAATGTTGGTCCTTTTTTTGTACTTGAAGAAGAAGTAACTCCGGCCCATGTTAATCAAAAAACCCATTCTGAAGCTACAATAGAGTTACTTGTTTCTAAATCTGAGCAACAAGCCATGGAAGAGACAGATCCTATGGTAGAAGAACTCCCTACAATGGAAAAAAGAAAATCTGGACGAACTTCCTGTTGAAAATGAAGCAAGTCTGGAAGCTCTACATGAGGAACAATCTACTCTTGAGTATATACCCTCTGCTGAAGAGAGGATGGAAATTTCCTTTTAGTTGGTAAGGCAAGAAATGGCTGAGGAGATTAGAGATGATCCTATGAATCTTAACCTAGTTCTTGAGCCTCAAGAATCTGAAATGGAAGCACATTTTGAGGGGGAGGAACCTCAAAATCTTGAGATTTATGTAGTTGATCCTGGTGGTGCATCTCCACCAAATGAGTCATACTCTGTATATACTCAATATGAATTCCCCAATTTTTTTGATGTGAGTGAATCACAGCAAGTGACTGCACCTGGAATTGACCTTTCTTCTTTGTTTCGATTGAAGTCAGTCTCACACCCTGAACCTCAACCTGAACCTAAATCAGAATATGAAACAGACTCTGAACCACCACCAGACCCTGAACCTGCCCATGAACCACTTTCTTCACCTGAATACGTACCATATTAGCAATATTTTGTAAGTAAAGAAGATTTTAAAGTCTTTATAGAGACTATCTTAGCTGGAGTGGAGATGATTATGTCTTCTCAACCACGTCCTGTGACTCAACTAAGTTAGGAAGATGCCTCGATTATTTTGGAAAATATTATTCTGCATATTCAACCTAGGATGATCCATCAAATTCAAGAAGTAAGAGTAGAAAACAAATTGCATAGTGATGATGTTGCAACTTTCAAAAGTATGGTAGTGGACATGTAGAAAGAATTGTCTTCCAGATCAGAGCTTGCTTCTGCCCCTGCACCTATTGCTGCTTCTCCTAAACCTACTATTTCCAACATTTCTCGAGACATTGTGTCCCAAATGCATCCCTATATATTATATTTTGATGAAAATATTGGTGAAAGTCACACAAATATGTGGAAACACATGAGAGAACTTGTGGAGAACTTGTATAAGCTTACAGATGAATACGATGGTTGTCTTCAAAAGGTGTTGAAACAACTCAAAGCTTTAACCACAGCTGTCAAGGCTTCTCCTTCCTAAAGTCAGACCTCCACACCTTCTTTGGATGATTCTCTACTCAGATCTTTAACCAAGGAAGAAATTCAGAATGCCTTCAGTGGTTTTGATTTGTCTCCTTTATCTGAAGTTTCAATGAACAGTGATAGAGCACTTGACCAGATTCGAATTCATTCCAAGATTACCAATGATTCTCAGCAGGAGATCACTAAGATGATATATTTCTATCTCACTCAGATTTTATCCAAATCGGATATGACCAATAACTTTAAGTATCTTGTGGGGAATTTGAAGATACCTCCTGGGACTCAGGCATTCAAAATGCAAGTTCAAAAGATCACTGAGTTTACCAGATTTTTGGACAAATTCATAGAGAATAAAGATGATTTTGAAAAGGCTATGCAATATGGAGGAGAAATTATCACAGTATTCATCAACCTTCTGAAGCCCTATCTACATGTCCAAAGTACTGCAATAGTTTCTCCAGCAGCAGCCCCTCTTAGACTTGGACTACCTGCCTTAGCCTCCTCTGGCATGTCAGTTAGCCAAGCTCTAACTCAGATTAGGCTGGTCATTCTTGATTAGCCACAGACTCAATCTTCTATAGCTCCATCATTGGATCCTTTTATCTTTGAAGGTCTACCATTACCTTCTTTTTCTACCACCTCTATGCCTTCTTCCACATCAGCAACTGACAAAGGAAAAGAGACGGCCAATCCATGAAGAAGCCTAGAGACTACTTTTTTTTATGGGGATGTCTTTGATTTTTTATTTTTTGTATTTCTATTGTATGGTGTATTCCGAAATTTTTTAATGAAATATGCACTTTTTTCCCTCTCTTTGTTTAACTTTTTGACAATCCCAAAAGGAGGAGAAAAATTATTCCAGGTTATGTGTTATTCTATAATATGTTTTTCTATATGTTATATTCTCTATAGTTTTATCTCACTTAAACTTTCCCTATACATGAATTTTGATCATCAAAAAGGGGGATATTGTTGGAATCCTCTTGAATTAATCATGTTTTAATGATCACAAATATCATTATGATTTACCATTCTTAATAATAATCACAAATCTCTTTAATTTTTACAAATCTTATTACTGATCACAAATCTCACATATCTTATTAATCATGTGTATTTATGTATCAAGTTATCTTATACTTTATAATGGTTAAGCTCAATCCATTTTATTCATATTACTATTTATGTCTAAATATTGTTATTTGTCTAAATACAAGAAACCATGAATCTTGACACAAAACACTGAAGCAAACACCGTGAATTCTAAGTCTCATACACCGTGACTAATGAGACACCATGACACAGTTAGCCAGACACATTCATCCATAAACCGTGACTCAGACATCGTGAGAAACATACCGTGAAGGACACATTGTGAGCAAGACACCATGAAGGACACACCGTGAGCAATACACCATAAGCAAGACACCGTGAGTGAAACACCGTGAAATATATACCGTGAAGGAGACATCGTTTGCATAACTACTATGACACAATTTCTTAAACTTTTTTTAAATATTATTTAAATATTTCTAACGGTCATATTTGATGTTTTTAAAGAAATTAATGATATTTAATGATAGTTTTTGGTATGTCAGGAAACCATACCTCATACCTATGAAAAGGTAATCATTCCTATTGTCGGAGCTTGTGAAATATAAGCAAGATTGAGCTACAATAGAGAAGAATGTGCCAGAAGAACATACATATGCAATCAAGAAATGTGAGTGCACTATACTGAACAGAAGAGTAATCTTGATCACAACTGAATAACACATTTCAAGATCTTCAAAAAACTCTCATGAATGCAATCCAAACCAACTAAAGAACACACGAAGAATCAAGAGAATATCTTCACTCGTGAAAGAAACCAAGATGAACCATGATACTCTATTTTTCAACAAGAAAAATCAGAGGACTCAGAAGCATTTCTACAGAATCCAACGAGTCCAGAGCTGCACTACTAATCACTAGAGAATTATAAACATTTATCTACTCACTAAGTGATTCATTATTTACTTTTGAGTAGTGTGTGTACCCTGTTTATTTTACACACACACTGTCTCCTAAGCTAAACTGTAGGATTTATAAATCCTGTCTCACATCTGTTTTATCTCTTTTGTCCCACTATGGATAGTGGTAGAGGTCAAGTGAGACCTAGACAGACTGTGTTCTATTTAGTTTTTTTCCCACAAATAACTGTGGTAGAGGTCTGAGTACTTGGACAGTTTGTAAACTGTTGTTAACCTCGATACAGGGTGTGGATCAAATTTATATATAAATTTGAGAGAACTAAGTCTTGGCTTGAGACTGAACCTCTTGGTTATATCTGCTATGCATTTTAGTTTATGTTTAAAATATACAATATCTAATTTATATTCCGCTACTGTTACTTTGAAATACACAAATATTTTATAGTTACTTTGGTCATTAATCTAGCTAGTGTTTTTCAGTTCTATAAAGTATAAGGTTAGATTCAAAATTTAACTAATCTTCATATTAGTTTAACTGAGAACTAATCGATATTTGAGAACCTAACTGACCCTTTACTTTAATACAAATTCACAATAGATTATATTTTTATTAAATTTGGGGGATTTCAATATAAATATTTTTAACAGAATTTTTTTTATTGGAACTCAATTCACCCCCTCTTGATTGTCCACTCCGACCAACAATTATTTTAGATTAGAATTATAGAAAATATTACTTCAATATTTATCACACAATATCCATGTTAATGACTATATAACACCATGTAATTTCATTATGAAACACAATTATAGGTTTTATTTCAAATAAATTAGGAATCACCTCAATTTGAGTTGTGTTGACCGAGTTGTGCCTCATTTTCAAAGGAATGGTCCAATCTGTCAGCCAATATTATTTTTCAAATTGATTCATTCTGTAGGAATTTAGATGAAAAAATTATCTCTTAGTACAAAATAGAATATTTTATCTCATGAACATAATAATTCTAAAAAAAAGTATCCTATCAATTGGATAGATATTTTAAATGTTATTCATGAAATACTAAAGTGATTAAAATATTTTAAAATTACAAAATTATTAAATTTTTACATTTTAACTCAAAATACACCAAAAATCCAAAATTCATGCAAATACCATCAAATTGAATAATTGGTAAGGATTAAATCATTGAAAAATATAAAAAATTAGGAAATTATTATATCTATTAATTGGAATAATAATATATATAATGAATATAAATGAAATTTATATCATTGTAATAATTCTAGAAGTGAGGGAACCATGGTTAAATATAGAGGACCAAAAATAATAAACCAAAATATACATAGAAGATAAAGTAATTATTACCTAAACTCTAGTTTCATGAGGGTGTTATTAATAAATAGGAAATAAAAGGTTATATATAAATTATATATGGTATTATACATATGATTATGGTTATATAATATATGTATAATGAAAGTATATTTATTTTACAGGAGGTTCATACACGTGCAAATAAATTTAAGACTTACATCATGGTAGTTTTAGACTCTTTTATTTCTGGGATACATAATCCATATTAACCACTCATTTCTATTGAGTGGTGTATATAATTCCCCTTTGAAATGTTATTATCGCAAATATCATTATTTCAATGATATTTAAATCTTAATTTGATGTTATTCTATAATGGGGCATACGTTTAAAAAGTCACCGATGTGCTAAGGGTTTCATGATACGATCTAAATATTTATAGGGATTGTTTATGATTATGCCTATAATGGTGAAATATTATAATATATATTTCAATATCTTTATAAATTTTATTCTATAATGTTTACTTCATGAATATACTTGTAATCTTTTAACTTCCCCCTTTACATACTCTATATTCTAAACTAATATATTTAATAATAATAAAATTTATTTCTCTCTTTAGTAATCATTTTTCATCCATTCCTATGTTTTCTAAAAATGTTTTAAAGGAATTTTTTACTATTCTATAATGACTGTTTAAAGTCACTTTTACACATAGTTTAATTTTTAAAAAATTCTTTTTAATTAATCTTATTTTCATTTTCCTAACAATGTACTTTTTACTTTTAACAAAAATGTAAGAAAATCATTGTTTTAACTTATATAGAATTAAAAATATTTTCCAATTTCATGAGGTAAAGGATGGAACAAATCAATAAAACACCCACACTATAATGGTTTAAATTCAATGAGTATAGGCATTGAGATAATCATCTCTCAAATATGAGGGTTAATGATGATGATTAACACCAGTAGCCTATTAAGCTAAGTGACAAAAGAAAATATCATCTGATCACTATTTTTGATGAGGGGTATGATAAATACGTAGTGAAAGGTACACTTTCCAAGCACTATAGAACTGTTAATCCCTTATTTGAATCTTGTTCTATACATTCTTTAATATCTACAGAGTTTACTATGGGTATTAAAATGCAACCCAAATGATTAGATTTTGAATTAGCACTGGAATCCCATAATGGTATAGTGATCACATTGCATGTCCTTGATTATTCTCTAGTTAGTGTTTGTGGTAATGTGATTCATGAAGATTATGTTATTTTCTCTATGGTAGAATTTGGTGTTATCTTAGGAGTATTTTTTATTTCTCTACATAAATCACTCAACAATTTCCAATGAAGATAATTCATGTTTTATATTCCTAACCAACCTTTGATTATATATAAACGTGACAATAAATATGAAATTTCGATGGAAATCACATCCATTATATGGGGTTTTATTTTTATTCATATGGTATTTTTATCTCAAATGGTTTTGGATAAACTCAAAACCGTTAATATTATTTATTTATGGAAGTTTTAATAATGTAATTATAGAGGAGTTTCATAGTATTCCATTGATTTATGATGTGGTGTTTTCAATGGAACTCATACCAAGTGCCACACCAATTTTAAAGACTCCCTACAAAATGTTGTCGATTGAGTTGCAGGAATTGAAGAAGAAGCTCCAAGAGAATAATGTAAAATGATTGATCCCACCAAGTTTTTCACCTTATGGTTCAATTTTTATATTTATTAAGAAGAAACATGGATTGATATAACTCTGCATTTATTATTGTGTACTGAACAAGATCCCAATCATGAATATGTATCCTAAACCTCATATTTATGACTTGTTTGATAAACAATAGAGAGATCAATACTTTTATAATATTTAACTTTATTATGGTGATCATCATTGTGGGTCAATAAGGAGGATATACCCAAGAAAACATTCCATAAAAGGTATGCTCATGAAGAGTATATATTGATTCCATTTGAACTTACTAATCCCCTAACTATCCTCGATGATTTAATGAACAGGGTCTTTAGAGATTACATTGATTAAATCGTAGTAATGTTTATATATGATATAATTATTTATTCAAAGATAATTTAAGAGTAGAAATATCATTTGAGAATTATACAGAAGACCCTACGGTTGGAGAACAATTTTTAAAATATATAAAGTTTGAGTTTTGGCTACAAATTTTTTTATCTTTGGGACTTATAATTTGAAACAAGGATATATCGCTGGATACACTAAATATGGAGGATATTAAATGTTGTGATATACTAACCATGATAAATAAGTTCTGATGTTTTCTCAGGTTTCTTAATATTATTGATAGTTTTTTGGATATTTTTTCGACTATCTATTTCAGTCACCTTGTTAACCTGGAAGGGAGAAAAGTTCCTCTGGATTGATGAATATAAGGAAAATTTCATGGAACTGAGGAGACGATTAGTCAGTCAACATATTCTGGCATTAACTTATAGTGTAGAATAGTTTTTTTATCTACACTAAAGCATCCAAGAAAGTGTCTGGATGAATTCTTTCACAAAATAAAATAGTTATAGATTACGCCTTTGGAAAATTGATGGTTCACGAGAAAAATTATATAACTCATGATTTTGAGAAAGTTTTGGTAATTTTTTCATAAAATATATAGTGGAATTATCATTATATAGAAAAATATTTATATATATACTAATCATAAAATTTGAATGTATATATTGTCATAGAATGTGTTGAACATGCTTCAGAGAAGATGGTTAGAGATGATTAATGATTATGACTACCAAAAATGTTACCCCATGAGAAAGTGAAGAAGGTGGCTGATTATTTGAGTCAAATGGTCATGCAAGATTATAAATTATGTGGATCTCAAAATATCCAATAGTTTTGGATGTTTAAAGGATGGAACTTCAATTTCCAAGGGAAGGGGAAAATATTTAATTTTTCAAAATAATTGTTCAAACATTTATCCAATTGAATATTAAAGAGGCACAAATGAATTTTGTAGAGTTGAAGAAGAATGTTAGAAATGTTCATGAGTTTATCCTTGATTATTATTGAATGATATGGTTTAGTAACCATGTTTATGTCCTTACAAAACATGTTTTGAAAAAATATCTATTAGAGGATGTTGACAGTTCTTCATTCTCTATTAATATTGGAATTATGATGATATATTGAGATTTTAAGGAGTATTTCTATAGGGATAGAAATAAGAGAGATATTGAAGAGTTTTTATCTTGGTGCATGTAGTGAAATTAAGATAAGACTAAGAGATAAATTTTTAAGGGGATATTACAACCATTAACCATTGTATAATGGAAAAGGGAAAGTGTCACTATGGATTTTTTCATTTGACTCCCCAAAATTTCAAAAGAGAAATTACAATATAGGTTATGGTCTATTTCCTTAACAAGTAAGTACACTTCACTATTATCAAATAAGATTCCTCATTGGATCATTTTTTTGTATATACATTAAGGAAGTGGTATGTTTTCATTAAGCACCACATTCCATTATATCATATTTAAATCTGAGTTTTACCTCATTGTTCTGAAGAAGTCTTTAGCGACATCTTGATATAGAGTTCAGATTAAGTATTGTATATAATCCTCAAACAGATGGTTAGTCTTAGAAAACAACTCAAACCCTAGATGATAGGATAATTTTCTATTTTATGTATTTCAAATTTAATGGGATAAAAACATTCTTATAATATATTTTTCTTACAACAATAGATTTCAGTCGACCATTTAGATTGATCCTTATAGGGGATTATATGGAAAAATAATTATAAAACTTCATTGTGATAACATGATGTTGGAAAAAAAATAATTGGGACTAGTTCTAGTAGAATAAATGATAGATAAGGTTACAAAAATTCAGTAACATGTAAGGGATACAGAAATTCAATATAAAATTTACGATGATAATCATTAATAATATCTATAATTTGAAGTTAGTAATAAGGTGTTATGTTGAATTTATCCATGCAATAAGGTTTTGATATTTGAAAATACAGGAAATCTAAGCCCTGGGTAAATCATTCCCTTTTAATTTATTGACTTTATCATGACTATATCTCATCATTTTATGCTTCCACCAAACCTATATTAGGTTCATTATGTGTTCTATGTATCTCTCATGGGAATTTAAAAACATGTATCTTTACAGGTACTAAACTGAGAGGAAATTCTAATGGTGCATGATAATTCTTATGATGAATAATCTATGGATATTATTTATTATAGAGAGAAATTTAATGAAATAATACCACTCACCTGGTCACAGTTTTGTGGTGAAACCACTAATTTGAAGAAACTCTATGGGAACATGAGGTCATGATGAGGTAGAAATATCCTCATATATTTGAATCTAAGTGAAAAATATCAAGGGTGAAAACAATTTTAGGTTTCCTTTAATTTTACACCTTGATATTTTATGAAATATTTATTTCCAATAAATTTAATATCATTGATATATTTCGTTACACACTACACCTAGTTTTAACTAACCACAAAATACTTTCTATATTATTATTTAAAATTGATTGTTAAAATTTAATGTTAAAATTATATGAATTAATACAAATAAACACATTTTAATAAAATAAGTATAATGATTTCATATAAATAAATCATATTTATAATAAAATTCTTAATTTTTTTAAGACCTTTATATTTTTTGAAAATTCTTTTTTATTAAAAAATATTTTTTTTTGTGAAAAAATATTAAAAGTAACTTTTTCAATTGTTGAATATTTATTTAAAAAATCAAATTTAAATTTTTAAATATATATTGTAAAATTATATTTGAGTAGTTATGTGATAATTTTATAGATAGTTGAATTTTTTTATTAACATTAAAAAAATACTAATTTTGGAAAAAAACATCATTTTCATATAAATAATTTAAAAGATCCATTTTATTTTAAAATGATTTTATAATTAATGGTATTTTAATTATATATTTAGTAATTCGATTTAGGGCAGAGAGATCAGCTTAATATTTAAGTTTTATGCTAAATATTTTTATAATTTTGTATGTTTTTCTTTGGAAAGTAATTTTTTCATGTCTAAGAGTTTAATATGAAATTCAAATTTTCCAGTTATGAGAATTTAATTTGTTAAAATAGATTCCAAATTTATAATAATATTTTTTTATAATCTATAATAGTTTCAACTTAATTTTTGGTTATAATGAATAATGAAAGAAGTAAAAATTAATTGTTGTGGTTAAGGTTAAAAATGCTTTTTTGGTGGTTAATCTAAAAAGATGAGGGATAATATAACCTAAAAAGTCATTAAATTTCTATTTTAAGACTATATATATAGCTTATCACATCTTAGGTTATAGAATAATCTATTTATGAGCCTTTTTTGAAGGTGAAATATGTGGGTATAACTTTTTGTTTTAAAAAATTACATGTGTGTCCTCTCCCCCACTTATAAAAGGCCACCCACTCTCCTCTCCTCTCAAAATTTTCAATTCAATTTTATTCAAAAAATAACTTACAAATTTACTTAATAAAATACCTCAACACATATTATAGGACATTTTAGTAAACTTTCATATTAATCATTTAGGTATTAAACCAAATAGGTTCTCTGAAGAAGAGGTAAAATTATTAAACTTGTGTTTTTTGTTTTATTTACCCTTAAACCTCAATAAAATATACTTGAAATATAATGATATAATAACACTATTATATAAAATATAATATGATGTTTTTATGTTAATGGAATAACCAATATCCATCTCCTCTACTATCAAATAGTAAACAAAACTGGCAATCATGAGTTTAGTGGACTACCACCTCACGAACTGATGTAATTCATTTTCCATCACCACCTATAATAGTAGAATATAATGATTTATTTAATTATTATATATATTATATTTATGAAATTATTATTCTAATATACTTATAATATCACACATACCATCTCACCTTCCAATCCATTTGAAAATGATAATGTTGCTCATGTGTATGTGTAGAATACCATCTCCAAGAGGCGATGAGATAAATTTTTTATTTTGCTTTGAAATAGATAGTAATAAGGATAGAAAAAATGAAAATATATTTTAAATATATTAAAAAATTAATAGGTAAATCTTAATTAATATTTACTTTTATTTCTTTTCATTTTTCATGGAAATGGAAACAACATTCATGTGTATATACGACCTATCATCTGTATGAAGAGTGTATTTCATTTTCTATCTCTAACATTTATAGATTAAACTAAATGAATTTATATTATATTTATATCATGAATAAAATTAAATCTTTTACTTGACCATGATTAAATAAACCATATTGAAACTACTAAACTAAAACATACATGAAAAATGAAGTAACTATTACACAAAACTTGATTTTAACAAGGAATTGTTAATAAAAAGGTGATAAAATGTTATAATTAACTCATATATGTTATGATATATATTATTGTGGATATATAATAGACTTTATAATAAATCTATAATTATTTTACATGAGGTTTGAATGTGTTCAAAGAAATTGGAGATGTAATTTAAGGAATTTCTAGACACTCTTTAATTTATAGGAGATATATTACATATTCACCACTTGTTTATTTTATGTGGTATATATATGTCCCCTTTGAAACGTTATATCATTAATATCCCAATTTTAATTATTTTCAAAATTTCATTTTATGTTATTATTTAACATGTCTGCCGATTCAAAAGATACCGAAGTGATAATAGTTTTATGATACAATCTCATTAATTATTTGGATTGTTTGTGACTATGATTAAAATGGTTTAATATTATTATATATATCTCAATAAATTCATTATTTTTTTATCCTATTATTATTTCATGAATATAAATTTTATCCTTTAATCTTCATCCCTTTATGTACTCATGATTCTAAAAAAATATTTTTAGGAAAAATCATATTTGTCTCCCTCTTCGGTCAGAATTACTTTCTTCTTCCATGTACATATTTTTTTAAATTGATTTCAATAAAGTTTCTAAAGTTATCCAAATATTCTTTAAAGTCACTTTTATCCATGATTTATATTTTTTAAAAATTAAGGTAATATTCTTGTTCTTTTCGGAAGAAGGTTTTTTTGATTTTTACCAAAAATGTGAAAGTGATCTTTGTTTTAATTTGTGCAACATGAAAGATATTTTCCCCATTGATGTCTAGTATTTTTTTAAATGTTATTTTAATTATTTATAAGTATATTTTTAAATTAAATTATTTCTACAATTTTAAGTGAAATTATTGTTTTTAGATGTCTATTTTCAAAGTGGAAATGTCATTTTCCTCAAGAAATGTTCCAATTGATCTTTAAAAATAATTTCCATCTAAGTTGACATAATTTGATGTTATTTATGATTTAATGTGAATATAATATAATTATATTATACTTATTATTTCATTTTATGTATTATTTTTATGATCATAGGATATTTATTAAACCTATTTGTTTCCAATGGGCTGTGCTAAGATGAAATGATAAAATGTTTATGAAACCTATTTATCTTCATGGCTTCCAATACAATGAATGATTTATGATATTTTGGAACTCGTGTGCATGGTTTCCATTATATGGATGTTGTTATGTTATAATATAGGATGGTGGATATTTTATAACCAAGGAAGGTGGTTTTGTTTTAACAAAGGACTCTGGTTATGTTATAACCAAGGATGGTGGTTATATTATAACCAAGTATGGGTGGTACCTATATCTCCCTCCAATTCATTAGGTAATGATAAATAACTCAAAAGATAAATATGTTATGAATTAATGTAATTTCATGTTCCCAAGTTTTTTCTCGATCTTGATCTCGTGATTATAATTTTATACAAGGAGTTGATTTCATCTATTTATATTAATGACTGAACGTATATCTGTTTATACATCTTCACAATGTTGTATGTTTATGTGTATGTCAGAAATATATGTCTTATTCTAATGTTATGTTCTTATGGATCATGTTCACTAATTCATTTGTGATTTATGTATTATTAAATACTACGATATATCTAATAAATAATGTTTATGGTCTATGATATTCTGGGTATGGTTTTCAAATGTTATTCTCATGTTTTCATAATCTTATTCTCTTGTTAGTTTGATATATCTCAGGTTTACCCTTAATAATAATTTTAGCTCTCCGTTCCATATGTTTACTTTCCAAAGGTTATGAATAATTTTCTTAAATAAGGTATGTCTATGAAGTGTACTATGTAGAAAAATCTTAAATGAATATATTAATGATCTTTCATGAAATAAGAAGATTGTGTTGCTAGTATCTAATGATATTGAACACTTATAGTCCTTGGGATTTTATTTTAGAATCTTATTTAATATTTATATAAAAATATTTTATATTTATATATTAAAATCCTAGGTTATTACAATTGGTATCAGAGTGAAGGTTTAGTTAGCGTTTGGAAATTAGGATAACAAATATTTATGGAGAATACTTAGAATAATCTTATGTATAGAATAATATCCCATGTTATATTAAAGAAAGTTGTGTGGGTTTTAATGAAATTACATCCCATTATAGAAACTAAAAGTTTATGTTGATATAGTATATATGAAATTAGAGGTAATAACCCTAATAATGGTACATTGAGATGTACTCTATTGCCACCAGGTGCAAAAAAACAATACTTGCTACACACCGTATTTGACACTCTCGGGGTGAAATCTTTATGATAATTCAAATTTCATTAATAAATTATTTTGAAGGATTTGAATAGATTATGACCATGGATTAGATTTTTAAAGCCTAATATGTCATATATTTATAATATTTTTTGTGATTTGGACATCTTATAAATCATTTTTAAGGATCATGTTGTTTCCACTATGAATATTTTCTCTCAAACTAGGTTTTTTGGATTTAGTCAATGGATAGAACCTAAAGGAATATTGTTAATGATTAATTTCACAAAAAATGTAATGTTTATCCACTCGAGTAACCAAATGTTGTGGTAGATTGAATAAAAAATATCATTTTTATACCCTCAAAATATTCTCAAGTCAGGAATAATGTTGACCTTCCAAATAAGAAAATGATAGAATAATGTTCTATTGTGTCCTTTATGAGGAAATGTAAAACATCTTTTAGTGTCTCCATAGATCCCCTATTCATTGAGAAATTGATTAATACAACTAAAGATATTTCTAATTCTCCAATGTTTGAAACATGAGAAAGTAATTTTTTCCATTCATTATTTGGAAGGAGTATCAAATCAATAGTGGAATCTTATTAAGTGTATGATTGAAGTGAAAGAAATTAAATCCATGTGATGGGATGAGTTTAAGGGAATATTTTTTAGTAATTTCTTTCCTTTTATTCTTCACATAATCAATTATTTTGTGGTTTAAAAGCCTATATCTGAAATATTTTAGTAATAAGAGACTTAATAGCTATGATGAAATCATATTATGATAACTCAGTATAGAAATTTAATTTGGAGATTCCCATTATTCTCATGGCTTTGATAATAAAAGGAATATTGAGACTCATGAGAACCCAAATAAATCCACTAATATAAAGAAATTTTAGTCCCAAACATGTAATAAATGTGGGAATAAATTTCTTAAGAATTCCATGAGTGGAAGTAAGAAGATTTTTAAATGTGTGAAGGCTGGTAATACGTTAATTTAATGTTGAAACGTGATGAAAATTCCAGTTTAAAAAATGAATGAAAGGAAGGCACTAACTAATACACCACCCACTCTCTAATGATTTAAATTAAAGGAGTATGGGTATTATGCTAACCAATTCTCAAAACCTATTCTTAATGATGATGATTAACAATAGGTACCTTTCAAGTCATTATAAAAAATTAAATCGCATGTGATCACTATTTTTGACAATAGGGATGATAACAACATGGTGAAAGGTATATTAGTCATGCACTATAGAACTATCAATACGTCATTTCGTTTTGGGTCTACCAAATATTTTATATCTAAAGAGTTTAAAAAGGGTATTAAATTTTACCCCCAGTAATTAGAAATTGAATTAGCAGTGAAAAACCCAAATGTTGCGATGTTCTCATTACAAGTACATGATTCATCTCCAGTTGATGTTGGTGGGAATGTGCAACCTGAATTTTTTTATTCTATCTATGGTTGAATATTATGTTATCTATATAATGGATTTTTTTACTCTACATAAATCCCATTTCAATTTTAAAGTAAGGGATCTCATGTGTTATATTCAAAATAGACCTACGATCATCTATCAGTATGAGGAAAAATTTGAATATTTGATGGAAATCACACCCATTTTAAGGGTTTGGATTCCTATTAAAAATGGATGACTATCCCATATGGTTAAAGATAAAATCAACAATAATGATATGAATTTTTTATTGATTCATTTTTTATATCATTAAAAGAGGTTTCTAGCCCTTTAGTAAATAGTGATGTTGAGTTTTTAGTAGAAATCATACCTATTTCCACACCTATTTTAATGAATCCATAAAGAATGGTCTCAATTGAGTTACATGAATTAAATAAGTAACTCTAGGAGAAACTTTAAAAAATGATTCATTTATCCATGTTTGTTACGTTGGGGTGAACATTTTATATTTATTAAGAAGAAATATGGATTTTTATGAATATGGATTTATTGTTGTTAAATGAACATGATCACATTTAAGTACAAGTATCCTCTACCTCATATTGATGACTTGTTTGATTAATTTCAAAGATATCAATACATTTCAATGATTGGATTTTATTTTGGATATCATCAGTTGAGGATCAAGTTGGAGGATATACCTATAAAATATTTCCTTTAATGGTTTTTACACTATTATTATATTGTGATTTAATTATATCTTACTAATTCTCAAATAGTCTTTCTGGATTTAATGAATATTTTATTTAGAGATTACATTGATCAGTTTGTGGTAGTCATTATAGATGATATTATTATATATTAAAATAGAAATTAAGAGCATGAAGATCAATTCAGAATTGTAATGAAGATGATAAGGAATGATAAATGAATGAAAAATTTAATAAGTGTGAATTTTTTCTTCTGGTTGTTACATTTTTGGGTGATATAATCTCCAACAAGTGTATATATGTGGATACACAAGAGATGAAGGATATTAAAATTTGGTATAGAACAACCATGATAACTAAGATATAATGTTTTATTAAGTTTTCAAGATATTATTTGATAGATTTTTGGATAATATTAAATGTCTATAAAATACACTCACTTAGTTAACTGATAAGGGATCCAAGTTCCTCTGAATTGAAGAATGAAAGGAAAAGTTCAAGGGATGAAAGAGAATATTATTCAATACACATGTTCTAATAATCAAATATAGTAAAGAAGGTTTTTTAATATAAATTTAAGCATAAATAATGGATTAGGATAAATTATTATAGCTTATGAATTAGGAAAATTAATGGCTTGTGATTAAAATAACATAACTCATGATTTCGAGTCAACTATGGTAAATTTTTCAGTAAACATATCTTGGTGTTATCCTTACAGATAAATGTGTGATATATATACCAATAAAATAGATTAAATTATGTATTCACATAGAAGGTTTTGAGATTTCTCTAGAGAAGATGGTAAGATATGATTGAAGATTATGAATACCCAATACATAACCCCACTATGAAAGAAATAAGGTAGCCAGTGTTTTGAGTGAAAAGGTTCAAGTTATCTTATCTATCATGAAGATAAAAAAATATCCAATATTTATATATTTAAAAAGGTTGAATCTTGAAATCATGATGGAATAGGAAAAATCTTACCTTTCTCAAATGGGTGTTCAACCATTTATTTTAGTGAAGATTAAGGAGGCACAAAAGGATGATTTAAAGTTGAAAAGGAATGTTAGAAATTTTCTTGAGTTTAAACTTGATTTTTATAGAATGATATGGTTTAGGGAACATGTTTGTATCTGATCAATACCATATTTGAAAAAAGATCTATTAGAAGAGGATTATAGTTCTTCATTATCTATTTATCCTATAAGTATGATAATGTATGCATATTTGAAGGAGCATTTATACTCGGATAACATGATGAGAGATATTGTAGGGTATGTATTTTAGTTACTGGTATTCTAATAAGTTAAGGATTATATTATAAATTCAAAGGGGTTTCTACAACCATTACCCGTATGAGAACCTAAAAGGGAAAACATCACTCTGGATGTTGTCACAGGACTCTATAAAATGTCTATAGGGAACAACACTATATGGGTTGTAGTATATTTCCATAAAAAGTCAACAAACATACATGATATCAAATAAAATTAATCATTGGATCATATTATTAGGGAATTCATTAAGAAATTTGTAAGGTTTTAGTTATTACGACAATACATTGTATTTGATCCAGATGTGAGTTTTACCACAATGTTATGGTTAATTATTTTGTAAGAACTTGATACAGAGTTGAGTTTTAGCACTGCATATCATACTTTGACAAAAGGTCTATATGAGAGAGGAATTAAAACCCTTGAGGATATTCTATGATATTTTTTATGTATTTTAAAGGTGGTTGGGATATAATCCTTCCTCTAGTTGACTTTTCTTCAAATAATAAATTTTAATCGAGTATTTAGATGGATTCTTATGAAGAACTATATAGAAAATTGTGTAGAACTAAACAATTAAAGGATGAAGATGGAAAAATAATCTGTTAATACCAAAGATATAATAATAAATTGAATATAAGGTTATAACCAATAACAAAAAATATGGGCCACAAAATTTTTATAGAAAAGTTATGCTGACAATTGTCGAAATGATATGGAATTTTTAGTTAGTGAGAATGTGTTCCTATGACTTTATTCAAGGAAAAAGGTTATGATATTTTTGAAGATGGGAAACCTAATCCATAATTATATTGATCCCTTTGAAATTATTGGTTGTATCAATATTGTATCTTACCTCTCAGTGCTTCCACAAAACCTCTTATAGGTTCATGATGTGTTCAATGTATCTTTATTAAGGAAGTACATACCTGATCCATCACAAGTACTAAACACAATGGTAATACCAATAGATCATGATCTTTATTATGAAAAATAACCTCTAGATATTCTTGATTGTATATAAAAATTTATATTGAATAAGACCACTCACTTAGTCGATGTTTTTCATAGAAACCACTGATTTGAAGAAGATACAAGGGAACATAAAGATGTGATGAGGAATAAGTATCCTCATTTTTCTATATCGAATAGAAATATTTCAAGGTTGAAAATAATTTTAATGGTTTTATAATGTTGCACCTCAAGATTTTTATAAAATATTTATTTATAATAAATTAAATTTATTTGATATCTTATGTTACACGCATCTCCTAGTTTTAGAAAACCACAATATACTATTTATATTATTCTTTAAAATCGAAAATTTTAACCTAACTGTTAAATTTTTCTAAATGAATAGGAATAAACAAATTTGAAAATTTAATTATAATATTTACATATAATTTCAACATGTTGACTAAATAGTATTTATTTTTTAGTAAATCCTTCATATTTTTCAAATATTCATTTTCCTTGAAAAATGTTTTTAATGTTCTTTTGTAAAAAATAGTAAAAGTAAAATTTTACAATTTTATAAAATTTATTTTTTAAAAAAACTTTAATTTTTAAATCTACATGTAAAAATTATATTTGGCTGAGGTTTTGAGAATATTATGAAAAGATTAATTTATTGATGACTAGTAAACAATATTGATTTTTATGAATAAAACATTTTCATTTTAAGTATTTATAATATAAATTTTATTTTAATATGATTTTCAAATTCAAAATTTTCCAATTATACATTTATTAATCCGTTTTGTTCATTTTAATCATTTTCATATTCAATTTTGATTTTAATTTTTTTTATAACTT
The DNA here is from genome assembly GCA_963277665.1 of Viscum album. Taxonomy (NCBI): domain Eukaryota; kingdom Viridiplantae; phylum Streptophyta; class Magnoliopsida; order Santalales; family Viscaceae; genus Viscum; species Viscum album. Next base: position 1,655,680,347 of record OY728137.1, read on the forward strand.
TATATCTTTTTCTCCAGAGAACCAATTTTTCATTGCGTCTAACGGTTTAGTGTTAAATTAAAATCTTCTATTTGTGTGAAATAAATTTTTTAAAATGTATTATTTATATTGAATCTAAATAATTTATGTTATATAATACTTTCAATATAATGTTTTATCATAATGAATAGCGAAAGAAGTCAAAATTAATTATCACAGTTAAGGTTAAAAAGGGATTACAAGGGGTTAATATAAAATGATAAGGGTTAAAATAACATAAAAATTCATCAAATTACTATTTTGACCATATTTTATCCTTATTAAATATAAGGTTCTATAATATTTCATTTTGAGACTTGTGTCATGTACAAATCATGGGAATACCTTTTTATTTTTAAAAATTTCATGTGTGTCATCTCCACACACTTATAAAAGGCCATCCACACTACTCTCGTCTCCATATATCCAAATCAATTTTTTTGGCCAATAACTACAAAAATACAATAAGTAATTTCATAATAACATCATATAGTCCTTGGGATGATTCATAAACCCTCTTATGAAGGCTTTATGTATTAACCTAAAGAGGTTCTCTGAAGAAGAGGTTAATATATTAAACTCGTGTTTTGTTTTATTTATTCTTCCACATCCTTAAAATATTTATAAATCATATAATAGAAATATTATAACTCGTATAAAGATATCTTATTGCATTAATGGAATAACATATATTTATTTTATCTTCTATTAAATAGGAAGGAAAACTATCAATCCAGTGTACGCCGGACTACCGCCTCACAAACCAAGGTAATTTTTTCCATAGCAACCTATAAAGGATATGGATAATGATGAATTTAAAGTTTATATATTATATTTATTAAATTATTTTACTTTTGAAATTATAATATCACCTATAACTTCTTATCTTACAGTCTATTTGAAAATTATTACTCCACTCATGCGCACGTGTAGACTTCCACCTCCATGATGTGATCAAATACATTTTTAATTTTATTTTAACATATATGGTAATACGGATAGATAAAATGAATATATATGATATCCATGATATAAAAATTATTATTTAAAAGTGATAAAATATTTACCATTATTAATTTTTATCTATCGTGGAAATGGAAATGATGTTCATGCATATGTACGACCTTCAACCTCCATAAAGAGTGTAATTCATTTTATATATCTTACATTTATAGATTAATATAAATAAATATATAATTAATCTATATGATATTAATTCAATGGTTAAAACTCACTAAATTATTGAAACATGATTAAATTAAGTAGTCTCGAACTACTAAACAAAAATATACATGGAAAAGAAGAAATTATTAATCAAAACATGATTTTAACTAAGAATTTATAATAAAATGGTGATAAAAGGTTATAGGTAAATTATATATGGTATGATATATATTTTTAGGGATCTATAATAAAATTATAATAAGAATATATTAATTAACAAGGAGGTTCAATTGTGTGCAAAGTATGTCGAGACTTAAGGTAAGGGATTTCTAGACTCTATATCATTTCTAAGATATATATGTAATATTCAACACTCATTTATTTTGTGTGTTGTATATACTTATAATTTGACATTTTATATCATGAATCTTTATATTTTAATGATATTTAATGTTTCATTTTATTTTATTCTTTTACAGGTCTTACGATTCAAAAGTTACCAATGTGGTAAGGGTTTTATGATACAATCTCATCAGGATTAATTTTTATTATGATTTAGATAGTGAAATATTATGATATATATCTCAATTAAAAATGATGTTTTTATAATATGGTCATTTCATTAATATATTTCCCCCTTTATGGACTCGTTATTTTAAAATAATGTGTTAGGAAAATTTATCTTTGTTTATCTCTTAGGTCAAAAATCATTTTTATCCTTGTCCATGTTTTTTAAAAGCATTTTAAAGAATGTTTTTCATATTATATAATTAATTCTTAATTTCACTTTTATCCTTGATTTAATTTTTATAATTTTCTGAAAATTAATATTATTTTTTATTTCTTAATATGGTACTTTTGACTTTTACAAAAATTTGAAAGGAATATTTTTTAACATGTATGACAAGGATTCTATTTTCTCACCTAATGACCACTCAATGTTTTAAGGTTTAAATTATAATTTTCCATGTATATTTTCAAGTAAAATAATTTTTACAATGTTATGTGATTTTTTAAAGTTATATTTTCAAATTAGAATGGTTTTATTCTTCTATAAATGTTCCAAGTGATCTTTCAAAATAATTTTCCATATAATATGAAATCATTTGATGATGCTTAATATTTAGTGGGGATATAATTAAATTATACCTTAATCATTCCTTTCCTTTATGGTTTATTATTATGATAATGGGGTGTTTATGAAACCCATTACTTTTCCCATGGGTTATGCTATGATGAAATTATAAAATTTTTATGAAACCCATTTCTTTTTCATGGGTTTTTATATGGTGAAATGCTTATGAAAACCATTTATTTTCAAGGTTACTAATATGATGAATGATTTATGATCATGTTGAATACATGTATATTGTTTCCATTATGTGATAATATTTATGTTATAACCTAGGATACTGGTTACGGTATAACCAATGGTTGTGGTTATGTTATAACCAAGGATGTTTATCATGTTATAGACAACTATGGGTGAGACCTATATCTCCCTATAAATTATTTGGTAGTGATTGATAATTATATATATATGTCTCTATGTGTGTGTGTTTATTATGTGTGGACAAAATTTCTTTTTCACAATTTTATGTGTGGACCAAGATTTCAGGTCCTTAATTTTATTTAAGGACATGATTTTATGTCATTAACTAAATGAGTGAACCTATTTATATTTTTGTACATGTTCAAAAAGTAATAAGGTTATGTGTATGCAAAAAATATATGACTTATTCCAATGATATGTTCTTATGGATCATGTTTATTAATTACTCTATGATTCATGTCATATGAATTGAAAATATTTATTCGATGAATCTAGTTTATCATCTATGATATGTCGGGTATGGTTTTCAATGGTTATTCTTATGTTCTCATCCACTTATGTTGGAATTATGTTCACAAATCCCATGTTTAATCTTAATTACCATATATGATATCAATTTATTATATTCCATTTCTCTAGTTTATGAAGGGTGGTCATAATTAGGGTATGACTATGAAGTTTACTATGTGGAATGATATGTTGAAGAACTTTCATGAAATAATAATATTTTTTAGAAAGTCTCCAAATATACTAAGATTTTTCTCTCCTTAGGGTGTCTATTTGTGAAATGAAATGAATATAAAACTAAAAATATATTATATTAATGTTTGAAAATCTTGGCATATTATAGTTGGTATCAAATTTATGGTTTAGTTATCCTTTTGAAATTAGGATGAGAAAACATTATTGGGAATTATAATGATTATCCAAAGTATAGGAAAAAATCCTATGTTTTATTAAATAAAGTAGTGTGGATTATAATGAAATTATATCCCTATATGGATACTTAATGTGGACATATCTCTAGATTAGATATAACTATGGGTAATAACCATGAAAAGGGTTCATTGAGTTGATTATAATCACTATTTGGTGTATGAAAATGGACCATGGTGATCACCTAGTTTTATACTCCTTGTGGATATGTTTCAATTAAATTCAAATTTAATTTATGAACCATTATTTATCATTTGAATATATGAGGACCATGGGTTTTCTATGTTAAACAAATGTTTTCGTAGATTGAAAATAATGGTGCATGATTTAGACAGCCTATAAATAATTTTTCATTACTCTGTGGTTTCAACTATGATTATTATTTCTCACACTATGTTTTATTTGTTTTGGTAAATTGATTGAATCTGAAGGAATTGTGTTAATGATGAATGTGATGAATAATGTACTGATTATCTTCCTGATAAACCAAATGTTATAAGAGTTTGAGTCCAAAATTTCATTTCTAGGATCATGAAACATTTTCAAGATATAAATTACAATGATCTATTTTATGGGAAAAAGTGGAAACAAGGTTTTTTGTATCCATTATGAGCCAATTTTAACCTTATTTTAGTGGGTACACTAATTCACTGGTTGCTTATCAATGGATTTATACCACTGAAAAGATATTTTTTATTCTCAAGTTTATAGAAAATGAGAAATTTATTCTAGTTGTTCATCATTTAGAAGTAAAAGAATATCAAAAGTGGAATATTATTATTAATATGAGTTAATTGAAATAAATTGAATCCATGGGATGAGATGAGTTCAAGAGAATATCTTTCAATAAGTACTTCCCACATATTTCTTTCATAAGGATAAAGAATGAGTTTCTCAAACTGAAGATGAAGGATTATGTATCTATTGGTACCTAAAATCTATTTTTATACTACTTTAATGTTTTCTTCTAGTTTAATTTTCATAGTAGGAAAAAAATCGATTGATTCTTTGGTTTCCTAAAACTATGTCTCCAAAAGATGATAGATATAAGATACTTTAGTTGCTATGATGAAATTTTTCAGTGATAACTAAATATAGAAATGAAAATTGGATATTACCATCATTATCATGGTATTGATAAGAAAAAGAATATTGACTCTTTTCAGAACTAAAATAAATCCAATAATGGAAAGAAATTATGGTCCCCTACATGTAATAAATTTGGGAAGAAACATCAAGAGAATTTATTGAATGTAAATTACTGGTTTTTGAATATGGGAAGGATATTAAGAATTCAAGTGAATGTCAAATAGTGGTGAAAAGAAAACACAGTAAAGGAAAATAAGGTTTCAAATGATACAACACTCACACTCCAATGCTTTAAATTCAAAGAGTATAGTAATTATGCTAACTAGTGCTCAGCTCTGAATGTTAATGATGATGATTTATTTCAGAAACCTCTTAAGAAAATGAAAAAATTTAAATATAATGTAAAAAATATTTTTTATTAGAGCTCTGATAAATATGTGTTAAAAGGAACACTTTCCATGCACTATAGAACTACTAATGCCATATTTCATTCGGGGTCTAGCCACTCATTTATATATGAATAATTTACCAAGGGTATTAAAATTTAACAACCATGATTAGGTTTTGATTTACCTATCAAAAACCTTATGGTATTTTGATTTCATTACAAGTATATGATTTTTCTCTAGTTTATGATTGTCGGAATTCACATTCTATAGTTAACTTTTATGTTATCTTATCCATGGATTGTCTTTCTCTACATAAATACCCCATAAATTTTTATTTAAGGGAAGTACCAATTGATATTGGAAACCAACCTATGATAATATATCAAATAAAAAAATAATATTAAATTATGATGGAAATTACATCCATTGTATGGGTTTGGAATCCTATTCAGAAGTGATGTTTATCTCAAATAATTACTGGGAAACCAAACATTGATAATATGAATTTTTTATGGGAGTTTTTATGTCATTATGCAAGAGTTTACTTGTCTTCCATCTAATTGTAATTCATATTTTTCAATAGAAATAATACCTCATTCCACACATATTTCAAAAATTTCCTATAGAATTTTTCCAATTGACTTATAATAATTAAATAAGAAACTCCAGGAGAACCTTAAAAAAGGGATTCATTTAGCCAATTCTATCACATAGTGGTGAATCTTTTAAACTTTTTGAGAAGAAATATGGATTGATATAACTTTTTATTGATCATCATGAACTGGATAATATCACAATCAAGAAAAAATATCACTTATCTTGTATTTATGATTTTATTTGATCTACTATGTAGAGATCATTAATTTTCAATGATTTTATATCATTATGGTTATCATCAATTGAGGATGAAGAAGAAGGATATACCCAAGAGAACATTCCACTCAATTTATAGACACAATGATTATATATTGAGTCTATTTGGTATTAATATTAACCCCATTATATTAATATATTTAAAGAATAGACTCATTCAAGATTACATTGATTATTTTCGGGTCATTTTTATAGAATTTATTATTTTATATTTAATGATAAATGAAGAGGATGATGTTTGATTTAAAATTGTATTAAATAAATTAAGGATGTAGAAACTCTATGATTTTTTTTAAAAAATTTTGTGATTAAATGGTTCATTTATTGGTCATATAGTCTTAAATGAGGTAAAATTTTTTGATACACCAGTTATAGTGGCTATTGAACATTATCCTAGACTAACCATGATAATTGAAATTCAATGTATTCTTAGGTTTTTTGGTTATTATTGATATTTTTGTGTATAATTTATAATGACTATCTAATACACTCACCATATCAACTGGGATGAGATCTATGTTTCTCTAGATGGATGAATGTGAATAAAAATTCAAAGAACATAAGAGAAGATTAGCCAGTACACCTGTTATTACATTAACCTATAGTACGGTAGGGTTTTAAAACTATATTGAAAATTCCAAAAAATTATTTGGATGGATTCTTATGTTGAATATAAATTTTATAGTTTAATCTATATGATAATTTAAGATTCATGAGAAAATTTCATAACTCAAGATTTTAGTTAGTTGTGGTAATGATTTATTTAAATATATAGAAGCATTCCCTTTATAGATAAAAGTGTGATAAATCTATTGATCAAAAACATTTATGGTATATATTCATATAGAATGATTTGAGCATGATCTAAAGAATATTGTTAAAGCATATTAAATATTTTGACTACATAATACTTGGCCCCCTAGGAAAGTGAAAAAGGTAGATGATCCTTTGAGTCAAAAGGATAATGTTAGATTATCTATGACATGGATTAAAAAACATCCAATATTTATGGAATTGGAAAGGATAGTTATGGAAATCCAAATGTAAGGTGATAAATATTAAAATTATTAAATGTGTGTATAACCTTTTATCCTAGTGAATATTATTGTCTCACATAAGGTTAATGTGGAGTAAGAAAAGAATGTATGAAATTTTCCAAAGATAAACGATGATTTTTATTGAAAGATAAGGTTCAATAACCATGTTTTTGTCCCCTAAATATCAGTTTTGAAACTGAACTCTTGGAGGAAGCTCATCATTCTGAATTCACTTTTCATCCTGGAAGTATGATGATGTATTGATATTTGAAGGAGTATTTTTGTTGGTTTGTATGAAGAGAGATGTTATAGTGTTTATATCTCAGTACATGGTAGCCTATAAGTTATAGTTTAGAGAAAAAACTTTAATGGGATGTTACAACCACTACCCATAACATAATAGAAATTTTAAGACATCACTATGTATTTTTTCATCGGACACCACAAAAATTCAAATGTAAGAAATGATATATGGGTTGCAGTCGATTTCCATAAAAAGTCATCACAATTAATTTCTATAAAATAAGAATACTTGTTAGATCATATTTCTAGAATAGAAATTATGGATGTTATAAGGTTACATGTAGTACCACATTACATTATTTCTGATTGGAACATGAGTTTTACCTCAATGTTATGGGAAAGCCTTCAGTAGGATCTTAATAAAAATTTGAGTTTCGGCACTTTATATTATCGTAGAATAGATTTTTATTCTAAGAGAACAATTAAAACACTATAAGATATTATAAGACTTTATTTTATGTGTTCAAACCGTAGTTGGGATAAAATTTTCCTCTAATTGTGTTTTCTTACAACAATAGGTTTCACTCGGTAATTTAGATGGCTCCTTGTGAATCCATATATAGAAAAAATTGTATAACTCTAAATTTATTGGGATGAAGACAGAGAAAGAATTGTATTGGGATGCGGTATAATATAATAAATTTAAGATCAATTACACATAAGGGATGTACATAGTCTATGGATAATTTATGTTGATAATTATCGATGCGACATGGAATTTAAATTTTTTAGAATGTATTTCTAGGTTTATTCTCTATAAAATAAGGTTATGAGATTTGGAAATTAGGGAAAACTAAGACCTATGTATATTATTTTACATTAAAATTCTTTATTGTATCGGTACTGTTGCTTATTTTTTTATTCTTCCACAAAACCTAACTAAGGTTCACAATGTGATCCTTGTATCTCTACTGAGGAAGTACATATTTTATCTATAACATGTATTATTCTATATGGTCATACCATTGTAAAATGATATTTCTTATGAGTAATAAAATATGGATATTCTTTATTGTAGAGATAAATTTCTACGAAATAGTACACCTCACATGTAATTTGTTTTGTGAAACCACTAATTTGAAGAAGCTATATGGGACCCTAGGGATATGATAAGACATAAGTTTCCTCATTTTTGTATATATAAGTGAAAATTTTAAAGGGATTGATTAATTTTAATGTGTTTAATATGTAACCACATGATATTTCAAGAAATGTTTATTTCTAGTGAATTTAATTTCTTTTATTGCTTCTGTTTCACAGAACACCTAGTTTTAATGAAATGCAAAATACTATTTATATTTTTATTTATATTTTCCCATTATAACCTAGACATTAATCTTAGATGATTAAAAATAAATAAAAACTTTTCTAAATTAAGAATAATGGCTTCATATTAATATAAATTATTGTTAAAAAGGTAATTAATTTTTAGTAAATCCTTTATATGCTTTAAAAAAGAATTTTTCACTAATAATTTTTTTATTACTTTTTGTGAAAAAATTTAAAGTAATTTTATTACATTTTTTTAAAATTTAATTGAAAAAATAAAATTCATTTTTGAAATCTAAATGATCAAATTATATTTTAGTGATTTTTTTATAATTTTCTGTAAATATTACTTTTGAGATGAATAAAGAAATATTGATTTTTATTGAAAACTACCTTTTTATTTAAATCATTTACAAAATCAATTATATTTTAAGATTGTCTTAAATGTTAAATTAGTACAATTATATATTAATTAATAAAAAATAGGGTTTTATAATAATTTTCATATTGAATTTGGATATGAAATACTTTTATACTTTTGTATGTTTTTCTTTAGAAACCTGTTTTTTCAACATATCTATAGGTTTAATATTAAATTAAAATTTTCCAATTATTTGAATTTAATTTGGTAAAATGAATTAAATATTTGGAATGAGAATATTTTATGTTATATAAAAAGTTCAAAATAATTTTTTTCATAATGAATAAATAAAATAGTAAAAATTAATTATCGTAGTTAAGGTTAAAACCAGTTTACGAGGGGTTAATCGATAAAATAAAGGTTAAAATGACCTAAAAACTTATCCAATAACTCTGTAATGGAAATATTTATAACTTATATTACTTAATTTTCTATAATAGTCATTTTTTGAGTCTTTTTATTTGAAAAATGTTGGCATACCATTTTATTTTTAAAAAATCCATGTGTGTCATCTCCCCCACTTATAAAAGGCCACCCACTCCTCTCACCTCTCCACACTTCTAGATCCATTTGGTTTGGAAAATACCTACCAAAATACCGTAAATACTTCCCTACCCACATCCTATAGTCCTTTTTTATTATTAAACCCCTTATAGAGGCTTTAGCCATAAACCCAAAGAGGTTATCTGAAGAAAAGGTAAAATTCTTAAAACTTCTATTTTTATATTGTTTTATCCTCTAAATCCTTAAAATATTATTATAATACGATGAAATAATAAAACAATTTCATAAAATATACTTATATTTTTATGTTTATTTAATAACCTATATGCATCTCCCCTTCTATCAAATTAGAGATGAAATCATTGATTGTGTGTACGACGATTGACGCCTCACAAATCGATGTAATCTGTTTTCCATCACCACCTCTCACAGCCAAATATATTAATGGATTTAATTTTTATAGATGATATTTTTAAAATTATTATACTTATTGAATTATAAAATAACATATACCTTCACACCATACAATCTGTTGGAAAATAATGGTGTTGCTCGTGTGTATGTGTTGACTACCGCCTCCACGGAGCGATGTGATACAATTATCATTTTATTTTGACAATAAAGTTAATAAAGATATGTATAATGAATATATATGATATATGATATATAAAAATAATTATTTAAAGGTTAATTAATATGTACATTTCTTTTGCTTCATCCTTCTAGGAAGTAAAAACAATATTCATGTGTAAGTACAACCTACCGTCTCCATGAACTATGTAATAAATTTTATAAATCTATATTTTATGGATTATGATAAATACATATATAATAAAGAAGAATTATATTTATATGATTAATAAAAAAAATTTATATGATGGAACCACGGTCATATTATGTGGATCAAAACTACCAAAGTAAAACATGCCAGAAAAATGTAGCAATTAATAACCAAAATAAGATTTTAACTAGAAAATATTGATAAATTGGTGATAAACGGTTACAGGTAAATAAAATATGGTATGATATATATGATTATGGTTCGATAATTTATGTATAATATACCTATAAATATTATTCTGGAGTTTTTTACATTTGAAAATAAATTCCTATACTGAAGGAAAGGGATTTCTAGTCTCTCTTTTATTTCTTAGAGACATATTCCATATTCACTACTTGTTTCTTTTGTGAATGGGAATATAATAAAACATTAGAATATTATATCATGATTAATGTTATTTTAATGATATAAAATGTTTTAATTAATATTAATCTTTATTTCAGATTATCGTTCTAATGATACTAAAGTTGTAAGGGATTTATCATACAATCACATTATTTATCTAGATTGTTTATGATTATACTTTAAATGATGAAATAATATGATATATCAATCTATAAATTCCTGAATTTTTTTAATTTAAATATAATACTTTTTTCCTTTCGTATTCTTCCATTTATATACTAAATATTCTAAAATAAATTTTTAATGGGAAATTGACTTTATTTCTCACTTTGATAAAAAATCATATTTCTTCCACATCCCCATTTTCTAAAAATGAACATTTTTTAATTTTATAAAAATATTTTCCATAGTAATTTTTAGACAAGTTTTATCTTTTAAAAAAGTTTTTAGAGGAATATTATTATCCTTTTTTGAACAAGGCACTTTTGAATGTTACCGAATTAATAATGGAATATTTTCTAACTTATATGACATGAATAATATATTCCACCATCATGAAAAACCAAAATTTTAAATATTACATTAGTTTTTTCATTTTCATTTTAAACTATATTCTTTTCACAATTTTATGTGAAATTCATCTTTTTATAATTTGATTTTTTACATTGAAAGGTTATTTGCTTCATGAAATGTTACAAGTGATCTTTAAAAATATTTTTCCATCTAAAATAGAATTTTTTGATGTTTTTAAATATTTACGAGGGACATAATAGAATTATATCATCCTTATTATTTCTAAGGATGATTTATTTTTATGATTATAAGATTTTTATGAAACCAATTTTTTTTCCATGGGTTATGATATGGTGAAATGATGAAGTTTTTATGAAACATGATTCTTTTCCATTAGTTATTCTTTGATCAAATGTTTATGAAGACAAATTAGTTTCATGGGTTATGATATGAAGACTATTTTAGGATCTTGTGGTATAAATATATATAAATTACATTATGTTAATGTAATTATATTTTAACCAAGGATGGTGTGTATGTTATAATAAAGTATTGTGGTTACATTATAAACTAGGATGGTGGTAACATATAATAAGGAATGGTGTCCATGTTATAATAGTTAATGGTGAGATCTATATCTCTCTCCAATGAACTGGGTAATGATTGATTACTCATGAGAAAGATATGTTATGTGTGGACCTAATTTAATGTTCAAAATTTTATTCATGGACATAGATTTCAGCTCTATAATGTTTTGTGGGTACTTGAATTCATGTATTTAACATAGTGATTCAAACTATTTAGATTTAAACTTGTTCACAATGTTATAATATTTTTTTATACAAATATATATCCTATTCCAATTTTATATTCTTATGGATCATACCCATTTTTTATTTATGATTTATGACTTATGTAATACCATGATTTATTCAATAAAATGAACATCCATTTTTTTAAACATATATACATAATAAATAAGGAAAATAAAACACATAAGGAACTGTTTACCTCCTAGAGTCATACCTCAAACCTAGTCTCCAAAATCTATAAAGATGCTCAAACTCAATCCTTAAACTCCACAATAGTTATACAAATCAATTTTTTAGCATTATGCTTCCACACTAAACACAATTAAATAAACTCTAGACCTAAAATTGGACATAATGGTTTGCACATGCACTAATGTTCCAGTATAGGGGGTGAGTAATAAATCCCACAAGGCCACCTCCAATGATGTGCATATAATATACTACCATAAACATGTTCATAAAAATGTGATATTCCTAAACTAGTTAAATAATAATTAGAATAAAAATAAATAAACAAATGTATAAAAAATAAAAAATCTAAGTATTTAAGGTGCCGCCTGAGATGAATCTGCCCCTATTTTCCCAATGTAAGAGGACATAGAAGTGGTTGATCACCCGAAAATTTAATATTAGGAATATATTGATGATTATAAAGGTAATCCCATATGAATTACACTGTAATTGGTATGAATTATAGTTACTATAATCTCACCATTTACATCCAATATAATAACATGCACCACTATCATAATCTAGGACTCCAATAACATGATCTGAATTGGAGAAATAAACTATGGGTTGACTAGAAGAGAGACCATCTAAGCATTGATTGTCCTATTAGAATAATTAGTAATATTCCATCATCAGGAAGCGAAATATATATCCTAGTAAACATAACCCATTTAATGAGTGTCTCAACACCTCAGGAGCCATAAGCCCTTAGTTTGATCAAATCCCAAATTAGGAGGTACACTCGTCTATATTGTCTATTAGCTCCCTTGGATCCTCCTATTACAAATCTAATAATTGAGGATAGAATCTAGTAAATCTCATGAACCACTCCAAAATAATAATATCCGAAAAGTTTCACCTCACAATAAATACATGAGGAATAACATCATCAAAACCACTTGGTCATAATCCATTAGACAAGGGCTAGCCAACACCTAAACCCAACCTCATGAATATTTCCAAAATGACCCACACCAATGATCCTTGGGTTCTCATGTCACATATGATGTCATTTAAATAAATAAAATCATCGACCCTGTATAGGGTAAAAAACACTAGGCCCCCACAATGATCACCTAGATCACATCCATCCAAAACTATGGGCCAATCCCGACATAGGAATCCTTTTTCCATTAATTCTAGATCCCAAACCATTAATGAACATCACATCATCCACAAGGGAATACTCAAGGGTACCTCGTGACTATCTCAAACCTCTACTCGATGACACTCATCCATACCAAACACCCCATGGTGTAACCCCAACCCAAGTCTCCAACCACACCCAACATCCAACACCTGGTCCAAAACCTCAACTACTCAAACCTCAAAACATTATTCCTAAATTTGGATTACTATCTAAAAAACACCTATTAAGACATTATAATAATCATCCAAATAACCTCTAACTAAAATACATGTATTTTTTATGCCAATACAATGTAAATATCACAAACCTCTACTTGGCCTCACTCCACACCTCACCCCCTAAGAGTTTTATAAATTTAGAGTCTCAAAAAACCCCTATCTTAAAGCCTAATATGACTTCAAAAAAGAATAATTTAAACATTTAAAGTATTTTATGTCCATTCCATCACAACTTATGTTGAAAAATGAAAATAATGGACTACTAAAAGGTCAAATTATGACTGTAGGATGAAAAAAAGTGAAACACTATAACATCATGTTACCTTACTTCTGGTACATATTGAATCTTTTTTTATTTCCTTTTTTGGTGAGTTTCCATCCTTTAGAATATGGTGAAATTTATTGGGGGAAATGACCTAAAATTATAGGGTGTATGTTTTTTTGATTTAAGTGAGTCTGGGAATAAATTTTTCCATATGAGCTATGTCGTTGTGTATGGGTTGTGGTATAGAGACTACCGGTTATGACATGGATGATCAGGTTGTGTTTTTGGGGAACTTGTGGTCATACAGGTCTATGGTGTGTAATGTAGAAAATTTCATGGATCTCTAAAGGCTATTTTGTAGATTTACAACAAATTTCACCATAGTTATGTTTGTGGTGGGTCGGTTACATCGTGGATCCAATGTTGATGCATTTTTGTGTTACTTCCTCTTTAAGTAATATCAAAATGGGGTGATTATTCTCTACTATAGACCTCCACTAGGTAATGTTGATATAGGAGAGATTTTCACCATTGTTTCAGGTGTATGGTTGACCAGGGGTGGCTAAAACAAGGTTTTGGGTAGTTTCCCTGTAGTTTGGATGTTTTAAGCCTTTATACACTGTGGACATTGGAGTTGATTCATGGTATGTGTTTTTATATACTTAAATTCCACAAGACTATTTTATATTCACTTTTCATGTTCTTGACTCTAATTTGAATATTTGTTTCTTTAAGGCTCCCTAGAGGCATTTTGAGTCATTCAAACTCCATTATTATAAAATTAAAGATCCAATGGAATTATTTTATTCTTCATTGGTAATTAATCTCTACTATTTTAAGATTCCTCTATTTTTAATTAAATCAGTATTTTATATTATTTAATCCTTTTGTAATTATGGTTTAGATACATGTTTTGATGGTTGTTGTTTCTAGGGATTCCTTCCTTTATCTCCTTTTCCTTTTCTCCTCATTGGAGATCCCATTATGGGTGGTGTGTTGTTTGATTTTGATATTAAATATAGGCTGATCTATGTGATTTTTCTAAAAAATTAAATCTTTTATTTTCATTATATATTTTAAAATGAGTTTTAAAATGACTTAAAACCCTGGAATTGAGATTATTGATGAATTATTTTGAAAAATATATGAATATTTTGAAAAAATCCCAATTTTAATGGAATTGAAATTATTGTGTGGATTTTAGAAAAATTGAGGGCTTGATTTGGTAAATTGACATATCAAAATGATTTGATATGGATTAAATTGAAATATTATTTTAAAAGACATGAATTGGTGAAAACTAATGATATGTTCATTTGAATAAGAAATTAATGTTGAAAAATGAATGTGGGAAATTTTATATTCAACTGATTTGAAAGTATTAATTTATTCATTAACTGCAACACATTTGAGCCTATGTATTTAGTGGGTAATTAGGACAAGAATTCTTTGATCCGACCCCTAGAACTAGATTGATGATAACACCACAAACATAAACATAGTGTGTCATTATTTTTTTCCTAATGTCGAGTTTAGAATTGAATTCTAGAGTCATGGGATATGTGCACATATTCAACCAAGATTACTAATGAGAAGATTGGGGATCCTATTATGAGAAACTAATATACCAAATAAATTTTTACTTGGTTCTATGATATACTTGATTTAATGATTACTTTCCATTTATTTATTGAATTATTATACTTATTCATAGTAATTTATATAAATCTTTATTTAACCCAATTTTGATCTTTCTTAAACATTTTAATGGTGAAATCATGTTTTTTAAAAATGTGTAAATGTAATTCAATACCTTGTTTTATTAAATATAAATCATATTTGGTTTAATTATTATCAAATTGATTATAGAAAACTTGGCGAGACCTTAATGGGGTCTATATCTCAAACTCAACCTTTACCTTCAATAATTTTTAGATTTTCCTAAACCTAGTATGAGAAAATAGAAATCAGTACTTGGAGGTGGTTGATGTTCTCGATCTTCGGGAATTAAAGTGATGGAGGTGAACATGTGATATTTCATCCACTTATTTCATAAGATTTTGAGTTTTTAAATTGGTATATGTGTGTCATTCAATGATGTAATATTTGGGTACTAATTTATATTATTTCAGTAAATGAATTTGGGTGTTGCTTATACTAAATTCTATCTTTTATCTTCCATGTTTTTGAGGAATAATCATTCCCCCATGTTTTTTATATTATACCAGGTGCTAGGGGACAACCCTTAGGGACGATGATTTCCGATCGGAACATGTCAGGGTTGTATACAATATCAGTGTACTAGGGTAAAAAGATAGTCTTATGAAATTTTTTTATCAGATATTCTATTTTTAGTTATGTACATTTTATTGATATTAGTATATGGTTGGGTTGTCTTGGTAAATGGGAAGTGGGATTGATGGGACTTAAGAGGTAGTTTCCTATGAGTTCATGGCCAGATCTCATTATAATGAGCCTTAAAAATCCTTGGGTATTTGGGAAAAGTTCTAGGAGGAATTTTTTTATCATATTCTCGAATTTTCCATACATTTTATTTGATTATTTTAAAATACCATAATTGAATTATACTTGATGTAATTGATATTTTGGTGACAGTGGTATGATTTTTTGTTATGTGTAAAATTTTTGATTTCTATTTTTGTTTTATATTGATGTTGTGTTATATGATTCATTAGAGGAGATGTTTTAATAGGCTACAATAAGATGTTACTTGTGATCCATAATAGGTCAATGCTCTATTTTACTATAATCCTATTGAGATTGTGGTGCATTCTGTCCAATATTTGGGATAGGTACCCACACCCATTCTTGTTCAGGATCTGGTTGTGTAACCTCAATGGGATTAATATAATGAAAATAATCAAGAGTTTATTTATTAGAACCAACATATTTTTAGTGCTCTAATGAGCATAATGAATCTAAGGATGGATTAAAAAATATTGATCTAATAATTGAGTTATAGGAAACACTAGAATATATAATGGTGAAATGTGTTACCTTTAAACCTAAGGGACCCCAGAGGAGATGGTGGGATTCAATGGTGATGGTGAATAAGAATGAGGGATTGGACTAACAAGACTTTAGATTTATTTTCACTGATCAGTTCAATCCAAATTCAGTGGTCTTGGTTAAATCCATAATGATTATGAACCTCTTGTATGTTGATAGGGCCATGAATTTGTATGAAACAATTTTTTCTAGTGTGTTCAGTTTTTTCCTGAGGTTGTCTCCAATGAAAATATATGGGCTTTCTGGTTTAATATGGATATATAACATGATGTATAATCACTCGACTTCTCATTGAAGATCACTTCTTATGATAATGTTCTAGATATATCATTGAGGTTTGACGTTTACAAGCCTCATAGGTTAAGGTTGATGAGAGTATATTTTTCATTCAGTTGTAGTTATATTATTTATTTTAAAGGAAATAGGACTCTGATGAGTATCATGGTGGTTTTCAATAGTAGGAATCATCCAGACCACATACAGTTTCGAGAAGAGGCCCTTCAAATTTCTTTTAGTAAGGAAAATTTCAGAAATTTGAAATGGGTTTGAATTGAGGCATCCAATATCTTTAGTTTATGTATTTACTCTAGACACCAAATGAATTTATACGGTTTATTTTTAGATATTCATAGTGACGTATTCTCATAGACATCAAAATGTACTATCATGTAATCATATGATTTAAGAACTATGGGGTTCCAGCTATAAACACCCAGAATGAATCATCTCCACATGGTGAAAGAGTCTCCATAGGAAGATGATGTAGGTCTAGTTACTCTGATAGGTACCATAATTATATATTCATCATTAGTGACTTCTTTAGTTTATACTAGGGTGTCTCGCACATTTATATTGGACCATATTGTGAATTTACTAAATCTTCCACTAAATATATTTTATTATGTGATAGATATTACTTCCCACCTCATGGAGAAGATAGAGTAGGTTCTTTAGAGTCCGTCTTGTGTTTTATGAATATCAGACATTGATATTACATAGATTTTTTTAGTTATCCAGCTGAGTCCTCTTGATTTCATTTGCAGGATGGATTGAACAATTTCCCATAAGTCTCGGATTGAACATTATCTTCAGTGGGTCTCATTTTCTGTCCCTAATGTTGTCTCTTGTTTCATTCAAGGAGACTGGGACCCAAGTTTAGGTATATCTAAACCTATTTTTTTGAAGTTGTTAGGTTAATATTAGTGTTTTTTCAACACTAACCAAGAATATTTGAGTTATAATCTCTATTTAGTTGTCTTCATGTTTCTTGAAACCTTTCAATATTATTTCTCTAGATTTCCACAGGTAAGAGAGGTGGAGTTTTATATTGATCTAGTACTCAGTTATTAACTAGTTTATATTCCTTATTACCATTTGGAACCAACATAATTGAAATATTTTAAGACATCATTGGATTATCTTCTAGATAAATGTTTAATGTACCCGAGTGTCTCACTTTAGCTGGAACCTATTCTCTTTGTGAATGAAGATAATTGAACACTTTTCCTTTTTGTTGATTACCAAAAAAAATATTTACGATGAAGAATAAATATATATTACCACATATTGATATTTTATTTTACCATCTGAAAGGGGTGAAGTGGTTCTCAAAGATAAATCTTCAATTTTTCCACCACTAGTGGATGATAAAAGTTTATGACATTTATAAGACAACCTTTAAGAGTAGGAATGGTCATTATGGGTATCTTATTATGTCATTTAGTCTGACCAATGACATTACAATTATAATGGATTTTATTTTAAGGTTATTTTATGAATACTTTGACTTGTTCTTGGGGGTATTTGTTGATGGAATTTGAGTTTTCTATCAGACTAAGGACCACCATGTACGTCATCTGAGCAATGCTATATAGATTATTAGAAATCATCGACTCTATAATATGTTATTTAATTTTAATTTCTAGATTTAGGAATTGAAGTTATTGTGAAATGTGGTCTCAAAACATATTATTTTAGTTCATATTGATAAGGTAAAAGAAATTATGACATGGGAGGAAACCTGTAATATTTTTGACATTCATATCTTCTTGGTTTTGGTGGTATATTACCCCCATATTCATTAGATATTTGTTAATGTTTCCTTTCATGATGACTCTTAACACTTGTAATGGAGTGAATATTGTTTAGGATGTGAAATTTACAAGTTATTTTGTCAAGATAAATCATATTTTGACTTATTTACTGGTTTTTACTCTTCTAAAGTTTTGATATTTCTATGTGGTCTTTTTGTAACGCATCAGGTTCGGGATTGGGTTGTTCTCTTGTGCATGATTATCAAATGGTACCCTATTATTTTAGATAGATTAGAACAAATGAGAAGAATTATCTGAACCATGATCCAAAACTCAAAACTCTGATGTATACTCTTAAGATTTGGTATCCTTTCATTTTTGGTCAAATTTTCATTGTTTGTTATGACCAAAAAATATTTATTTACATCCTCACAAAAAATATTTGAATATCTAACAGAGTTATTGGGTGGAGTATATACAGTATTTTGATTTCATAATTCCCAAAACTCCTATTATGGAGAATGAATTTTCTAATTCTTTAAATAAAAAATTTATAACATTGGACATTAAAAAATAATCATAATAGTGGAATCTGATGGTTCTCTTTGCTCAGTTTCATTTGGAAGTTTATAAAAATGACATTGAGGTTGTTTTAGTGAGCATACATTTGAACTAATTTTTTTTTCAAGATGATTATAAGGTAGTAGAAGCTTTATAATGAATTCAATAACATTAGGGACTATATTTATTATGGGAATACAATCTTAGAGTGGTAATTCTATTTTTAGGGAATCCTTTGTTTATGGAACTATTTTTTTGTACCTTTTCTTGTGAGAAATGATATGATGGGGGGTGCATAGTTTCTAATGGGTATTTCACCCAAGAACCACAAAGATGTTCTATGATATATAGTGGTGATTTTTGTGGCTACATATGAGATGAGGAAGTACTATTTTTTTCATTTTTATACCTACAAATGGGCCAAAGATGAGAACTACATATAGTTATGTTTTCTTCAACTGCTTCAAATTCTATTTAAGAATCTGGATGATATTTCTACAGACTTTGTGGTTGGGTTTCGACATACCTCTCAAGGGAAGAATGAAATATGGGGTATTATCATTATACCAACCAAATAGGATCAATTTATACCCATTTATGATGAAACCAAAGTTATGGACTATTAACCTCTCTAAATGTAGGGTATTTTTAAATTTCATGGGATTCAATTTTTTATAGTCTCTAATTGGGATCCCAATTTCACTTATCGCTTCAAGAGAGGCACCTAGGTGGTAATATTATCCTAATTAAATTTTAGAACCATATATCATCCATAAAATTATCGCCAAGTAGAATGAGTTATACAAGTCCTTGAAGATATGATATGTTCTTTTGTTCTTGACTTTAGTGTATCTTGGAATGACCATTTAGGACTGGTTGAGTTAATATAAAATAATAATTACTAGTACACTATCATAATGGTTCCTTTTGAGTAATTTTATGGGGTCCTTGTAGATCTTATTTGTGTTCTTCAATGATTGGTGAAACTTCCCTGGTTAGACCATGTTGGATCAAATAGATGACGTTGAAGATTCATTTTAATAATCAGAGAATGGTGAAGGAATAGAGACAGTATAAATCTTATTCTAATCATAATCGGTGGCTATGGGAGTATTATATTGGTGACCAGGTGCATGTGATTGTTTCACTGTGGTTGGGTCCCCAAAATATTGGAATATAATGAAAGATTGAACTAAGGTTTGTGAGTCCATTTGAAATTGTTGAGTGAGTGGGGAAATTCGTCCACCATTTTGAACTTCGACTATAGTTAACTTTGATCCACAACGTATTCCATTCATTTAAACTTCAAAAGTACCTTTATAACCCTTATCATGTTTTAATCTAGGAAAATATTGATTTTGATCCTAATTTACCCATGTCTGAGCATCTATTCTAGATTTATTGATTATGAGAAAAATGTTCTTGATTTGAAGAAGATACATTTAGTCCTTGTTCCATGGCGCCATGAATCTAATTTTCATGAGTTATGGGATTGTGGGGCACTAATGAGGGAGTAGTTTACTCATATATTTGATAAGACATATTCCTAATATGATTTCTACGAACATATACAATTTATGGTGTGGAGGTTGTAACATCCCTTTACCTTCTTTCAGGTACCTCTTAAATCTTGTTTTTATTTCCTTTTATTGGGTGTGTTTTAGGACTTCTAGGTATGAAGATATTTTTTCAAGGGGAAATGACTTATATTTCAGGGATGTTTTTTTAATAGGGTATTGGTATAAATGTTTCAATATGATATATTTTGTGTTTTATGGGTTGTTTTATGGAATGTACCAGTTGCACCATAGACCATCAAGTTGTGGTGTAGGGGATCTTTATGCCAAATAGGGCTACAAAAAGGATTTTAGACTTTGTCATAATTCCCTAGAAGATATTTTTGTAGTGCTAATACTAATTTATTCATAGTTGTGATTTATAGGGATGATTGCATTATGGATCCCTGCTTGATGAATTGCAGTGTCACTGCAACTTTAGTCACTAATGTTACATGATGATTTGGTTGTACTATGGTCTTCCACTAGGTAAAGTAGATCGGGACATGATATTTACCATGGTATTAGGATATCAGTTGACTGGGGGTGGTTATGGTATGTTCTAGGGTGGTTCTTCCATTGTTGGTCTATTTTTATCCTTTATACACTTTGGCCATAGGAGCTACAATGTGATAATTGTTATTATGAAATTAGATTCCCCATGTGTGATTTACGTACCCTTTTCTCCTACTCAACTCTCATTCTATTTTATCACTCTTAAAGGACACCTATAGTTTTTTTACTCCTATGAACTCCATTTTTCATATATAAATTCTCTAATAGAGGCATTTGATTCCACTTCTATATATGATCTCTCATTGTTTCCAATTTTTTACTTCCATCACTCTTCAAGAGTATAGAATCCTCAGGTAATGAAGGGTTAGATATATGTTTTGATAGTTGGTGTTTCTCAGGATTAATTAATTGATCTCTATCACCTGTTTCCTCATAGAGATCCCATTGTGGGAGTAGTTTCAATTAATTCAATGATTAATGGTTGGTGGTTTTATATGATATTCCATGTAACTGAAACATTTAATAGATTTATTTATTTGAAATAAGTTTTTAAATGATCTAAATACCTAGTTTTGAGATGCTTTATGTTTGATTTTGAAAAGGGAATGAATATTTTGAACACCCCCAATTTCAATAGAATAGAAATTTTTGGGTGATTTGAGAAAAAATTTATAGCTTGATTTAGAAAATTTATATGATGAAATTATTTGATATGGATTAAATTAAATGGTTTTTTAAAAGGCATAAAATAATGAAAACTTGTGAATTGGTTTTATAATAATAAAGTAGAGTTGAAAACTAGATGTGAGAAATTTTATTTCAAATTTATGTGAAATTATTTATTTCCCATGAATGATTGATGGATTGACAGAATAATATGAGAACCTACGCGGTTAGTATGTAACTTGGAAAATAATACTAATATTTGACCCCCTAAAACTATATTGATTATCAAAACAATGGAATAAACATATTGATGCCTAATTGTTCCCTAGTAGGGTGTTGATACCTGATGAATTTAGTCAAGGTATTTTTTCACACATTGATCCAAGATAACTAATGAGAAGTTTGAGGATCCTGTTGTAAGAAACTAACATATCACAAGGTTCGATACAGGGTTCTATGATATAATTAATTTGATGATTACATGTCATTGATTTGTAGAACATATTAATTATTTCCATCCTCTGTATATAAATATTTTACATAAATTTTCTTTTAATCATGTCTTGATATATTTTTCATCTGTTGATTATAAATGAATGTTTTGTTAAAAATATGTTAATTTCATGCCAAGACATATTTTATTAAAAATTGAAACATTATTTTGATTAATTTTCATGAAAATAATTTTGGAACACTTTTTTAGAACCTATTGGGATTTATAGCTCACACCCTTACTTTTAATTCAATAATTTTTAGATTATCTTATGTTACGTTTGGCCAAAGGGGGACCATCACTTAGAGGTTTTATATGTTCTTGATATTTGCGACTTGGAGTGTTGAAGGTGACCAGAAATAGATTGATCCACCTATTTCATGGGATTTCTATGTTTTTATTTTGGTAGATGTGTGAATTTTTAAAAAATTTATTTGGGTAATGTTTTATCTATTTGTTTCTACCAATTTCTCACTTTGTTGTATTGATATTACTGACTTATATCTTTTAACTTCTGTATTATTATGGAAAAATAATTCCCTTGGGTTTCTTGTATAATATTAGGTTCTAGTCACTAACCCTTGGGTATTAGGAATTCCATTTGTTCAAATTCAGGGCTAGAATGGGTACCATCATATCGGGCTATCTGGGTTGGTTTATGAGAAACACCATCAAAAGATAGAATACATGGAATTTACCTAGTTTGAAGGATGTGTACCCACAACAATATTCCCTAGCCATTCACCTCACCCCAACCCATTATATACTTCCCTGTTTACATAGTGAGTACTATTCCTACATGACATATAATTTACATAAGGAACCTGGACACATCAAATAAGTACACTTTATATCTGATGTTAACATACCTTGCATGTGGTCTGGTCATATTCATTACATGACCATGTTCCACCACATGAGGTTTCTAGATGAGTACCAGACCACAACCTCAGTGACCCTATCAAGCATGTACCAAACACACATACAGTCCATGTATCCCTTATATCTAATTTTTATCTCAAATAACATGGACACCACATGTGGGTTTTTGAATTACATGTTTTTATAATCATGTGTGGCTAAACAAAAAAACCCCAATCACCTGTAAAATCCCCAATACACTCAAAAAACAAAAAAAAGGATCTCATGGAATTCCAAATAATAAATATAAGGCAGTAAAATTTTAAACAACAACTGAAAGAATATTTTAGAATAAAAAAACATGATAACTAGTGGAGAAAATGATGAATCTCCTCACTTGGATCCGTGAATAGAATCCACTGCATATCGATCTACACCCTCTAATAAATCCTATATGTGATACCCTCTCTTTATCCCTCTCCATTTATCTCATCAAAGTGTACCAAATGGGAGAGACCCACTCATGTGTATAGAAATCCACATAGATAAAAAATGAAAAAATGAAAAAATTAAATGAATGAAAAAATATAAAAACACATTTATTAATAGCCTAGACCAAGTTCTGGAACTCAAAGAATGTTTAAACCTCGCCTAAGACAATCCTACCATTATAGACTCAATTAAAATTTCACAATTCTAGTCTTGGACTCCATTCATATGATATGACCAATAAAATGTGTAAAAATAATTAATATTTAATTAATTAAATATGAAATATTCCATGAAGACATTAATGGATCATAATTCCCCCAAACTCTAGACCTAGTTTAAGTGCCCCGTTATTGGATTGGTAGAGTGGTAAAAACAATTAATCTTTGGTTATATTCTAGGGGAATTTACTATTTCCTACAAAACACATTATACAAAAAATCAGATTTCCCTTAATTTTATCATCATGTTACAATAGATTTCTTCACAATATCCCACTATAACACTTATCACCCTTAATAATCCTTGTTGGTTAAAACGAATTGATTATTTCACCTGAAGAACTGGTGTATATGAAGCTACTTTGATCATCCATCTAATGGCCTTATATCACCCAAGAATCTCCCAATATGAAGTTTATTCAATTAGGACTGATGAGATACTCCCCAATAAAGAGTGTTATTATTATCACCCCATGACTAAAAAAACCTCCAAGACCCACACTCCATAAAAAAATAAAATATAATTATTGAATGTGATTGAACGACTCACACCCAAGTGATAACACAAAAAAGAACAACTAAATCCATTTTGTAGATCACCGTGAATTATATCCTCTATTCATAACAATTCAATTATAATGATAGTGACAACCTTGAAAAAAATATGCTGCACTCCCCATCATAAGAATTCAATTGAACTACTCATTGATCATTGACATTAAGATAGTTAATAATAAGAACACAACATGGGTATCACTAAGTCCAGGATAATCAAAACAGACTTATAGACAACCCATTCCATTAATCTATGAACCAATCGATTCTATACACCACCAATGTGAACATACCCTCACACAAAAAGGCTTATCCCTAAAATCCAAGCTGACCAACACTCTCCTATTTAAAGAGTAGTGATTCTCTAAGAACATCTTGCAAGATCTTTTGAAATACAATACTCAGACTCATCCAAACACAATAGTCGCATGAATTTTCACTACCTGATCATAAAAAAAAGACTTATTCTCACTAGATCCACATATAAGTGAAACTATGTTAATGTCTCTAAACCCATGATCATGATTCTCTCATATATTAGTTCTAACAAGTCAGATCACCCATGGCAGTCCTCTTCAAATAAAATGTGACATGTTAAAATTTACCCAAAGCTAATCTCATGACCACCAACCATGTGGTAATCATTCCAAACATATGATTTCCTACCCATTCGCTCACTCTACAATTGAAAATTCACTGATAACCAATAGGCATAGGAATCCAACTCATCTTTCCATCTTAAAATATCCTCAAAACCTATATCAATCCCAGTTCTCCTCCTCTCAAACCCAAGTTATCCACTTTTCTGACCCCAAAAACTTGTTTACAGAAACTATAACCCGATAGAATCACCTCTCTCTCATTTTTTCCATCATTGATCCACCACTGAGGTATCCAAACCCTACACTATCCCACTAGGGTCTCCATGTATCTATAGTCAAAGTAATTGAATTTACATCAACAGAGAAAATAAAAAATACATTACAATATCCATATGGAGTTTCATTATAAGAAAAAATACCTTTGGTTCAGAAGTGTGTAATCCCCCCAAGAATCTATATGGGAAAATTACATAGAGAATTTTTTGGTAGTTTAAATAGATGAACCACTATCATCAGTGAAATAAAATAAAATTAGGAACATATCATGTGAATTCTATATACCTAGTATGATATATGTATAAACAGACTCTTTCTATTAGGCCAAGATAGAGAAATAAAAAAAACAATAAATCTAAAAACCTAAGAGCATCACAGAAGGTGAAATAGAATATTACAAGATAAAAACAAGAATAATAATATATTAACCTTGGTAACTAGGACTTTCCAATGGATATTGTGTTCATGGAGAAATAGTATGAGGTCCATCACAATGTCTCACACATTCCTAAACCATGTTCCTACCATCACCATAAATAATAAGACAATAAAATGAGATAGATCTAGTTCCATTTTATAATCATATATCCAGGTAAACCAGACCGATCACCCAATCAATATCATAACATTACTTCAAATGTGCCTCCATATACTATAAAGTCTTCTAAATATGAAGAAGGTCCAAATCCAAACCATGGGGAGACTATAATCTCAAATTAGAGTAAAATAAAAATGGAAATAAACAAAACATCTACACACCCATGATCATAAAAGTATACATTAAAGACAAATAAAACAAAAACTTAATATAATAAATGAAATAAAATTTATAAACTCATGGTCATGATTTAATTCCTAAACTGATCACCAATAAGTTTGAACACACATATAGAATAAATAAATAAAGTAAAATTAATAAATCTCTACTACCATCCCTAATCCATACTATAAACTTTGTCTCTGACATTGGTTGAGCTGATTCAACCTAATCCTCAAACTCTACAATAGAAATTCATATTGATCATGAAACATAGGGTCTCTTCCCAAGCCACCATGCATCATGTGCTACACATAAAATATTACATAAGGGTCTGCACATAAATTAAAGTACCCATATAGAGGGTGATAAATAAATCATAGTAAGCCACCCCTAACGGTGTATCTATAATATTTTTCCTAAACAAGTACATGTAAATATGACCTTCCAAACATAGTCAAATAAGAACGAGCATGAAAAATAAATAAACAAATGAATTTAAAAATTAAATTAAAACAAAAAAATTCTGGTATATAATGTGCATACATATATTAATTTACCTATTCTTTGACAAAATCTATAAGACAAATATTATGTATCATACTCATCCACATAACACCATGAACATTCCCTAGATCATAACGAATCTCTAAAACAACTTAAGAGGAAAAATGAATAAATTTTATACCCTAATACCTCACCATATTCATCTAATTCCATAATATTCACTACTAGCATAAGCATGGACTCCATTGGCATGATCTGAACTGGTGACAGGATCTTTAGGTCGAAAATGAGAGAAATTTTCTTTGTTCTAATTAGAACTTTAAAACTAATCGAGCATAATATATCATTGGGAAGATTAATATAATACCCAATCCACTTAACCCACTTCATTAATTCCTTATATCTTCATATGTAGAAATACCATAGTAATATAAAATCCAAAACTTTGGGTTGCACTCATCCAGATCTCCCATTATCTTCTTAGGATCCACCTAATATTATCCATCCAACAGAGTAGGTAATCCAGTCTATCTCAGATTCCATGCCCAGACTAATTGAATCATAAATTTTTACTTTAACATACAATACATGAGTAATAATAGTCTCAATCACCCTTTTTCTAATCCATAAAACATGGGTCAGCCGATGCATGAACCCAACTTCTTGAGCATAGCCATATGACTCAGCCCACTGATCTCATCGTTTTATGGTTTTATGGTGACACTAAAGTCACTAAAACTAAAACCAAGCATCGATCATCTACATGGTTAGTAGGCCATGGGGAACACACATAGTCCTACTATATCAAATCCATCTTATAACAGGGGTAAAGCTTGACATTGAAAACCTCTACCAATGAATCAGACACCCAGCACATCCAAGACCATCACCTCACCCACAAGGGCATCCTCAAGGGTACCTCATAACTACCTCAAACCATTAAGTAGCTATAATAACCTCAATATTTTATAATATTTTTCTATTTAAATAAACTTAATTTCATTGATATCTTGTGTTACACGCAACATAGAGTTTAAATGAACCACAATATATAATTAAAATATTATTATTTAAATTTTACAGTTATAACCAAGCTATTAAATTTTTTGTTATGAATACGATTAACCAAATTATTAAATATATATAAAGTTCATAATTAATAAAAATTTAATTATTATTTTTTGGAACTAAGCACTCAATTTATAGGTGAATAGTGAAAATACCGATTTTTCGAGAAAACATTATTTTCTAATATATTTTATAATGAAATTTGATTTCAATTTGTTTTAAAATTCCATTAATTTATTTTTGTTAAAAAAAATTATAGAATTTTGAGAAACATGATTCCTGATATTTTGATAAAAATACATTTACACATGAAATACATTTTCTTATAAAAAAAATTTCATCGTAGTCTGTGGGATTGTTATAAAATGAATTTTCTCCAATTATAGAGATTTAATTTTATATAATAGATTCCATTTTTGGGAATAAGAGGTCTAAATTTGGAACATATATCTCTCAATTTTTTGGGATTGTGAATAGATATCATGGTAAAATTTATCACCACAAAAAGGTAAAATCGAGTAATTAAATTTAAAAAAAATTTGATATGGAATTACAAATATATCCATCACATTATTCTATTTCATTGCATGATTATAACTTTTATTCACAAATATTTGAAAAATTTACACGTTTTCCATTTAGATTTCATATTTTTATTTATATCATTTTAAGAAAATAAGGGATAGGAAATCTCACTCTCTTGACTTTAATATATTTAATATTTAGTTACAAGTATAAAAAAAGGTTATATTAAATTTTTAAATATTATTTTATAGGTTAATTAATTTTTATTATGATAATTTATTTATAATTTTTATTTATTGTGTAATTTTCTGAAATTAATAGGAAATGCCAACAGATATTTAATTTAAATAATAGAAATAATAAATGATTTTATAATTAATAAAAGTAACATAAATTGGGTTTGTTATAGTTATGTGATAATTTTATAGAAGAATATAGAATATTAGGGATGTTTAAAAGTTTTGTACTCAAATTGTTTTACTTTCAAATAGATTTCAAAGTCAAATTAAATGAACAGTTCAAAAAATGACATTACAAGTATTTTATTATTAATTATATATTATTAAAAAAATTATTTTTTTTAAAAATAATAACCAAATTTAAGGGATATGTTCTAAATCATCAATCTTGCTCTATTTATAGATTTTTTGTCTTTTTTGGAAACATTATTACCCCTTAAAGTATAGAAAACTTGATTATTATAGTAATTTTCAATAGGGATTCTAGGGGTTAAAACTAAATTGTATGGGTGAAAAACTAACCAAAACTTTTAAAAAATTTATTTAGGAGAGTATACCTAATCATACTCATATTATATTCAAATTATATAAATTTTGAACCATTTGGACCTGAAAAATAATTTATATTAAATTAATACCTTAATAAATTCAAAGAATGCCCCACCCGCACTTATAAAAGGACACCCCTTCTCCCTTTTATTTACACATTGTTTTAACAACCAATAGGGAAAAATATATATAAAAAATTACATTATAAAAATCCCTATACACGAATTATAGATTATTCTAGTCTTGAAATACAATTCCATTGATCCCTAAGAAGGGATCTAAAGGAACCCCACTAAAGAAGAGGTAATCATCTTTACTGAATCTTTAAAGTTTATTTCTTCTTACACACCGAGTAAATATGTTTTGTACATACTAAAATAATAAATCATGTATCATAAATATTTATATTTGTTATTACTATTATGGTACGACCATATTTTATCTCTTTTCCATCATACGAAAAGTAAAAACACCACTCGTGCATACGTATGGCTTACTGTCTCTACATAGCATTGTCAGTTTTTTCATGAGGGTGGGTCATGAGGGTGGGTTATGAGGATGGGTCGCAATGGAGGGTCATTATGGTGACTCTCACAGATGACTCACCTAATAGTGAGTCACTTTCCTTTTTCAAAATTTTCCCAGCTTTATAGTGTTTCCCTTTTGATGTTCTTCTTTGATGTAAAGTGAGTTTATTACCATATTTAAGTGGTTTTGATATATTTTAAGGGATATTAATCATATATTTAAATTACTAAAAACCATGTGGACTTTAATTTTTCAAAATACATGGTCATGGTCAAGATCCACCCATAAGGGAGAATTATAAAACTGCATCATATCCCATAAGTCTCAAATTTAATACTTCTATTATAGGAACCATCACTTCATTCATTATTTCCCCCTAATCTTTGTATGATAAACCCATAACCTTTCATCCCTAAGGAATCATAAGTTTTAATGTAGTATTTGGACCATGTTTTACCCTTGGATTGTTTCTACTACATGCGCCCTCTATTTTTCACAATAAAGAAGTGTTGATCTATTATTCTTCAAAGTAATTTTTCCTTAATCTATCTAATTTTTGAATCATGAGGGGAAGTTTTATGAATGTGTCCTTGTGATTATAGTTGAATTCAAATTAAATAAAAAAATTTAATTGGTTTCAAATTAATAAATATGTGCTGGGGAAAGTGACATATGATCATACTTTTTTTTGATATTTTGACAAGAATTTTGAATTGTATGGGATAACTATCCATTTTAAATTATTTTCATTTGGGGTCTTTGTCTGTGATCCAATCAGATTGTGGTTTACATTTCCTTTCTTTCAATTTTAACGCTATTATGAAAAATATGATAACCACTCACACTTGTCTGATAAATATATTCCCCATCATCAAATTATTCCATCGATATCCCCTTAATTAGCAAGTGGTAATTGATTGATAAATTCCTTGTTAAATCTGAATATACATTGACTTGGATCGTATGGTGTTGTGTTGTTTGTGATTTTGTTCTGAGTTGTGTTGTATTAGGGTTGTGGGCATGGCTGTGTGATGTGGGTTGGTTCTATAGTTGAAAAGGAATCTCAGGTTGTGAGTTTGTTTGGTTATGGAATGGATGGGAAGTGTTATACATCAAGGATATGACTTGGTTGTGTGGTGATGTGTTTCTTGTTGTGGCTATGACGTGGGGGTTTTCTCTATTGAGAGAATGGATTGTGCGAGATGAATTTGATGGGTGATGGTGGTAGTGGTCAGTGTGGGTGTTAAATGGAGAAGAACGTGAAGTGGATTTATTTACCATGGTTGTTTTTCTTATCTATGACTTTTCTTTGGGAATTTTTAGTAATGTTTTTTGTATTTTCCCATGTAGTGATGTAATTAATAAATTAATTGTTTAATAAATAATGATAATTGTTTAAACAAATTCAATAGGGTTATTATTTCATTCTGTGGATGGTTGTGCATTTAGAGGTAGAAGTAAAGGCGATATTGTGAGTCGGTGGTTTTTTTAGAACCCATAGTTTGGGAAGGAATTTTTGGTATTATATGTATATATAGATTTATTTTATTTTTTAATTTACAAATAGACCCTTCCATTGTTGAGTATTATTTTTGGAACACCCCCATCATTGGGGATGGTGTCTTCCCTAAACATCCTAGTGGGCGGATGGATGGTAGGCCACCTACTCTTCCCTACTATTTATTCTAGGTGGTGGTAGCACAAGATTCTTTAGGCAAGTTGTGGTTTTCTAGGACCATGTGTGTGTATGTGAGTTGTGTTTTCCCAGGTGTCTTTAGGATGATATGTGTTGTGTTTTCCAAGTTGTCATAATAATGAAATGTGTTGTGATTTCCTAGGAGATTTCGAGATATGTTGAGGTATGTGGCCTAGGTGTTTACAGGTAATATGAGATGTGGTATGGGTCCCAGGTATCTACACGCAAGAAGAGATGTAGATCATGGCCCTCGTGATGGGATGAGGTGTGGTTGTGAGGCCTAGGTGTGTGCGGGTGGTTTGTGATGTGGTGTTTTCAGAAGAGGTGAGAGTGTTAGGATGTTTTTCATTAGGGTATGGGATCAGCAAATCTGTTGGAAAGTGGTGCAAGGTACCCTATTATCAATGTGTATTATATTACTTCACATGACCTATGTTATTTGGTGAGTGTGGCTTGGTGAGGATGGGGTGGTTAGTATTCCTTCTTTGGTGCTTTTTGGTTCTTCTGTTTTCTCATCGGAGAATTAGTGTACTTCTATCACTTGTGCATGAGAGACTTTGGTTTTCTAAATGAGTGTACTTGTATTCTCACACTATATATAAAAAACTATTTTTATGTTTCTAGGAGGATTATGTGGACTATACTAGACATTACTAGCTCAGACTTTTAGATAGTTGTTGTGTCACAACTTAGTTTAACTTTGGGTACTTACTTTGGAGTTTTATAACAATGTAATAGTTTTATTTTAAAGATGCATGTGGTAAAGATTTTGTATTTCTTTTATATATGTCTTTGATTAGTTTTGAGTTAGATACATCTTATCTCATGATTTTATTTTTCTCAAAAGGGAAATGCCTCCCTTTTTGTGAGATTGTATACCCTTGGTGTTGGTCGCCACCCTGGGGCCTACTAGAGGTGGGTCTTGGGGGTCATTATCTCTATTTCTTCTTTTCCATCCTAAGAGGTATATCTTTGGAGGGAGTGGGTCATAACATAATGGTATCAGATGTGATGGTTCAGAGATATGATGATGTTTGGATATTGGAACAATGAGGATTCCATGGGTTTGTAGGGAAACAGTTTCATGCGATCTTGGTGCGTGACATTAACCATAGAAGAACAGTTATGGAATGTAGTATTAGGGCCCCCATGATTCGATGTAATGACTCTGATCCTACCGAACGACCATGTAAGGCTACAATGTTTATAGGGTAGAGGCCCTAGGAAAGGTACATGCATCATAATGACCTATGTTCTTGTTTGAATTGGGTTTTCTGAAATTTTAAATCAATAATGAGTTAACTAGGTTAAAATGAAATTTAATAAAATTTCATACTACATGGGCTTAGAAATTCCTTAATTACCATTAAAATATACATCTCGAACACCATCTGTGTGTGGATCTAGAAGTTTAGGTAAAGAAGAATGATCTGGTCGATTGGTAGAGGTTTGATCTAGTGTAGGAGGACAACCAGTGGAAAAATAATGTTTCGTTCTTTCGAGAGGTAGGAATTGGGAATATATGAGGGTAGTGTTTTAGACATGTATATGGGTTGATCTCAAAGAGTTCTGAGCCAAATTCCTTTAATCGACCAAGAAGGCTGAGAAGATGCATGAGTTATCTCTCTTTAGTAGGGGAGAATGTTGGTACAGGATAAGGGGATTACATTCAAGGATATCCTTTTTTTTTGAGATCTCTTTCCATATGAGGGGTCATGTGTGAGATGTCTAGAGGAGGCACTTCGTTCTTCTATCCAGTACGCGGTAACCCCATTTACATTTCCGATGTACTTTTATCCACATAAGAAAGAGAAATTGATTGAGAATATAGACTCACGATGAGGTATACTGAGATATAGGAACCAAAAGGGGTCTTAGAGTGATAGGGTTACTGGTTTAAGGTCTTAGGCACCAAGTCCTTGGAGGTTTTGACAAGTGGGGAGTCAACCTCAGCTATTTCCATTTATGTCTTTTGGTCCTCTTTCATTTTTATGGGATCGGGGCCTATGTTTTTCTTTTTGGGGGTTCATAGATATCTCTATAATCAGTGTCCAATGGCCATTAGATCTTAGTACAGTATAAGTTGAATGGTTTAGTTCCTGCCTCAGCAGTAGTTACTAGCTCAGCCATTTTAGCAGTAGGGACTGCAGACTTATACTTAATTGAGGAGAGACAGATAATACGGAGGACGACTTGAGGATTTTCCTCCGAGAACTCAACCTGGGAATGTTCATCGGGGAATTCATCAACAAAGGAGAAGAGGGGCTGGGTGTGGACATTTATATGCAGTATAGGAAATAATTAGAGCAAGGCCATAGATATTTAAAAGTATTATCTATTATTTAGTACACTTGCTTCCTCTTTATTGGATTCAAGAGCTTCAAAACCCTTTTTTACACCCACTCTAACCAATGATCTGGGAATACACATTGGGAGAATTTCTATAACCTTGGTGTTAAGTACGCTAGTAGGAGGGAAAACCATCATATTTGATGTGTTCAAGGGATTTAGACTGATGATGGGACCACAACAGTCCCGTGGGGATCTATTCATACTATAGATGCAACCATATCATGTCGTTCTCAAAATTGATTGGTTGTATTCTATGCTCACTATTATCTACCTATTCCTGAGAAGAGTCATGTTTTGATATGTAGATGGATAGTGTGTGGCTTTCATTGGTGATCGAAGTTTTCAGGTGGGTAGTCAGCGTTTAAATCCCCTTATCTCTTTGTTGGTTGAGCAATTAGTGGAATCAAAGAATGATGAGGTGGTAGATGATACAAGATTTGTTGGGGGTGTCCCATGATGTTATCTCCGAGGAGTTTATGACTATAACACCTCGATGAGATGTTGAGATCAGGATAAACTTTTAACTCGGTGATTCTCTGATTTCGATGGATCCTTATCTGATGGAACCTTCTGAGTTACAGTAGTTTATTATTTAGATAGATAATCGGATGAGTAGGGATTTATCCAGACCAGTGTGTCATTGTGGGGTGCTCTAGTGTTGTTTTCAAAAAGGTGTATGTTAGTATGATTTTTTCATAAACTAACTGAGGATTAATCAAGTGATGGTAAAGAACAGTTACCCTCTCCCAAGGGTAGATTATATTTTCGACCTGTTTAGAGGGGAATGATTGTTTTATAAGATCAATCTATAGCTAGGATGTCACCAGTTGAGGTTAAATTAAAATGATATCTTGAATACTACTTTTAGATGCAAGTCTGGGCTCTTTTATTTTTTGGTCATTCACTTTGGTGTTACGAATGCACCAAATATGTTCATGGGACTTATGAATTCCATGTTCCAAAAGTTCTTGGATCAGTATTTCATCATGTTTATCAAAGACATCCTAGTATACTCAAGGTTAGAGAAGGAGTATTCCAATCATATTAGGACCATCTTGTAGGTTCAATGACATAACCATCTCTATGGAAAGTTTTACAGGTGAAAATTTTGGACATGAGATGTTCATTTCCTTGGCAAGTGGTGTCCTAGCATGGTGTAGTAGTAAACTCATTGAAATTAAAAACAGTTTTTTCCTGGGATGCATCCAATAATTTGGTATAGGTTTTCAGTTTACTTGGTCTTTCAGGATATTATCAGAGTTTTATACCTGATTTCTCTTCAGTTGCAGCTCTGTTGACATCTTTGACTAGAAAAGAATGTGATTTTGTTTGGGGCAATCAGTTCTTAGTACCCTTCGACTATCTAAAGGGAAAGTTGGTCAACACAATAGTGCTCTAGTTTCTAGATGAAGGAGTGATGTTTAAGGTGTTCTATTTTTCTTCCTATCTGGGTTAGGGATGCATCTTGATGCAACAGCATGTGGTGATCTCTTATTTTTGTAGGAAGTTATGCCCCCATGATAGTAACTATGTAACCCTTAATATGGAGTTAGAATCATTGATTTTTGTGATGAAGTTGTGGTGGAATTACCTCATTGGGGATCACTTTGTATTCTTCACAGAACATAGGAGCTTGAGGAATATCATTTTCCATTGTGATCCAAATCTATGATAGCGTAGGTGGATGTAGTTTATTTAGGACTATGGTTTTGAGATCTTCTACACCTTAGGAAAGGAGGATTTTTGGCTAATAACTTGAGCAGGAAGTCACAAAAGGAGTTTTTTTGATAAATTTTGGACACTTGGATTCAATTTAAGTGTTTGAAACCTTTCACCTAGATGTGAGAATGGATGGGGGTAATGGTTGTTTGTTCCTGATGACCGTGAAATATTCATTGATGTGGTAGGTGAAGGAGTCTCCATGTAGAGACTCAGAGGTAGAGGAGATGTGTGATCACGTTTGCTATGGTGAATCTCTAGAGGGATGGTTGGAGGTTGTAAAGAATCAGATGTTGTTCTGTGGAAGTCTATTTTCTCCAATGAAGATTTACGAGAGAGTCTTCAGTGAGTTTCAAATCTCACCATTGGTAGTACAACAAGGAGTTTTCAAGATATATCATGGATTGAGGATATCGTTTAGTGGCCTTGGATAAAATACACAATGTCATAGTCTGTGGTGAAATGATTGGTCTTCCAGCATGTGAATGTCGAGCACCATGTTCCCGGTGGTGTATTATAGCCCAAGGATATTCCTTAGTGGAATTGGGATGACATATCTATGGATTACATCACAGGATTACATATGGATTAGGGATCCTATGATGTTATCTGTGTAGTAGTGGATTGGATGATTAAATTGGCTCACTTCTTAGTAATCAAGGAATCAGTTGTAGTGGATTACTTGTAAAATATGCATATGGATGAGATGGTGTGACTCTATGGAGTTATGCGATTCATGGTCTCGAATTGGGATACATGTTTTACCTCACGGGTTTGGAGGGGATTATAATATGCTTTTGGCACCAACTTACGCCTCAACACTGCCTTCCACCTTTAGATAGATTGGAAGACATAATAGATTATCCACACGCTGGACTATATGCTTTGATAATAAATCTTTGACTTTGGTGGATATTGGGTGCGACACTTAACCTTGGTCAATATTGCTTATAAAAACAGATAAAACTCTTCCATTTGTGTGGATCCATATGAAGATTTGTATGGAATTCCATTTGATTAACATTTTTGATGGATATTGGTTTGGGAGATTATTTTTCTTTTTCTCGAGGTAGTATAGAGAATGTTAGAGAAGCTACATCTTGTTCGAGAGAGGATGAAAGCAGCACATGACTCACAGAAGTCATATTTCGATCACAGGAGGAGTCCATGGGAGTTCATGGTTGGGGACCACATGTTCTTGATGGTTTCCCCTTGACATGGGAAGAAGAGGTTTGGAAGAGGGAGTAAGATTTCTTCGAGGTTCATCAGACCCTTCCAGGTGTTGGGACGATTTGGTGAGGTGGAATACCAGTTGGAACTACCACCATAGTTGGAAAGCATCCACAATGTCTTTCACATATCCCAACTTGGTCGGAATCTTTACGATGGCTCCGATGTCATTGACCAGGGATATTTGGATACTGAAGATGATTCAATATAAGTGGAACCGACGATATAGATTGATGATCATCTAGAGAAGGTACTTCATGAATAGACCATTCTTTTGGTTCACATGTTGTGGAGGCATGGTGGCCTGGAGGAGATTACTTGGGAGTGAGAAACAACGATGTGTGCCCAATACACAATGTTTTTTTTGAGTTTTTCCTTTTTCTATTTTGTTTTAAATGTAATTTTTAAACCCTATTTTATAAAATGAGTTGTTCCCATGGGTTGAGACACATGTGGTGAAATGTGTGATAAATTCTGAACATGTGAAATGGGGAAGACTAGATTCATAATCGAGATGCATTAACTGCGATGCAATTAAACCTATGTGGGTGAGTCAGTTCCACCCAGAATGGATAGTATCCTAACATGAAGGAGGGGATTCTATGATTCATGTGTTTGAGATAGTGTGGTCATTGTGCTCATTTGGTGTTTTTCATGTC
This sequence comes from Viscum album, assembly GCA_963277665.1. Lineage (NCBI taxonomy): Eukaryota > Viridiplantae > Streptophyta > Magnoliopsida > Santalales > Viscaceae > Viscum > Viscum album. Next base: position 1,655,717,746 of record OY728137.1, read on the forward strand.
CATTTGGGTTATTAGATGTCGTAGGAGGTGTTCTTAGACATGGTGGTCTCCACCCCTGCTTTAAAACAACATAGGGTGGTTTATCATCGAACATTAATGTGTTTGGTTGTTGGTGATGTTTAAAGTGTAGTTAGATCATTAAGAGGCATCTTTAGGGGTGGTTGTTCGGACCAATCTACTCTTTTCTCACGGGTTGGTTTTGAATTCCTGAGGATGAGAATAGTTTGATAGGTATATTATGTAATGGAACAGACCTCTGTGGTCCATTAAATTGTAAAAATATCGAGTTTTAAATTTTTTGTGAAGTCAAGGTGACTTTCTCAACAATTTGAAAAGTTTTATAGTATTTTTGGATCTCAAATAGTAGGTCATGATGGTGATTCATGATGGTGAGTTTTGATGGTGATTCGTGACTGTGAGTAAGAATGGTTGGTTAGAATGGTGAGTCAAACTGGTGATTCACGACGGTGGGTTGGAACAGTGAGTTTGAATGGTGAGTCAAACTAATGAGTTGTGATAGTGGGACATGATGGTGGGTCACAACAGTGGGTTGTGAAGGTTTTTCACGAAAGTGGGTAGTAACGGTGGGCCGCACTGGTTACTCACTTAAGGTTTAGTCATTTTCCTATTTCTTGTTTTCCCTATATTTTCAGTGTTTCCATTATGAAGTCCTACTTTGATGTAAAGTGAATTTATTACCATATTTTAGTGGTTATTGAGTCATTCCAAGGGCTGGGATTTATATATTTAAATCACTGAATATCATAAGGACTTTAATTTCTCAAAACTTGTGCTCTTGGTCAAGATCCACCTATATTAGTTAATTTTGAAACCATTGCATATCCCATGAGTCTTGAATCAAATCCTTCTATTCAGGCTCCATCCCTTCTTTTATTGTTTTTTCTCTTGGTATGAGGTGTTCATAACCTTTATTCTCCGAGGAGTAAAGAGTTTTTTTAGTAATTTCACTAATTTTCACCTTGGATTTTTTTATTGTTTGTACAACCCCTATTTTGGGGGAAATAAAGAAGTGTTGGTCAATTCTTCATCTATGTAGGTTTTCTTTCGTTTATCACATTTTTGCATCATGTGGAGAAGGTGTATGAACGTCTCCTTGTGATTATTGTTGATTCCAATTTCAATAAAGAAAATAGAATTGGTTTTAAATCAATAAACATGGGATGGGGAATGTGACGTATGATTATACTGTTTTATTGATATTTTCATAATAACTGTGAATTTCATAAGATAACTACCCACTTAAAATCTTGGTCATTGGGGGTCTTTTTGTTTACAAAAACGTGATTTTGGGTTATATGTTGTTGTTTCTATTCAAACCATTGTTATGAAAAATCTTCTAACCACGTGCACTTAGATAATAAATGGATTCCCCATGATCAAACTATTTCAGTTATGACCCCTAAATTAACAAGTGAAAATTGAGCGATGGATACGTTTTTAAATCTAAATATGTCTTTCCTTGGTTTAGTTGGTGGGTTTTTGTGTGTGGGTTGTTCTAACTGGTGTTATTGTAGGGTTGTGGGCATGGATGTGTGATGTTGGGTAGTTCTGGTGGTGAAATAGAATCACAGGTTGGGAGATTATTTGGTTGTAAAATGGATGGGATGTTTTGTATAGTAGGGTTGTTATTGGGTTATGTGGGGATATGTTTTTGGGTGTAACTATGAGTTGTGGGTTTGCTATATTGAGAGGATTGATTGGGCAAGATTACATTTAAAGTGATGATGGTCATGGTTGGTGTGGATATTAAATGAAGAGGATAATGAAGTGGGATAATATACCATCTTCTTCCCCTCTGTGACTTTGTAGTTTGTATTATTGTGTGTTATGTCTAGTAGTTTCCTAGGTAGTGATGGAATGAATAAATTAATTTTTTAATAAATAATGATAATTTTTTAAACAAAATGGATGGGGGTATGATTTGAGTTTATGAATGTTTGTGTGGTTGTGCTTTTAGACGTAGTAGTAATGGTGGTATTGTGAGCAGGTGGTCTTTTTTGTGAACCCATAGGTTAGGCATAAGTTTTTGGAATTATATCTATATAGAATTGTATTCTTATTTGTGATTTCTATATACATTCCACACTAGTTGATAACTATGTTCTGAACCCCCCCCCCCCCCCCCCATCATCATGGGGTAGGGTGCATTTCTTAAAAATATCGGTGGGAGGATGGATTGATAGCCACCCACTCTTCTCTACTCCTTCATCCAGGTAGAAATAGACCATTATTCTTTGGGAAGGTTGTGTTTTTGGGGGCCTTTGTTTGTGTGGGGGAGTTTTGTTTTCCCAGGTGTCTTCAAGATGTGATGTGTTGTGTTTTCCAAGGTGTATTTAGGATGAGATGTGTCTTTATTTCCTAGGTATTTTTGCGATATAAGGTGGTATGTGGACCAAGTTTCTATAGAAAATATGAGATGTGGTATAAGGTCCATGTGTCTATGGGTGATATGGGATGTGGCTCATGGCCGCAGTTATGGGATGAGGTATGGTTGTAACCCCAAGTGTGTCTAGGTGGGTTGTGACATAGTTTGTTTAGAAGAGGGTGGAGCACCTGGATTTTTGTAGGTATGGTGTAAGAGAGGGTAATTCATGGTAATTTGGTTTGAGGTACCCAGTAATCAATGTTCCATATATTACATTACTTGAGTTGCGTTATTTGGTGAGCATGCCTTGGTGACGTTGGGGTGGTTAGTATTCCTGCTTAGGAGATATTTGGTTCTGTTATTTTCTCACAGGGGAATAAGTATGTTTCTATCACTTTTGAAAGGGAGAATTTGGTTTTCCAACATACTATAATTCTATTCTCACCCTATATATATAAAACTTCTTTTAGGTTTCTAGGTGGATTTTATGAACTTTATTTGACATTACTAGCTCTGGAAATTGGATAGTTGTTGTGTTACTTCATTGTAATAGTTTTATTTTAAACCATCATGTGGTATGTATTTTTGATTTCTAATATATATGCCTTAAAGTGGTTTTGAGGTTGATGCATCTTATCTCATTATCTTGTTTTAAAAAAAGGTAAATGACTCCCTTTTGTGAGATTATATTCCCTTGGTACTGATCGCCACCCCAGAGCCTATTGAAGGTGGGAATCGAGGGTCATTATCTCACATTCTTCATTGCCATCCCAAGAGGGTAATATTTTTAGTGAGGTGTTTTGATACTACCGAATCAAAACATACATAAAAAATAGAAATTTTAACACACAAAATAATGATAATAATACAATATTGTTAAAAAATATTTGATAAAATGTTATAAATTGGTCATACATGATAATATATATATATATATATATATTATTTAGTTATAATAAAACTAAATTTATTATATATTACTTTCAAAGAACTTATGAGGAAATTTGATCTTGAGGTTAGCAGATTCTTAACCCAATTTCCTTTCATTGTGTATTATCACTACATCATTCATTCTATTATGTTAAGATTATACGTGAAATAAAATTTTATTGTTTTAGATATAATATAACCTTATATTATTTGGATTTAAAAATATTAAAAATAGTATATTCATTTAATAATACTCATTTCAACGATATGGTCTTTTTAATAGATTTTTCCCCAGTTTTTACTCTATTAGGGTATTTTGATATTATGCACCTATTTATTTTTATGTGATGAGTATAATTCCAATTTAATAAATTTAACATGAATATATATTAATTCATGATTATTATTTATTGTATTCACATTACCATTTCAAGGGGATACAATTTAAGAGTTACTAAAGTGGTAATTATTTATTTTATAATCTAATTTTTTAAGATTTCTCTTATTTTCATTAATGGAATATTGTAATATATCCATCATAAACTCTATATATATTATTATAGTATAGATAAGTAATTAGTTTCTGTATTTTCACAAAAAATTTTATCCATTTTAAAATTTAATCATGAAAATAAAATTTTAAAATAAAATCATATCATAATTCATTTTTGACCAGGTATAATTTTCTTCTATATCAATATTTGTTAAAATGATTTCAAAAAATTATTTTTTATTTACACGTAAGATTTTTAAATAATTTTTCTTAATCCTTTAATTTATAAATGGTTTTAAAGGAATATTTATAATGTTTTTTTTTTTGAAATATGCATTTTTGACTTTGGTTATGAAATGACTAAAGGAATGTTTTTAACGTATATATCATTAGTGAATTTTCCCACTTAGCTATCTATTTTTTAGTATTTATATTATTCTAAAAGTTATGAAAGATTTTATAAAGAAAAATATTTTATGGAATCTTATTTTAAAATTTATGCATTATTTTTCTCATATTCTTTAAAATACTTAATTTTACTATAAAATATACTTTTATCATGAATTGATATTAATTTTTAATTAATTATTTTTCATTAATTATCACTTAAAACATTTTTTATTTTGTTATCACCTTTAACAAGACTATAAATTTATATTAAATATCTACATTATTGGTATCATGGATATTCTTATATCCTAAACCGTATAGAATTTCTATATATGGTGTTTTACTATGAAAGTTATATGATTGACTGGGGAAATATTAGTATTATTTATTTTTTACTCAGTACATATATTTATTGATTCATGAATTAAATTGATCATTAAATATATTATTAATTCATTAGACATGTAGTGATGGGGGGCATGGAATTACATAGTGACTCAATGAATCAACAAGTATCATAAGACAAACCAACTAGTTATACATATTAAATGGGGGTTTTTTTTGTATATTGACCCCTCAATTAAACTTTCTTGGTGAAAGGTACTAAAAGTAATTATATAATGAAGTATGATATCATGAAATCCAATATAAATAATTTCATACATTAAGAATATAGTTATTATTGTCCATGATATTACTACATTGATATTATCCATTAATGCATTTTCTACTCAAATTATTTATTAAATGGCATGTGTTATTATTTATTTACATTATCATATTTATTACGCCTTATTTTATCATTATAGATACCATTATTAATTCTCTTACTAAGAATTTTAGTATCCTTTGATTTCATTTCCCTTACACGTGAATTGAAGATGGAATCTTTAAATGAGTACAAGGACATGGATTGTTTACTGTTACTATTTTTTATATTTTATTTCCAATTTTAAATGGTAATAATGTATGTATATAGTTCCTTAAGACTACTATATTGATCAGTCCTTTGGGATAAGATAACTTGTGTCTTATACCAATGTAATAAAGTAGACACTGACTTTTAGATACTGGAGTTTGGGTTGTTATTGTTGGAATCAGAGGAAGTTTAACGGAAACCTTAGGAACTTGATTTAGGAAAACATAGATTAGTAAACATAATGAAAACTTTTAGGATCATCCAAATCATATCAAAATATCATAAAAGTTTTTTGATTATCAAGTTTCCAAAGCAATATATCTTTTTCTGGAGACTTTAATTGGATGTGATTTTGGCAGAGATTTATCTTGGGGTAATAACCCTAAAAAGAGTTAGTTTAATATATATCGACCATAATTATGGTGTATGGTAAATGTGACTTTACATTTAACCTCGTTTGAAACTCCCATGAGATATTATTAGATTAACTCATATTTTCTCTATGAACCATTATGATAGATTTGAATAAATGATGACCATGAATAACCTACGTTGAACCTAAGGTGTCGTAGATTTGAAATAAGGTGTCATGATTTAGACATCCTATAAATGATTTTCATGATTATTATTTTTTCCACTATGATTATTTTTTCTCATACTATGTTTTTTGTTTCAATAAATGGGACTAACTAGAAGACATCTGGTTTACATTGAATGCGATGGACAATGTGGTGGTTTTGAGTTAGAAGATGGGTTGATAAATTTACTAAAATATATTGTGAATATTACTAATAATTTTTCATGATATATGATTAACAACTTAAATATTGAAAAAAAATTACTCACTAAAGAAGTGAAGAATAAATTTTGATGGGATATCAGGTGGTGGATACCATGTAGGGAAGACAATTCAGTTAATTATATGTCTTGTATGTAGGTATAAATACTTAGGAAAATTTCTTAGTGGAATATGAAAGTGTTTTATATGTTGAAAAGAAATTCATAGATAAGTAATTTCCAATAAAAAGTGAAGAGGTCAGTGGAGGAAAAATTAATTTCATCAAAGGAACCATTTATAGTTCAATTCATAAGTGTGGGGAACTTGGGAATTATCTGATTCTATCCATAAACCAAGGGTAAACATCTAGTCCAAGGAAGGAACAATGTTATGTTAATCGTTGAAGTGGAATAAATGAGGATATTGTGTAAAAGGATTATATAATTATGTTTTAAAAGTGTTATTTCAATGATATTTTGGTAATAAGAATCATGAAACATCTAAGGATTATTCTGTACTATTTTTTCTTCCATTATTTGAAAACATATGTTGAATATTGTTAATAATAATGAAAACTGATTTAGTGGTAAGTTGAATCTTTTGGAGAACACTTGATTAAGGTAATGAAAACTCTTAATATGTGCCTACTATTTATTGAATAATATTGAGTTGGGGTAAAGTTATTCCCAGCATTGGTGATGTTAATGGGGGTAGTATTGGGCAATTTGTAAATGATTAATAAATTGATGAAAAAATTGTTTTTTTTATTTTGTTGTTGTTTACTGTATTTTTTGGATACATGAAATATATTAAATAATATATGATTTTATTTGAGGAATAAATTTTATGTTAATTTTGGGAACATTTTTGTTTTCGTTGAGGTTTTTTGGTGATTGTGGTTATTGAAATGTTTTAAGAAAATACTTGATTAAGGTATTAACGTTATTGGAATGAGACATTTTAAACAACTTTATATTATATTGGGATAAATGTATGATCATGAATTTATGATTTTTGGGTTTTGAATTTCGTTAGAAATATTTTTATAAAGTCATATGATTACCTATTAATAAAATGCATTAAGTTTAATTTTCAGGATTATTTTTTACTTTTGAGTGATTAATGTATTATATTGGATATCTTGTGCTAACCATTTTCTGGTAAAATTTTTACTACAATAGGGAATGAATTTTAATTCTTTTATTAATTTTATGATCTATTAAAAGGTATTATTCGTGTTATGTCATGAAAAATACATCTTTAATATATATATTTTTTAATATTAGATGAAATGGATATTCATTACAACACCACTAAAGGATGAAATTGTGCATATGAAATGGAAGTAAATCAAGTAAGTACATTTTTTCATTTTCACTTTTTTCATAGTGAATGAATCTTTCATATTTAGGAAAAGGATCCATAAATAATTTTTTAATACTATAACCTTCATTTGTGATTAATCAATGGTTTTTTTACCTATTATATATTCCTCGATTTATGGTCATTAACTTTCTTATGACCATGTTCTATATCAATCTCTATTAGTCTTGAAGGTTATTTTTATCCTCTATATCTATATTTTAACATCACAAAATTGTTTTCCTTAACTGCGAACCCGAATATGTGTTACATCAAGAAACCTTTATGTTTCCCACTTTCCATATTTAATAGATGTTTTATTATCTGTATGTACACAGTGGGGTTTCAACATAGGTTGGACCCTTGATAATTGAGATAAAAATTTGAGGGAATAATTTATTTTACTTGGGTATAATGTCACACCTAGTTTTTTTAGAATATATTTCTCTTTAATTAAAATTAATTTCTTCGATATATTGTTTCACCTACAACATCAAGTTTAAATGAATCTTGATATACAATTAAAATGTTAAAATTTAAATTTTATAGTTATAACTTAGTAATTAAATTGGGGGTATAAAAATTATTAAACAAATTATGAAATATATGTAAATTTCATATTTATTAAAAAAGTAATTTTTATTTATTTGTGACTAAATAATCAATTTTTAGTATAGTCATTTTATTCTTCAAAAAATATATTTTATTCAAAAAAAATTATTGCTTATTATTTTTTGAATATTAAAATTAATTTCTAAAAAAATTAGAAATTTTTTTGTCAAAGTAATATCATTTTTTAAATTAGAATGGAAATGTATCATGAGTTAAAATTTTTGTAATTCTCTATGTAAGTTATTTTTCGGATAAATATTGAAAATAATGTTTTTAAAGAAAACTATATTTTATAGTATTTAATTTATTTAATTTGAATTTTATTGGTTTTTAAATTACATTAGAATCATATATTTTGAAAAATAATTGAAATTATAACTTTTATACCAATTTCATACTTGATTTTGGCATAAAATACTTGTACACTTAGAAATTCAGATTTAAAAAAACTGGATTCCATCACACTTTGACTGATTATTATAAAATTTTTATACCCCAGTTATAATGATTGAATTTGATAAAATGGATTCTATATTTTTAATACTGAGGTTAAAATATAATAAATTTGTCTCTTTTATGTTTAGTCCTTATAAATAGTAATCAGGGTAAAATTTATCACCCCAATAGAGGGTAAATTATGTAATTGTGGTTAAAATTAATGTGATATGTCATTAAAAATATATCACATTCTTGAATTATTTCATTTTATTAGTGTGTTTTATCTATAATCATCTAAACTATAAAAATATGACCTTTTTTAAGGTAATTACCTAAAGAATTTCAAATTCTAATGACTTTAAACTATAATTCTATTTCATACATTCCCATAGATATTTTACATTTAGAGTTTTAGAGAGTTTGGCCATAACTATTACATAAAAACCCCTTATATGACAAAGTGTAAAGTTTTATTCAGTATCCATTTTCCACAAAAAAAAACTTTTCAAAAAGTGTTTTCTTTTTCTGAAACATATTCACAATTTGGATAATGACCTCATCCTTATCCCAACTCTTCCTTAAAATCATATGAATTTTTTTTAAAACAAGGGATTGGTAAAAAAATATCATAAGGTAATGTAAAAAACAATAAATAAATTGTTAGTCCATGAATACTTATAAATAATTTACTTTCTCAAAATAAACATTAAGTTAGAATAAACATTTTTATACCCAAGAAATTAATTTCTATTCATGAAAATTTCTATAATTGTTTATTTAATATTAATGGAAAAATAAAAAACATAATGTTTATTTTCAATCATAAAATATCGAAAAAAATCATCACAGAGTTATACTTTTCACCATTATAAAGTTTTTATACATTTTTTTTAAATGTAAGATCATTTAATTACCTTGATAAATCATAATATTTTCAAGAACCCCATATAAATAATAATTAAAATATGTAGGTTATTGCAAAAATAATTTTTATATCACTCTTACAATAACTCTTAAAAATGGAATAAGCATATAGTCAATTTCTAGGACCAATGCATTGTAGGGCTATCATGGGCCCACCCATCCTTGGTTTATAACTAAACCACACATCCTTTTATAATAACGGAACCACCTGTTACCGTAAAAAACCCAAGTACCATATCAAAATCATAAAACATAGAATATTTCATTTTCATCCTTACACTCATAAAAAATATTATTTTTACCCATATAAAAAAATTTACGTATACTTAAATATTCAGTCCATTTACGAACCTTATTTTTAAATAACCAAAAAAGGGGAAGGTGGGGTTTTATTTAAAAAAACATGAAATCATGTAAAATAATCTAAAAATCAAATAATGTTTACAATTTGGGGAAAAGTATTTTTCATCGTATATGTTAATATAGAACATTCATTTTGTCTTTTATAAATAAAGTAAAAACATTTCATAAAAATATTCCTTTCGAAAACCATTGAATGAATTTTAAAAGAGGAAAAATATTTAATTTATAATTCTTCTATGAATATATAAATAAATAAATTTTTTTAAAAAATATGGACATTAAAGAAAATGAGTTGGAAGGGAAAATTTAGAAGATAATTTTTATATGAATTTCCTTTACCTTAAGTCTGACTCATCATGTAAATTATTTATCTTAAAATATAATAAAATTACATAAATTATTTAATTTATTAATAAAATTTTAAAATTTTATTATTCTATTTTATTTTATCTCTTACCATGCTATATTTATTTTTTCGATGAATTAAATTTACGTCAAAAAGTTTCACTATATTCGGTCCATTATTCCAAAATGACATCAATAAGTTGATTTTGGTCATAGTGGTAATTATTTCATAATATACAAAATAATAATTAACATATATTTTTCATTCTTATGCATCAATTTTCATTTTTGAACCAAACATGGAATATTATTATGAAAAATGAACTATGTTACAATAATGGAGAGGGTGACCTTACATACATATCAGTAACATTTTATTTTTCAATAATAATTATTGAAACAAGGTAAGTATTATTTTATATTTATATTATTATAATTATATCATTCATATAATATTATTTATTTAAATATATTTATACATATCATCCATGTGATGTGGTGACGCAAAATGAATCACCTCACTAAATGAAGGTGGAAGTATACACATACACATAAACACCACTATCATTCTTAAATGGATTTAACTGTAATAAATTATGTGATATATTATATTTTATTAATGTAAAATATTTCCTGAATATAATATAAAAACATTAAATCAAACATTATTATCATCAATCAGATATGATGATGGAAATGAATTACAATGGTTAGTGAGGCAACAGTCCGTCGTACACATGAATGATGGTTTACTTTCCCATTTGATGGAAGAGAACATGGATATAGGTTATGAAATTAATATAATAACATAAATTTATGAGATATATATTTTTTAATTTCATTATGATTTAAGAATATATTAAAATTATAGAAAACAAAACAAATGAGAATGCTTTATTAAGAACTACACCACTTCTTTAGACACTATCCTGAGATTTGCACAACAATATTTCCTATGATGGTTTTATGACCAAATAATGGAATATAGGATGTGGGGAAGGATATAATGAATGTATTTGGGTATGTATTTTTCAATTTTTTTTAAGGTGTGAATAAATTAAAGGAATATGTTCACTTTTATAAGGGATGATAGGGGCAGTCATAGAATTTATTAAATATTAAATTAATATAAATTAGTTTTGATGAGAAAATTATTAAAAATTGATAGTGTTTGAATATAATATGATGAGGAGTCTAGGTAAACTCATCCAATAAAATTTGGACAATTTGGAACCTTATTTTTACACCTTTCATTTTGTTTTAAAACATTATTATCCATTTTGATGAAGATCTCTATAACAATTTTTTTTACTATTTAGGGGTCAATATTGATAATATAAAAGAATAATTGTACCTTAAATAGATTAATTGTTTTATAATAAATCATATCTGATTCACTTGGACAGAGATATGTTTTTGAGAAATTAGAAATCATTTAATTGAAAATTATTTATTATAAAATATCATTAACTGTAAATTTTTGAACAAGTAATTTAATTTTAATTTTAAAAAAAGAGAATAATTAAATATTAATAGAATAAATTAAAACATATATAATATTAATTTTTTACTTATATAAATCTAGGAACATAATGATTCCTTCAAATCATATCATTTTCACAATTTTGAATATCATTTATTTTGATTTTCTAATAATTGAATAATTACTTTGTTAGCATTGCATAAGGTTTTAATTTAATTACTTATTCACTAAAAATTATAAATAAATTAACATAAAAATATTTTTCTTATTAAAAGATTGAGTGTGATATTTTTGGCTTTATATTCACTAATATATAATAAAGGTAAAAATTAGTGAAATATGGCACCATGTTTGCTTATTTTAATGAATTATTTTAAAATGGCTGAAAAATGCTTACAATTTTATTAAGGAATATATTAGGGTTATTTTTAGATTTTATGATATTATTTTTAAATCATAATTATGAGATTTATCATTTACTGTTGTAACAAAGTTACTATTTTGTAGTTATCTCCCGTTGGGACTGGTTTTTGTTTTGGGCACATGTTTTTCCCCTTTACATTTCAGTATTCACTATCATACCTATATTCTATCTACAGGTTCATGTATGATTACTTTACATTAATTTATAGCAGTTACACCATTTCCTACTTTCCCTATGCACTTTTCAGTCGAGTTGGATTTGTGCAAGCATATAGGTTCTTTAGAATAGGCTTCCTCGAGTTTTTTGTGCTTTCAATGTTATTTCCAACCCCGGCCAATGGAGGTGGGCTTGGGTTAGTTGTGGATTGAGCCCCGGTGTGGGTCGGGTGGTGACATAGTGGTATGAGAGGTGGTTCATTCCTTGGGATGTTGTTCGGACATTCTCCAAAAAGGAATTGGTTGGGATTTAGGGAAACAATGTCAATGTGTCTTGAGAGTGGTGCTCAGGGTAGGGAGTCTAGTGATAGTACATCCAGCTAAGGTATCCATTCACCAGGACACTGATTACCCATTTTTCGACATAGAACCATCAGACATTTTTTTTAAGGAACAATGGTGTAAGCATAATATAGGATTGTGTATTTAACTATACTTCTTGATTCAACAACCTATTCCTTTATTGATATATATATATATATGTATATATATATATACATGCTCATCTGATCATGGTACTCATTAGTAATTTTCAGGATGCCTCGTTGATGATAGCCTACCAAGATACTAGCTCTAGTTCATGACGACGAACCTATGAGAGATGAGGCCTTAGTTCAGGGTTCATCATATGATCTCCTTCCCATAGTTACACTAGTATTAGTTCCTTCAACCATTGAAAAACATATAGTCCTAATAGGGTACGTTGAGGATGTGCGTAGGCTTAGAACACTCTGGGAGTTCCAGTTTCAGTGACCGCTGAGGTTCCGTGGTGAGCCAGATCCTTAGGCAGTTGAGGATTGGCTGGAGTCAGCGGTCTACATATTCGAAATGGTTCGGACCCTCATATATCATATGGTGGCTTTAGAAGATAGCCTTTTCCAAGGATCAGTTGGCCATTGGTGGAGTTTAGTTACCTTGTTGTCCTATGAGTCAACGCTCTCATGGGGAAACATTCAAAATCCGTTTCATGAGTAGTATTGCCCCTCCTACTTACGCTCTATTTGGATATAGTGTCTTCTGAAGCATTATAAGGGAGGGATGATTGTGTAATATTACACGACGAGGTTCACATACATTAAACACTATTCTATTTACATAATTATATATGGTTACTTCCAAGCATGGAAGTTTGAGAAAGGACATCATAGAAATATTTGGGCAATCATAGTGACCTTGTGCATCCCCACCTATGTAGGGTTTAAGGAGAGGGAACTTGTGACCAAGAGAGTCCGAGAATATGGATGCCAAATAGATGGAGGTTATGGTGGGAATGATAGGGTTGAGTCATCTTTAGTAGCAGGCAGGCATCAGAGGTCTCGGGATATGAGACCCTTCCGTGAGCAGACTCTGGAGTGTGGTCACCCAGTTCCAGGGCAATGTAGTGCTCTTGGGAAACATGGAGAGGTCCAAGGATTCACTTGTGAAAGGGCTAGGTCACATGGTCTGATACTACATGAATAGGTGTATTGAGCACCCTAGGTATACTGTAGATCAACGGCCACATCATAGGGAGCATTGTGACCTCGGATCACCTAGGTGGGGATAGAGTGGTCCCCAGGTAGGTAGAAATAGAAGAGGAGTGGGAGTATTTGTAGGTGGGGGACGGTGGTATGAGGTTCTCCCACCACAACCACCTAGTGGCCCATTTCAGGATTATGGAGATGGCTGTTGGGGTTGTGGATAACTATAGTACTATATGGACATCAACAACCTGGTGGAAAAAGATATGATTCAAGGTACGACCTGTGCTTACAATACTATTGCCTCTATATTAGTAGACATGTGTTCTAGACATTATTTTATCTCTCAACTCTTTTTGTGGGATATGGAGCTCCCAGTGGAGATGCTATCACAATAGTTATGCCTTAGGGTTCCTATGGGGAACGCTTCATCCATATATTTCATTTGTCAGCAGTGCCAGCTATAAAATAGAAGAGAGAGGTTCACATGGGACGTACTGGTCATGAAGATGGAAATATATGACTTTATATTTTTCATGGATTAGCTTTGCATAGTTAGAGCTTAGATTTACTGTCACTTTAGCTTAGTCAGATGCCTACATGATGATGGAACCAGGTTATCTTTTTTTGGTGATAGAGAAATCATAGCAAGATAAGTGGGTGTTGTGAACAAGGGGTTATGACCCAATATCCACCAGCTAGTGAGTATGAACCTTGGAACAAAAATTTTTTTGTTCATATGGATCCCTTCAGTTGTTGTGGACTATGTGGTTGTATTTCCCAAGGAAGTTCTAAGACTACCTATGAGGTAGGATTTTGAGTTTTTTATTGACTTACTTCCAAGGACTACCTTGATATCTTCAACAACTTATCAGATGGGACCCACTGATCTCTAGCCAATGAGGTAGAAATTAGGGGTCCTTCATTGGAATGGTTTCTTAAGACCCAGTGCATCACCCAGTACAACTCTAATTTTGTTTACAAAGATGAAAAATGAGATTTTGTGGCTTTTTATGGATTACCATAACATAAATCAGGCCCTGATATTTAAAAACTACCACTTTATGAGTATTTATGGCTTCTTTGATCAGTTGTGATGTGTGAGATGGTTCTCTACGATCAATCTTAGGTCTGACTACCACTAGTTATGGGTTCATGAGGCTGATACTTGGATGTTTCCCTTTTCATGTTTCTATGGACCCTACAAGTTCATAGTGATGCCCTTTGGTGTGAAATATTCCCCACCCTTTGCTTGGATATGATGAACCAGGTCATCTAGCCCTACTTGGACCATTTTTTCATTTTCTCTATTGATTACATACTCATCTACACTGTGATACAGGAGGATATGTGGAGCACCTGAGTAGGGTCCTTGATCTACTTCAAGAGAATCATCTTTATGGAAAACTGTGAAATTTCTAGTTTTGGATACACGATGTTAACTTTTTAGGGCATGTCATTTTCGATTAGGGTTTAGCTTTGGAAGCAGTAATGATTGAATAAGTGCTTTCTAGGTATCCTCTCAAGAATGCATCAGAGGTGTAGAGTTTTCTTAGGTTGGCAGTGTACTATAAGAGATTTCTGGAAAACTTATCTAGGATCAAAACCACATTAACCTCTTTGATAGAGAAGAGACAGTTCTTTACCAGGTTTGTGTAGTGTTAGAAGGCATTTGAGGAGTTATTGTCTAGGCTGGTGACTGATCCAGTTTTGAGGCTACCGGAGGAATGATTTGATCTCCTTGGTTATTGAGATGACTCATGATATGGGCTCGGTTGTGTGTTGAAGAAACAACATGCGGTCATCGTATATGGGTTGAGGCAATTTAGGCCCCATGAGAATAATAATGTGACTCATGATATGGATCTATCAGAAGTAATCTTCACTTTGAGTATGTGGATTTACTACCTTCTAGGAGAGAACATTAGGGTTTACTCGAACCACCAGAGTATGAAGAACATCTTCACTCAGAGATATCTTAACCTAATGCAGTGACACTGGTTGGAGTTCTTGCCATAATATGACTTAATGATAGTATATACTACAGGGAAGGGAAAATTTTTAGTAAATTCTCTTAGTAGGAAGTCCCCAGATCTCCTAGTGTGGGAATCATCAGAGTAGTTAGCTTCTTTGAAGTAGATCCTGATGGGGTAGGAGGGTACAATTTTCCAACAGTCGATGGTGTTGACTCCTATTTTCCATTAGCATGTGAAAGAGTCTCAGATGGAAGTTATTGACTGGGATGTTCTACATGATTATATTTCCACAAGTGATGCACCAGATGAATATTATGAATGAGGGAATTATGAAATCTTATTCCATTTATGAAAAATGGTTCTAGTAGCGATGTGGGAGGAAGTGATGCCGATGTTCCGCGATTCACTCCTAGATGTCCATCCTAGTGTGGGAAAGATGTATAGGGATCTTTAGTGGTGGTTTTGGTGGTAAAAAATGAGATGATGTGTAGCTGAGTGTATCTCATGATTCCTTACCTACCATTAGGTGAATGATGAGAACTAGGTGCCAAAAAGTTTTTTTCTGCCGCTTGATATCCTAGAGTGGAAATGGGTTGACATATCCATGTACTTAGTCATAGGGATTCCATTCACATCAAAGGTTGATGAAACCATTTGGGTGATAGTAGACTGACTCATGAAGTTATATAACTTCAATGATACCAGGGAGAAAAGTTAGATGGAGAGTTTGGGGAAAAAGTATGTATGAGATATCAATGACCTTCACAGGGTACTCAAGATTATTGTATCTGATCGTGATTATTAGTTTACATAATGATTATGGAGAGGCCTATAGGAGGAATTTGAGACACATTTTTGGTTGAGTACATGATTTCACCCCCAGACAGATGGGCAGAACGAGCACACTATCCAGGTGTTAGATGAAATGTTGAGAGTATGCATTTTGGATTACAGCCAGAGCTGGGAGGATCACCTACCTTTGGTGGAGTTTGCATACAAAAACAACTATTGCTCCACTATCAATATGTCACATTTTTAGTCCCTATACGGGAGACCATGCAGTTCACCCTTGTGTTGTATGGAGATTGCAGAGTCATCTCTTATGCGTCTAGAGTTGGTAAAAGCAACGATAGAGAAGGTATATGTCATCCGTGAATGGATGAAGATAGGAAAGAGAAGAAAAAAGTCATATGCAGATCTCCATCGTATTTTCTTGGATTTCAAGTAGGGAGACCTTGTTTTCTTGAGAGTATATCCATGGTGTGGAATGTAGAGTTTTGGCTGGGAAATTGTTATCCCTATGGTTCATCAGTCCATTCAAGATCATAGAGAGGATTGGTAAAGTTTCCTACCACCTCACCTTACCCCCATATATATAGTGGGTACATGATGATTTCCACATGTTGCAATAGAGGATATACATCCATGACCCTATGCACATCATCGACAGGGGTGAGCTGGACATTAAGGATGGACCCACCTTTATAGAGAACCCAGTGTCAATCAAATACTGATAAGAGATGACCATGTAAGGATGGGCCATCACTCTAGTTCATGTGCTATGGGAACACATAAACGTGAAAGAGAGTTCATGGGAGAAGGATATACATATATGAGCTCAGAATCCCAAGTTGTTTGTTTAGTTTTGCTTTTCCAAGATGAAAATATTTAAGTAGGTAAAGATGTGGAGAACTGTTTTTTCCTTGTAAGACTTTGACATATTTCTAAATATTATCCTAGAGCTAGGAACTGAGACGGTGTGCGATTCTGAGGCCTGATGTTCCCTAAAATAATTTTATAAAAATATTAAATATATTTTGTATTACGCAAATGTAGTTAATTAAATAAAATGGGATTACTCTTTAAAATTTGATTATATCAGAAATATGAGACCACGGCTAGGTCCGAAATGTAGTGTTTTCCCAAGGCATGACATAAAATGAGTTAGTGCAAGACTTTCAGACCCCTCTCTCATTGGCGGGATGTTTAAGTGATTAAAAAATTTAATTTATTTCATTAAATAAAATCCAATTAACCGAATTAAAGGATATAAATTCTTGATTATGAGGAGTTGTCCTCATAGTCAAATTTTTTTGAAGGACCCCTCTTCCTATTATCTTTTTACCATTGGAATAAGATGAACGATGAATTATAGTGAACCTCTGATTATATACGGATCAAGACGTGGCGACCAAAATGGATCCACCTTCTTCATTAGAAATATATTTCTTCATAAAAAGTGGTTGATCCAATCTCGTTAGGACTCATCATTGGTTATTATACATCTTTGATTAAATTTTTGAGAGGATCGATAGTCATCCTTTGATCCACACCTTTGATTTCAACCCTTTCATGAGCCCAAGTACCAATGTTAATTCGTTAATTGGTTGTTTCTAACTAGGATTTAACAATTACAATCAGTTGGACAATAATGTTTGGAAAACAATCCAGCACCTTGTTTTTGGTCCATATACCCACAATTCTTCACTTTTATCACCCATAAATTCCATTGAATACCATTTCAACAATTTTTGAGTGAACCGAGCTCGATCAGGAACCCATATTTAGAGAGAAATTATGGAACGATGATGGAATCAAAAGTGAGGAATGGGTCTAGAAATAGCATGATGAAAGGATTGACAATCCTTAGGTGTCAAACCCACATAAAAAAGATGAAATCCGAATAGTCATGTAGAATGAAGAATAAAACCCTTGATCATTCTGGTGACCGATTCCTAGAGAAGAATTACTGACAGGCATGATTTGTGGGTAGATTCAAAGATTTGGGAAGGAAACATGATAAAATGTAAAGCAGCGTAAACAGATTTGGATCTTGGCTAAAGATTCCGGAGAAACTGGAGTTTTTGGGAAAAATTGAGACTATAGACCCTGTTTAGAGAAAAACACACGACAAGTAGCATCCCTCAGTGTAATTTCTAGGGTTTGGGAAAAGACAATTATAATATGGTGTGTACTCCCCTTGACACGTTGTGTACAAGATTTTTAAGTGAGGCTATCCCTGTGAAGGGATACTTGGCTAGGCACATGCCATGTGAACAGAACACTGACATAGGTTGGCCACATGAGTAGTATCATGTGTGGTGAAACACATCGTGTACCAATGTACACATACAAGAGGTCCGAGTACACTGACATAACCAGTAGACCTGGTCCTAGTCCCTAGATAAACCGAACACGCAGTGTAGTACACCTACACGGAATGCCCTACTACATGGGATGGGGCTCGTGTCTAGCTAGAGACACAGCCATGCAGTGAAGAGGGGACACATGCTATGTGGCCCCCTCACATGTCTTATACAATTTTATCTCCCATGATTAGTCTTCATTCCTATATATTTCCTTCGTTTGAACTTAGATTTCATCCTATGATATCCATATCCTGAGTTTTTTTGGTGTAGAATGTGATGGTGCCCTAAAAAGTGAATTTCGAGATAAAATTTGGATTTTACAAGTTTGGTATGGATAAAAATGACACCTGATATCGGTAGTGAGATGATATTCTTACCAAAAACCTTCTGGGATGATCCTCCACTAGGGATAGGTAGCTTAGTCCCTAGTAAACTTTTGGGTTGACCCTCTAGTAGGGATGTGTAGTGTGTTTTCTGAAGACCTTTCAGGTATACCAAACAGTAGGGCTAGGAAGTGTATTCCCTGACAACTTGCTGGGATGACCCTCCATATCGGATGGGTAGTGTAGTCCATAACAACCTTCTAAGATGACCCTCCAGTTAGGCTGGGGAATGTAGTTCCCAAAAACCTTTTGGGATGACCCTCTAAGTGGGTTAGGTAGTGTAGTCCCCAAAGGCCTCTTAGAGAAGACACTTGACTGTGTGGAATAGTGGAAAGACATGATTTTACTTACCTAAGGACTCACAAGATAGGGGGACCTTTCCGCACCAAGATGTGTTCTTTTGACGTGACCTAAAACCATGCGATTGATTTAGTGCTACCCAATGTGGATAGTATCGAGGTGTGGCGATTTGATCCCCTTTGACTTGTGACTCTTAGGATGATGCTTGAGGGGATAGGCATCGTATATGACTCTACCTTGGAACTGTTGGCTACTCATCTTCTTGGTCTGATATATGAGATAGAGATCCCCCCCTACTCTCTCTTTTGGGCTTCTTTGATTAAGCACACAGATATATATATATATATATATACATATACATATACATATCATTAAAGCACCCATTTATTGGGTCTTGGTTACCCTCTTCCAAGAGAGGGGAATAAGCATGGGGTATTCCAGGTTCTTTCATTGTCTTGATTCTCATAGTTAGATGAGTCTACTCTCTTTCTATAGGTAGTTTATACTTGACTGTGGGTTCACCTCCTCACCATTTCCAGATCCTTGTGTTTGGATGGGCCTGCTTTCACAATCTTGTTGGGTTGATCTGCACTCTTTCAATTCTATTTTATAGTATCTTGTTCTATATATTTCTTCACAATGGTTGTATCTCTTATTTCCATCCTTCAACGTTTTGGTAAAAATTATTGGGTATGTATATACTCACCACTTCATAGGCTTTTCCCAAAAAATGTTGTGGCCTCTATAGGTCGATTTTGATCTCATGTGAGCTTAAGGATACAGGCTATGTGGACCATATATGTTGGTAAGAGTTGGGATACAGAAGGGGGGATCTCTCGGCTGTTAATCTTTTCTAGTTTCCTTCAGGTTATAACTTGTTTAAATTTTGGGCATGTGTTTTCCCCTTTACATTTTAGTAATCACTATGTACGTTTATACTGTCAAAAGGTTCAGGCATGTTTACATTACATTAATTTATAGTATTTGTACCTTTTCTACTTTCCCTTTGCACTTTTTCATTGAGTTGGTTGTGTGTGTGCATATAGGTTCTTAGTCAAAGGCCTCCCTAAGTTTTGTGTGTCTTCGGCTCTTGTCTCCAACCGCTGGCCTTTGTAGGCGGGCTTGGGGTCTTTGTGGCTCAAGCCCCGTCTTGGGTCGGGTCATGAAAAAATATAAAATCGATGTATTTACCCAATTTTGACCACTAAATAAGAAATTTAGAATACATTTCTAATTATTCAAAACACCTAAGTGTTAAAGTCTTATTTAAAACTAAAATGTAAAAATGCAAGAAAATTGGATTTTTTTAAAAAAATCCTTTTTAAGTATGAAATGTTTGCATACTGAATTTAAGAATGAAAATTATACAAGAACCCATAATTAGATTATTTTAAGTAAAAAGGAATTTAATAAATTTTGAAAATAATCCATATTAGAAGTATACTATGTAAATAATCAAAAAGAAAATACAATTTTAAATAAAAAATAGTATTTTACATTATTCATTGAAAAATCAATATTTTGAGAAAATTCAAAAAAATTAATCCTAACATAATTTTGAAAAGATGGATATAAAAACTAAATTCATTTTTTAAAATTAATATTACATATTTTGTAAATTAGTATTTTATATAAACCATATAAATCATTACAATCCGATTTGGTTAGAAATAAATCATTTTCCCCATTTGACAAAAAATTGCCTAATATTATTATAATGATTATAAGTTTTTAAAATATAATTAATTAATATTAATAATACCTGAAAATTATTTATTTTAAAATAACCTAGTTTTTTATATTCTTTCCTGTTTTTGAAATTATATGCTCATTATTAAATGAATTTATGAAAGAGGTGGGGATATCCTTTCCTCATGGAATTTTTAGATTCTCGTGTTGCTTCTTAAACCATATGGTTTTTAAAAAAAATCGATTTAAACTATTTTTAAAAATATTATCTCTTTTTTAAACAATCTAAATATAATTTTCCTTATAAGAGAGGTTATCTTCAAACTAAACAACATAAGGGCGAAAAACATGAGATGCATCTGGAACATATTTTCTTAACATAAAGACATGAAATACATTGGGTTCTTATGATAAAATCATATGAAATAGCTTTAAATATGAAATTATATTAATTGAATTTGGTATTTCAAACATTACAATAAATGAAAAACTTATCTTCTACTTTTTACTCAAACACAAAACACTTTTCCATGGATATAATTTAAGAAAAAAATGGTTAAGTAAATATATACATTGATATTTCCAAAATTTGTCTAAATATATTTTCTACCACCTCTGAACCATCCACATATGTTTTTAAATAAACTTCACATTATCAACTATTTAATATTCTAACTATTTTCCCATAAACATACTATCTCCCACTTTCTACCTAGAAAAAGGATTCAAAAACTGCTTTCTATATAATGCTTCAAAAGGTTCAATATGTACATTGTAATAGAAACTATTTTCATAAGAATACTAATATTTTGAGAAATAATAATCCGAAATTCCATGTGAATACATTTAATAATCATAGACCATTTCTTCCACTATATGAATTTTTTTTGGGATTGTTAATTAGATTGAGGTTGAATATCTCTGATGGTATTTAATTTGGTACCCAACAATTTTTAAAGTCTGTTCCAAAAAAATTATAATAAATAAGGGATCACATCTAGATACAGTGGAGAGAGTAACTCTATGTAACCTAATTTTCTCTTTAAGTCACAATCTAGAAAGTTAATATAAATACATTACATCTTGAATTAAGAGAAAATGGACAGATTTGGTCAATTGATAAAAAATAACCAAAATCACACTATTACCTTAATGAGTATTTGAAAATCCTTTGACAAAATCCATTTTTATATTTTAACCATTTCTAATCCTTTATTCGAGATGGTTAAATCATACCCTTTGGTAATTATCTTTCCATTTTAACCTATTGAAAAAATAAAATATTTCATGAAAAAATTTGCAACATCATTTTCTTCCATCCCACTTATAATACATCCATAGGTCTCTATTGATTTGTACTACCAGGATGATCAAAAAAAAATTACGAGCTTTAATACATAAGAATCTCTCAATTATGACTCGTGAGACAAACATAATCTCCTTAAAATTTTCAATTTTTTTAAAATGTTAAATTCATAAAACATACCATTATTAACAAATTATTATTGTTCCTATAACTCATGATCTTCCTTCATAGAATGTATAATAATTTTTGATAGAGATGATTCTACTGAAACCTGAAAATAAAAAGAGGTAGTTCTTTTATCCAAAAATTCTAGGAAAAAATTCACCAAATCATTGACCAAATGGTCATGTTTCAAATGTATCTTTGTTAACGATGCATGATATTTTCGACTCAAATTATTTTCTAATTTTTTATTTATTTTCTAAGATGGTAATGGATCATGTAATCATAATCCTTACACAGTTCTATGCACCATATCTTCCTCATTTTTAATTATTTATAATATAACAATACCTCAAATTTTTATGATCAAAACATGTTTCAAACATTACTCCATATAAATGATTGCTTGAAATTTTTAATGAAAAAACCATAGTAGATAATTATAGATCATTTATAGAATAATTTAATTAATGATGTTTTAGTTTTTTTGAAGCATAATCAATTTCCTGATCATTCTACGTCAGAATAAAACCAAGTTCCTTCATTAAATCATCACAATAGATGAAAAATTCCACATTTATATAGGGATAGAAAAAAGGTCATTAAACAATCTTGTTTTTAGTTCATGAAAATAATAATCAAATTCTTTAATTCAGGTGAATTTAACCCCATTTTGAGTTAACTTAGTCTAAGTGCTAGAAAACTAAGAGAAATTCTCAACAAAATACCATTAGTAACTAATTAATATAAGAAAAATTCAAACCTTAATTAAATTTTTAGTTATATCATAATCTTCAAAAACGTTTTTTAAAAGGTTCCATAGTTATTCCATCTTTATAAACAACGTGACCATGGAAATAAATCTGTTACAAAAAGAATCATCACTTACTAAATTTCTATTTATATTCTATTCATTTAAAGTTTATAAAACAATCCTTATGTGTATTTCATGTTCCTCATGAATTTTAGAATATAAAAATGTATCATTAATAAACGCAACCGCAATCTTATCAAAATAGTAATAAAAAATAGATTTATAAGCTCAATAAATACAGTTAGGGCATTAGACAACCCAACCTGAATAACTAAAAACCCATAATTCTAATATCTAGTATGAAATGTTTCATTTTATAATATCTACCTCTTTTACCTCAAATTTATGGAACCCCAACCTAATATTAATCTTTCAAAAATATTTTTCTCTCTATAGTGGATCAAACAAATCATTGATTGGAGACAAATAGTAACTGTTCTAAATAGAGATGTTATTCAAAGATATATAATAATAGAAAAACCTTATTTATCCATATTTCATCGTAATAAACAAAATGGTACCACCCTTTGGTGGTTTACTAAATGAATGTAACCTTTCTCTAGTCACTCATGTTGTTAATTTTTAAATTATTAAAGAAAAACCTGATACATTCAATAAGGGGTTTTTGAAATATGATTAGAAGTCACTAATTCAATTTGATGTTCAACCTCTTGACCATGAATAAAACCAAGTAAATGATGAGAAAAAACATCCACATACAAATTTTCTATTATGAAATCCCATATATGAATAGTTTCATTCATTTGAATAACATGTAATTAGTAACTTTCACTTCCATCTCTAATCAATTTTTATCATCTTGGTAGGTTATAAAAGGTATGAAATCATTTAATAAAACATTATTGGATTTGTAAGTTATCTTAGCATGATAAATTTAAATCCAATCCATATCAAAAATAATATCAAATTATAACATATACATTTCCACAATATTTTTAGGAAATACCATTCCACTAATAACAGTAGGTATATTTTTTATAAATTTTGGATGAATTAATTTTTCAACTAAGAGTTTCAAAAAAATCTATATCTTACCTTCATGATGTGATATTCATAATTTATCATAAAATTTCTCATAAATGAAATAATTAAATGATCTAGAGTCAAATATGGAATTTTAATTATTATAATAAACTAGTAACAAACCTAAGCCCACTTCAATTAGTGGCCCAACATTAGTAGTTATAGTAGAAAATTATTTTCCCATATGCTTTATATTTTGATCTTTATGGTATCAACCATGAGTGACTGTCTTTGGAGATATATTATAAAAATGTTCCAAATTAGTATAATTAAATATTCTGACCATCAGCTTTTCGTTATTTTAATTTTCACCACTATGATTATTTTTGTTTCCACCACGCGACATATTCCTAATCTTACATCATCGAAAGAATTTCTAAAATTTCATAATACATTCACCAGGGTGATTTTTCCTCTTTTTTTCACAAGATGGAACTTTATTTTCATCCCTCTATATTTTTTGGATGAATGATTCCACATTACCTTCCATCCAAAACATTTATTCAGTTTGTTATTATGGAATAAATTATCGTTGAAAAACTATATTTCTACCATTTTAGCACATCAAATGAGTTTATAATAACCATTAAAATCATGAGAATATAATAACATTAGATATATTGTCTTTAATTCTATGTAAATCTGATTAATGTTTCTATCATTATACCAGATAGGATTTATTTTGTGGCTATCCAAATGGGTGAATTTTTCTATAAATGTTTCCATTGAATCTTCCTTAATCTATCTCAATTCCAAAATTTATTTTCCATCCTTAGTAAAACAACCTTAGAAAAATATTTATCAATTAAATTATTATTTAATTAATCCCATTAAAGTCATCAATATCTTATCTCTATTTAATATTCAAAACCATTGACCACCCCTGGTTAACTTCACTTTTAAAAATATAAAATAAAATTTTTGCATTTTGATGATCTGAATGATCCATGAATTCAAATATATTTTCCAATGAATTAATCCATCCCTTATCTACCACTGGGTCATAAGATCTAATCAATTTTGGAGGATTTTGTCCCATAATATTGTCCCCTATTTTCATGTTTCTCTATTACAAATCTAGTTGTTCTCTAGGAGGGATATGATCACCATTTATAGACTATGTTAACTGATCCATCACTATAACAAACTGAACTATTCTAATTCCAACCATTTTAAGATGTTCATTTAGACAGATATCATTCTCTTGATTCCTTAAAAAATTAGATTATCTATTTATTATATGGAAAAGTATTCTGAAAATCAATTGTTTTGATGATGTAACATGGTAATATTTAAATTATATATCATTTAAAATTATCTATTAATTAAAATATTTTAATTGTATTATATTTACATTATTCCAACCCCTAAAATTATCCACACCTATCTCTGATACCAACTATACAGACATATCCTTAAACATTAAATATTATAGTGAATTTAAACGAGAATTAAATTTATTACTATCCAAAATATAGTTTAGGTTTATAATTTTACAGATTTTGGTCATTAATCTTACATAACAGACCTGTATATTACAAAGTGGACACTTCTATTTAGTATCCATTTTTCCAAAAAAACAAAACCTAATTTTTTTCCTTATCAAGAAACATTTTAACAATTTTCATCTTAACATAATTCTTGTATCTAATCCTTAAAACCCTATGAAAATATTTTTAACACATGTGATGAGCATAAAAATCACAGTGAGGGATATATGAAGAAAGAAAGAAAATATTTTATGATGAGTAAATATAAAAATTTTACTTTTTAATAATAAAAATTACTCTAAAAAAACATTTTACTATATATAAAATAACCTTCGATGCCAAATTGTTTTCATTAAAAAATTAATAATTATTATTAAACCCAAAATAAAACCCATAAAGTTTTCTTTGTAATCATGAAAACTGATAAAATAAAAAAAAATTACTTTTCTCCCTTTAAAATAGTATATAATTTCTTCTAAATATGAGATCATTTGTCTTACCTTGAAAAATCATTAGATTTATGTAAAAACATTACAATCATATATAAAACGTATAGGTAACCAGGGAAATCATTTTCATATCACTCTTACAATAATTATTATAAATGGAATAACCATATGGTCGACTCGAATACCCAATACATGAGTGGGATATAATGGACCCACCCATCATTGTATTGTAATGTAAACACAATCTTTGGTTAATAACATAACCACTTATACATGGTTTATAATGTAACAATCCACTATTAGTTTTTAATAGAACCACCCATTATAAAAAAATAAATAATAACCATAACATAATCAAAAAACATGTAAACCTACATTTTAAATGTTATAAATATAAAATTGTTCTTTGACACTATAAGAAAAAATTTATGGATATATTAGTATCCATTCATTATTAAAACATTTTTATCTAAAATTACCAAAATAATGGAATGAAGGGTTTCTATTTAAAAAAATTATGAATCCTTGTATATGAATCCAAAAATCAAACAACAGTTATGGTTTTTGAAAAATTCATTGTCACTATATAGGTTAAAATAGAACATTCTATTTTTCTTTTGTAAATAAAATAAAAATATTTCATAAAAACATTCATTATGAAATTTTTTTAATTAATGTATGAAGATATATTAATTTTAGTTTATAATTATTTTATGTCCATATGAATATATCCATAAAATAATTTTAATAAATATGTTTATAAAATAAAAAGAGTTTAAACGAAAACATTAAATGGGATTTTTAGAAGAAATTCTGTTACACTTAGTAATACTTTTCAGGTAAGTTCTTTAACATACTATATAATAAACATACATTTAATATTCACTTTATTAAAAAAATTACTTAATTATATTATTCCTATCTATTTTATATCTTACCATTCAATATTTAATAATTTAATCAGTTAAATTTACATCAGTTGTTTTGATGATATTCGATTCATAAGTCTAAAACGATTTTGGTATGTTTTCTATGGTCAAATAAGTTAGTATTTAATCATATAAAGAATAATAATCAATATATAATAATCATTTTCTATAAAAAAAATTATACTTTTAAAACCAATCCCAAATGATGGTTATGAAAAACGAACTATGTTACAATCATGATGATGAATGGTTGTATGTATGCATGAGTAACATTTCTATTTTTTAACGATCTTTATGTAAAGAATTTAAGTTTTATCTTACACTTAAATATTGATAATTATTTCATAATTATCTTATTATTTATATAAATATACTAATATATATTAACAATGTGATATGGTGATGAAAAGAGAATCACATCACATCCTAGAAGTGGTGGTCCACACATATGCATGACCAACATTTTCATTCTATAATGGAAGGAAGGGTACAAACATATTTGATAAATTATGAATTTTTAGAGATAAATATTTTATAACTATCACATATTTACATTAAATAAATCAATATAACAAGCAATAAGATATGTTGATGAAAAATGAATTACATTGTTTCGCGAGGTGGTTGTCTACTATAAACACAAATGATGGTTTTGTTTCCCATTTGATAGAAGATGAGTTGAATATAGTTTGTTAGATAAACATAATAAAATATAATTTTATGGAATATATAGGTGTTAATATTTAATATCATATGAATATCATTTTAATAAGTTATAAAAAAATGAAAACATGTGATTATGAACTATACCTCTTCATGAGACACCCTAGTAGTTTTTAAACCAAAATATTTATATGATGGATTTATGATTAAATAAATTCCTATATTACATGGTTATGGATGGTTATAAGGTATTTTGGTTGGAATGTTTTTGAGAAAAAAGTCTTTTTAAATGTGAAGAAATGAGAATATAAGGTTCCCTTTAATTAGAGAGGGGAGGGGTACTCTTGGAATTTATCAAAATATTAAATTAATATAAATTAATTTCAATATATAAATAATTATAATCTGATAATATTATAATTTAATAGGTTTATTAGTTGAAATAATCTCATTAAATAATATTTGGATTATTTTTTATGTCATTTTTACCCTTTAATTTTTTTTAACCCTTCATCAACCGATTTGACAATTACCGTGATAGCAATGTTTTTACACTTTTGGATTAAATATAGTTACTATAAAATAAAAAATGGCCATAAAACTGGGAATGTATAATATTTTAAACCATTTCCCAATAACATGGATTAATATAATGTTTTTTAGTAATTTAAAACATTTAATAAAATATTATTTATTATGAAATATCAATAATTTTTATTTTTGGTACTATTCCTTTAATGGAATTTTAAAATTGTAATAATATACTAAAATTAGAATATAATTCCTCAAACCCAGCATAATATTTATGTTTTATCAAACAAATCAAGGATCATAAAGATTCATTCAAATTATATTAATTTTAGCATTTTTAAAATCATTTATTTTATTTTTTATTAATTGAATAATTACATCTTCGCCATTATGTAGCCTTAAAGGTAATTATGGGTTCACTCTAAATTAGATATAAATTATCATGAAAAAATCATCTATATTTCAAATTACTATTTATAACAAAAAATATCCTCTATTTATCCCAATCTTTGAAATATTATATTTATCAAAGAAAGAGTGTAACATTTTTGGATTTATATTCAATTAAATAATATAATGGTCAAAATAAATGAAATATTAAACCGAGTTTCAATATGATCAATATTTTGATTCAAATTTCCCAAATAAATTCATCAAAAATGATATTTTTGTCTGTTATTTTTATTTTTAGTTATTATTCTATTATTTTTAACCCTTAATTACATGATTTACCCTTTACTTTAGTAATAAAATTACTTAGGTTATTATTTATAAAGTCTAAAAATTAAACGAAAAAATTATCTGAATTTTGACCCCTTGATTCTGAATATAGAATCCATTATTAAAATTCAAAACACAAAAGTGTTTGAATGTAATTTAAAAAAAAACTATAAAACGTGAAAAGAAGTGTTTAAAAAAACATGTTGTTTTAAGTATAAAATAATTTTATACTAAATTAACGTATAAAATTAATTTTAAAAAACATATATGGATTATTTAATATCAAAAGGAAATAATAATATTTTAAACCTAAATTAGACTGTAATTTTACTTAGTAATTATTCAAAAAGATAATACAACTTTCAATAAAAATAAATATTTTCACAATTCATTTATAAATCAATTTTTTTTAGAAAATTAAAAAAAATTATAATAAGATAATTTATAAATTATGAATAAAAAATAAAATTAATTGTTTCAAATTTAAATTTTATAATTTGGAAATAAATATTTTTTTAAAACCATATAATATATGAAAATGCAATTTAGTGTGAAATAATTTATTTCCTTTTGATGTAATAATTAAATAAAATTATTTTAATGAATATAACTTTCTATAATATTAGTAATGAATATTAATAATTTATTAATATAATTTATTTTAACATTAAATGGATGGTTATAGTTTGTTTCCATTTATCATTTATTTTGATGTCTATATTATTTTCAGAAAAGAATAAATACAAAATATCACCCTATTGACTTTAATATCATTAATATTTTTTTCAAATGTATCGAAAGATGTAATATTTTGTTTGAAATTATTGTTTTAATGTCAAATTATTTTTTAAGTATTTTAGTTTATTTTAAATTTTTAGTGATTGAATAATAAGCTTAAATGGTTACGCAACACCAACACAATATTTAATTAATTAATATAAAAATAAAATAAATGATTTTAAAAATATTAAAAGATATGAAAGTTGGATTAGTTATTGTTTATTAAAAAATTTATCTATGAATTTAACATTTTAGTGATGTTTTAAAGGTTTGTATTTGAATTCACTTATTATCTTGTCATTTTAAAAGTCAAATGAAATGATTTGTTCTAAAAATGAAATTAAGGATATTTTATTAAATGACTAAATTTTTTAAAAATATTATATTCCTAAAAATCAATGGGATATGGTTCAAATAATAAAACATGTTCCACTTATGGGAATTTTTCACTTTTATGTTGATATTATGGACCGTTAAAGTGTATAAAACATTAATATTTTGGTAATTGTTAACAAAACTCTATCAAATTCCCATATTGGATTTATTATTCATAAATTATAGGTTCTTATATTATTAAAAGACCATTAATGGGGTCATGAAAAGGGACTAAAAGAAATTCTATCAAAGAAATGCTAATTATATTTACCTAATATTTCATATTTATTTCTTATTCAAATTCCTCTAAATATTTTATAACCATCCTAGAATAATATATAAAATATCATAAATATACTGAAATTTTATTATTATTATGTTACAAAAAATATTCCATCACTTTTCCATCCCACTAAAAAAGAAAATATCACATATGTGTATGTAAGGAATATTGTCTCCACGTAACAGTGTAATTTGTTTTTTTATAACCACATTACATTGATGGTTATAAAGAAGGAAATAATGAATATATATGATATTTAATACATAATTATTCTTATAAAATGTAATATCACTTCTACCATCTTACCTTTCAATCTGTTGGAAAATGAGAACATCACTCGTGCATATGTGTTGACTATTGCCTCCATGAAACGATGTGATACATTTTATAATTCCAATTTACATAGAAAATTAATAAGGATATATTTAATGACTATATAAGATAAATATAAAATAAAATTTTCCCTATAATTTGACTTATTATTTAACTTTTGTTTAATACATTCATAGAAAAGTGAAAACAATGTTCATATGTATGTACAACCTACAATCTCTATGAACGGTGTAATTCATTTTTCAATTTTTATATACTATGAATGAATATATATAAGTAAATATTGAATATATATGATATTTATATCATCAATAAAATTATAGGGATTATTTAAGCATGAGAAATTTGTAAATACCCAAACTACCGGATCAAAACAAACATGGAAAATAGAGGAGGTAACAAAAAAAATAAAGACAACAATAGAAAATTTCTAAACAAATGAGTGATAAAATTTTATAAAGGGATAAAAGATGATATTATTGATAATTATATGTAATTTCATGGACCCTCCTGGTCCATTACCATGCCAAATTCTTGAGTTTGGGGTGTCTTGGGCACCATCGGTGAGTCGGGAGGGCGTCGTTGTTGGTGGTAGGATGTCACTATGGTGCCACCTGTCGGGGCCACTAATCAGCCCTGATCGGTTCCTCGCCAATCAGTCTCACTAATCAGTGGATCCAAAATTAGTGGATCATGGATCGGTCTCTCCGATCAGTGTTGTACCTGAATGGTTCCACATAGGGGTGTAGTGGTTATTTCCCCAATTTTCCCATAATTTCTCTTTTAAAATTTATTACCTATTTTAAAGTTTTTGAAGGCCATTTTAAATCCCATAAATGATATTTTAAATCCTCTAAGAGTCATCCGACCCATAAATTATCTACATGTGTGGCATTTTAATTAGTTTCACACCCTTTCTACACTTCTAATTACACCCCTATTATGAATTTTTTTCAGTTTAAATGTTACCTATAAACTATCCATCATGAAATGGTATATATTACTATCTACAAGGGAAATGTTAAATCCAAATAAATTGCAACGTGTGCAACCACCCAACCATGTGGTCAAACCATGATTGGATTTTCACAAACTTCGAGATTGCACGTCCTGTAACACTATGATCTGTCCTTTTATCACAACCAAACCTTCTTCGTTCTTGGTTTCATTCTTTTCCCTTCATGAGCTTGGAGTCCCTCTTCTAGTGACAAGTTGTTCATGTATTAGTGCCCAC
Source organism: Viscum album (assembly GCA_963277665.1). Taxonomy (NCBI): domain Eukaryota; kingdom Viridiplantae; phylum Streptophyta; class Magnoliopsida; order Santalales; family Viscaceae; genus Viscum; species Viscum album. The sequence goes on from OY728137.1 coordinate 1,655,749,878, forward strand.
TTTTTCGGTTCTTCTTGGATTTTCCTATCATGCGACCCATGTCCTAAGCGCAAGGAGAAAACATCGATCCATGATCATCCATATAGGGGTTTTTACTTCACCTCTCTTTACTGTGCATGTTGTGGGTGTGTATAATGATGTTCCCTTGGGAAGTTGATGAAACCAACTTTAATAAAGATAAAAAATGGACTTTTATATAATTAAGGTGTGGGAAGAATGATGTTGTTGTTATATGTTTGCCTTAGTTTTTAGGTTTTGAATTGTATGGGATCATGTCTACTGAAAATCATGGCCATCAGTGGTCCTTTCCTACACACTAATGAAGCTCTATTTTTTGGATAACCTTTTCATTGAATGGATGTAACATGGAAACTGATTAATCACATAAACTTGGTTGATTAAATAGATGATAAATGAATAAAAACCCTTGTGTGTTCACCTCATTTAACCAAATATATAGAATAAATGTAATGAATGGAGTTGGCTAAATCTAAAAATAACCATACTCTATTCATGTGATATTCATGGTTGTTATATTTAACATTTGTGGGGTCAAATAGAGGGGAATGGAATCTCTCATTGAGAGGATGTGGGTTTGTGAATATGATTCTGTTTGGAGCCGATGGTAAATGTTTTGGACCTGGTAAGTTAGGTATTGGTTTTGTCTAGTACATTGAGGGATCTCACAGATCCAATTTTGATGTTCTGACTTTAGAGAGAACCATGAGGGAATGCTTAAATTTCTTCTTGGATTTTTTCCTTTATTTTTTGGTTTTGATTTTGGTTATTTCTATTAGGTTTCTAGAAGTAAAGTAATATTTAAATGGAATCACTTGAACACGATAGCGAGAACTGGTACAATGGGAAATTGTTTCTCTTTCAAAAAAGGGTTTTTTTTTGTTGTGGATGTTGGATATTTGTGCATGTAGGGATAGTAGAAAGAGTGGATGTGTATGGGATGGATGTTTGTTTCGGGACACTCAGGCTGGGATGAGTTCTTAATTAACTATATTTTTAAAATTTAGTTCCTGTGTATCTTATATTTACCCCACCCATATTTATAACTTCATGTCGAACACCACCATTTCATGAGGGAGGGGTTTTTTCCAATATTACTATGAGGGGATGGTTATTAGCTTTTTTTCTTTTCCCTATACCAGGTATCAGAGACTATTCTAATAGGCCATGATGGCTTGAGGTTAATTATATCCCAGGACTCTTTAGGAAGGGTTTGTTGTGGTGGGTTATCCCAAGTGTGTGCATGAAGGTTTGTTTCCCAAGTGTCTTCGGGATGAGGCACATCTGTCATTGAGTGTGGTAGTAGTTGTTCTAGCCTAGGTTTCCTTGGGAATGGTAGTGGTTGTTTTGGCCTTGGTGTCTTCAACCGTGGTAGAGGTTTTTGTAGCCCAGGTGTCTGTAAGTGTGATTATGGGTGGTTGTGGTGGCTCAGGTGTTTGCAAGCAGGATAAACGTGCGATTGGGATGGCCCATATGGTTGTTTTTGGGGACAGAGAGGGACTACAATGGGATTTTTGGGGGAGGTCTAATGCGTAGGATATTCTAAATAACTAGTGGGAAAGTGGTGCAACCAAACATCGATGTGCTATTACTATTATTTTACATGGCTTACGTTATTTGGTGAGTGTGCCTTGGTGTGGCTTGGTTCATAGTTCTCCTTTATAGGTGTTTTAGTTACCTCTATTTCCTCATGGGGCATTAGAATGTATCCCCACTTGTTTATGAGAGCTTTTTGTTTCCCTACTGAGTATACATGTATACTCACCCTACAGATATAAAAATGCTTTCAAGTTTCGATGAGGACTTTGAAGATTGTGTTGGACCTTACAAGCTCAGGCACTGGGACAATTGTCATTTCTTCTTTTCATTCTTTTAATAATTTCATTCATATTTTCCTTGTATGGGGTATCATTTTATTTTGGAACATGCATATGGGAATTGATTTTGGTCTTCCCAATTATCCATAGTCTTTGGAGTGGTTTTGGATTCACTGTCTTATCTATTGATCTTGTTATATAAAAAGGGTAATTCCTTCATTATTACCTAAGATTCTATAACCTTGGTGATATTCACCACTTTGGGGCCTATTGAATATGGGACTCATAGGTCATTATATCTCCTTCAACTTGAAAAAAGAAGGTTCTGGCAGTTTGTTATCCCTCCCCTCATCTTGGAGAATGCGGTTTGTGACAGAATGGTATCAGTGGTGATGGTTGAGAGATATGATGGAGTTCGGGGTTGGGCATAGTGAGGATTGTATGGGATGGTATGGAAACAGTGTTAGGCAATCTTCGTGTCTGAAATATATCAGATAAGACCAACTAGGATGCGATATTTTATGGCCCCCCATGATCCAAGGCATGGGATCTGGACCTACTAAATGACAATGTGAGGCTACACTGATTACATGATAGAAACCATAAGAAAGGTACATGAATCATAATGACTTGTGTTCTTATGTGTATTGGGTCTTTTGTAAATTTAAAATTAATAAATGTATTAAACAAATGTTATAAGGAACATTCTACGCTACTCAGACTTAGGAATTCTTGTTTATCTTTTCAGCTATGGAACCTAGATGACGTCCATGAGTAGTATGGGAAGTTAATGCCCAATAGGTTGATCTAGTAGATTAGAAGAGGGATTATTGAGAGGAGGAGGATGAGTAGTGGCATAAAACGCTTTGTGCCTCCCAATGGCTGACTCTTGGGAAGTACGAGGGAAGAGTCTCAGACATGGAGATGGAGATATGGCTTGAAAAGCAGGTGAGTTATTTTCTCTTAATCAAGGATCTGATAGAGTACTAGGGTCCTCTGGCTGTGAGCCAGTTGTGGGAAGTGGAATTTCAGTGGTGAACGCTTTATCTCAGGGAGAATAAGGAAGCTGAGGTTTCACGGACTGACTTTGAGAAAGAGTTTTGTGAGGAATTTCATCCTTTTGTGATGAAGTCCAAATAGTGGCAGGATAATATCTCCTTCTAAAAATGGAGTATGTTAGTAAGGGGGTTGGGGATCAAGTTCATGGATCTCCATTGTTTCACTCTAGACCTCTTCCTAGATAATAGTCACAAGACACTTATGAGAGGCACACTGACCTTCTCATCAGTATGTTGTCACTCTCTTCACACTACCGACATACTTGGAGGTTCAAAAGAAGGCTGAAGTATCAGATAAGATGCACATGATAGGAGGTGTGCTGCGAGAGGGGATCAGGTTTAGTTCATCAAAGGGGAAGGTGGTCAACAGCAGGACTCTAGCATTAGAGACTTCTAGGTTTCGACCGGTAGGGAACAAGCCTCCTTAGTTCTAGTTCCGATCTCATGGTCCTTGACCTTTCTCTATATTCATGGGATGGAGGTGATTTACCTGTGGAAATCATGGGAATATTCAGAATCTATGCCTTGTCTATGTGAGGTACAGTGGGGGTGAGCAGGTTCAGCGCCTACCTCAACAGAACCAGTTGTCGTCCATACCTTTTCAGTAGGAGCAACATTCCCCTACCCCTCCGAGATTAGATGTTGTATGATGAGGACAACCTTCGGGGACTCTTTCAAGACCTCGACTAGGGTGTGGTCATTTAGATGGCTGATAACTGTGGGGCAATGGAGTTGGGTGTGGGAAGTTGCACGCCACAAAGGTAGCTGTTCTAGCAGGGCCTAAGGTCATTTGAGGTATGATGAGTCTATTTAGTACTATTGCATGTGCCTTTTAAGATTCAAGATCTTCAGAATCCTTATTTGTACCTAGTTTATCCCATGACTTGGGTCTAGATGTAGAGATACTTTCCATTCCCATGGTATTGAGTACCCCATTTTGAGGTTAGAACATCCTATTTGATGTTTGTTAAGGATGCATACTGCTGTTGGGGCCACATCATTCTAAAGGGGATCTCTTTCTGGAGAAAATGAAGCTATACAATGTCACCCTAGGCATCAATTGGATGTTTTCGGATAACAATATTATTGACCACTTCTAGAGAAGGGTCGTTTTCTCAGATATGGGAGGCCAGCATGTAGCTTTTGTTGGAAAGAGAGGTTACCAGGAGGGCACCTGGCATGTGGAGTTTCATCTATCCCTGTTATTCAAGTTGTTAGTGGAATTAGTAGACTATGATATGGTGGATGTTCCAAGGAATTTCAGTGAGTTCTTAGATGTCTTCCCCGAAGAGGTTGTGACTCTACCCCCTTGACATGATGCTGAGTTTGGAATATACTAACTACATAGTGCCCATCATATTTCGAGGGTTCCCAATCAGATGAAACCTTCTAGGTTGTGGAAGTTGTGGAATCAGGTTGATGGCCTAATGAAAAAGGGTTTTATCTAACCACGTGCATCACCATGTAGTGCTCTAGTCTGGTTTGCAAATAAGTTCAACGGTGGTCTCAGGTTGTGCATAGACTACTGTGCACTAGAATCAGGTGATAGTAAAGAACCATTACCCCATGCTGAGGATCGATGACCTTTTTGACCAGTTGAAGGGGGTAGGTTGGTTCTATAAGATTAACCTATGGTTTGGCTATTACCAGTTAAGGGTAAAGAGTGGTTACATCTCGAAGACTGCTTTCGAGTAAAGATATGGTCACTTCATGTCTGTGGCCATGTCGTTTGGCATTAAAAACACACCATATTTGTTCATGGGACTCATAAACTTTTTTTCCCGCAAGTATCTACACCAGTTTATGGTTGTGTTCATCGATGACATCCTGATCTACTCATGATTAGAGTAGGATCATGTTGAGCATCTAAGGATAATATTGGAGGTCCTTTGACACCACCAGGTCTACGGGAACTTGTCCAAGTGAAAGTTCCTGGAATGAGAGTTGCACTTCCATGGACATGTGGTGTACTAGTAGAGAACATGAGTAGACCCATTGAAGGTCGAGGTAGTTTTTTCTTGGGAAGCACCAATGAACATGGCATAGGTTCGGAGTTTCCTAAGACTAGAAAGTTACTACCTAAGGTTCGTACCCTACTTCTCTCAAGTTACAGCACCTTCATCAATGTTGAGTAGAAAGGACTAGGCATTCATATGGAGTGATCAGTGCCAATATACAATAATTTACCTAAATAGGGAGTTGTTCAGTACCCTAGTGCTGAAGTTTTCAGAGCAATGTGTAATGATTAAAGTGTTCTATTGTTCTTCTGTTAAAGGCATAGGGTGTGTGATGTTGCAGTAGCGGGGATGGATTTATTATGGTTCAAGATATTTATGACCTCATGAATGTAACTATGCCACCCACAATCTAGAACTTGTAGTGGTTGTGTTCAAGCTAAAGTTGTGGCGTAATTACCACATCAGGGAACGCTTTGTGGTCTTCACAAATCACAAGAGCCCGAGGTATTTTTTCTCCCATTGAGACCTGAACTTGCAGCTGCATAGGTGGATGGAGTTTATTTAGTACTAAGACTTCTAGATCTCCAACACCTTAAGAGGTGGAATGTGGTGGCCAATGCCTTTAGTGAGAGTCATATGAGGATATGTTTTAGGAGTTAGTAGATTCTTGGAAGGCAATAAAAGAGTTGGCTACTTTGCATTTGGGCATGAGAGTGGAGGATGGTAGAGGCTATTTGTTATAGATGATAGTAGAGACTTCATTGGTATGGTAGGTGTAGGAGTATTAGTCAGGAGACATAGAAGTTGAAGTGACGTGTGATCGTGTTAGCTAGGGTGATGCTCTGAAAGGATGGTCAGAGGATGGTCAGAATTGGAAGCTTTTCTGTGGGAAGTTATTTATCCCAGAGATGATGCATGAAGGATTTCTCCATGAGTACAAAATCTCAGATCTTGTGGTACACCCTGGAGTTTCCAAGATATACTAGGGATTTAGAGGTTATTTTTTGTTTCCTAGGGGAAGTGGGAAGTGGCGGAGTTTCTATCAAAGTGCCTCATGTGTCAGCAAGAGAAGCCTGAACATAGTGTTTCCGATGATCTGTTGCAACCCTTAGACATTCCCTAGTTGAAGTGGGATGGTGTCTCGATAAATTTAGTCACAGGAAAAACCAAGGATGAGGGAGGCTATGATTCCATCTAGTTAGTTCTAGACTGGTGGATGAAATGAACTCAAATCTTAGTGATTAAGGAGTTGAGTGATGTTGATTCCTTAGCATAGAAGTATGTGGGTGAAGTTGTGTGGCATCATGGTGTTCCCAAAAACATCATTTTGGATTGGGATACACTCTTTAATTCACAAGTATAGAATTAATTGCAGTGTTATTTTGGCACCCAGTTGTGCCTCATCACTTATTTCCACCCTTGGATGGATGGATGGAAATAGAGGACCATCCAGACATTGGATGATATGGTACGAGCATGTGTTTTTGACTTTAGAGGATCATGGGTACGACACCTTCCCCTGGGTGAGTTTTACTACAACAATATATATCACTCCATAATTATTATGGCACTATTAAAATATTTGTACGGGATACCTTCTCATTCAGTTTATTGTTGGATAGAGGTTGGGGAGGTAGGTGTTCGTGGCCTAGAGGTGATGCAGAGCACAACAGAGAATGTTCATCCTGTGCATGAAAGGATAAAGGTATCTCAGGACCATTAGAAGTCATATGTAGATCATAGGATGATATTATTGGAGTTCAAGGTAGGATACCTTGTGTTCGTAAAGGTCTCTTATTGGTATGTATTGTTGATGTTTGGTAAGGGGAGTAATCATTCTCCCAGTTTAATCAGACCCTTCAAGGTGTTGGGACGAGTCAGTGAGGTGGAATTTCAGCTGGTGTTACCACCGCCATTGGATTAGATCCACAATGATTTCAATGTATCTCAGCTCTGTCAGTATCTACAAGATGGCCCCCATATCCTTTAATATGGTGTTTTGGATATCTAGGATGATGCGATGTTCGTGGAGAGACCAGTGAGAATTGAGGATCGTAAGGAGAAGGTGCTTCGTTGACATACCATCCCCCTGTTTCATGTGTTACAAATGCATGGTGTCTTCAATTAGAGTACCTAGGAACAAAAGGCACATATGTGTGCCCAGTACCAATAGATGTTTTGAGTCTTGATCTGGTGTTTTCATTGTTCCTTTCTTATGATTTAATGTTTGACCCAACTTATTATATGATAAGTAGTTTCCATGTTCCATATTTTGTGTGAAAATCCCTGAATATGGGGAGGGGAGAACCTGATCCCTAATCAATACACATTAATGTGGATATAACTAAACCCATGCGGGTGATTCAGTGTCGCCCAAAGTGGATAGTATCATGACTAGTGGGAAGGATCTCTCTAAACCATGTGTCTGGACGGTGTGACCTTTTTGTGTTTGTGTGGTTACTTGGGGAGAGGAGCAGTAGTGTTTCTATAGTTGTTCAAAATATAGATATGAGAGACGTATTCCTGGATTTTGAGGTTTTATTATGGATTTCGAACAACCCTAGGATTGTTTTTCCCTGAGAGGTATCCTATGATATTGTTGTTCAGACCCTGCTATTTTCATTGGGTTTTTTCTTGAATTGTTGAGGGCGATAGTAGTTTGAGAAGTATCTGATGTAAAGTATTAGACCCTTATAGTCTATTACCCTACAAAATTATAGTTTTTAGGGGGTCCTTGACCCCTTCAGTGAGTCAGAAGGGTGTTAGTGTCGATGACCGGGTGTCACCATGGTGTCACCTATCAGTGCCACCTATCGATGTGACTGATCAATACCGCACCCGAACGGTGCCACAGAGGGATATAGGGGTTCTTTCACCAGTTTTCCCATAGGATCTATATTAATTTTTATTACCTATTTTAATGTATGTTAATTCCTTTTTAAATCCTATATAATATATTATATATACCCTAAGAGTGAGTCACTCCTTCACTTATCAAAATGAGTGGCCATTTAATTAGTTTCACACCCTTGTCATGCTTCCAATTACGCCCCTGTTATGAATTTTTATCGGTTTAAATATAAGCTATCAACTCTCCATCATGCAATGCTTTATCTTACTATCTCTAAGATAATTATCAAATCCTAATAAATTACAATGCCTGTAGCTTCCCAACTGTGTGGTCAAACCACGATCCTCTTTTCAAGAACTTTGAGATTGCACATCTCGTAACTATAGGATATGGAATTTTATCACACCTGGACCTTATTATTACTTGGTCTCTTTCTTTTACCTTGGTTCACTTGGATTCCCTCTTATGAAGAGGAGTTGTGCCTTTGCAAGAGCCTCCCTGCTTGGTTCTTCATTGATTTTCCTGTCATGTGACCCATGTTCTTGGTGAAAGGAGAAAACATGGATCCTTGATCATCCCAGAAGGTTTTTTTCCTTCATCTCACTTTAATGTGAATCATTTGGGGTGGGTATGATGATGTTACCTCATGAAGTAGATGAATCCAACTTTAATGAAGATAATCAATGGACTTTTAATGAATGAAGGGGTGTGAAGGATGGTGTTGTTGTTTTGTTTTTACCTTCTTTTTTATGTTTGGAATTGTATGGGCTCATGTCCACTAAAAATCGTGGTCGTTGGTGTTCTTTTCGTACATAGTGATGAAGCTTTCTTTTATGGATAAACTTGTCATTAAATGGATGTAACATTAAAAATGATTAAACACATAAAACTGGTTGATTAAGTGGACATCCGATGAATAAGAACCCCTATGTGATCACCCCAGTTAACCAAATGGAATGATGGAACGTAATGAATAGTGTTGCAGAAATCTAAAAACTTCCTTTCAATGTTCTGGTGATATGCATGATTGTTCTGTTTAATGTTTGTGGGGTGACGTAGAGGGGAATCAAATCTCTGGTTGAGAGGTTGCTAGTTTGTGAATATCGGGATATGTGGAGATAGTGGTAAATGTTATAGACACAATAAGTTAGGGCTTAGTTTACTTCCAAAAATATAGGGATCTCAAGGATCCCATTTTGGTGTTGTTACTTACGAGAGAAATGCAAGTGAATACTTAAATGCCTTCATGTCTATTTTCCTACAGTTGATATTTTGACTTATGGTTATGCCTGTTAGTTGCCTGATAGGGAAGAAATATTTAAATGGAATCCCTTGAACATGATAATGTGAACTAGAACTAAGGGAAACTATTTTTTTAGAAAAGGGTTGTGCTCTGGTTGTGTATGTTGTAGACATGCGCATGTTGGGATAATAGTAAGAGAGGTTATGTATGGGTTGTTTGTTGGTTTTGGGACCCTCAGGTTGGGATGAGTTCTTGATTACCTATATATATAAAAATTAGTTCTTGTTTTTTTATACGTACCACACACATGTTGATCACTTCATTCCAAACAACCCCATTTCATGGGGGAAGGTGTTTTCCCATCATTCCTATGAGTGGATGGTTATTAGATCCTTTCTGCTCCCTCTCCTAGGTAGCACAAGACTATTCAAGTAGGTCGTGATGGCATGAGGTTCATTATATCCCAAGAGTCATAGAGAAGGGCATGTTATGGTGGTTTTGATTAGGTGTGTTATAGAATGTTTATTTCCCTACTGTCCTCAAGATGATGCCCAGGTGTCTTCAGGTGGGGCAGTGGTTGTTCTGGACTAGGTTACTTTGGGCATGGTAGTGGTTGTTCTGTCCCATGTTTCTTTAGGTATGGTGGTGGTTTTTTGGTCCAAGTGTTCCAGGGCATGGTTATGTGTGGTTGTGGTAGCCCAGGTGTTTGTAGGTGGGAAAACGTGTGATTAGGATTGCCCATATGGTTGTTTTTGGGGTGGTAGTGGGACTGCAGTTGGATTTGTGGGGGATGTCTGATGCATAGGATGCTCTAAATAACCAGTTGAAAGCGGTACGATGTACCCAAATATTGATGTTATATTACTATTATTTTTCCTAGCTTGTGTTATTTGTGGAGTATGATTTGGTGAGGCTTGTTGGATATTTTCCCTTGCTAGGTATTTTGGTTACCTATATTTTCTAATAGGTAATTTGAATATGTCTCCACTTTTGCACAATAGATTTTGGTCTCCCAACTAAGTATACCTATATAGTCACCCTACGTATATAAAATTGCTTTCAGGTTTCTAGGAGGACTTCGAGGATCGTGTTGGACCTTACTAGATCAGATGTTGGGACAATTATCATTTCTGGTTATCTTTTTTTAGTACCTTCCTTCAGTGTTTCCTCGTACTAAGTATCAGTTTACTTTGGAACATGCATATGGGAATGGTTTTTGGGCATTAATTTTTTCTTTAGTCTTTGGGTTTGTTTTGGAATCATTATCTTATCTCCCGATATTGTTCTATAAAATGTTTAATTCCTTCTATACTACATGAGATTCTATACCCTTGGTGTTATTCGCCACTCTGGGGCCTATTGAAGGTGGGACTTAGGGGTTATTATCTATCCTTCAACTTGAAGAAGGAAGGGTCTGGCAGTTTTCTGTCCTTTCCCTCATCTAGACGGCAGGTTGTGACATTATATGATTCTTTAATGTATTTATAATAAAAAAATATATATTATACATGAGTTTAAAATAAATTATAAGTAATGATGAACATGGGTTAAGGGGTTTTTGAACTCAATTTCCTTTTATTGGATTATATAACTTCTTTATTGATTCTATTATGTCTTGATTATGTGTGAAATGAAATTTTATATTTTTAAATAATATTTACACTTATATTTTGTGTATTTACATTTTTATACATAATCACATCATTTACTAATTCTCATTTCAATGATATGATATTTTTTATGAAATTAATCTTAATTTATACACCATTATAATGTATTTGATATTATGCACCTATGTATATTTATATTGTGTATATAATTACCTTGTGATGCATTTATAAAAAAATATATATTTATTCATGGTGATTTACTATTCAATTCATGTTACTCCTTTAGGGGGCTACACTTTAAAAGTTACAAAAGTTTCAATAATTTTTTTATAATCTCATTTTTTTGGATTTCCCTTCTTTTCATTGAAAGAGTCGTATAATATACCCTTCATAAAATCCATATATTTTCTTATCAACTAAATATTTAAAAAATTTCCATATTTTCTTCCAAATTCATATCTCTTTGGAGATTTTATCAATAGAAAAAAGTTTAAAAGAAAATTTGATCGTATTTCACTTTTAATTCAGTATAGTTTTAATCCATGTCGATATTATTCAAATATGGTTTTGAAAAATTCCATTTTTTTACCAAAATTATTGTTTAAGGAACGTTTAGGTCATCTTTAACATTTTAAAATGTTTTAGTGTAATCATTCTAATTTTTTTAGAAAGTTTCTCAATTGAATTTCATTACAAAAAGTTAAAATGAATGTTTTGTAATGTATACTGTATGGATGGATTTTCATACCTCTATAACTATCTAATGATTTTTAGATTCTTCTATAAGTGTTAAATGGTTTTAAAAATACAAATCAATTGTGTAAACCTATTTTTAATTTTTTTTTCTTTCTTTTTCTCTTATTGCTTAAAAACACTTGATTTTACTTTAGAATCAACTATTATCATGAATTGATGCTCATGTTTCATTAATTTTTTTCTCATTAACTTTACCTTGAAACATTCACTTTCTTGTGATAACATTTCACTAGATTATACATTTATCCAAAATATCTATATTATTTGTATCTTGAATATTCTTATGGATTGAACCTTATACTATTTCTACATATGGTGTTTTACAATAAATGTTATTTGATAAACTAGGTAAATATTGATATTTAGTATTTATTACCCAATACAGATATCTATTTTTAAGGAATATTCAACATGAATTATATTGATCATTCTATATATATGGAATTCATTGGACATGCAGTGACAGTTGGGTCAAGAAATTAAATATCCCTTCAATGTGTCGATAGGTCTTATGAGACAAACCCGTTAGATTGACTTATTTAATGGGTTTTTGGTTTAAATATTTTCCTAAATTAAAATGTCTTAGTACAATGTCTTGATGAAAAAGATATCAAGATATCTAAGATCATGTAATATAACATTAATAATTTCCTTCATTAAGAATTTATTTATTATAATCCCTTAGATTACTATATTGAGATTGGCCATAGATTATTTTTTTACTCAAATTATAAATTAAATGATATGTGTTTTCAGTTATTTACCTTTAATTATTGATTATTCCTAATTCACTCATGATATATTCCATTATTCATAACCCTTTCTCAGAATTTATCTCACCCTAATTTTGATCTCATTTTATGGGATACAAATAACTAATATTTGAATGAGTTCAAGGATATTTTTTTTTAATATTACTATGTTATGTATTTAATTAATAATATAAAATGGATATCATATTTTTATCTAGTTCATTAAGAAAACTAAAGTGGATAATCCTTCAATATTATGTCCTTTGTGTCTTATGAAAATGTAATAAAGTGTACCCCAACTCTTAGTTACAGGATTTGGGGTTGTCATAGTAGGCATCAGATGAAGTTTAATAAAAATCACAGGAACTAGATTTTGGAAAATAAAGATTAGGGAACATAACCATATGACTGACTTTAAGGATATTTCTAATCTTATGATAATATCATAAAAAAATTTCATAAGTAATATATAACGTGGTTTCCCTATAAATACATCTATTTTTGGATACTAAAAGTGGTATTGGTTTTGGTACATATGCATCCATGGTATATCCCTATAAAGAGTTAGTTGATTATATATTAACTATTATTCTATTCCATGATAAATTTATCCTTATTGTGAACTTGGTTTGAAACTCCCACTGAATATGCTTGGGTTAAATAATATTTTCTTTATGAATCATTATGTAGGAATTGAATGGATGAGGACCGTGAATGTACTTTGTTAAACTAATTTTAACTTTGATTAAAAATTAATTTTCATGATTTAGAAATACTATACATGATTTTCATGATTATTTGGTTTCATAATATGATTAGTGTTTCTCATAATATGATTTTTGTTTTAGTAGGTGGATGAAACTATAAGGGATCCTATCAAATGTTGAATGTTATGGAAACATTGGTTAAAATGAGAAACCATATTGGATGATGATTTGAGGGAAATATATTTTGATTATTTATAAAAAGTTATCATGATATATGAATAAAAACATACACCTTACCCATCTCTTAAACTCTCCAAAGAATTGAATGATAGAGCTCACTGAGATATAGGGTGGTGGAGACCATGGAGGGATAAATATTCTATTTCCATTATATAAAGTATATTAGATGAAAAACTCAGATAAATGTCTTAGTGGAATGAGATAATGTATATATGTAGAAAAGGGCATTGATATGAAATTCTAGAGAAAAAATGAAGAGTTTCGTCGATGAAAAATAATGTTTATCCTATGGTTCCATTTATAGTTCAATGTATTATGTGTGGGGAACTTGGGAATTATTTGATTCAATTCCCAAATCCAAGGGTTAAATCCTAGACTAAAGGAAGGCCATGTTATGAAAATCATTGAAGTGGAATGAATTAATTGATTGTGCATTGGGATTTAAGAATTGTTTTCTTAAAGCAATATATCAATGATATTATGTTAATTAGAATCACTAAACATAGAATGGTTTTTCTAATTAGTTTTTCTTTATGGAATCGAAAACATATGTTGAATGGTACTAATAACCAAGAAAAGTGATTTAGTAGTAAGGTGATATTTTTGGAGAACACGTGATTATGGGAAAGATAACTCTTAATTAATGTCTGATATTGAGTTAATAATGTTTATTCAGGATATGTATATTCCTAATAATGATCATGAAAATAGGATAGTGTTGGTGACCATGGAACTGATTACTGATTTGATTAAAAAATGGTTTGGGTTATCTTTGAGGGATTTAATTAATTTTTTTATTTATAGAATATATTCAATATAATGTGATTTTATTTGAGGAATAATTATTGTGTTAATTTTTGAAGCATATATTTTTTCATTAAGGTTTTAATGTGATTTAGGTTATCTTTATGTTTTAAAGGAATATTTGATCATGGTATTCACATATTCTGTATGTGACATTTTTATTAAATTTATGTTTTTAGGGTTTATATTTTTTATCAAGTATTATAGTTTTTGGTGTTTTTAATTTTTAAAAACATATTTTGGAGGATTCATAAGGTTGAAAATTGATGGAATGGACTAATTTGAACTTTGGGGATTATTTTTTATGTCATGGGTATTAATGTATTATACTATATACCTTGTGTTAATCATTTTCTTGATAAATATTTATAAAAAGAAGGAATGAATTATTAAACTTTTATAGATATTATTATCCATTTAAAGTTAATTTTATTGCTTTAGGCATGGAAAATTCTTATTGAATATTTATTTCATGGAATTTGAGATCAAGTGGAAATTAATTATAGAATAACCAAAGGTTGAAATTATGTTTATGAAATTAATCTCTCAAAAATTAGGAAAAATAATCGTTAAATAATATAAATAGTTATAATTTTAATTTTATTTATGATTAATTAATGGTATTTTCACCCGTGATATATATATATATGGTTTTGTGTTTGTTAAATTTCACATGAACAGTTTACATTTCACTCTCTGTTAGTATTTGTAAATTATTTATCTCCTTAATTTCTATATTTTAAATTCTATGAAATTTTCTCCTTTTAGGGGAACTATAATAAATGGTATATTATATAACATTTATGTTTCCCAATTTTTTGTTTTTAATGAATTTTTATTACCCCTTTTAATTATAGAGGCTTTTAATAATGGTTGAACCTTTGATGATTGAAATAAAATTTCAATGGAATAATTTATTTTATGGAGATAGGATGTTACACCTTTATATTTTAGATTATATTTCACTATTTGTCTTTGATTTTAACCTTTATATTATATTTAGAAAAAAAATACTAAATTTCACTATTTGGATATTAATATCTTCAAAATTTTATCATAAAGATTAAAAAGATAATATGTTAGTTTTTAGATTCATATTTGAAATATGAATTCATTATATTTATCATGGAAATTTATTTTTAATTTTTAATGATTGAATACTTAGCTTAAATGCTTACGAAACAACAACACAATATTTATTTAATTAATATAAAAATAAATTAAATGATTTTAATAATATTAAAAGTAAAACAAATTGGATTAATTTTTTTTATAAGAAATTAATATATTAATATTACATATTAGGTATATGAAGGGTTTATATTATATTCATTTTCCTTCATGTTTTTTTCAGTGTCTAATTAGATGATTATTTCCAAAAATGACATTAATGATATTCTATAATAAATAGTATTTTTTAAATCATTTACAATTCATTAAAATAATATATTAAAGAAAATTAATTTTATATGGTTTAATTCATAAAATTTGGTCCATTTACGGGTATTTTTTCCTTTTATGGAAATACTCATAACACTTAAGGGTAGAAAACATTAAGATTGTGGTAATTGTCATAATATTTAATGGGGTGTTTACACTAAAATATAATGGTGAAAATTTACCTAAAACATTTACAAATTTTATTTTATTCGATATATAGTCTCATACTCAAATTATATTTTAATTTTACCAATTTGGATTCATTTTGACATGAAAGTTAATTTATATGAATTTAATACATTAAGAAATTCAAAGAATTCCTCTCTCCTCGCTTATAAAAAGACACCCCTTCTTTATTTTATTTACACCAATTTGAAAAATGAATATCGATAAAAATATGACAAACCGCCTTATAAATGTATCAATCCAATAATTATAGGTTATTTTATTCTTAAAAATCCATTCAAAGGTTCCTAAAGATGAGATCTAAAGCAAGTCTACTGAAGAAGAGGTAATCGTATTTACTAACTCTTTCAATATTATTTATTCTTATACATCCTATAAATTTTTTATAACCATTATAAATTAATAAATATTGTATCATAAATATACCTATATGTTATTATGATTTTTGGACAACCATATTTCATCTGTTTTCCATCCTATAAAAAGAAAAAAAATCTTGTGCGTACGTATGACTTACCATCTTCGCATAATTGTGCAATTTGTTTTTCATTACCAATTTAAATGGATGGTTATAAATATGTAAGTAATTAATATAGATTATATTCATAACATAATTATTCTTCTAAAATTATAATGTCATATCTTCCTTCTCACCATTGAATCAGTTGGAAAGGAATTATGTCGCTCACGTGTACATGTGAACTACCACATCGATGAAGTGATGTGATCTATTTTTCATTTCCAATTTACCTGTATGAAAATGGAAATATATTTAATGTGTATATAATATATATATTCAATAAAAACGAACCAATAAAGGTGAATTATTATTTTACCTTACTTTCATACCATCCATCAAAAATTGATCACAATGTTCATGCGTACATACGACCTACCATCTCTATGAATGGTATAATTATTTTTTCTATCCCTATATTTTATAGATTAATCTAAATATATGTATAGTGAATATATATTTTATTTATATAATTATTAGATTTTTTGAAATTATATAACCATTATAAAGATGAAAGGACTAGACTATCAAATAAAAATATAAAAGAAAAAATGAAGCTGTTAAAACCCAAAAATAATGATAATAATTAAATATTGTAAAAAAATGTGATAAAATGTTATAAAGAGATCAAATTTGAAATTATATAAAATTATATGGTTATTTTGGGTAACTATAATAAAACAAAATTTGTTATACAGGATGTTAAAAGCAATTACGGGGAAAGTCGAACATGAGGTATGTGGTTTCTTAATGCAATTTCCTTTCATTGGGTTATATTAGTTCATCATTGAATTTATCATGTCAATATTATGCATGAAAGGAAGACTTATTGTTTTATATTTTATTGGAACTTATATTTTGTTTATTTTTTTTTTACACATAATTTGTTTTTTTACTAATTTTTATTTCAATGATATGATTTTTACACATGATTTCATCTTAATTTCTACTCTTTGGGGATATATTTGATATTGTAAACAAATTTATTATTATGTTGTGTATATACTACACATTTTATTCATTTAATATGAATATATATTTATTAATTATTAATAATGTCTCAATTAAAGTTATTCTATAAAGGGGATACAATTTAAAAGTAATAAAGTGCTAATAATTTTTTAAGAATATCATTTTTTGGGATTTATCGTTTTTTCCTAAAGGAGAATAATAATATATCATTAGTGAGATCTATATATTTTATTGTAATTTTTATATTCAAGTAATTTCTATATTTTCTTTTACATTTTTCTTTATTTGGAATGTGAATCAATAAAAGAAACGTGTAAAAGAAAATGTGATCATATATCTCTTTTAACTGGGTATATTTTTTTGGGTTAATATTTTTGAAAATTGTATTCAAAAATTATATTTTATTTACCCAATTTATTACTTAATAAAATTTTATGTTATCCCTAACTATTTAGATGATTTAAATGGAATCTTTGTAATGTGTTTTAAAATGATCATTTTTTACTTTCCATAGAAAAAGTTAAAAGATTATTTTTTAATTTATACAACATTACCGGATTTTCCTGACATTATAACCATTTTATGCCCTTTATATTTTTATAAAATTTTTAAAAGGTTTTATAAATAATTTTTTTCGTAAACTTATTTTAAATTTCAATATTTTTTCTCATTTTATTTAATATACAAAATTTCACTACAAAATATAATTTTTTGATAAATTGATGGTCATATTTTATTAATTTTTGATCACTAAATTTCTCTCAAAGATTAATCTTTCTTGTTATCATATTTATTACAACCCTGCTCTTTTATTTCACACGTAAACATGATTTATTACATAAAATTCACTTGATAAAACATTTAATATTGAGAGGTCTAGTTTATTTTGGGGTTAGGATCATTACATAACAACTTAAAACATGAAATACAAAATCTTTATTGATAACTTCCTTTACATGACCATTATATTCCCTCATACATAGCATTGCAAAGGATAACCTAGGGACCTGCATGATAAAAGGGTGATCCATAAAACTCAGTAAGGGAATAAACGTGGAATAACATGAGTAATATAATAAATGTTAAACAATAGGAATATAAATGGATCACAAGAGAAACATTAACATAAAAGCATGATAAAGCATGATAATCTGAATATGGAAATATGGAAACAACATTTAACATGATTTTAGAATGAGCCAAGGATAATTGCACATGGAGCATGAGTAAACCCTCATTAAACTTGAATTATAATGAGTAAACCCTCATTTCACTTGATGTATCATGATACTAATCTTTACCCAATTCATTGGAGCGCTATCAGGACACACTCTTCTTAAACATTTCATTTCATGAATAAATGTGCCACATGGATCATATAACATGGATTCATTAAGCCTCATCATTTATTCTGTGATAAAGGAAATGTGGAATTAACACATGGAACACTATAATTAATAAGTAAATTTGAATAAATGTGAATACCCTTGATAGGGAAATGGGTATGGAATTCACTACACAATGTCATTGGCTTGGAGAATCGCGGTGAAATTTCGGCAGCATAACAACGTGACATAAGAATTTGTAAAAATGGTTGATGATAGAGAAATTAGTGTCTAATCATATTTAAATGAACTGGAAATAAGTGGGTCATATAGATACAAGTACCAACATAATTAATGGAATTTATATTCACAATACGAAATAATTTCTTGAATACAAGTGAGTAGAGAGAGATTCCTTACGGAATTTCGGTATGGTAATGGGTGTACATGAGTGGAATTTAATGAGAGAGAAAGGGATCTATCATAATTAAAACATAGATAGGGAAGAATGGATGAAGTGTGAAATCATACCCCAGCATTTATAATTTAAAATAATGGGGCATAATAGCATAATAGAATAATGAAATTGAGACAAAAATGAGAAAAGAGGAAATCCCTTACTAGGAAGTGGGATCCCAAAGCCTTTGGGAGAGGCTTGAGAGATGTTTAATAGGAGATTGGAGCATCTTGGAAGGATTATATAGAGAGGATGTAATATGTTGGATGAACTCCAATGGATTTGAGTGAAGAGAAAATGGGATCTTGGGTGGTTTTATATAGGAAAGAAGAGGGAATTCATTATTATTTAGGTTTGGGTCACCACACATTAAACTAGTTGATACCAAAAACCAGCCTAAGGTTTTTTCCCCTGGTTCTTTCCAAAGGGGAGTTGAAATAAATATTTTATAAGGCCAGTGGCCGAACTTCTGGAAATATTGGGGGTGATTAAGTGGAGGTTAGTCACACTCTCAAAGAAAACAATTTAAAAAATACAAAATGTTTTATAGGTCTTGGAGGGTCCACTAAAGCTTCGTAAAATAAATCAAACAAATCTAAAATTACATTATTTTAATTCTAAAACATATATTTTCAGAAATTAATGTTTATATTATTTTATTAAATCACTATTGGGTCATTATAAAGTCATAAAACACATTATATATTTAAACGGTATTTATTTTTTACCCAACAATTTTACTCTCTCGGAAAATTATGAAAAATTCACCATTGGATAATTGAGAAATCATGATTCCAAAAAAATAATATTTATTTTATCTAAATAATTTTATAAATATGTGAAATTATAATTTTAAAATAAAAATGATATTTATAAAAAAATCATGGGTTTTTACAAAAATAGCTTTCAACCCATAATAAATATTACAAATGCATTTATAAATATTTTTGATCATTTATATTTAATAAAAATTATTTTAATTATAATAATATTTTCTTAAAATATTATCTAATTTAAAAATCCATTAATTCATCATAATGGATTTCTTAGTTGAATATTAACTAAAAATACTATTTGTTCTTTAAAAACTATTTAAAAAGTAACAGTAATAAAATGAATGCACATTCTTTATACAAAAATAATGCACATAGTCATAGTGTTAATGTCTTGTAACATAACCCCTTATAACACTCGCATAAGACCAAAAGGAAACGTGTGCGATGATGATAGACTCTTGGGGTGGCTGGGTGGTAATCTCTATTAACTTTCACTTCTCCCGTAGTTAGTTCCGCTCAAGCTTGACATGTTCAATCTCATCTTGGGCTGGGTCAAGTGTGAATCCCAATGATGCAACCTCTTTTTTTAGCTCCTATAAATGGGCTTCAAATGGGTAAAGTCTACTAGATGGGGCTATCTCTTCCTTTTTATGAGTAAATAGGATTTGTTAAAGCCCTATTTTTATACTAATCATGTGATCACTCTTCGGTAGCTATATTAGAAATGGTCAAATTTCTTAATGGTATTTTAAAAATCCAAAACATAAAACCAAATAATTTCATAGAACATTTAACATAACGAGACATTTAATTAGATAAAGATGGATTTACATTAATGAATGTTTGGGAAATTACAATCTTCCCCCCTTAATAAATTGTTCCCTCGAAATTTCCTTTTCCCCCTCTAAAAAAAATGTGGGTAGCTTTGCTTTATCACCTTCTCTGATTCCCACATCTCATCTTCAAACTGGAGGTTTCACCACAACACCTTAATGAGGGGCATTGTCTTATTTTATAGAGATTTTTCTCTACGATCTAATATCTTCAATGGTTGATTCTCGTAAGATACATCATACACTAGTTGTACTACCTCTGAACGGAGTACATGTGAAGGTTTTGGTATGTACTTCCTTAAGCAGGATACAAGAAAGACACCATGTACTTTGGCTATGGTAGGTGGAAGTGCTAGTCGATAGGCCACAACCCCGACACGATCAAGAATATCGAAGGGGCCAATGTACCTAGGACTTTACATCCCTTTCTTCCAAACCTCATGACCTTATTCCACATAGATATTCATAGAAATACCATGTGTCTAACTTTAAACTCAAGGTCTCATTACCGGTTGTCTTCATAACTCTTCTGTTTACTCTGGGCTTCCATGATATTCTTTTGAATGGTTTTCACCATCTCCACCATTTCTTCTACCATTTCTGGTCCGAGCATCTTACGCTCACCGACTTCATCCCAACATTCTGATTTTCTTCACCTATTCCCATATAGGGCTTCCTATGGTGCCACTTGGATGCTCATGTGAAACTATTATTGTAGAATAATTAAACTAGTGGAAGTTTTTAGTTCCATCCTAATTTGAATTCCATAGAACATGATCTTAGAATATATTCTAGTTTCTGAATTGTTCACAAATAATGGCCATCAATTTGAAGATGATAGGTCGTACTAAAGTTCAGTTCAGTGCTTAAATCATGTTTGATACTTTTCAAGAACATCAACGTGAATCTCAGATCATGATTGGATACAATATATAGTGGTACTCCATGCATCCTTACCACTTCTTTATTTTAAATCCGTGCAAGTTGATCCAATGAGAAGTCCTCTAGATTTGTGATAAAGTGAGATGTATTTGTAAGACGATCCATAATGACCTATATATCATTATTTCCACTGGATTTCTTTGGAAGTCTAGTGACAAAGTTCATGGTAAAGTTTTCTTGCTCCCATTTTAGTATGGGTAGTGGTTGTATCATCCCCTTAGACTTTTTCCACTCAGCCTTCACTTGCTGACATACTAGGCACTTTGATATATAGTATTCAATCTCCCTTTTCATTTTGTCCCACAAAAAGTTTTCTCAGAGATCTCGATACATCATTGTGCTCCCCGGGTGAATAGAGATGGTTGATCTATGCGAGTCATCTAGAATCTCATTCTTTTTCTCTGGATTGGATGGTATACTTAATTGTGACCAAAATCTCATGATTCCATCCTTGTCAACCATGAACTTTGAGGATTTCCATTTTCTGATAGCTTCCACCCTTTTCATAATTTCTACATCCTTTCTTTAAACATCCATTAACTTTTCCAAAAGAGAAGGTTGAGAAATCATTTGTGAAAGGATTGATGGTGTAATCTTCTTTATGATTCTCATGTCCATATTCATAATATCTAAGAAGATTGGATCCTTCTCATTTCTCATAAAAAATAAAATTGATGGATCCTTTCTACATAGAGAATCTACCACCTTGTTCACTTTCCCAGGGTGGTAATAGATTGAGAAGTAATATTCATTGATCATCTCTAACCATCTTCATTGTTGCATGGTCAACTCCTCCTATGTGAATATATACTTGAGGGTTTTGTGGTCTGTATATATTTCACACTTATCCCCCAAAAGATAATGCCACCATATTTTTAAAGCAAAGATCACCGTAGCCAACTCTAGATCATGTGTTGAATAGTTCTTCTAAGTAACTTTTAATTTCCTTAAATCATAGGAAATGACTTTGTCATTTTTCATTAACACGCATCTGAGGCCCCTCTTCGAAGCATCACTGAATACCACAAAAATTTCTCCACTTGTGGGTAAAGTGAGCATAGGCGTAGTGATAAGAATCCTTTTCAACTCCTTGAAGATTTATTCACATTCATCACTCCATGTAAACTTTACTCCCATAAAAGTTATCTGGGTAAAAGGGTTGAAAAATCTTGATAAATTTCTCACAAATCGTCGATAATATTCAGATAACCCCAAAAAAGCTATAGATATCTGTTACCGATGTTGGCCTCAACCATCCCTCTATTTCAATAGTCTTGGAGGGATCCACAGATATATCGTTACTTGTGATGATATGGCCCAATAATGAGACCTCTTTCAACCAAAACTCACACTTTCAGTACTTTTCATAGAGCTTCTCCTTCCGCAAGGTCTCTAGTACAGTTCTTAGATTCTCCTCGTGATCCTCCTTGGTTTTGAAGTACATTAGAATATCATCTATAAAGACTACCAAATTTTTTTCGAGGTAATCTCTAAAGACCATGTTCATCAAGTCCATAAAGATTTCTGGAGCATTAGTGAGTCTGAAAGGAATTACTATTAATTCATAGTGACTATCTTGTACGAAAAGCAGTCTTGAGGATATCTTCCTTCTTCACCTTTACTTGATAATATCCCCACTGCAAATCATCCTTGCACAAGTATTGTAATCCATGCAGCTGATTGAACAAGTCATCAATTCGTGGGAGAGGATACTTTCTCTTTATTGTGATTTTTTAAGCTCACAATAATCTATTAAAAGTCGCATTGATCCATCCTTATTCTTGACAAAGAGAACTGGTGCACCCCACGGAGAGGCACTTGGGCATATAAATCCTTTATCCATCTTCTCATGTAGTCTTTTCTTTAGCTCCTCAAGCTCCACAATAGCTATTCTATATGGAGTCTTGGATATTGGAAACTCCACAAGAATAAGATCAATTGAAAATTCAACATCTCTTGTAGGAGGAAGACCAAGAAATTCCTTGGGAAAGACATCTGTAAATTCCCTCACAATAGGCAAGTGTTCAGGGATGGTTTCATCCTTGGACTCAATCATCTGAGCCAGATGTGCATGATCATATGGAAGTAATATCCATGCTTAATATGATGGAGCTAAATAATATTCATCCTCATCCTTGCGCTCATAAAAAATAAGAGGTTGATTATCCATATGAAGAGTGATTTCCCTCTCATGGAAATTTATGTTGGCTCTATATAAGTAAAGCCAATACATGCCAAGAATTTCATCAAATTACACCAAAGGAAGTGTGATGAGGTTTATTGGGAATTTTAACACAAAAATTATGATAGGGGAGGATTTATAATCATGGGATGCAATGATTGACCCATTTTCCATACTCACAGACATTTTTACTTCCATGATTTGTTGTGGTGTTGGGATTGTTCTACTAATCTTTCGGGATATAAAAGAATGTTTTGAACCAGAAATAAAGTTCATGTTTTCTATTCTTGAATGAATAACTAGCGTACTTGTCACCACTTCGTTGTTGGGGTTCACTTTGGTGGTATTGATGGAAATATATCACCCTTACTACCTTGGACATTGTGGGTTGCCTACAAAAACCCTTGGCATAGGGATCTGATTTAAGAAAGAGTCCCAGTTCTTGGAAGTTGAAGTAATGAAGAATACGTTGAGGGTTAAGTGGAGCATTCCTCTCCTATTTCGCAGCTACAGGTATTTCTTGCTGACAGTTAATAGCTAGGTGCCCTTCTCTTCCACACCTAAATCATTTCCTCATCCACTTCAGGCAATTTTTGCGGTGCTTCTTTCTACACCATTGGAAAGTTGGGTGTTGGATCTTCTTAGCACCATTGGATTTATCCATCGGACCACCAGTATTGTAGTACACCTTATTATATTTATCCCCATGATACCCATGAGGTTCTATGATCTTCATTTCGACCATGAGGGCACATCATACAATTTCTTCATATCTGTCAAAGTCATAGATCTTCAGCACTTTTTGTAGGCTAGGTTTCATCCCACCAAAGAAGCAGTCAACCTATCATTTGATGGTAATGACAAAGTCAGAGCCGTATCATGAAATCCTTGTGAAGTTTTCCATGTACGCTTTGATAGATTCTTCACCTTTTTTCTTGAGGGCAAGGAAGTCCATTTCCATCTTAAGTCGGAGGGTGCACGAAAAATATTTATTGAAAAACATCTTTCTGAAATCATTCATTCTAATGCCTCGATCTCCTCCTCAGGCTTTTTATTTTTTATCTACATCCACCATTGATCAGATTCACCCTCCATATGATAAAAAGCATGGATATCCATCTCTAGTTCGTAACATTGAAGGACGCAGAAGATATTTTCAATGGAGTTGATCCATTGTTCTGTGATTGGGGGATCAGATGATCCATTAAAAGTTGAAGGCCTTCATTGCATGAAGCTCTCGATAGATACTTATTCTTTCTTGGGGGGGTGGAACATTCCTATTTCCCCATGTTTCTAATCAAATCATGAGTTAAATGATATATAAGCATGACAAAGTTAGCGATTCCTGCTCCCATTGGATTGGGCATCTCATTAATACAGTCATCACATTGATCTTCACATTGGTTGTTAGCATGAGTCCTCCTATTACCATCCATTGGTTGGAATAAAAGGAATTATTGGGGTAACACATAAAGGGTAATCCAAGGACAATAAAAAATGAATTATAAATTACTTTTATTCCTTAACTTATTAATATATATGCTTCAGTATATGATATCAATGATTTACTATATACCATGTATTCTTAGACGAATTCTTTTATTCCATTAATAATGGTTCATACTAAGATTGTAAATTTACTAAATAATATCCCTCCGGACTATTGTAATTAAGAGTGCAGCAACACCCGTTTTCATGCACCAGTTCCCATTTGAGTCTAGCTCAAAGCGATGTTTTCAGGTTTTAACCCTAGGATACATCTGGGCCAGAGCTGCCTCTACCTGCTCGTATCCATACAGAGATGTATTTTCTTGATAAACCACTTAATCAATACCCACAAATACTTTGGAATGATTTATTATACTTATTCTTGTGTCTAAGTCTCCACTAGGGCTTTCTAATCCTATTCCCAAAAATAACTAAGCTTATCCTTTGATACCAACTATGACAACCCTGTTCTTTTATTTCACAATTAAACATGATTTATTACATAAAACTCACTTGATAAAACATTGAATATCGATTGGTATAGTGTCTTTTAGGATTAGTATCATTACATAACAACTTCAAACATGAAATAAAACATCTTTACTGAAAACATCCTTTACATGACCACTACATTCTATCATACTTAGCATTACATAGGATAAATTGAGGACATGCATGAGAAAAGGGTAATCTATAAAGGCTAGTAAGGGAATAAACATAGACTAATATGGGGAATACAATACATGTTAGACAATAGGCGTATCAATGGAGAACACGAAAAACATTAACATAAAGGCATGATAAAGTATGATAATCTTAATATAGAAATGTGGAAACAACATTTATCATGATTTTAGCATGAGCCAAGGCTCATTGCACATGGAGCATGAGTAAACCCGCATTGCACTTGAATTAGAATTAGTAAAACCTCATTCCAGTTGATGTATCATGATACTAATCTTTACCTAATTTATTGGAGCGCTATCAGGGTGCACCCTTCTTAAACATTTCATCTCATGCATAAATGCACCACATTGATCATATAACATGGATTTATTAAGCCTAATCATTTATTTAATGATAACGTAAATGTGGAATTAATACATGAAACACTATAATAAATATGTAAATGTGAATAAAGTTGAATACCCTTGATAAAGAAATTGGTATGGTATTCACTACACAATGACATTGGCTTGGAAAATCGCGGTGCAATTTCAGCTGCGTAACAGCGTGAAATAGAAATTCATAAAAATGATTGATGAGAGAGAAATGGATGTCTCATCATATGTATATAAAATGGAAATTATGGGGTCATGTAGATACATGTCCTAACATAAGTAATGGAATTTATATTCACAATAAAAAAGAATTTCATGAATGTAAATGAGGAGAGAGAGATTCCTTATGGAATTGTGGCATGGTAACGGGTGTACATGAAGGGAATTTAATGAGAGAAAAAGGGATATGTAATAATTCAAAAATAGAGAGGGATATATGGGGGAGCCCCAAAATAATACCCCAACATTTATAATTGAAAATAAAAAGGTATAACAACATAATGAAATTGAGAAAAAAAATGAGAAAAGAGGAAATCCCTTACTTGGAATTATGAACCCAAAGGCATGGGATAGGCTTGAGAGATGCGTATTGGGAGATTGGGGCACTTTGGGAGGATTATAAATAGAGTAGGGAAGAGTTTGGACGAACTCCAAAGTATTTGAGTGAAGAGGAAGTGGGATCTTGGGTTGGTTTATATAGGAAATAAGAGGGAATTCATTATTATTTAGGTTTGGGTCACCACACATTAAACTAGTCAATACCAAAAACCATACCATGGTTTGTGCCCAAGGTTTTTTCCAAAGGGGAGAGAAAAACAATATTTTATAAAGAAAATGTCTGAAATTCTTAAAATATTGAGGGTTCTTATGTGGAGGTGAGTCACACTCTCAAGGAAAACAATTTAAAAATAAAAAATGTTTTATATGTCTTGGAGGGTCCACTAAAGATTTGTAAAATAAATCACAAAAATCTAAAATGACATTATTTTAATGATAAAACATATATTGGCCGAAAATAATGTTTATATTATTTTATTACATCATTTTTGGGTCATTATGATGTCATAAAACACATTATATATTTAAAAGGTATTTATTTTTTACCCAAAAATTTGACTGTCTCAGAAAATTATGAAAAAATCACTGTTAGATAATTTTGACATTCGGATTCAAAAAATAATATTAATTTTATCTAAATAATTTTATAAATATTTAAATTTATAATTTTAAAATAAAAACCGTCATTTATCTAAAAAACATGGGTTTTGACAAAATGGTTTTCAAACCATAATAAAAAGTACAATTGCAGTCATAAAGTTATATGATCATTTATATTTAATAAAAATTTGTTTACTTCTAATAATATTTTAATAAAATGTTATTTATTTAAAAATTCCATTAATTCATCAAAATAGATTTTTTAATTTAAAATTAACTAAAAAATACTATTTGTGCTTTAAAAACCTTTTAAAAAGTAACAATAATAAAATGAATGCTCATTATTTATACAAAAATAATGTACATAGTCATAAGGATAGGGTCTTGTTACATAAACCCTTATAACACCCATATAAGACTAGAGGGTAAGGTGTGCAATGGTGACAGACTCTTGGGGTGGTTTGGATAACATCGCTCTGGTGGTAATCTCTATTAACATCCACTTCTCTTGTAGTCAGTTCCGCTCAATCTTACCGTGTTCAAGCTCGGATTGGGTTTGGTCATGA
The DNA here is from genome assembly GCA_963277665.1 of Viscum album. NCBI lineage: Eukaryota > Viridiplantae > Streptophyta > Magnoliopsida > Santalales > Viscaceae > Viscum > Viscum album. Next base: position 1,655,777,595 of record OY728137.1, read on the forward strand.
TTGAAGCCCAATGAAACCACCTCCTTTACGAGCTCTAAATAATGGGCTTCATATGGAGAAAGTATAATGGATGAGTCCATCGCTTCCTTTTTCTATATAAATTGGATTTTTTAAAGCCTTATATTTATACTAATCGTGTGATCACTCTTCAACTGCTATATTAGCAACGATCACATTTCTAAATGGTATTTTAAAAATAAATAACATAAAACCAAATAATTTCACACTATATTTTAGATAATGAGACATTTAATTAGATCAATAAGGATTTCAATTAATTAATGTTTTGGTCGTTACAATATTTTAGTAGAAAAAATTTTTTTCTTGAATTTCCAAATTATGTGTATCGTAGATATTTTTATTTCCTAAACTAATACCATTTCTACATACTATTTTTTACTATGAATGTTATTTGATTTTCCAGTTAAATATTGATATTCCTTATTCATTACTCAATATTGATATTTTACGATAAGGAATATTTTTTTATGAAATTAAGTTCTCCTTAAAAATATGAGGATTTAATTGTACATGTGGTGATGGGTTGGGCCAGAAATTACATATCACCAAAATTCATTGGTAGGTCTCATGATAAAAATAGTTATATAGCCTTATTAAATGGTTTTTTGGTGGATTTCAACCCACCAATCAAATTGTATTTACGCATGGTCTTAATTGTAAAGTTATAATATTTTATGAGATCAGGACATCTAACATTAATCATTTAGTTCATTTAGAATTTACTTATTATTTTCTACAATATTACTACATTTATATTACATATGGATACATTTTATTCCCAAACTATTGATTAAATGGAATGTGTTTCCATTTATTTACCTTACCATATTGATTATGACTTATTTACTCATAATAACTTCCATTTTACAAAATGATTACAAAGAATTTAATCTCACCCACATTTTCCCCTTTCCCCTTGAATTGAAGATGGAATCTTTGAATGAGTTCAAATATGTAGATTTGTTTACTGTTATTATTTTTTTTATTTTCTTCTGATGTAAAAATAGAATCATTTCTATTTATAATTTATCAAGAATACTAAATTGATTGGTCTTTTATGATGATATCCATTTTATCTTACACCTACATAATAAAGTAGACATGCATGCTCTAGGAGGTGGCTATCACGCAAGCTCTAGGAGGTGGCTATCACGCAAGCTCTATGAGGTGCTATTTGAGTGGTCATTAGCATTCCTAGAGGCTTTATCTTCATTTGGTTGATGCAGTGTCCTTTTTGGATGGTTTGTGGTCTGGTAAAGGGGGATGATGACTTGATTTTGTTGACGGGTTTAGATGTTCGACTGTGGTGTTTGATCGACAACACTGATGGCGGTGGTGGATCAGAGTTTAGTGTATCTGGGGGACTTCGGATGAGGTCGAAAATAAAGATGAAGAAGTTGAGACTATGCTGATATGATGGCGTGATGGTGATGCGAGTGTTGTGATGTTAGGCCAGTGAGTGCTGATGGTGGTTAATTCTTCCTTGATGGTGTGTTTCTTAAGAGTCACGCTTTGACCACGATTATAATTTTTTAATTTGAACTTCAAATTTTGAATGTGGCTTTTTGGGTTCAGGTTTGTGGTATATTATATTTAATTTTTGTGATGCTTGAAATTATTATTTGGTATTTTTAAGTTTCTCACTTAGACAAAAGTGGTTTTTTAGAAAATGAAAAAATTGGATTCGAGGGTAGACACTAGATCTAGGTCACTAGAGTTGGGGTATTTGATTCAATGGAACCCATCCATACCTGACACCCCATGATGTCACCCCATCCCAAAGTCTCAAACCACACCAAACCTCAATCACCTACTCTAAGACCTAAACCAATCAATCCTTGAGAAACTAGTCCTTATATCTATGTAAAATTTAAAATCCATCAGGTCCCAATTTCTGGGAATAATCCAAAGAACCTCAAAGTAAACCCCTTGGTGTTCCAAATTTAATCCTTACATCAAGATCACAATACTCACATGGTCCACACACTAGGTTATATCCACCAAGAGGATTATAAATCAATAGTCTCAAAGAAACCCTCCTACCAAGCCTCATTTGACAAAACAATGTCTCATTGATAACCTCTAAATACTATGAGGTCCTCACCATTTCATCCTACAAAGAAATTTCCTCATAATATTCTAACACCAGAGAAACAAAACAAGAAAGAAACCATATAAAGGGAGAGTACACAATGTTTACCTACTATACATGTTTTGTACCACCCAAAATATTCCTTAGGAATGTATGCCTTACCATATTATTGTGTACTTACACAAGAATATAGAATTAACTATACCAAAACAAAATTCACTTCACATGGGGTAGTTGGACATATACCCCACATTACATCCATCTAAGTACTTTATGTGACCACTAGTTGATTACTTCACACAGGGTTTATTGGTGTAAACTACATGACTATGTGCCATCAAATTGGGTGTCTAGTCAAGTACTCAACCACATACTAGTGGACCCTAAATGGCATGTCCTAAACCCAAATTCAATATATCTCTTATCTTCTACCTTTCATCCAAATAGATGAACACATGGAATGTGTTCTCCACCTATACATCATGTAATCATATTTTCCCAAATAAAAAACCCCAATAAATCCTGAAAACCCAGATTCACATAAAAAATCCCCCACAGAAACTCTTATGGAGCTTCAATTAACACATATAAGGATTCAGAATAAAATGAAATAAATTAATGGTTATTGATGGATAAAAAAACAAAAACCTACCTCGTGGTGAAAAATCTAAAGTTTCCTTCTCAAATCTGCACCTTGAATCCTCTACATCATTATATACCTCCGCCGATGAAGCTTGATAGTTCCCCTATATCCATCTCAACCACTCTATATTTTTATATGATAAGAATACTGAAAGAAATATTTGATGTGATGAATGCATGAATACATGGGGAGGAGTAACGAAAAATGAATAAGGAAAATAAACAATAGAGAAAAAACTCGCTTATACAGCCCAACCTGAGTCCCAATATATAACATGAGTTTACACCTCACAAAAATCCCCTCATTATAGACTGACTCGTTAGGTTTTAACTATAGTTCAAGAATATATTTAAAATATATTACTAATCAAACATTCTTGAAAATTTAACATATAAGCTACTAAATAAGAAATATTTTATGAAAACATGATCAGCTCAAAATTCCACCACAATATAGGCATGGCGTAAACACCCTATTTTGGGACCAATATTGTGGTTATAAAAGTTTTATGAGATCATATCTAAGGTTAAATTATGATTTTCATCCTTAAAATCACATGAGGACAACAAATTAAATTTTCCTTAATTTTCTCAATTTGTAATGGTGTAGTTCATGACAATATCAAATACCCAATCATGTACTTCTACCCAATCACACCGAGTTGGATATCATCAGTAGGTATGTATTATCCATAGAAACAATAAATAAAAAATAAAGCATATCCTTTTCCCAACTTCTAACTAATAATGGATACCTACCAAGCACTTATTAAGAGAAAAATGCACCTACAACTCAATATAACCCACCATTAATAATTTCCATTATACTTAGTCATCCTACAAACAAATTATTATGAGAAAAAATTAAACTCCAAGGTTCATCATTTATTTCACAAAATATGATTGTTGAAACTCTATTAAGAGTCCATTCCTATAAAGTTGTGTTACCCCGCTAGCTATGTGTCCATTAAATTTTCCTCAAATTGGTATAATCCAACAACACTAAGAGAGAACTCACCACCCTCATCTAAATTAAACAAGGATAAATCACTCCTAAAAAATAATCCCTCTAGTACCATGCTATGTATCATGAAGCCACATGGTATGCAAGTCATAATATCATCCATATTCATCAATCAATAAACAAATAGATAAATTTCCACTGAAGATGAGGAGGATAACTAAAGGATCTTCTATGAAAACAAAAAATGTTATGAAACAAATTATAAATTATAAGGAATTCCTCATGTCTAATAGTGAACATAATACCCAACACTTAGTCATCTAGAATAACTCAAACCCACCCTAAAGGTGTCTTCAAGGTTCATATGTTCTTATGATAAAAAAAAGTTAAACAAGACTATATAACTTGGATAATATACCTACCACTCGAATTAAGGTACCATACAATGTTCCATCACTATTAAGGATCACCATGAAATAATGAAAACATGGTAAATCCACAAAAATCAAAAATAACAATCAAAAGTATACACATTATAGAAAATAAGTGTGATGCCTACATAAGGTCAAATGGACTTAGAAAAATCTCAAATAATCCATCATGGCCTACCATTAGAAAAATGACAAAATAAAATAAAAATATCATTTTGAAAGGGAATCCAATGTTTATTTTAACCATTATAGTCCCTCTGTAAAAAAATTCAACTAAAATATTTCTTTAAAACTCTAAATTTTCTTTTAAATACCATTTCCAAATCATCACTTTAAAACACTCTTTATTCAAATAAATATCATTTAGTATCATTTATCTTCCAATTTCACTTAACATGAACCCACCCCCCCCCTTTTAACTCACATTTTAAAAGGTAGACTCATTTACCTTTGAAAACCAACTCACACCATCTAACAACACATAAATTGGTATAATAGAAATTGTTTAACCAAATTTCCTATATTAAAACATTTAACACCCTATACAGTCTTTATTGAAAATTAGGAAAATGTGAGCTTACCCAGATTTACAATGATAAATGACACCATGTCACAAAATCATGTTAGATATAACAATAATAAAAGAACATGAATGTAAAATAACTAAATAAGTAAGATACTATATAACATGAAGTCCACTAACCTCAAACATTGATCCATGACTGACCTCAAGCCCATTTCAACCAAAAATGATCCCAAAAAGAACCTATATCACCCATAAACTCCCATATATTAATTATTTAATTAATTTTAAGAAATTTTCTATAATGGAATAATCAACATCAAACTCACTAGTCATCCCTACAAAACTAAAACCAAAAGAAAATGGATATTTTATACTACTAATGATATGTTTATATAGAATGATTAATTATTAATCGATGTAGTATAAATTTTTAGAATCAAAAACCTCAATATCACTATTCCATCAAAATTTAATCATAAAAACCTAAAAAGAAGAAAATGTACCTTATATTAGTAATCACTTCCTCAGTTTCCTTTGTATCTATGATTTAGGAATAAAATTATGAAATAGCTAAAATATTATTCCTATTGAGGTGTATCGATGGTCTTCATTGAATCAAACAAAAAAATTTAGGTTGGACTTTCAAAACCTCAATGATATGATAGTATCATGTGTCACTAAGTAAGATGGAAGATGAAATATTTAAGAAGGAGAGAGTAAAAAATAACAACTTGATTAATAATTTCCCACACATTGCTCATGGATTAGAATATGTTATATAGGATATGGGGACACTCCTTGAGGATATTCATTTACTCATACATTTAATAAAATGATAAGAAATGAATTCAGTTACATCATATGTAAATCTTGACCATTAACTCTCCCATGTGTTTCCATAATAACTAATGAGTAAGAGATTATACTATTATATCATTAAAACTCTACTTCCCTATATGAATCATAAAATTTACAAATTAATAATATAATATGATTCGTGGAACTATTACATCTCCATACCATATATTATGACTAACTAATGCATCGTATATGATATCAATTTATTATAAAATAATATATACCTAAATGAATAAAAAAACCTAGTTTCATATGTATGTCATACACTATGATATAACATATCATACTATATGATATCACATGGTTTTAAAAAATATTCCCTTCAATACCCAACTTGTACTCAAACCTAATATAATTTTTTGTCATTTTACCTTATATAAAATCATATAAAACAACTTATAAAACTATATCAAAAACACTTTTGGCTATTTTTAAAATCCTTTTTGAATACTATAATCAATTTCAACATATCACATAATATACAGTGTAATGTGAATAACTATCCAAAACATATTTTTCATAAACTCTTTAAAAAATTTAAATAATCGCACTGAGTTTTTTAAAACTCAATCCCAATAAGAATATCCAAAATGTGTAACCCCAATTATTTTTTCAATATTACCAAGAAATATCTATATCCAAATTCATAGATATAAAAAAAGAGTGGATGTGAGTAAATAATAAGAACTACCAAAGTTTTTAGGGGATCAATCATAATCTCCATCAAGAACTTGTATATCTAAAACTATATCTAAATATCTTATCATTTACAATAATATATTTTCATGTGATCCATATTTTGAAGACATTGAGTAACCATATGACATAAAATATGTCAATTCAATATAACTTCCACATATATTCTTGATTCTGTGACTATAGATTGGCCAGGTAGATAAATATATTATATGTAATTTATCTAGTATATTAGCACATCATAATTCTCTCATCCACGTAGATAAGAACATTATATGAACTTTATTTGTATATCCATAAATTTCCTTAGTCTATCTCAATTGAGGTCATAAATATCATACTCAATCCTAAAATAAAAAAAATACCTTTTGGGTTAATCTTCAATCAGGTACATGAGTAGTAACATACCCAACCACCACTGTTTAGATAAGACTCAATGATTTTATATAAAAATTATCAATTTATATAGGTTTTAATGTTAATTATCTCACTAACCACAAGTAGTGGGGATAAAAAATATAAACTAAGAACCTCAAATATAACCAATACTTATTTTATGAAACTCTATGTGTTATATTTATTAGTATATTAATTCTTTCTCTCATGATCATATTTTTTATCATAATACAAGAATCATACTCATTTTATACCTTTATATTTTTTCATAATATATACTAATCCTTGCTGAAAATTGGAAATGGATAACTAAAATTAATTACTTTAGAGGTCAATTATCATTACAAAGTATGATATGTATAACTACATATACAAATTTTCTTCCAATGAGAATGAATAATAATGTAGATATTTCATTTTTTATAGTACAATACATTTTATATTCTTAGACACTTTATTTGAATTTTATTAAAAATATACATAATATGTTGTTTGAAATATCATGTATGAAAGACTACCATATCAAGATTGTGTTTCCTACTATTTCGGGGGTTTTGTAAGATCATTTTATCTTTATGTAATTCCTATAACATCACCATGTGACCATCTAGTAAAACCCTTCCACTAAAATATTTAATAAGTAACATCTTTCAAGTTATCTGGTTTGAATAATAGTGATATAGAGGAGTACTATTTCTAATGTGCAATTCCTGGAACGCGTTAAATATTCTTATCTCCATAATCATTAAATATTATGATGTTAATAAATTCAATTTTCTATATATAAATCCTTATAGGTTGATCATCATCATTCTTGGAACCCTTTATATCAATTGTTTCATGAAATCTTATAGTAAAAATTGTTACTCTTTAAATTATATATTTTCAGACATATCCTGCATTTTTTAAGAATAGGGATTGATATTTAATTTATTTCAACTAGTATAATTCCTAACTTGTTAGAATTTAACTTTTATAAGTCCAAACATATTCCCTATATCCTCTTAGAAAATAAATCTTCTTCAGAAAAGCTTTTTATGATGCACAAACTCTATTATGTTTAAAAATAAATATTTATTCATGTGGTGGGAACATTTAACATATAAATTTTTAAATATATATCATATATATTATATTTTTTTGGACACTTATAAGAAAATAATACTTCATTATTTAATATATTCCATTGGTAGTGGTGGAATGACAATTCCTCAAATATTAACACATACTTGGATAAACACTTTCTATCATGGATAAAACATTATTAAAATTTTACATTTTCAAACATGTTATAAAGTTGGATAAATTATAAAACATGTGTATCAAAACATTCATATCATTTATCAAACAATAATTATTTACTATCATATCTCAAAAGATAGCATAATGATATCCAATATTCTCATACTTCATTTTAGGTAAATTAAATCTTGATGTACTTTATGTATCCAAGTTTTCAATGTACCAAAACCTTTATTATTTAAATAAAGAATAATTCAAGATACCATCATCAAATATTTTATAACTTCTAAACACTTATATATTTAAAACACCTATTAAAATATTGTTGGTATCAAAAAATATTTAAAGTAGAAGAATTAAAATATATTTCTTTAATACATGGGGTAGACTCTCCGCGAGATTTGTGGAAACCCCTTAAGTACCCTATAAATTTCCTTATATGGAGTCTTAATTTTATATTATTAAATCCCTTATCTTATTTACTTTTATTTCATTTATTTGGTGGTGGGGACTCTCCATGAAATATCTTTTTATCTTTTTGGATAAAACATGCACCCTTAACCTTTTTAAAATAATTATAAAATTTGATTATGTAACTCCCTTTTATATTGAAAAATACACAAGTTAATAAAGGGTATGTGTAAACTATTTTTTAACTCATTTAAATTGTATCTAATAATAATCTATAGATACATTTCCTTTAGTGATAGAATAATAAAGTCCATGTGGAAATCAAGTCTAAAAGATAAACTTAGTCAATCTAAGTCATATAATTACCAAATAATATTGACTATAACAGTGGTAACTATTGTTACTTCAACCATATTTAACTAAAATAGGATCTTATACATCTCATACCTCTCTTTTAATTATTGATCCTAAGAGAAAAGTTTTAGGTTTTTCATAATCTCATAAGTATCATTATTCTCTCATTTATTTTTAAAAATTTATTTCATGGTCCTAGTAATGAGAGTTTAGACTTCTTATTAATCCTTAAGATTATTTCCATAGGTATTTATACCATTTTATTGAATATCTTAACCATTAATTTTTTCGTTATGGGGTTTCTCCAATATATATTATTTACATCATATCTTAAGAATTACTCTTAATTTTCAGTACCTACCAAGCAAATTAATAACATTAAGTTGTTCCTATGATATATAGAGCATAAATTCAATCCCAAATTTGATTATGATTATTACATTATCTATAATAGAGGATTTTATCATATGGGAATAATGTTTTACACACATTTAATGAGGAATTTTATTAATTGGGATGCCATAAAACTGATAACCCATTTTAAACTCATCATATCCATTAGAAAGAAAACTTATATTTCATGAAGAAATGAGTTTTATTTTTGGTTTCTCTCACCACATAGTTATTTGGGTAACAAATGATCATATTCATATCATATATGAATCTTGTATTGTCAATAAGACAAATCTTTACCCAACCTAGCATTTGGATAAACTCATTATCATTCCTCTAGAATCATTCTCTTTTGGCTTTCTATTAATTTAAACCAAAAGGTAAAATTGGAATTTTTTTACCTAACTCTTAAAGTTATCAATGTCCACCATCACTTTTATGTTATAATCAGTAGGAATAATTCTTTAGTAAAACCTAGGTAATTGGATAATCAAGGATATGACATGTGCCTTCTTTTGAATAAATATAAGACATAATATTATTTAAAGGGGATATAATCTCTCTATATTATCTGATGGTGTTCGATTTTATAAATTTATTCTTATATATATTTAATTTTAATTATATTCCTTTCCCCAAATAAATATTTTCACATAATATTATTGTGAATCTCTTTAATTAATACATAGACTGTGTTAAAAAACAAAACTAACAGTAAACTATATTTCTATACATTAAATGAATCCTATGCATAAGTAACATGTAATAGATTCATGTAAAGGTTTTGAATAATATATAATTAACAGTAACCTCAATAGTAAGTTGAGATATATATATAATCAACCCCAACTTCTTTAGAAAAGCAAAATTCCTCAATTATAGTGGGTAATATGACCCAAATTCCATCTACATAGGAACACTTTAACCAATAGAAATTTAAATTCCATCATAATTTTAAAACATTATATTTGTAAATCATAATCAACTACTTAATTCAATTCCTTAACTTAATAGAAGCAAAAGTCAATGTAAAATGAAACTAACCCATTGCAATACCTAGCATATGACATCTTATATGCATATGTAATAACTTATAAACAAGGATTAAAATTTAAACTAAAAAATACAAAAAAAATTATAATAAAAAATATAATATATGAATTAAATAGTGAATAATAAATAGAAGAAGAATTCATTGATTTAAACTTGTGATCAAAATTTGTGTACAATTCATAAATAAATATTTATAAATAATTTATAATTTATTGAGGAAATTACATAATTAAAAAAATATAAACACATTATATTTATTTACAATACGAACAAATTTATATTATCCACTATATGGAATTTAATTTAAATATACGTTCTTTTATGAAATATAAAAATTTTATATTTCAATTTTTATTATATAAAAAAATTACAAAATTGAAATTTCATATATTTAATTTTATTTAAAACTTTTATAAAATTACTTATCAAATACCATTTTGATATGGTTTAGATAATTTCCTAAAATATGGTCCTTTTAATTTAAATAATTCAAATTAAACATCATAAATAATTCAAAATTTTAAATATAAACTTTTTTATATTCTTCTATATTTTAAAATTTATAAAAATTTTATATCTAAATTATGACCATACGATTAATTTTTAAAAATATATTTTACTAATAACACATTATATTTATAGATATTTATTTAATAAATGTCTTAGAAACATTTTATTAATGAATTAAAAACTATTTATAATTTATTAATTTATAAAAACTTTTATAATTTAATAAAAATCCTAAAATACCATTCCCTATAATTCATAAACTATTTATAAATTATTAAAATAAATTTTTTATTAAAACATAGAAATATCAAATTTTCTGTGTGAATCAGGTTTTATTATATAGGGAATTATAAAATTTGATTAATAGGAAACAATGAATAAACCATTTAAGAACTATGAGTCATATTTTACAACTAATAATCATATCACCACGTAAAATAAGTATCCATTAAAAAAAATCATAACATTCACTAGATATTATGCCTTATGATTTGGGGTTGGGGTATGGTGAACCAATTTATGGCAGGTATATCAGACCCTATGATAGGAATATATATCATATTTATGATATGGTTCCCTCCTTTTCTCCCATGACATAATGTTATCTATGATCATAATATATCAATATTTTAGGCTAGGAATTACCCAATCTAAGGGATTTATACTGAGTCATAAGCAATGATATCCCATATCATATACCAGGACTCAATCATCCATATAATAGAATATGTAGTAGCATTTTATGATAGAGAATATGAAATGGAATACGACTTAAATTACCTTTATTTTATATCATGATTTCATGAATAAAAATACGTGGTAAGGATTTCATACCATTGAAAGTTTTATAAGTAATTTTTAATAATTAATAAATGTTTTAGATATGTTTAGAAACCATGGAATCTAATATCACTATTCCATTGAAACCAAAATCATTAAAAAAGTAAATGAATTTTTTTTACCATGCATCAGTGAACCCTATAATCATTACATTCCAATATATGCGTAATGAACATCAGTAAAGAATAATCAAAATAATCCCCTTTCGATTGTATCTAAGGGCTACACTAAATCACCCAAAATGTTATGGGAAGGAGCTTTTAGGCCTCTATGATATTCTAATATCTAATGTCTCTAAATATTATAGAGGAAGTGAACATTGAAATACAGTGAGTAACATCTAGTGTATTTCTCAACTATTATACACACAAAAATCATGACCTAGAATCCTTTATATAGACTATGGGTACACTCCCTAACCCCATCAATTTACTCATATGTTTCATAAATATATGAGTAATACCTTCAGTTATATCTCATATATCTCTTGGATATTAACTCTCCCTTGTGTTTTAATGAGGGTTGACATATATGAGATTAGAGTGTCAAATTCTTAACACTCCATTTTCTTAGATTAATTATAATTGTTCCAAATAAATCATACCATACAATTAAAGGAACTACAATTCCTCTATCTTGTATAATAATACTATCCAAGGCATCATATATGATATCAATATATCCTTAAATATAATAGAAAATGGAATAAAAATTATATATTTTAAAACATATGTCATAATATATGATATACTATACCATACCATATTATTTCACCTGGATTTTGGGAATATTCTCTTTACCCAACACATAACCAAGACTAAGGAGCACAAAATACCCAATTAAAAATATTGATCCATTGACTAATTTATTCAAATTTAATCATTGTACAAAAATAAATAAGTAAGGATTCATAAATCAAAAGAAATTTTGTTAAATAGCTATAAACTGAGCCTCTAAATCCTCATGTAAAACTATAAATCAAAGCCCAATGATCCTTAAGTGATTCCACCATACATTAGTGGAAACACACACCCATGAACTAACTCAAACATGTAAAAATCAAACAAATCAGAAATGATCAATTAGTAAGATAATAGGAGATAACCTTACCTTGATTTGACAAAAAAATACACTAGAAAAACCTCAAATTTAGTGAAAATTATAGAGTACCTAAGGGATGAAAACAATTTGGAAAGAAATGGGTTTTATAGAATCACTCTTAGAAAATCATCATCATAATCCATCTGAACCATTAAAATGGATTTTATCATTGCATCATATCTCTATTAAAAAATAATTAACTTCTATGTATGTCATTATAGATGAAAATTCTTTTTAAATATCACTTGGAAAATTTCCTGACAAAAATACCATTTTAACATTGAAATACTTTATTTAAAATAAAAACAATTACATAAATATTAAGGAAAAAATTTTCCTTGAAAATAATCTTGTAAGATGTTAAATGAGTCGTAAAATTATTTAGCATTCTTGATGATATGAAATTATGTTCGATATATGTGCATAAAATTGAATATTCTTTTCAGAGTTTCAATATAAATTAAAATTACATTATTTGGAAAATGAAAAAAAAGATTCGTTTTAAACCATTTTATAAAAATATAATAATGGGTAAAAATAATTTTAAAAAATAATTAAATGAAATTAAAACATTCTTCAATACATTTATATAAAATATGGATATATAATAAAATTTATTTTCAACCGAAGAGAGAAATAAAGTTGGTTTTCCATAAAAAAATATCCCTTCGGTCTTTTATGTTCTTAAATAAAAATAAATGAAGGGAAAACATCAAATCCAAATAAATAACATGTTTATTAGAAAATTAATTAGTTTATTGATGGTTATATCATGAAATTTAATCATGAAAAAATTATTCATAAATAATCTTGATAAATAGTTAGATTGTTACACAAATCTCTTACCACATTGGAAAAATTAAAATATAAACATCAAGAAAGAAAGAACCATATATGGATATGTATATCCCTATAATTTTATTTATAATAATCATAATATATATTCATGGTAATTACATACACCTCATAAATGAAACAAGTGTTGAATATGGAATGTGTCTCAGAGAAATAAAAGTGAGGTGAAAATCCTCTTACCTCAAATTTGGATTGCTTTGAACGATCTCTAACACAGTTTATCATAAATTTGAATTTATAAAAATTCTATAATTAAATAATTTACACTCTTATAATACCATATACATTCCAATTATAATATTTTAGGACCAATTTATTATTAATTTATAATTAAAATTATTGTTTTCAGGTGTTAACTATTTCATTTTTCATACGAATTTTGGTTCGATAGTTTCCATCCTTATACATTGATATTGGATTAATTATATAAATAATTTTAATCCGGATATTAATATAATATATAATAATTATATCTATATATCATCTAAAATGTAATAGGTAAAATGAATTAAAGATTTCATGGAGATGGTAGGTCGTACGTACACATGAACGTTGTTTTCACTTTTTGATGGATGAAACAAAATAAAGGTAAAACATAATTTTACTTTATAAAATAATTATTATGTAATATATATTATATATCTTAATTATATCTATATTTATTATCATCCATGTAAACCATCAATTAAGAACGGATCACACGCTTCATGGAGATGGTAGTCTAAATGTTCGCACGAGCGATGCTATCATTTTCAAATAGAATGGAAGCTAAGAACGATTTGATTTTATAATTCCAAAAGTATGATTATATCATATATATCATATATAAATAATAAACCTATATTTATAACCATCCATTAAATATGGTCATGTAAAATGAGTTGTATCGCTATATGGATGTGGTAGTCCACACGTACGTGTGGACGATACTTTCACTTCCCATTTGATTGAATGAACAGTGTATATTAGTGGTCACATAAACATAATACAATTTCAGTAAATTTAGTACATATAGTATATTATTTCATGGTGAATTTCAATAATTTATAGGTGGTATTAGAATAAATAGATTTAAATAGGTTGGGTAAGATGATTACCCCTTCTTTGGTAGGGCTCCATTATATCCTTTATTTAGGACATTTGGAGTGGTATCTTAATGATACCATTACCTATGATAAGTTTTTAAGTAACTTTATAAGATAATTTATTTGTTTTTATAAATGTATATGGCCCTAAGGGTGTGGGGAAGAAAGCATAATATATTTCCTTTTATAAGTGATGGGATGTAAACTCTAGGAATTACATAAAGTATTAAAATAATGTAAATTAATTTTCATATAAAAATGGATTACAATTGATATAATTATTATATAATATTTTTTTATTCTAAAAAATCTCATAAAATAAAATCTTGAGAAGTTTAGGTGATTTTCTCGCCCTTATGTTTTATTATAAAACTCTCATTAACCCTTTTGTGGATTATTATCGTATCAAATTTTTTACGCTAAAGGTGTCAAGATAAATATTATAAAAGAAATATTGGACCATAAAAGACCATGGATGATAATATAAACTCTATAAAAATAAAATATACAATGCTAATTTTTTTGGAAATTTTTATCATTTAATAAAGCATTATTTATTAAAATATATGATTAATTTCATTTTAAGAACTATTCATTTAATTTGTCTTTGAAAACAACATGAAATAAATTGAATTTTTATTAACTCATACCAAATACTTTTTATATATCCATAAAATTCATGGTATACTATTAATCACCAAAAACAATATTACCTTTATTATTCTTAAAATTATTTAATTTATTTTTCTACTACTTGTACAAGCACTGTGTGAGCACTACATAAACATTAAAGGTAATTACTTCATCACTAAAAAATAAAAATAATATAATATGATAATAAAATTAGTATATTTAAAATAACCATTTATATATAAAAATATTTTATATTTATATCTATCAAAAGATTTTATAGATGTTAAAATCAAGAGAGTAGCATTTTTGACTTTAAATTTATTTAAAATAATATATAATTCATTTTAAGAAATTGTAATTTTTTCAATAAATTGAAATTTACAATGATTATATTCAAAAATCACTAATAAAATAGATAAAAGGTAGTTTTTCGGGTCATATTAAGTCCTTATCAAAATATTTTTATCTTTAACTACCTGATTTTCCCTTATTGAGGTGATAAATATATACTATGGTCACAATTCATAATGACCAAAGCTAAAAGTGGTATATTGAAAAACATTGAACATAATAATTAAAAATATTCTATCTATTTTTTTTATAATTCAACATCTATAATTTCTATAAAAAAGTTTAACATAAATTCTTCGAACGGAACAAAAAATAGTTTTTAAAAAAAAAAATAAGAATAAAAATTAACTATTATCAAAATCATGAATATTGATTATTAAAATGTAATTAATTATATTATTATAAATAAAATGTATCATATTTAAATTTAATTCCAAATTATAAATAAATTGTCACTTTTTAAAATACTTACTTAATAAAAATGAATGATACTATTTGAAAAATCATTATTTTTCACAATTCATTGAAAGTCAATCATTTCAGAAAAATCCAAAATTTTCACACTAAGATAATTTTTATAGTATTATTTAAAAAATTTGTTTTATTTTATAAAATTTAATATCTATAAGTTGCTAAAATTAATTATAATTTCCATGTAAAAATTAAATAAAAAACATTTTTGAAGAAAATGAAATTTTGATGCATAAAATGAATTCAATAAAGATTGAGTGCCTATTTACTAATAATTGATATTTAATTTAATATTGATAACAAAAAATATACATATATTACATAATCTAATTATGTAACGCCCCGACCCCAGTTACCCAGAGTCGGTGCATTATTACATAACATTGGCATGATCACAAGAAAGATCAAATCTCGAAAGACCGATTGGTTTAGTAGCCTTGGAAACACTAGATATATTCATAAGTTTTACATTACATCATAAAATGAAAAACTACTACAACAACATAATGTCTCCATAATCCACACTACTATCCCCTCATAATATCCCTGCAGGTCATTCATAATTTACTTCTTCACATCCTGGGGAAAAAATAAAACATAGAAAAGGGGTGAGCTCAAATGCCCAGTAAGGATAACAATAAAGCGGAAACTTTCATAAATAAGAATAAACATTTAAGGCAATGCATTACTAAAACAAAAGCCTTTTAAAATTGAACTTCAACATGGTATGGCAAAAGTAAAATGAAATAATGCCATTTACTTATTCACATGGATATTCTACTAATCGAATAATCACATGCAAAAATCAATAACCACTTTCATAATGTTGGAATGCATAATGCCAGACTATCATAACCACATAGCCAAGGCCTCGTGCCAAGACTACAAATAAGATTTTGTCAAGGCCTTGTGCCAAGACACTAGTTTGTCTCATGAGACCTACCGATGCATCGAGGAGCTATAGCGGGCTCCACCCGTCACTTATTAAGTCCAATGCATTCCCATATGAAAAGGTTTAAACATAACATAAACATTCGTATTAAAACTAGCATACAAAATGTCAATAATTTCACCATAAACTATGAATGGTATAAAAATAGCACATCCACAGTCAAACATATCACAAAACCTTCAATACAATATAGAAGTTTTGTATCATAATAAATCAACTTCAAATAATCTTAAAATCCATCAAAGGATGTTGACATAGATGAAATCAAAATTCTTTTTAAAGAAGTATCTCCTTTTATTTTGAAATCATTTAAGATCCATATAAAATAAATCATTTTCTTTGAAAATATTCTTATAAGCTTGTATGTAAAGCTTCGACAATTTTATAACGGCGGAAAATAACCGCACCCGCCGTATAAGTTAAAAAAACATTCTTACCTCAATTCCGTCGAAAAGGTTAAAAAGGACCTTGTTTTGAAAACGACGGAAAGATTCCTTTATAAAACTCTTATAAAAAGTCAAACAAGGGTATAAATGACTTTAACCCATATTCTTGTAAATAGTAAAAATGTTTTGAAATACATTTCGAAGAAACATGGATGTTGATGATAAAGAGATCCCAGTAGATTATTACGTATAATACAACCTCGGATAATGAAGAGATTGTGAAATAACCCTTACCTTGTACTTTTTCCTTGGTTGGGGTAGGTTAACCTCCTGTATAATGGTGAAATAATTGTTATTAAATTATACAAGAATCATATACATTAATATGATATCATATATGATCTTTTAATATTGATTTGATAATAATATCTTAGTATTATCGTTGTTTCGGGTGTTAACTTACTTGTTTTCTTTCATATGTTTTGTTACGTAAGACATGTTTGTAAAGGATAGGTTGTATATTATTCATATCCAGAATGATATCAAGTCCTTAAACATCATTTTTAAATCATAAAATGATAATTACGCTTTAATGGTTACGATGGAGAATGAATCTCATCGCGTTCGTGGAGACGGTAGTCCGTACGTACGCACGAGCGACAATATCATTCTTTTGATATTAAAATAATATATAAATGGATGGTATATCATATATACAGAATCATTAACATGTTATATTTATTATTTACATGAGTTACACATCATTATTATACCCATCCAAATAATATTATATTGAATAACAATTACACCACGACGTGGAGACGGTAAGCCGTACGTACGCACGTATGGTGACATGTTATTCAAAGGGTGGATAGAATACTGAATATGATTGTACCATATTTATAATAACATCACAGTATATGTGAGATACTGGAGTTATTATTTCAGAATGGTAAGAACAAAGGAAGAAGAAGTGGAAGAAGAAATGAACTTAGAAAAGGGTGGTGAAATCATTACCTCTTCTTCGGGTTCTTCCTTTTGATTTGATCAAAAGGGATCCTTAGGTTGGCTTTCTGATCAAACTAAGGCCTCTAGGTTGTATTGAGGGATGTTGGGAGAGTATTTGGGCAGAGTTTGGCCGAACCAAAAGGCTTTTAAGGTGTGAAGAAATGAGAAGGAGGAGTGCCCTTTTATAAGAGGGGTGAGGGGCACCTTTGGAAAAGCTAGAAATATTAATTTATAATAAATTCATATTCGGTTTCTAAAGGCTCCAAAGTTGACTATTCAAATGATTAGGTGGGGATAGGTCGAAAGAAACTCATCCAATAGAATTTAGACAGGTTTGGGTACTTATATTAACCTTATCTTTAAGTATTAACTCTAAGTTAATTAGTTTCACTTTTACAATGTCTCTTTGTATTTTATATATTATGGTTAATAAACATACTATATACATCCAAGAGACCCCCAAGTGGTCCATTAATGATTAACCTATCATGATATAAGTCTCTTGGCCGAACCTTAGATTTTTAGGAATTTAATATCAATTAATAATATAATATTTGTTTTAAGAATTCTTTTATGTCAATTTTGACACTATTCATTAGTTGATTTTTTTGAAACTCATAACAGATTTATTACTTCGAACAAAGTCAATTAAATCAATCCTAATATATCATATTATCCTAGAAAATTAGTTTAATTCATTAAAAGTTTCATATTATATTTATTTGGGTATTTATAATATCACTTATTTTAATTTTTCACTATTATAGTAATTACTGCATCATCATTGTGTCATAAATAAAATAAATTATTTAATGTCTAAAAATTATAAGTAAAATATAATTATGTAGGAAATCTTTTTAGATTTCTAATGAATATTTATAATCGAAAATCCAACATGTATAACCCTATGTAAAAATTGTTCTTCTAAAAGATGTAAGCTTATGCCATTTTTATTTTTATTTTAACTTTATTAATATAAAGTGTCCCTACCACATACAAGTGGCTCCAAGGGGTCCCCAAATTGACCCAAGGATGCCCATGGTCGGGTATGTGTCCACCAATAAGGTTAGGACACGTTTTAGGGTAATTTTGTATTATTATAATATTATTTTTTAACCCTTATTTACCGGATTTACCCTTTAACCATGGTAAATAAAATATTTACCACAGTAACTATTCAAAATGTCTAAAAATAAAAGTTACCTATTTACACAATTTGAACATCCTGATTCCAAATATGGAATCCATTTTCCTAAATTCAAAACACAGAAGTGGCAGAAATTAATTTAAAATTAATTCCCGCTGTTAAAACAAAAAGCGTGTTTTTAAGAGATAATAACTATCAAAAGATTGACACTTGTTTATGTTCGGTTTAATTGTAAAATTATGTCCAATGACCAAAATTATATTAAATGGTAAAAATATATTCTAAATATACTTTAAAACCACTCAAATTCATAATTTATCACTAGTAATTAATTTGATTAAAAAAGTTGTTTTTAATTAAAATTTAGTAATTTTCACTATTCATCAAAATATGAAAGTTATCCGAAATGTACCAAAATTTCACCCTAGGCTAAATTCGATATTCCGAATCCAAAAATGAAGTCCATTTTCAAATATAAAATATATATAATTTCAAAAAGTAGGTATTACTATTCATAACGGCTAGTTTGATTAGTTATGGTGTGTTAGAACTCGGTGTTGCGTACAACACACGCTATCACATTATTCGAAGGGAAACGTACCGTAGAAGCTTGGGGTGTTACATTCTCCCCTCCTTCAAATAATTGCGTCCTCGCAATTTCTAGGGTATTACTGCATAAAAAGACTCGGGTGGTTCTTCATCATAAGTTCCTCGGGTTCCCACGTTGCCTCTTCCATCTTATGATTTCTCCACAAAACTTTTACCAGACGCGTCGTCCGGTTTCTCAGTACTTGTTCTCTTGTATCAAGAATCCTGACGGGCTCTTCACAATAAGACAGATCCGGTTCCAGTTCTAATTCTTCATAGGTGAGTACATGCGTTGGGTCAGGCATGTATTTTCTCAACAGAGATACGTGGAACACATCGTGAACTTTGGAGAGACTTGGCGGCATTGCCAATCGGTAAGCTACAGCCCCAATTCGTTCTAGAATTTCGAAAGGTCCGATGTACCTGGGACTCAATTTACCTTTCTTACCAAAACGTATGACTCCCTTCCACGGAGATACCTTCAGGAAAACATGATCACCGACTTGAAATTCCAAATCCTTCCTTCGATTATCGGCATAGCTCTTCTGCCTACTTTGAGCTGCTTTGATGTGATTTTGGATTACTTTCACCTTTTCCACCGTTTCCTCCACCAGTTCTGGGCCTACAAGTTTTCTTTCACCAACGTCATCCCAACAGGTTGGTGTACGACATCTCTTTCCGTATAACGCTTCATATGGTGCCATCTGAATACTCGAATGGAAGCTATTGTTATAGGAAAATTCTACCAGAGGTAAATATTGATCCCACATACCCTGAAAATCAAGTGAGCAAGATCTCAACATGTCTTCTAAGGTTTGAATAGTCCGTTCTGATTGTCCGTCTGTCTGAGGGTGGTAAGCAGTGCTCAAATGAAGTTCAGTATCCAGGGATTTCTGAAGACTTTTCCAGAATCTTGAAGTAAAACGGGGATCACGATCAGAAACAATCGATAGGGGTACACCATGAAGTCTCACAACTTCATTAATGTATAGTCTTGCTAGACGTTCCAGGGGTAGATCTTCTCTTATAGAAAGAAAATGTGTTGACTTGGTAAGACGATCAACAATAACCCATATTGCATCGTTCCTTCTAGAAGTCTTTGGTAGCCCCATGACAAAGTCCATCGTAATATTGTCCCATTTCCACTCCGGTATGGGAAGAGGTTGCATGACTCCTCCAGGCTGTTGCCTTCCAGCTTTCACTTGTTGAAAAACCATACATCTTGATACAAAATCAGCAATCTCCCTCTTCATGTTGTCCCACCAAAAATGTTCCTTCAAATCTCTATACATTTTGGTGCTCCCAGGGTGTATAGAGAAATTGGAACTATGAGCATCATCCAGCAATTCCCTTTTTAGATCAGGTATATTGGGAACACAAAGTCTCTTTCCAAATTTCAAAGTTCCATCTTCATACACAAAGTCTCTCAATCTCCCATCATTCACAGCTTTAATCTTCTTCTGAAATTCTTCATCATCGGTCTGAGAACTCTTAATCCTTTCTAGTAAAGATGGTTTGGCGACCATTTGAAAAAGCATTGATGTTTCACCTTCCCTGGTTATTCCCATGTCCATCTTCACTAGATCCATGAAAATTGGATCCCTTTCAATTCTCATATTGTTCAAAACTCCATGGTCTTTTCTGCTCAAAGCATCTGCCACCTTGTTTGCCTTCCCCGGGTGGTAGTGTATCGTACAATCATAATCCTTGAGTAATTCAAGCCATCTCCTTTGCCTCATGTTGAGTTCTTTTTGTGAGAAAATATACTTCAAACTCTTGTGATCAGTATAAATCTCACATTTTTCACCATAGAGGTAGTGCCTCCATATCTTCAAAGCAAAGATCACAGCTGCTAACTCAAGATCATGAGTAGGATAGTTTTGTTCATGAATTTTCAACTGTCGTGATGCATAGGCAATAACTCTATCATTCTGCATAAGGACACAGCCAAGTCCTTTCTTTGATGCATCACTATAAATAACGAACCCATCATTCCCCGATGGTAGAGTCAATATAGGAGCATTGACTAATCTTCTCTTCAGTTCTTCGAAACATTCTTCACACTCTTTTGTCCAAACAAATTTAACCCCTTTACGTGTGAGCTTCGTTAATGGGTTAGCCAATCGGGCAAAATTCTGGACGAAACGTCGATAATAACCTGCCAAGCCAATAAAACTACGTACCTCAGTTATACTCGTAGGTGCTGGCCATTCTTGGATTGCCTTGGTCTTAGAAGGATCAACAGAGATTCCATCTTTAGAGACAATATGTCCAAGAAAAGAAATCTCCTGAAGCCAGAATTCACACTTGCTAAACTTTCCATATAATTCATGCCTCCTCAGAGTCTTCAAGATAATGCGCAAGTGATTTTCATGATCTTCATAGGTTTTGGAGTATACCAATATATCATCAATAAATACTACCACAAATTCATCGAGATACTCCTTGAAAACTCTATTCATCAGATCCATGAATACAGAGGGTGAATTGGTCAATCCAAACGGCATTACAGTAAACTCGTAATGCCCGTACCTGGTTCGAAATGCTGTTTTCGGAATGTCTTCCTTCTTCACACACAACTGATGGTATCCAGATCGAAGGTCAATCTTTGAAAAGTATTGAGCTCCATGCAGTTGGTCAAATAAATCATCAATACGAGGTAGGGGATACTTGTTCTTTATCGTTATAGCATTGATCTCCCTGTAGTCAATACATAACCTCATAGATCCATCTTTCTTTTTAACAAAAAGAACAGGGGCTCCCCATGGAGAAACACTAGGGCGAATAAATCCCTTATTACTCAATTCCTCTAGTTGTTTCTTTAGTTCGACTAACTCTACAGTGGCCATTCTATAAGGGGTCTTCGATATAGGCCTTGATCCAGGAATCAAATCAATGGAAAACTCAACTTCTCGTTCTGGAGGATGTCCAGGTAAATCTTCCGGAAATACATCTACAAATTCTTTCACAACAGGTACACCCTCTATTTGAACATTCCTTTCCTCACCGATAGTTACTTCATTCTCTTCCTCCCCAATAATTGAATTAAGTTGAGCTACTGGGGGTGGGTCTAAATAAGAATTAGGTGGTGACGATTCTGCTCTAAAAATAAGGTGTTCCTTATCATTATCATCGAGAATCGTAACCTCTTTCTTCTTACAATAAATCTTCGCATCATAGTCCGAAAGCCAGTCCATACCGAGGATTATATCAAACTCAATCATAGGTATGACGATGAAATCAGAAGATAAAGAAAATTTATGTGCTCTAATGGGGACTGATTCACAAAACTTTGTTGCAACGATACTTCCCTTAGGAGTTTTAACTGACAACTCCCTTATTAAATCAAATTGGAAATATCTAATTTTCTTAGCAAACTGGGAAGATATGAAACAATGCGATGATCCAAAATCAAATAATGCATTTGCTAAACTTGAGGAAACCATTAAATTACCTGCCACCACGTCTTTCGGAGTTTCTACCTCAGCAGTAGTGATAGCATAAGCCTGGCCTTGATCCCTTGGCCTTTTCTGAGGTAAGTTCTCCTGACGCTTAGGACATGCATTTGCATAATGCCCCATCTCCCTGCAATTGTAGCACTGAACATTGGTAGCTTCCTTCTTCCCCTTGCAATCATGAGCTTGGTGGCCTTTTTCACCACACTTGTAACAGACTCCCACTCCCTTCAGGCAAGCACCGGGGTGTTTCTTCCCGCACTTACCACAAGATGGATATTCAACCTTTCCCTTCTTCCCCTTATTTCCATTCCCAGATTGATCAGCAGGTCTCTTCTTCTCTTGCTTTGCTTTAAAGTCATAAGACTTAGAGAATTCCTTTTCGGTCTTGATAGCACATGAGACAATGTCTTCGTACGATGAAAAGGATTGTGAGACTAATGCTCGACGGAGAAATGGTTTTAACCCATCAAAGAAACGATAAATCTTACTTCTTGGGTTGCGAATATAATCACCAGCGTACCTCTCTAACCTTGTAAAGTTAGCCTCATACTTTGTGACATTATCATCCTCCTTTTGTCTCAGACTCAGAAATTGCCTTTCCATATCTTCTCGATGGTCGCGAGGAAAGTATTTTTCTAAAAACAGATCTTTGAACTCCCTCCATTCCATGTTTGATACTTCATCATCTTCCTTCATGTTTTGAATCAATGACCACCATTGATCAGCATCTCCAGTGAGGCGGTAAACTGCCATGGTAACTTTTTCCCTTTCACTACTCCCCAAAGCCTGAAATATTTTCTCTAGGGAAAATATCCATTGCTCAGCTACTAAGGGATTTGTACTCCCATTGAACGTTGGTGGTTGTTGTCTCATGAATCGATCTAACATTGATCCTCCACGCTGCGGATCAGGGTGCTCCATACGGGTAAGGTTATTATTCATAACCTGAGTAAGTTGTCCCAGTACGGTGATTAGCTGATCACCACCAGTTGCATCACCAGCCCCACTATAATTATCTTGAGCAGGAGGGCAATCCCTACATGGAGTGCGTGCATTGATACGGTTTCCATTTCTTCCACTAGGCGCCATTTCTAAACAATGTCATAAACTAGATCAGTTTATGAATCAAAATACATAATCCCATACTTATAAAACACTAAACATAAATTGAACTATATATGGATATAATCCATAATCATAAATATGTTTTCTTTGAGGAAGTATATACTCATAAACCCTTCATAATGATTTGTAAAGAAAGTGAGAGTTATCCTAAGCATATCCCCCGGGAGTGTCGTAACCAAGAGTGCAGCAAGGCCCGTTGTCGTGCACCAGTTCCCGTTCGAGTCTAGCTCAAAGCGGTGTTTTCGGGTTTTACCCCTAGGTACATCTGTGCCAGAGCCGCCTCTACCTGCTCGTATCCAGACAGGGATGTATTGCTCGGAAAACTCACAAAATCTCTACAATACCAAAATTTCTAGGAAGTTCTTCTATACTAATCCTCAAAGTTCATCTTAGGTCTACGTGCTCTAATCAGAGTTTATCTAAATCTAGCTTCCAAGGTTTGTACTAAACTTCCTCTGATACCAACCGTAACGCCCCGACCCCAGTTACCCAGAGTCGGTGCATTATTACATAACATTGGCATGATCACAAGAAAGATCAAATCTCGAAAGACCGATTGGTTTAGTAGCCTTGGAAACACTAGATATATTCATAAGTTTTACATTACATCATAAAATGAAAAACTACTACAACAACATAATGTCTCCATAATCCACACTACTATCCCCTCATAATATCCCTGCAGGTCATTCATAATTTACTTCTTCACATCCTGGGGAAAAAATAAAACATAGAAAAGGGGTGAGCTCAAATGCCCAGTAAGGATAACAATAAAGCGGAAACTTTCATAAATAAGAAGAAACATTTAAGGCAATGCATTACTAAAACAAAAGCCTTTTAAAATTGAACTTCAACATGGTATGGCAAAAGTAAAATGAAATAATGCCATTTACTTATTCACATGGATATTCTACTAATCGAATAATCACATGCAAAAATCAATAACCACTTTCATAATGTTGGAATGCATAATGCCAGACTATCATAACCACATAGCCAAGGCCTCGTGCCAAGACTACAAATAAGATTTTGTCAAGGCCTTATGCCAAGACACTAGTTTGTCTCATGAGACCTACCGATGCATCGAGGAGCTATAGCGGGCTCCACCCGTCACTTATTAAGTCCAATGCATTCCCATATGAAAAGGTTTAAACATAACATAAACATTCGTATTAAAACTAGCATACGAAATGTCAATAATTTCACCATAAACTATGAATGGTATAAAAATAGCACATCCACAATCAAACATATCACAAAACCTTCAATACAATATAGAAGTTTTGTATCATAATAAATCAACTTCAAATAATCTTAAAATCCATCAAAGGATGTTGACATAGATGAAATCAAAATTCTTTTTAAAGAAGTATCTCCTTTTATTTTGAAATCATTTAAGATCCATATAAAATAAAACATTTTCTTTGAAAATATTCTTATAAGCTTGTATGTAAAGCTTCTACAATTTTATAACGGCGGAAAATAACCGCACCCGCCGTATAAGTTAAAAAAACATTCTTACCTCAATTCCGTCGAAAAGGTTAAAAAGGACCTTGTTTTGAAAACGACGGAAAGATTCCTTTATAAAACTCTTATAAAAAGTCAAACAAGGGTATAAATGACTTTAACCCATATTCTTGTAAATAGTAAAAATGTTTTGAAATACATTTCGAAGAAACATGGATGTTGATGATAAAGAGATCCCAGTAGATTATTACGTATAATACAACCTCGGATAATGAAGAGATTGTGAAATAACCCTTACCTTGTACTTTTTCCTTGGTTGGGGTAGGTTAACCTCCTGTATAATGGTGAAATAATTGTTATTAAATTATACAAGAATCATATACATTAATATGATATCATATATGATCTTTTAATAGTGATTTGATAATAATATCTTAGTATTATCGTTGTTTCGGGTGTTAACTTACTTGTTTTCTTTCATATGTTTTGTTACGTAAGACATGTTTGTAAAGGATAGGTTGTATATTATTCATATCCAGAATGATATCAAGTCCTTAAACATCATTTTTAAATCATAAAATGATAATTACGCTTTAATGGTTACGATGGAGAATGAATCTCATCGCGTTCGTGGAGACGGTAGTCCGTACGTACGCACGAGCGACAATATCATTCTTTTGATATTAAAATAATATATAAATGGATGGTATATCATATATACAGAATCATTAACATGTTATATTTATTATTTACATGAGTTACACATCATTATTATACCCATCCAAATAATATTATATTGAATAACAATTACACCACGACGTGGAGACGGTAAGCCGTACGTACGCACGTATGGTGACATGTTATTCAAAGGGTGGATAGAATACTGAATATGATTGTACCATATTTATAATAACATCACAGTATATGTGAGATACTGGAGTTATTATTTCAGAATTGTAAGAACAAAGGAAGAAGAAGTGGAAGAAGAAATGAACTTAGAAAAGGGTGGTGAAATCATTACCTCTTCTTCGGGTTCTTCCTTTTGATTTGATCAAAAGGGCTCCTTAGGTTGGCTTTCTGATCAAACTAAGGCCTCTAGGTTGTATTGAGGGATGTTGGGAGAGTATTTGGGCAGAGTTTGGCCGAACCAAAAGGCTTTGAAGGTGTGAAGAAATGAGAAGGAGGAGTGCCCTTTTATAAGAGGGGTGAGGGGCACCTTTGGAAAAGCTAGAAATATTAATTTATAATAAATTCATATTCGGTTTCTAAAGGCTCCAAAGTTGACTATTCAAATGATGAGGTGGGGATAGGTCGAAAGAAACTCATCCAATAGAATTTAGACAGTTTTGGGTACTTATATTAACCTTATCTTTAAGTATTAACTCTAAGTTAATTAGTTTCACTTTTACAATGTCTCTTTGTATTTTATATATTATGGTTAATAAACTTACTATATACATCCAAGAGACCCCAAAGTGGTCCATTAATGATTAACCTATCATGATATAAGTCTCTTGGCCGAACCTTAGATTTTTAGGAATTTAATATCAATTAATAATATAATATTTGTTTTAAGAATTCTTTTATGTCAATTTTGACACTATTCATTAGTTGATTTTTTTGAAACTCATAACAGATTTATTACTTCGAACAAAGTCAATTAAATCAATCCTAATATATCATATTATCCTAGAAAATTAGTTTAATTCATTAAAAGTTTCATATTATATTTATTTGGGTATTTATAATATCACTTATTTTAATTTTTCACTATTATAGTAATTACTGCATCATCATTGTGTCATAAATAAAATAAATTATTTAATGTCTAAAAATTATAAGTAAAATATCATTATGTAGGAAATCTTTTTATATTTCTAATGAATATTTATAATCGAAAATCCAACATGTATAACCCTATGTAAAAATTGTTCTTCTAAAAGATGTAAGCTTATGCCATTTTTATTTTTATTTTAACTTTATTAATATAAAGTGTCCCTACCACATACAAGTGGCTCCAAGGGGTCCCCAAATTGACCCAAGGATGCCCATGGTCGGGTATGTGTCCACCAATAAGGTTAGGACACGTTTTAGGGTAATTTTGTATTATTATAATATTATTTTTTAACCCTTATTTACCGGATTTACCCTTTAACCATGGTAAATAAAATATTTACCACAGTAACTATTCAAAATGTCTAAAAATAAAAGTTACCTATTTACACAATTTGAACATCCTGATTCCAAATATGGAATCCATTTTCCTAAATTCAAAACACATAAGTGGCAGAAATTAATTTAAAATTAATTCCCGCTGTTAAAACAAAAAGCGTGTTTTTAAGAGATAATAACTATCAAAAGATTGACACTTGTTTATGTTCGGTTTAATTGTAAAATTATGTCCAATGACCAAAATTATATTAAATGGTAAAAATATATTCTAAATATACTTTAAAACCACTCAAATTCATAATTTATCACTAGTAATTAATTTGATTAAAAAAGTTGTTTTTAATTAAAATTTAGTAATTTTCACTATTCATCAAAATATGAAAGTTATCCGAAATGTACCAAAATTTCACCCTAGGCTAAATTCGATATTCCGAATCCAAAAATGAAGTCCATTTTCAAATATAAAATATATATAATTTCAAAAAGTAGGTATTACTATTCATAACGGCTAGTTTGATTAGTTATGGTGTGTTAGAACTCGGTGTTGCGTACAACACACGCTATCACATTATTCGAAGGGAAACGTACCGTAGAAGCTTGGGGTGTTACAAATTACTCATATTTATACCCACTAATTCAATGGTGAGGTTATAATAATATTTTTATAATATATCACAATTCAATTAAATCTTGGCATTTTGTGTTAAGAAATATATCAGGCTTATTAATATTATAAATAAATTTGGGTGTGTTATAAATTCATTAGTAGATGAATCGTATAGATCTATTTTCATCTCTTCTCAACTCAACACATGGGAGAGAATAGGATGGTATTTTTTAAATTGATACACATGGAAGGCATTATGAATCGAGTCCATCTAGAGAAGTAATTCTAGCAATCATACATCAATTATGACTATTTTTTTATTTAAAATGTTCTCACATAACTATATATTAGTTTCCCTTTGTTCCAATCCTTAAGTGACTATAATAATGCATAATTTTTATGAATACCGTGTTAACAACTAAATATATCAAAGTCCAATTATGATAATTGGCATAAGACTTATGAAATATATAATCCATAACGAATAAACACTAAATGTGTAACCTACCTCACTAGATTACCCATGAATAATTTATAGACCAGTTTAACATAAGTCCTCATGTGCACATCCTCAAATGTGAGAGGCTACCAACCATGAGTAGGGGTCTTAGGTGGTACTGTGGGGACAATATACCCCCATATTAGAGTGTGTAACCATAAAAAACAACCAAGAACTATACACATTATAGTACATATAAAGAAGTAATAAATTGGAATAGAATAATTTTGTAATAAGATTCAAAAAATTGAAGGACCTAATAGTCATACCATACATACAACACATATCACCCACTAGTCCAATCACATATACAAAATAAATATCTAAAAAGTAAATTCACTAGGATCTACATAAAAATTTGAGTTGTGACACAAGCCCATTATCTAGTACCCCATCGAGCTTCTCCCTCCCAATTATCATAATATACATGAGAATCACTAATTTATCATGAAATCATGGGACCTCAATCTATACATCACTCATCTGTGTTCTTTTATTTATTAATAATTTATTTGGGGTGTCATAATTCCACCCCAATTATTATATTTTTAATTAGAATTGAAAACCCCGAATGACATGGTGAAGAAATTAAAATTACATGATTCTTGTCCATTTGATTTTTGTGCGAATTTTCATCTTGAAAATATTATTATTATCCCTATAGTTTAATATTATTTTATCTTAGACATCTATTAGATTTCTCTTCATAAATCCCATATGTATTTCCATGGAAGGGAATTTGAATTTTATATTCAAAAAAACCAATGAAAATATATGAGTTTGATGATAAATAATAACTTTTAACAGAAGTGACATCCATTGTATGGGTTTTAATTTCTATATAAATGGTCCATTTATCTTATATTTTTGGGGAGAAACTCAGCATAGATGATATGGATTCTATAAAAGAGTTTTTTGATGTATTTCTAGACGAGTTTTCTTATCTTCCACTAAATTTGAAAGCTAAGTTATCAAAAGAACTCATGCCCGATTCCTCTCTTATTTAAAATACTCCCTATTGAAAGATCATATTGAGATACAGAAATTGAATAAGAAACACAAAGTTAACATTGAAAAAAGATTCCTTTATCCAATTGTGTCACCCTGGTGTGCACCTATTTTATTGGTTAAGAAGAAAGCTATATTTATGTGGCTCAACATTGATTACCATGTACTAAACATGAGCACAGTCAAGAAACAATATCATATACCCCATATTGGGGACTTGTTTGATTAATTATATGGAGCTCAATACTTTTCCAAGATATGCCTTTGTTAACTGAGGTTCGGGAAGGAGGATATACCCCAGACATCATTCTGTATATGGTATGGAAACTTTGAGTATATAATGATTCCATTTATTCTTAATAATCCCCCTATATATTCATGGATTTAAGGAATATAGTTTTTAGAGATTACCATGATCAATTAGTGGTAGTATTTATATAAAATGTACTTATATATTCAAAGATAAAGTAATATCATGGAGATAACTTTAGAAATGTACTTAAGACTATTATGAAGGATAGACTATATAAAATGATTCAAAATAGTGAACTTTTGAAACAAATGGTTTAGTTTTTGCATCATTTAATCTCAAAATAGGGTATATTAGTAGAAATAAAATATTCAGAGGCTGTTGAACATTGGTATAAACCAACCATAGTAACTGAGATCCAAAATATTCTTGTTTGATATTATCAATGGGTTTTGGAGAATTTCTCATGAATATCTAATCCACTCTACAAGTTAACTCATAAGGGAGCCAAATTCATCTCGAATGATGAATACATAGAATATTTGAAAGAAATGAAGAGAAGATTAGTTAGAACACATGTGTTTATATTACCCTAAAATGAAGAAGGATTTTTAATCTATAGTTATTCATCCAATAAGGGATTTGGACATGTTCCCATGTATAATGACACAGTTATATATTATGCATCATGAAAATTGATGGTTTGTGAGAAAAATTACCGAACCCATGATTTAAAGTTAGTTGTGGTAATGTTTTCATTAAATATAGAGTGGAATTATATGTAATGAGAAAAGTGTTACATATATACTGATCATCAAATTTTAAATTATATATTCACATAGAAGGAGTTTAACATGCACTAGATAATATGGTTAGAGACAATTAAATATTATGAATACCCAATCACTAGTGGCGAAAACATTTTTTACGTCATCATTTTTTACATCGGTTATATATAACTGACATGATAATCTGTGAAATGTGGTTTTTTACGTCTGTTATTTTATAACCGACGTAAAAAATGCAGCGAGTATATTTTTAATGTTGGTTATTTTAATAACCGACCTTATAAATCGAACGCGTTCATTTTTTACGTCAGTTATAAATTAACCGACGTAAAAAACCAAAGCACGGGGGTTTTTACATCGGTTATTTGATAACCAATGTAAAAAACGAGATATCGACAATTTTTTTACGTCGGTTATTTTATAAACGGCGTAATAAACGCGTATTCTGATACCTTTTTGAGGTCGGTTATTTTATAACCAACGTAACAAAAAAATCCACAGAAGTTTGTTATGTCGATTATACAATAACTGATGTAAAAATCTGTCATTTATGATGTATTTTTTATGTCGGTTATTCCATAACCGACATAAAAAACCAACACGCGGATTTTTTTACATCGGTTATAAAATAGCCGACGTGAAAAAGCCATATGTGACACATTTATAATGACAGTTATTATAATAACCGACATTATAAATGTAAAAAAAATAGTTTATAACGTCGGTTATTAAATAACCAACGTTATAAAACATTTAAAAAATTAACAAGACGCGTGGAGTGTCATTTACGATTTTTCGATCGACAGTCCGGCAGCTCGTCTCTCTCGCGTGGTAAACCCTAATCGGCTCATCGATCTAGCTTCATTAAACTCATTTTTCCTTCATCGTTTATCATATTTACTCTCCTAGGATCTAACATCTCAACTCTCAACACTCAAGTAAGCTTCCACAAATTTATTTCGTTCTTTCTTTTCCTGGATAGTGTATATTTATGTTTTGCATATTTTGTTTTTAAACTAGGTAAGATTCTTCCATTTCGAACCCTCTTACATATTTTTGCCATTATCATCTTATTTATCATCCCAAGATCTATTAAATCGACTCACAACATTCACATGAGCCTCAAATACATATATTTAGTTTTTTTGTTTTGAGAATGCCCGACATTTGTGGTAATTTTTGTTGTCATTGACAACTAATGAAATTATTCACATATATTACTGCATAGAATGTTTATTGATTAAATGTACGAATTCGGAAATGATATTTCATGTGTTGTTGTTGCTTATATTTATCCTATTTTATATGAGAGTCTATTAGACATATAATGTAATGACTATTGACCTCTATGTCCCTTCGATGCATCGCTATGTCTCATGATTCCAAATAAAAATGGCTTCTACTGAGGGGTGGGGGTGCTGTCTGGATGGGTGGGGTGCTGTCCAGGGGGTGGGGGGATATCCAAAGGGTTGGGGGTGTCCAGTGGGGTTTCCAAGGGGGTAGGGGTGGGGGGGTGTCCAGGAGGGGTGGGGGTGCTTTCAAGAGGGGTGAGGGCTGTCTAGGGGGTGGGGGCTGTCTAGAGGGTTGTGGGGTGTCCAAGGGGGTAGGTGGTGGGGGTGGTGTCCCGGAGGGGTGGGAGGTGTTTTCTAGAGGGGTGAGGGGCTGTCCAGAGGGTGGGGGGCTATCCAAAGGGTTGGGGGGTGTCCGGGGGGGGGGGGGTTCCAAGGGGGTGGGTGGGTGTGGGTGTTTGTCCACGGGGGTGGGGACCTGTCCAGAGGGTTTTGGGAGTTTCTGGGGGGGTGGGTGGGCTATCTAGAGGGTTGTGGGCTGTCCTGGGGGTGTTTAAGGGGTAGGGGTGGGGGTGGTGTCCAGGAGGGGTGGGGGTGCTTTCTAGAGGGGTGGGGGTTGTACGAAGGGTTGGGGTGTCTAGGGGGTCCAAGGGGGTGGGTGGGTGTGGGGGGCTGTCCAAGGGGGTGTGGGCCTGTCCAGAGGGTTTTGGGGGTTGTCCGGGGGTGGTGGTGATTCTCAGGTTTACTCCATTTTCTCCAATTTTCTACCAACCATGTAGGCGCCATGGTTTTCTTTGATTCAATGTAATTTAAAACTGTTATATCTAACTATATTTTGTTTTAAAAATAATATTCAAGCATATTTTTTTAAATACCCATAGATTTGTTTTATATTTCAAAATTATTTTACATTCTAATTATGATTTTTTTCATATAAACATATATTTGTCTTATCTTAAAAATTTATATATTTTTGATTTTTGATATAGGTAATAATGAGTCAAAATTAGATTACAGCACATCGAATGAGCAATGAATTTGAGGAAGGTGTTGATGTATTTTTGGAATTTTCTAAATGAAATGTTCCAAGTAGTGACATTTTCTTCTGTCCATGCCTGAAATGTTTGAATATAAAGAAATTGAAAAGTAGAGAGACAAAAGATCATCTGATTTGTCAGGGTTTTAATCTGAGTTACAGCCCTTGGATTTGGCATGGTGAAACTGGACGGAATGTCACTGATGATGATGATTCACAAGATAGTAACTCCGATGGAATTGAAGAAATTATTCTCGATATTGTAGCAGAACAAATTGAGATAGAACCTACAGTTGTGTGTCAATATGGTGATGCTCAAAAACCATTATATCCTGGATGTACAAATTTTACAGTTTTTTCGGCGGTGTTAAGATTGATTAACCTAAAGGCGAAACATGGATGGAGTGACAGAAATTTTACAGAACTGTTACAATTGATGAAAGACATTCTTTCAAAAGATAACGATCTTCCAGATTCATATTACAAAGCCAATAAAATATTATGCCTGATGGGATTGGGATACAAGAAATTCATGCCTGTCTGAATGACTGCATTATATATAGGAAGTAATATGAATTTATGTCAGAGTGTCCTAAATGTGGGACATCATGGTATAAGGTGAAAGAAAAATCACAGGTTGATGTAGAGATTACAAAGCTCCCTTCAAAGGTATTTTGGTATCTTCCTATAATTCATCATTTCAAATGCTTATTTGCTAATTCACATGATGAAAAAAGGTTAAGATGGCATGCTGATGAGTGGGTATGTGTTGGAAAAATACGTCATCCTGCTGATTGTCCACAATGGAAGAAAATTGATGCACAGTATTCTACATTTGGAAATGAAATTAGAAATCTCAGACTAGGGTTGTGCATAGAAGGAATGAATCGATACTGAACCCTCAATAGCACACATAGTTCATGGCCTCTTTTATTAGTAATTTACAACCTCTCTCCTAAAGTTTGTATGAAGTACAAATATGTCATGTTGAGTATAATGATCTCTGGTCCAAAGCAGCCCGGCAATGATATTGATGTTTACTTGTCACCGTTGATTGATGATTTGAAACTGTTATGGGTTGATGGTATTAGGGTGTATTATTCTAATAAAATGGAATATTTTCAACTGCATGCAGTGCTTCTGTTCACTATAAATGACTTCCCAGCATATGGAAATTTTTCTGGATATAGTGTTAAAGGGAATAAAGCATGTCCAATTTGCAAACAACAGACGTGATATTGTCAATTGCATCATGGGAGGAAAACAGTGTACATAGGTCATCGAAAGTTTTTTCCTATGGATCACCCTTATAGAAGAATAAAAAAGGAATTCAATGGATCACAATAATTTGATACTTCTCCAAAACAATTATCCCCTGATCTGTATTTCGAGAGGGTGAAAAACCTTGATGTGAAATTGGGAAAGACACAGAAATCTGGTAATGATAGACATATTTGGATGAAAAGGTCAATATTTTTTGAGCTACCATATTGAAGGTATCATGAAGTTAAACATAATATTGATGTCATGCACGTGGAGAAGAATATCTGTGATTGTTTGATTGGAAAATTGTTAGATATTAAAGGAAAGAAAAAAGATGGGTTGAATGCGATATTAGACTTACTATCAATGGGAATACATTTGGATTTATCTCCCACTCTTAAAGAAAGACGAACATTTCTTCCCCTGGCTTGTCATACATTATCGAAGAGGGAGAAAATTAGCTTCTGTCAGTGTCTTCATGATATCAAAGTGCCTCAAGGTTATTCTTATAATATAAAAAATTTTGTCTCATTGAAGGACTTGAAGTCGATAGGTATGAAATCACATGATTGTCATGTCATGATGCAATAAATTCTACTAGTTGAATTGCGTGTAATATTTCCCATTCGTGTTAGAAAGACTATACTGAAGTTGTGTTATTTTTTCAATTCAATTTGTAACAAGGCGATTGATGTGAATGATTTGAACATTTTGGAAAACACTGCAATTTTTATACATTGTCAATTGGAAATGTATTTTCCTCCAACTTTTTTTGATATAATGGTGCATTTAATAATTCATCTGGTTTGATAAATAAAGCTTTGTGGACCTGTATATCTTTGTTGGATGTATCCTTTTGAAAGGTATATGAAAATATTAAAGGGGTATGTTAAAAATTCATATCGACCTGAAGCCTCCATTATTGAAAAGTATATTTCTGAGGAGGTAGCAGAGTTTTGTACGAGCTACTTGGTTGCAGCGCAACACATAGGTTTGCCTCCATCTCGCCGTGAATGAGTTAATAATGAGGGAAAGGGGACTCGTGGCTTGAAATTCAAATCATTGTCAGCTAAACAGATGAAGAAGTTAGAATCATACATCTAGAATAACATAGTTGATGCTCAATCGTATATCACATTGCTTATTAATGAGTTGAAACAATGTCATCCAAATAAGAATGAAATGTGGATTTTGAATGAGCACAACAAAAATTTTTTGTCATGGATTAAAAAGACTTTGCTTGGTAGATCATATGTATCAGAGAAATTAAAATGGATAGTGGTTGGTCCATGTTTAAATGTGATAACATGGTCCGGTTATGACATTAATGGTTATACATTTCATACGAATTCTTAGGACAACAGAAGTGCAGTTCAGAATAGTGGTGTATTGGTGTTTGTAGAAGAAATGAATTTTTCAAGTGCTAAGGACAAAAACCCAATTTCTGCATCAAGTGCATATTATGGAGTGATTGAAGAAATATGTGAGGTTGATTACTTTAAAATTAAAGTTCTTGTTTTTAACTATAAATGGTTTATCGGAAACAGCATTGTCAGACATGATGAATTTGGAATGACACTTGTTAATCTGAATAGATTGGAAGACACAAATGATTCTTTTATAATGGCAACACATGCAAAACAAATTTTATATGTAGTAGATCAATCAAATATGCAGTGGGCTGTTGTTTTACAAGGGAAAAAACAATATGTTGGTGAGGATGAACTTGATGAAGATGTTGATTTATGTGAGATCCCTACTTCCATGGAAAGATTAACAGAACATAATGATGAGCATGTTGAAGACATGGTTTGTGCCATAAGGAACGATCACGAAGAAGGAATTTGGGAAAATAATCCATTTATACATTCCTAAAATTACAGGTAACATATGATCATTTCTTGTTTTCATGTATTTTTTTCATAAATGTTAGATATTGTATGTTTTTTATTTATTAAAACATGTTTTAAAACAAAATAAGTATAAGTTTTTGTTTGTTTTAAGTTTGTTTAGTTTACTTTATCATGTTTATAACCATTAAATGAATTATATATCTATTATTTTTGTTCAGTGACAATTACTTTACCATGTTTACCATGTTTACCAAGTTTACCATCATGACCATCTTGACCGTCTTGACCTTCTTGACCATGTTTACCATCTTTAACATTGTTTAACATGCTTACCAATTACCAATGTTTACTATTACGTAATTTAGTAAACATTTCTATTTTCTGATTACAAAATATTTGAATTTGTATATTTTTGAACTGACGATTGTTTTTTTGATTTGAAGGATAATGACAGATCATTCAGTTGATCAACCAGATGATTCTGGAGATGAGCATATTTTTGGTCATACCTCTGGGGATGAACATTCACATGCTCCTATTACGAAAAAGAGTTCAAAGGTTGGTAAATGTGGGTGCACACATTTACCAAAATTATCAGTTTCCTGTACGCAGGATCAGAGGATAGTAGTTGAGTTTGATGATGATGATATTCATAGAGGTCCAAATGCGAAAAATTTTAATATTTTTGTAGAAACTCAGGCTAAGAGAAAAGTAAGCATTCTGTGTGATGATTGGAGTAGTGTGGATAAAGAGATAAACCTTTAGTTGTAGGAGACGATTTTGGTAAGATCTTTTGTCATTGTTTGACTATTCTTTTAATGTTTCTAGTATATATAATATGTTTAACCTCTTCTTTATCAGATGAAATTTGATATTCTTGACACTTGATGAGTCAGGAAGAAATGCTTATCGTTGGCTGCCAGGAGATGGAGGGATTTAAAATCAACCCTCTCATCTGATTTCATTTATGGTCATATGAGTCATGAAAATCCATGTCGTATATATCCTTTTATAGATGAAGACACATGGAGACAGTTTTTTGAAAGTAGAAGAAAAGAGTCATTTCTGGTAAGGGAAATGTAAACTTTTATAAACATTCTTATATAAATGATTTTATTAATGTTTTGTTAATTATTTCTTATTATTATATTACAACAAACAAGGAAAGCTCATTAGGAGATCCAATCTAAAAATGTATACCCTCATAGTTTATCTCGGGGAGGGTATGCATTATTGGAAGAACAAATGATGGCAGAAAAATTCCAACAACAAAGAGCTGAGTCTTCAAGCTTTGGAGAGGTGGCCCCTCCATCCCCTCCATCTAGACATGAAAAATGGAAGAGAGCTCGGAAGGGAAAAAGGGAAATTTCTTTCGGATGAATCGAGAATCGTAGCTGAGAGGATTGTAAGAAATTTATTTTATTTATTTAAGTTAACTATTTTCTTCATATAATTTCAATCATTATAGAAATGTTGATTTAATTAATACAGGACTATCAGGAGGATCAGAGTTCACTGAGGACATTTACTACTACTGGGAGGGAAGATATTTTATCTGTAGCATTGGGAAGTTCTGAATATCTCGGTCGTGTAAGAGGATATCTGGTTGGTGTATCGGTAAGAAAAGTGTTGCCACGTTCTTCAAATTCTAATGTTGATGGGGTTTATAAAAAAATAGAATCCTTGGAGGCTGAAGTTCATAATATTAATGCGACGATGGAGGACAAGATTAGAGCGTTGGTGCAGTCTATGTTTGTAGAAATGCAAAGACAATTTCAGAATGCATCTCCCACTCCTCCACCTCCCCCTGCAAACCCCATTATTTATCATCCACCTCCACCAGTAGCTTTAACTCCCCCACCTCAGCCTGCGGGACCCATTTTTTATCATACTCCTCCGCTGCAGCTTCCTACTTATTGCGAGTTATATGTTGATGATTCTCAACATCATATAGTATCATATGGGTTGGTATATTGTATAGGAGATACAGTTCATCATCAACAATTAGAGGTAGAGAATCTGAGGGTCACTGTACAGGATATTATAGATAGATCATCTAGGGTACCAATACCTACAGATGAGGTGGCGATAGTTGGACAGAGTATCGGCCATTTTTTAATTTGGCCATCCAGACTTCTTCGACCCATTACCATAGAGGTATTAATGTTTTATCTTTTATTTTATTTTTTATTAAAGTTGTTTTCTCATTTGAAAACTAATATATTTTTCAATTTATTTTTACAGGAATACTTCAAAGGTAAAGAAATAATGTATAGACAACAAAAAAGACAAATGGATATGACATCAGATACAAATTCCAGTAGCCTTGACAGATTGTCAAGATATTCAAATTTGTTGGTGGGTCATTATGAGTTTCCAATGGAAGCTCATGTTTTTGGACGTGAAATAAGTGTAGGGATTATGAAAATTGATATCATGGAGCTTGTTACTGGAGATAAGTCGGGCATCAAAGTGGTGCAAATTTTTTCCATGTAAGTTTTAAAACATTTTCCATTCATTATATT
This sequence comes from Viscum album, assembly GCA_963277665.1. Classification (NCBI taxonomy): domain Eukaryota; kingdom Viridiplantae; phylum Streptophyta; class Magnoliopsida; order Santalales; family Viscaceae; genus Viscum; species Viscum album. The sequence continues at coordinate 1,655,816,941 of OY728137.1, forward strand.
TATTAAAAATGTTTACTTATGTATGTTTTGTATTAGGTATCTTTATAAAATTTGTGAGAGGAATGAGCTGACAGATGTATATGGATTCATGGACCCACAATTGATTTCCCCTGAAGCATGTGCATTTAATGAGGAACAAACAATGGTTTATATTACTGAAAGACTTGAAAAGAATATATTCACACAAATTTGGATGATGCCTTTTTGTGAGAGGTATGAAACACATTTATCTCAAAGAGTTAATTATCTTTTAACATAAAAAACCACTAATGTTACATTTCCTTTTATCAGTGATCATTGGATGTTAAGAGTTTTTTCCCAAAGGAGAAACCACTTTATTGGATATGCTCTGTCCATGTTGATGTGCGGGAAAGTTTTAAGAATATATTGGAAAAGTAAGTTTCAATTTCTCAATAGATTTATATATTATAATGAATTATAAATTTACCCCATTCGTATTATTTTCTAATAGTGCATGGGACTACTTTAGAAAAAACACAATGAAAAGGATTGCAAAGATCAAATACGTAAATGCGAAGGTAAATATCCATTTATAATTTGTACTTTTTGATTTATTACATAAAAATAATATATTGAATTTACACTCATTCAAACAGAATTGTCATGAACAACAAGGCATCATAGAATGCAGATATTATTTGTTAAGATTTATGTATGAAATAATAACAACTGGGACAGTTGTAAATTTTGACCTAATACGATTTCCTCTTAAACTTTTCCATAATATTTAAATTTGATTTATTCATTATACACATTAACTACTTTTATTTTCATTTGTAGCTTTTTGATGACCCTCAACCCTATACTGCTGAATACGTCAAACACTTACAAGTGGAGTGGTCAAATTATTTTACAGGTTTGATTAAATTTTAGTTTTTGTAATGTAAAATGTAATTTTGAATATTGTAGTTGTAATTGTGTATTTGGTAGTGGTTTAGGTTGGATTTAGTTTTTTTTGAAGTTGACAGTGTAAGATTTGAATGTTATATATGTGAATGTTTAATTTTTCTCTACTTCTTGTTTTTTATACTTATTATGGTTTTTCTGGTATGGATTTTGGTCTGTGGGGAGGGGTTCCAAGGTTGTGGGGGTGTGTTCAGTGGGGTTGGGGGTGTCCAGGGGTCTGGGAGGGCTGTCCGGTGGGGTGGGGGTGGGGGCAGTCCAGGGGGTGGGAGGGCTGTCCAGGTGTGTGGGAGGGCTGTCTAGGGGGTGGGGTATACATGAGGGTGGGGGGTTGTCTAGGGGTGTTTGGGGCTTTCCAGGGGTGTGGTGGGGGCTCCAATGGGGTGGGAGAGGGCTGTCCAGGGGGTGGGGGGTATATACATGAGGGTGGGGGGGGGTTGTCCAGGGGTGTTTGGGGCAGTCTAGGGGTGTGGGAATGCAGTCCAGGGGGTGGGGGTATACATGAGGTGGGGGGGGGGGTTGTCCAGGGGTGTTTGGGGTAGTCCAGGGGTGTGGTGGGGGTTGTCAAGTGGGGTGAGGGGGAGAGGGGGTGTTGTTCAGCAGGGGGGTTGTCGAGGGGTGTTTGGGGCTGTTCAGGGAGTCGGGGGGTAGTCTAGGGGTGTGGTGGGGGCTCCAATGGGGTGGGGGCTGTTAAGTGGGGTGAGGGGGTGCTGTTCAGGAGGGTGGGGTGGGGTTGTCGAGGGGTGTTTGGGGCCGTCTAGGGGGTCAGGGGGCAGTCCAGGGGTGTGGTGGGGGCTCCAATGGGGTGGGGGAGGGCTGTCCAGGGGGTATACATGAGGGTGGGCACTCTAATGGGGTGGGGGAGGGATATCCATAGGGTATAAATGAGGGTGGGGGAAATCAAGTGGGGTAAGTTTTATATGTTATCAATGTAAATGCTTAAATTTGATCTCCTTATGTTTTTGTGGTACGATTTCTGGATTTGTTTTCTGGTTGATTCTGGGGGAGAGCAGATGACTGCATTCTATTTTTTTTTTAAAAAAATGGTTTACCACATTGGTTATTTCATAAACGATGTGCTAAAAGGCCTGGAAAATGGTTTATCCAATCAGTTAATAAATAACCGACGTGATAAAAGTCCTGGGAAATAATTTATCACGTCGGTTATTTATTAACCGATGTGAAAAACCACCCCAGACTGGTTTAGAATGTCAGTTATTATATAACCGACGTGATAAACCATCTCCCATGAGTTTATCATGTCGGTTCATTAAAAACCGACATGAAACATGAGGGGCTGGGTTTATAATGCCGGTTATTATATAACCGACGTAATAAACCCCCCTCCCCCGGTTTATCATGGAGGTTATAAAATAACCGACATTCTAAACCAGTCTGGGGGGGTTTCCAACGTCGGTTATTTATTAACCGATGTGATAAACCATTTCCCAGGCCTTTTATCACGTCGGTTATGAAATAACTAACGTTATAAACCCTTCCTGTTTTATTTATCACTTCGGTTATCAAATAACTGACGTGATAAAAATCGCGATTTTATGTTTTTCACGTCAGTTTTTAAATAACCAATGTAAAAAACGTTATTTATAACGTCGCCCATATTAACATTGGCTAGAAACCGACGTAAAAAATGAAAAATAATCAACGTAAAAAACGTTTTCTGCACTAGTGAATATAATACCACCCTAAAAAAGTGAAATAGGTGGCCAATATATTGATTTGAAAGGATCATACAAGCTTATCCCTGATATAGATAAAAAGATCATATATTTTAGGAATTTCAATTGATGGATCTAGAAATCATGATGTAATGGGAGAAATATTACCTTTTTCAAATGAGTATTTAACCATCCATCAATGTGAAGATTAAAGATGTGTATAACAATGACGTAGATCTACCAAATATGGTTACAAATGTTATTGATTTAAATGTTGATTTTAATGAAATGATAAGGTTTAGGAAGTATGTTTATGTCCCCTCTATACCGGTTTTGAAAAAATATCTCTTAATGGAAGCTCATAGTTCTTAATTCTCTATTTATCTAGGATGTACAATGATGTATATATATTTGAATGATTAATTCTTATGGTATGGAATAAAGAGTGATATGTCATAGTTTATGTCTGGGTTCTTGGTATGCTAGTAAGCTAAGCCTAAGAGAAAATTTCCTAATGGGATGGTACAACCATTATCCATACAAGAATAGAAGTGTGAAAACACCACCATGTATTTTTTTCATTGAACTTCATAGATTATCTAAAGGGTAAAATGATTTATGGGTTGTACTAGATAAAATTACAATGTTAGTACACATAATCACTATACAATAATATTCCACTTTTGATCATATTTGTGGGATATAAATTAAGTTGTAAACTTCCAAGGAGTACTACATTTCATTGTATCTGATTTGGATTTGGGGTTTACATCGATGTTCCGGCGTAGTATTTGGCAAGCTCTTGATACAAAGTTGAGTTTATACACTACGTACCGTCAATAGATATATGGATTATTAGAGATAAAAATTAAAACTCTAGTGGATATCCTAAGATATTATTCTATATATTTCAAAGTTGGTTGGGATTAACAGCTTTATATAGTTAAGTTTTTAGACAGTGATATCTTTCACTCATGCATTTCGATGGTGCCTTATGAAGCCCTCTTTGGAACAAAAGTGTAAAACTCAAAAATTTAGGTATGATGTTAGAGAAAGAAAGATATTGAAACTAGAGAAATAGAAAAAAATGATAGAGAATGTTAAATCCATTTAAAAACACATAAAAGAATAAAAAAGTTAACAAAAAAAATATGATAATAATCATCAATATGATATAGAATTTGAAGTTTCTTTGAATGTGTTCCTATGAATTTCTCCATGGATAAATGTTATGAGATTTTAAAACAAGTTAAAATTGATTCCTAGGTATATTGTTCCCTTATAAATTCTTGAATTAGTTGGACCATGGCTTATCTATTGGCACATCCACTGTACCTCTATCAAGTTGATTATGCATTCCATGTATCTCTCTTGATGAAGTACATACCTATTCTCTCAAATGAACTAAACTTAGTGGAATTTCCACTGGAGTATGATCATTATTATGAGAACAAACCTATGGATATTATAGATCAAAATGAGAAATTTCTATGAAACAAGACCACTCACCTGTCTAAAGTTTTGTGGTGAAACAACTAATTTGAAGAAGCAATGTGGGAACCTGAAGATATGATCAGGTATTAGTATCCTCTTTTTTTTGATGTCATAAATTTTTTGCGTGAAATTAATTTTACAAGGTGTAGAATGTAACACAATTAGATTTAATGAACTATTGTTTTCCAAAAAAAATTAATTTCTTTTATTTATTACATCACATGAAATATAGGGTTTTAACGAACCGTTATATACTATTCATATTATTATTTAAATTTGACAATTATATTATTTCAATTAAATTCATAATTATATATAAGAATAAAATAATTTTTAAAATTAATTAAAAAGTTTCATATATATATAACATATTGATAAAAATGTATTTAATTTTTAGTAAATCCTTACCTTTCATTGAAAATTATTTTTTCTCAAAAATTGTTTTCTTTTACATTTTTTGAAGAAATAGTAAAGTTATATTTTAAAAATTTTATAACATTTATTTTAAAAAATAAAATTTATTTTAAAAATATAAATTTTATAATTATATTTGATAAAATATTTTAATTTTTTTTTGCAAAGAATAAATTTTTTGATGAATAGTAAAAAATACTAATTTTTAATAAAAAAAGTCTTTTCCTTTCAAGAATTTACAGGATCCATTTTATATTAATATAGTTTTAAAAGTAACATTATTATAATTTTATATTTATTAATCCAATTTGAAACATTTTTATCAATTTCATATTGAATTTATATTTTAAAACTTTTTATATGTTTTAATGTTTTTCTTTGGAAAACCGTTTTATCATTATGTATTTGGGTTTAATTATAAATAAAATGAAACCAATTAAATGAATTTAAATTGATAAAATGGATTTAATATTTTTATTTTAATATATATATATATATTTCTATAATGAGGTTAACTTAAATTTTTTCAAAAATAATAATAAAATAATAAAAATCAATTATCACGATTGAGGTTAAAACAGGTTTATAAGGGGACAAAACTAAAACGATAAGGTTTCAATTAACATAAAAACTCATAAAAATTTCTATTTTATTTCAATAAATCAACCTTAACACATCTAGGTTTCTATAATGATTCATTTCAATGTTTTTTTGAATGGTAAAATGTGAGAATAACTTATTCTTTTCAAAAATACCAAGTGTATCCACTCCCCCAATTATAAAAGTCCATTAACTATTATCTCCTATATGAACATAAAAATCATTTTAGTTATTCCAATAACTAACCTAATAAAGTATTTACATCCATACCCACATCATATAGGTTATTGTGATTACTAAACCCCCATAATAATTATTTAGGTATAAAATTAAAAAGGTTTTCTAAAGAAGAGGTTGGATTTTTTTTTCTCTATTTTGGTTTTATTTAGTATTCCCCCTACTAAAAATATTCTTAAAAAATGTTGACATAATAAAACCAATAAATACCATATATATATATATATATATATATCTTAATATTTTAATTTCATAACCTATATCAATCTCTTCATCCATCAATTGCGAAATAAAATCTTCAATCATGTGTATAGGGGACTACCACCTTGTGAACTAATGTAATTCGTTCTCCATCATCACCTCTTATGGACAGATATAATGATGGATTTAATGTTTATGTATTATATTTATGAAATTATTATACTTATTAAATCATAATATCACATATAACGTCTTACCTTCCAATTTTTTAGAAAAATATAACATCGCTCATACATACATGTGGATTAACACCTCTATGAAGCGATGTGATACGTTTTTCATTTTATTTTGAAATGGATAGAAATAAGGATATAATAAATTAATATATATTATAAATATAATATAAAAATTATTTTTAAATTTTTATCAATATTTACCTTTATTTCATTTCATCCATCAAGTCAATGGAAACATCATTCACACATAGGTACACCATACTATCTTCATGAACTGGGTAATTCATTTTCTATCTCTAAATTTTATCGAATGATCTAAATAAATTTATAATGAATATATATGATATTTATATCATGGGTAAATTTTATAGATAATGGAACCAAGATTAATTTAAGTATACCAAAACTACTAAACAAAAACATACATTATAAAATGAACCAATTATTACCAGAAACGTGATTTTAATAAGGAATAATTAATAAAAGAGTGGAAAAAGTTATAAGTAAATATTATATGGTATGTTTTCCATGTTTATTGTTCTATAAATGATGTATATGAAACTTGTATTTATTATAAATTAGGTTTTAATGTGTTCAAATAAAGTCGATACTTATATTATGGGATTTATAGTATCTATTTTATTTTTGGGAGCCATGTAGCATTTTCACAACATGTTTCTTTTATGTGATGTATATAATTTCTATTTAAAATTTTATATGATTATTCTACTTATTTTCATGATATTTAATGTTTTATTTGATTTTATACTTTAATGGGTCTTACAATTCAAAATTTTCCCCAAGTGGTAAGTGTTTTATGATACAATCTCAATGCTTATTGGAAATTTTCATAATTAGGATTTCAATGATGAAATTATATGATTAATATATTTTAAAATTCATTAATTTTCTTATGATATTTTTATTTTATAAAAAATAAATGTTCTCCTTTCATCTTTCTCTCTTTATGTACTCTGTTGTCTAAAATAATATTTTTAAGAAAAATCATCATTATTATTCTATTTAGTAAAAAATAATTTTTATTCCATGTCCATGTTTTATAAAAAAAATTCAAGAAAGATTATAATATTATAAAAATGTTTTTAAAATTAATTCTTACCCATTTTTAAATTTTTTTAAAAACTATTTTAAATGAATCTTTTTATTGTTTTCTAAATAGATACTTTTGACTTTTGCTGAAAATGAGAATGAAATATTTTTTTAATATGTACAACAGAATGGTATTTTCCTACATCATTAACACTAAACGATTTAAAATTTACTTTACAATTTTCCATTTATATTTTAAAATATAATTTCTTCTATAGAGTTATGTGAAATCATAACTTTTAGAAGTTTATTATCAAATTAGAAAGGTTATTTTTTGATGAAATGTTCCAAGTAATATTTCAAAATCCATTTCCATATAAGATTCAACAATTTGATATTATGTAGGATTTAAATGGGATAAAATTAAATGATACCATCCTTATTATTTATCTGGATATATTTATGATAAGAAGATATTTATGAAACCAGTTTCTTTTCCCATGGGTTATGCTATGATGAAATGATGACATATTTTTGAAATTGATTTCTTACATGGGTTATAATATGATTAAATGTATATAAAACCCATGTTTTCATGGATTCTGATATGATTAATGTTTTATGATCTTATTGAACACATGTGAATGGTTTCCATTATATTTTTTTGGGTACATTATAACCAAGGATGGTGGTTATGTAATAGCTAAGGATAGTGGTTATGTTGTAATAAAGGATTATATTTATATTATAATCAATGGTATTGGTTGTGTTATAACCAAGTATGGTTAGAACCTATATCTCCCCCCAATTCATTAGAAAATTATTGATAAATCATGAGATTAATATATTATGAGTGAACCTCATTTCATGTTCACAAGTTTATATGTGGACTTGGATTTCATATCAATAAGGTTATGCGAGGAATAGATTTCATGTCCTTAACATAATGAGTGAACCTGTTTCTATTTAAATATGTTTAAAATTTTATAAGATTATTTTTATTATAGAAATATATGTCTTATTCGAATGTTATTTTCTTATAAATGATGTACAATAAATCTTTTATGATTCATGTCGTATGATCTACCATGACTTTATCCATGAATCATGTCTATGATATATGATATGAAAGGGTTAGTTTTCAAATAGTATTCGTTTTTTATCAAACTATTATTCTCACATTATATTAATATATCTCATTATTACACTTATTGGTCATATGATCTCACCCATTCTTATACTTCATCTACAAAAGTTATGAAGAAAGGTCTTAGGTAGGGTATGTTTATGAAGTTTACTATATGGACAGATCTTTATGGGACATGTTGTGCATATTTTAGGAAATAATATGATTTTGTAATTAATATAAAAAGACACTAAAATTTTACTATACTTGGGCATATATTTGAAAAATGTATTGAATATTCATCCAAAATAATATAATACTTCGTTATGAAAACCATGGGGCATTACAATTTTAATAAGTAAATTTTTTATAACTTTTTTCCATAAACTCTTCACAATAAAATATATAGATAATTATATGAGCTGAAGAAAACTGTGTATTAACACATTGGTACCTATAAGTAAAACTAAATGAGAAATTCATGGAATTATTTTCATATTTTCATTAATAAAAAATATAATTGATCATTTATTTAGGGGATGTAATATATTTCTCATAAATTAATTGAATATAAGGGACTTCAGTCACTATGAAGAAGTTTTTAAATGGGTTCTCAAGGTGGAAATAGAAATTACAGTCTCTAAACATTTTCATGGTTTTAGGGAATAAGGGAACAATGGAGTTTCATAGACTCTATAATAACAAAATCAATGGAGAGAATACAATCCAGTTTTATGTGTTCCAAAAATATGTGAAGAATCATATATGAATTTTCATAAAGGTTCATCCAATTATTATATATATGGAGGAGAGTTCCATTTGTAAAATAAATTTCAAATAGAATTGAAGTGATTATCCAATGAGATTGATGAAAATAAATCCTAACCAAATTTCCCACCTATACTACAACACTTCCATTTTAATAATTATGAACATTATGAAAACTAGCGCACTTGTATAATGGTAAATAATGTAAATAAACAAAAATATACTCTAAAGCTATAGTAGAAATGGAAATCCTATACAATAAAAAACATTGAAGTTGGTTCTGAAAACAAAGTGGTGAAATGTAAACTCCTCTATCACTCAATAATTATAAATGTATTCTTTGATTTTGGTTATACCAACTCCTTCATATATTTAAAATTTTAAGATAATATAATCACCACCCCAACTAATACATATTAATTTTATTTTGAAAATACAAAATTGTGTTATGATTGTTTCATATGTATTCAACTCTTCGGTTATTGTAGTTTTTAAAAATGTTATTTCAACAAATATTTTTATTTTTCTGTTGGTTTAATTTGATGTAATTTTAATAATGGATTTCATCTCTCAATATAAATCCTGTATAATGTTTTTGGATATGAAAATCCCATATTTTATTCCAAATCAACCATGATCTTCTATTGATCCAAGGATTACTATGAACCCCCTTATGGAAGTTACCTCCCTTGAATATGTCATGTTACCTATAAATAACAGATATGCAGCTTAAATTGTTGGGGGAAACATAATATTAAACAAATTTATATTATTTTGGAATATATTGATGTATTTATAGAAGATTTTCATGGTATTTTACTAGACCGTGATGTTTGATTTTCTATAGAAATCATACATGGTGCTCCACCAATATCAATGACTACTTGTAAAATGGAAGAAATTGAGTTATGGGAATTAGATAACAAACTCTAATTGACTCTAGATAATGGTTTTATAAACCTAATTTCTTCATAATAGGGTGAACCCATCCAATTTTTTGGGAATAAATATTGATCAATGCATTTATACGTTGATTATCTTAAACATAACAAGATCACAAAAAGAGAATAAGTAATCTATACCTCTATGGATTACTGGATTGATCTTTTGTGAGGTGGTCCATACTTATAAAATATTAAACTCCTATCTATATCTCATTAATTAATATTGGAATAGGAGGATATATAAAATAAAAACTTTTGTACATGATATAGAAACTACAAATTCATACTGATTTCATTTAGTCTTACAAATTCCCCTATGAACTTTTTGGATAAAATGAGTAAATCTGTTGGAGATTACCTCTACTAATTTTTTAATATATTTATATATTATATTTATATATATTTTATGACTAAGGAAGAGAATGAAAATATTTTGAGTATATTTTTAAAACAATAAAAAATATATATAAAGTATTTGATAAATTTAGTAAGTGTGAATTTTGGATATAGAAAATATCATTCTTATGTCATGTAATCACATGAGAATATGTATCTATAGATCATTCAAAGGAATAGGTAATGATATAATGATCAATAAAAACCACTAAAATCTATATCTGTAATTTTATTGGATTTTCTATAAACAATAAATGATTTTCAAAAAATTTATCATGATTTTTAATTTCCCTAACAATGTTAACTCAAAAGAAATTCAAGTTACTTTTAATTGATAAATGTGAAGAAAATTTTAAATATATTAAAATAATTTTGGTCCCTACACCTATAATCACACTACCCTATAGTGTATAAGGGTTTATAATATACATTTATTTATAAAAAAGGGATTGGTATTTCTTCTCATATGAAATTACAAGGTGGTTTCATATTCACCATGTAAATTATTTGTCCAAGAGAAAATTTACCCAAAGAATGACTTTGATATTGTAATGGTAATATTTACATTAATGATTTTGTGTAATTATATCTTTGATAAAAAGTGTGATATATTTACTAGTAGTAATACATTGTTTTATTTATTCACATAAAAGGTATTGAACATGGACAAAATTATATGGTTAGAGTTGATCAAGGACTATAATTACTCAATAAATTTCCACACTTGTAATGAGAAATTTTTTTTGATGATCATAGAAGAAAATATCATTCTATTTTTTCCATGATAAGGATTGAAATATACCCAATACCCAAATATTTATGAAGGATAGTCCTTGAAATCGTAAGTGAAGGGGATAAATCCTATATTCAACAATTTATTGAAAAATTATCTATCCATGTAAAGTTCAAATTGGTTCTAAATGAGGATGTAGAGCTACATAAGAAGGTGTGGAATTTTCCAAAAGGAATTATAATATTTGAGAAATAAATATTTGTTCCATAAATATAGGAATTAAATATGGAGCAATTGGATGATGCAAATATCTTACTAGTCTCTATCTATCCTGGAAGTGTATAGATATATATAGATATCAAGAATAATTTATAGTTGTAAAACATAAATAGGGATATTGAAAAATATATATCTTGATGCTTGGTGTGGCATTATGTAAAGGAATAATGAAAGAAGTCAGAGTAGAGAATTTAATCATTACCCCTGCCTATATAGAAATAAGAGAAAATCACTATGGATTTATTTGTAGGACTAACCAATACATCTGAAGTCTATAATTCTATTTGGGTTATAGTTTATGACATTACAAATTCAACAAATTTCATTTCTATATGATAATATTTATCACTATGTTAAATTACCAAAATATATGTATAAAGATATTGGTAATGATTCTAGGGATACCACTCTTAGTAATATCATATTGAGATACAAGGATTACCACTATGTTCTTTAAAAGTATTCAATAGGTATTAGATAGAACAATGTTCTTTAGAAATAATTATCATGTTCAAACAAATGGTTAATTTGAAAAGGCTATTCAAAATCAGGAAGATATATTGAGATCTTGTTTAATGGATTTAAAAGTTGGTTTGGATTAGCACCTTCCCTTTGTAGAGATATCATTTAATAATAGTTTACATTATCTCATTTTGATGGTTATATATAAGTTTATATATATAAAGGGTTAGAGATCTCCCCTTGCTATGATGAAGTTGAAGAGCATAAAAAGTTTGGACTAAATCCTTTTATAGAAATGCTAGAGAGATTGAATCATTATATTTAACACTGAGACTATAAAAATATAATATTAGTTCTATATTTAAGGTTTTTTAGTTTCAAGTTAGTTTCATGTTATTCAATTTTTTATCACTATTAATGAGGGTTGTGACATTTCGCAATAAGAAAAAGTTTAGGTCTAGATATATTGGCAATTTTAAAATCCTTGATAGTTTCTCAAAAATATCATCTCATTTTGAAATTCCCCTAAACCTATATCAAGTGAATTAACTTTCCCATGTATAATTTTTAAGTAAGTATGTACCTGATTTATCACTTGCACTAAAAAATGAGGATTTAAAACTAAATAATGATATCCTATACAAGAAACAAATTATGGAAATATTAAATCAAATAGATAAATTACTGTTAAATAAGACCACTCACTTGGTTATTGTTTTCTAGAGTAATCATAATTTTAAGGAATTAACATGGGAAGATAATGGTGAAATGAGACATAAGCACCAATTTTTTCATCATAGTAATAAAAATTTAAGAATAAAATTTGTTTAAGGGGTGGGTATAATGTATGAACCCATGATTTTTTATATGTTTCTCTTTAAATAAGTGTATTGTCTTTAATAGCTTATAATACATAAAATACTAATCTAAAATGAACAATGATATATTTTATTGAGATAAAATATTATAATTAAATACAAATGTTAATACATTATTTTAATGAAATTGGAAACATCCTTAAGAAAATTAAAACATTAATAAAACCATATAGAAGTAAAAATATGATACAAATGAAATACTTATACTCATGGTTTTCATTAAAGACCATAAATTTTATAATAACTTAAAAAAAGGGGAAATGTTATAAATACCATAGAAATATATAGAATTAATTAAATGAACAAGATTAATGACTTTAGAGATATATGTAAGGCTATATATAAGAATATAATATAACTATTATGGCCATCGGAAATTTTTTCATTGGATATATAATCATTGGATATATAGTTATTGGATATATTGACATTGGATATTACTCTATCTAATATTTTAATTGAAGTTGTGTAATTTTTGAAAAAATTTAAAAAATAATTTAATTTAAAATTCAAGAATTAAATACAAAAAGGTGATAATTAATTTTAATATTTTTCTATTATAATATCTTTCTTTATTTGTTTAACGTTATTTTAAAAAAATGATTTTTTGTGTTTAAAGATTTATTATAACATTTATAGCTTTATAAAGTTTACTGGTTAGAATATTAATAATGGGATGTGATTATATTCATTTAATGTTAACTGAGGGTAATTATTAAATAATTACTTCTCATTAATTTAAGAAATCTTATATTATATATTAAATTGATCACTATTAGAGAATATTTTTTAATGAGATTTTTTTATGTAATAAAATAAACTACTATTAATTCACATATTATTAGTTAGTAGGGAATAAGAAGAAATCTATTTATGGGTTCAAATATATATTTTTCTAAAATCCTTTTTATGAAATAAAAATTTTTATTTTAAAATTATTTTTATATCATTTTAAATTTTAATCCAAATAAAATTATTTCATATTTTTAATGAAAATACCCATATTATTTAATAAGGTCGATTTCATTTTGAGGCATAAAAATAATTTTCAAAGGTAAATGTTACTCATCATTTTAAAGGCTAAAATTTGGAAAAAAGGATCAAATAAGATGAAACAGTCAAAAATATCACAATACTTTATCTCCAAATGGATGTATGACATGATTACCAACATTTTGTAACATCCTATACGTTTTTCTAGGTTCTCTTTGGATAGAGTTTAGATTTTACTTTTTTTGGGGATTGTTTCTATTTGTATTGGGTGAAATTTTAAATAATTTGGAAGCACTTTGGTCTATGAATGTTTGGCCTATTGTTAGGGAAAACAATTCATTTTGGCCCATCGAACCATGAACCCTTTGATGATTCTCTAGAGGAGGTATATATTTTATCAAAACTATTTTGATAGACCATCCAAATTGGGTATCCTCAAGTAGGGAGATTATTCATGGTTGGTCCATGGTTAGCCAAAATTCATGCCCACCAAGGAGATATTATGCACCACAAACAATAGGGGCACACAATTGTCTAACCATGTGACCCTCTCCATGAAACCCTGAATTTGGGATTTAATTATTCCAAAAAAATAGTTTAAATATTATAAATTATTTTTTTAATATTCTTAATCACCTTAATCGATCCTAATGTGATTTCCATATTTCTAAAGGCTCACTAGTAGTGATTTTTGATCATCTAACCTTCTCCTTTTATGAATCAAAGTGTGGGTGGATGATATAGTACCTCTCTGATAGGTGGATCTCCTATCTAATAGTTTCTTCAGATATTTTCTTCTCTCCTCCTTATATTTTGAGGGATTATCATGAAATGGTAGGATCTAAACTACGTTTTATTTTATGTTTATTATATGTTTTATTTTTATGTCTCCTTTGCATTCGACCCATGTTATAATTCCCATTATAGATTTTTATCATTAGATTTCCATGATTAAAGGGAGGTGGTTCTGTTTTATATTTTCTATATAATTGAAATGTTAATTTACTTGATTTTTTTGAAATGTATTTCAATTGATTTATAAAACCATTATTTTAAGTGATATTATTATTGAATTTCAAATGTCACAGATTTTGAAAAAAACCCAAATTCTAATGGAATTGGAATTATGGGGTGAATTTTGAAAAAGGCGTAGTTGACGAAATTATTTTATAATTGTTTTAAGAATGATGGATTAAATTGAAATGATGAAAACATTTTGTTGTTTTTGTATTGAAAATTCATGAAATAATGAAAAATAAATGTTTTGGTTTTGAAATTTAATTTCTATATTGAAATTATAAATTGGAAAATTGAATTGTAAATTATGATTTATTTTAAGTGAAATTATCTTCCATTTTTATATTGATTGATTAAATATATATGAAACTATGTATTAGTGTTCTTTTTGGGACAAACAAACATAGATCTTGATCCCCTAGTAATATATTGATGATGACAACTCTAAAAAACACCTAGTTCAACATGATTATCCTTGATGGGATATTGACAAGTAATATGTAGTCTGAGATCAAGGGATTTTTGTACACATTTTTTTTTCATGATTACTTATATGAGAATTGTGAGGATCCTATATCCATAAACTAACATAGTATAAGGAAGTTGATCATGGTAGTTTTTGTGTAATATTTGATTATATATGTTATTGATTATAGAACTTTTTTACTCATTCAATATGATATATATAAATGGTTTTTTTATAATATATTTATTTATTCCATGTTTAAAATGTTTTACATCTACTAAAAAGAGAGGTTGTTTTTATTTAAATATTAAAATAATATGACATGTCATGCCCTATTTTATTCAAATTGAAAGCATAATTTGGTTTAATATTATGGAATATTTTAGATAACACTTGTTGAGACCCTTCTGAGATTTTTAAATCATACCCTACATTCTCCTTTGGGTGCTTGTTGATTTTCTTATACCAGGTTAAAGACTTCTAGAAAACGAACTTATACCCCTGATTTTTTAAAACATTATGAGTATAGGTTACCCCTATACACATGGTTTTCCAAAAACCGTGGGCATAGGGATTGGATAGGAACTTATTCCCATGTTTTTGGAAAACCATGTGTATATGTTCGAAATTCTAACATTTACCCATGGTTTTTAAATAATTTTAAGTATAGGGGTGAACTATACCCAATTGTTTTAAAACCCATTGGTATAGGGTTTTCATTCAAAGACTATACCCATACATTTTCCAAAACCATGTTTATGGGGATTTTAAAAAAAACTTATACTAATAGTTCTCCAAAAACTGTTTGTATAGGTAATGCCTATACCCATGGTTTTAGACAACCGTGGGTATATCTTTCTATTGTTAAGGTGGGAAATTTTTTTCTAAAGGGAAAATAATTCACGGTAACACCTATTGACATTTTCTTTCTCTTATAGACACAGTTTAGATAAATATATATAAGTAAATATATATTTATATACCTATTATCCAACGTGGTGTAGGGGTTAGGGGTGTAAATTGTATACAGGTGATCTAGGGATCAAAACCCAAGGAAGGTAATTTTTAAATCATATACCCACAGTTTTGAATATAGATAACCAAAACTTTTACACAAAACATTACATGATTTTAAGCATAATTATACATCAGATTAAAAGACAAGGATCGTTAAGTCTAGTGTCTTTGAAGACTGGGTACATAAAACATAAACACTTCATTATTTAATCTCCATAAAAATATCTAAACTTCCATTGAGCCCTTAAATCTGCATAGGGTACCCTGGAAAACACATGAAAAAAGGGATGTGATAAAAATTCCAATAAGAAAATGAACCTGAGAATACATCTTAAGCACATTAGTTAAGAGGTATGACATAATGATATCAAAAGAATGGAACATATGAAATCATATCATATAAACAAGAAATCATATAAACATTGAATCATACAAATGTTTAATAATAATAAAACATATCTTTAGTATGGGTCAAGGCTATCCGCCAAGCCCATTTTCCATTTTAGTACGGTTTAAGGCTAACCGCCAATCTCGTTTCCCATTTTAGTATGGGTCAAGGCTAACTGCCAATCCCATTTCACATCGCTTCTCATTAGATTTAGATTTACCCAATGAATTGGAGGGATATCTGGGTACACCAATCTCAAAATTTTCATGAGTATTCTTTCCATATAAATAATCATACATAATCAATCATGTATAAATATTACGGTACCCATGGAAAGAATTGGGTACCACAAGCATGACATATAGCATAACCAATGGGCATATCAAAAAGTGTCAATTAAATAAAGGGATTAGAACATTCATGGATGGTCATTGGATAAAATAGTAATATATCATGGTAAGTGATTTCAAACAGAAGTGAAATCATATAAGAAATGTATTTGAGAAGCATTAGTATTAAAACATTTTTGTATGGTTTTAAGGTAAATAATAAAAATATTTTAAAATAGAAAGGTGAAAAATATTTTATATAAAATAAGAATTGTACCAAGAAGGTTTTTATAATAAAAAATATGATTGTTTAAATAATATAGTGGCTTAAAATAGAGGATAGAGTTTACTTTAAATTGGGTAAAAAATCAAGAAGTTCCCTTAAAACAGGTTTTCTTATTAGAAAGTTATAAGGAGGGAATCTTTTAAAAAATTTATATACCCAAAAGAGAGTGATAAATGTTATTCCAAAATTAATTTTTTAAAACCAATTATAATTAAGAATATGTACATAAATAGATAAGATAACTCTATTTTTATATAAAAAATGATAAGTCAACCAGAATGAATAAGGAAGGTTCAGGTGGAATTCATTACGGTTTATCTTCATGGTGTTGAGTGTACCTAAGAGGGATTCATGAGAAATAAAATGTGTATATAATCACTTATACATCATTGGGTAAGTATGTGGGAGGTGCATAATCATACCCCATCATTAGGGATTACACATAAAATGGCATAGCATAGAGTACATCTTGATTAAGAGCGAAATGGAGTGGATCCCTTACCTTAAGTCCGGTGGTGTTCTCCACTTGTTATTAATGAACAGAATAACAAATTAGTCTTATTAATTAATAATTAAATAACCTCATCTATATTTAAATTATTTATTACATTTTTATATACATCTATGTTTTTTTAATGGGTTAAGTTGTTCAATTTCATTGTTCGTGACAGTTTGTTTTCTTGGTTTTCAAGATTATTTTACTTATATTCATGTTTATTTAAACACGTATGATGAAATTGGATGTTTAGAATTGAATTTTTAAGTTATTAGTGGACATATAGAAGATTACATGGTTAAAAACATAATTTGGTTACTTGGAGTGAAGTTGAACCATTATATAAAACTTTAGTGACAACCGTTTTGGGTTAATCGGTGGATTTGATTACAATGAACATGTTTTTCTTTATAAATTAATACCATTTTTCACAAAATTATTACAGAAACATAACAAGGATATATTACAAATATAATAATCTAGTTCAACCATATCACAAATGGTTTCATGACCAGAATTAAGGATGATAATAGAAATTGAAAAACTGTTGTCCTTGAATGTATTAAATTTACACATCTCAAACCATGTTTTCATTTCATTCAAATAAAATATTGGGAAATGAGATATTATAATGAAATATCCCACTATCAAAAAAATCCGAGTACATTTATGTTACTAGATTTATCATTCTATTTGGGTGAAGGGAGGTGAGGAAGAGAACAAAAAAGAAAATAACATAAAAGAAATGAAAGAATTAGAAAGAGGAATTTACCTCTTGTGTCTACCAACTTTGAGAACCTCTTAAGGGGAGAGGTTTTGGTATTTGGAAGAGAATAGGGGACTTTGGATGTGGGGGATCTTGGGGAGTGATTTGGTCAAAATATTTTCAAGGCATAAGGCTTGAGTGGAGTGAAGAGAAGAGGGAGTGAGGGGGGTTTATAGTGGAGGAGAGGAGGGTTTTCATAACATTATAATAATTAGTTTATTATTTATTAATAAGACAAAAAATAGGGAGTATTAATTGACCTATAATAGTAATAAATGCATGTGAGTCCTAATAAATGGTAATTTACATCATCCATGACTCAAGCACGATGAGGAAATTAAGGTTTTTGCATTTATTGTGAATTATCGGATTTTACTATTCCTAAAAAAATTATGCATTTTAAGAAAATCCCAAAAATTCACCCTATCCATTTTTTGACGTGTAAAATCCAAAAATGTAATCTGTTTTTAAAAAATAATTTTCTAAATATGATTAATTTAATTTTTAATTAACATCATAATTTATTAATAAAAACCAGTTTTAATACATTCATTTATTTATTCTAAAATATAGGTATATTGTACCTTAAACTTGAATATTATTTATATATTATCATAGGCAAGGTTACTATTCATAAGGGCATATCACTATTCATAAGGGTATGTTACTATTCATAAGGTTAGGTTACAATCCACCAAAAATTATACTTTTCTAATTGGACTCAAAATAACTTACTAGTCATAACCGTGTATGTCATATTTTTGAAATTCAAATCATAGAAGTGAAACAATTATGCTTAAGGGTCATATAGCACTTAGTAGTTCATTATGTTGTGATTTCATGTGACAAAATTAAAAGAAGTAAATTTCCATTGAAAAATTTGGGTCGTTACATTCTTCCCCCCTTATGAAATTTCTCCCCTGAAATTTTGTTTTACATTCTAAGCCAAAAACAGTTGCGGGTACTTTTCCTTTATTACCTCCTATAGTTCCCATGTAGCCTCTTCATACATGTGGTTCCACCATAGTACTTTTACCAAGTGAGTAGTCTTGTTATGTAGAACTTTATATCTACGATCCAAGCTCTTCACTAGTTTCTCCTTATAGTAATGATCATCCTCTAACTATGCCACCTCTAAAGAGAGTACACGTGAAGGGTCTGGTATGTACTTTTTTAAGAGGGATACATGACATAAATCATATAATTTGGCCACGGTAGGTGTAAGTGTCAGTCGATAGGCCACAGATCTGACTCGATCATGGATCTTGAAGGGGATGATGCACCTGAGACTTAACTTCCCTTTCTATGAGAACCTCATGACCTCCTTCCATGGAGATATGTGTAGAAATACCATGTCTCAAACATTTAACTCAAGGCCTCATGGACAGTTATCTACATAACTCTTTTATCAGCTTTGGGCGACCCTAATATTTTGTTGAATGGTTTTCACCTTCTTTGCCATTTCATCAACCATTTTAGATCCTAGAATATTATACTCATTGACTTCATCCCAACACATCAGTGTTCCACACCTTTTCCCCATAAAGGTGTTCATATGGTTCCATTCAGATGCTCGAGTGGTAACTGTTGTTGTAGGAGAATTCAACAAGTGGTAGATGTTGGTCCCATCCTCCTTTTATGTCCATAAAACGTTCTCTTAACATATCTTCCAGTGTCTAATTATTTTTTCTCATATTTTCCATCAGTTTGAGGATGATAAGACATACAGAAGTTCAGTTCAGTTCTTAGAACACATTGGAGACTTTTCCAAAATTTCAAGGTGAATCTTAGATCATGATCGGATACAATATATAGTGGCACTCGATGCAGCCTTAACACTTATTTTATGTAAATCCATGAATTTTGATCCAATGAGAATTCCTCTCAAATCACTATAAAGTGATATTTCATTGTAAGATGATCCACAATGACCCATATTGATTGTTTCCTCCATATTATCATAGAAGTCCAGTGAAAAAGTCAATGGTAATCTTCTCCCTCTTTCATCATGGTATGGGTAGTGGTTTCATCATCCATTTATAATTTTTCCTCTCAGACTTTACTTGTTCACATACCAGTAATGTTGATGTATATTCATCAATCTCCCTTTTCATATTATCCCACAAAAAGTTTTCTCAGATATCTCAATACATATTTGGGCTCCCTAGGTGGATAGAGAAGTTTGAGCTATGTGAATCATTCGGATTCCCCTTCTTTATCTCAAGATCTGATGGTACACATAATTGTGACCCAAATATTACAAAAGATTCTTCATCAATATTGACCTATGAGGATTTCCCATTTCTGATGGCTTCTACTCATTTCAGAATTTCAAAATATTTTTATTGAGCATCCTTTATTTTCTTCATGAGACATGGTTGAGAAATAATTTGAGAAAGGATTGATGATGTCACTCCCTTAATGATTCCAATGCCCATCCTCTATAAATCTAAGAAGATTAGATCCTTTTTAATTCTCATCATTGATAAAGATGTAGGATCCTTTCTACTTAGATAATATGCCACCTTATTTACCTTACCGGGGTGGTAGTGTATTGAGAAGTCATAAAACCTGATAAGATTTATCCATATTATCTAGTGCATATTAAGATTTTTTCGGTGAATATATATTTGTGACTCTTGTGGCCAGTATATATCTCACACATCTCCCCATAGAGATAATTCTGCTAGATTTTCAATGCAAATATCAAAGCATCCAACTCCAGATCATGCGTAGGATAGGTTTTCTTGTGGATTTTCTATTTCCTTGAGGTATAAGATATTAAATTATCATTTTTAATTAGAATATAGGGTAATCCCTTCTTTGAAGAATCACTTTCCACCATAAAGAGTTCTCCACTTATTGGGAGTATGAGTACTAGTTCAGTGATAAGCCTCATTATCGACTCCTTTAAAGAGAATTCACATTCTTGAGTCTAGAAAAACATTAATATCTTCTATGTTAGCTTGGTCATTGGGTTCAAAATTCATGAAACGTTCTTCACAAATCTTCATTAATACCCAACTTGACCCAAAAAGCTATGGGTCTCTATTACAGATGTTGGTTTGGGACACTCTTCATTGGCCTTTATCCTGGAAGGGTCCATAGATATTCCTTTTCTTGTGGTAACATTCCCCAAGAATAATACTTCCTCCATCCAGAACTCACATTTACTATAATTTTCATACAAATTCTCCCTTTGTAAAGTCTTTAACATATTATTCAAATTCTCGTCATGTTCCTCCTTTCTCTTTGATTATATCAAAATATCTTCAATAAAGAATACCACAAATTTGTCGAGATAATCTCTAAATACTCAATTTATTAAATCCATGAAAACTGATGGAGCATTAGTGAGTCTAAAGGGAATCACTATGAACTTATAGTGTTCATACCTTGTTCGAAAGTCAGTCTTGGGAATATTTTCCTTCCTCACCTTTATTTGGTGATATCCTGACTGAAGGTCCAACTTAGAGAAATAATTGGTCCCACAAAGTCGATCGAACAATTAATCTATCCATAGAAGCAGATACTCATTCTTTATCATTATTTTTTGGAGTTTACGATAATCAATGCAATGGTGCATTAATCCATCCTTATTATTGACGAAGAGAACTAGCGCATCCCATAGTGAAGAAATCAAGCATATAAAACCATTCTCCATATTCTCCTACAATTTCTTCTTCAGCTCTTCTAGATCTATAGTGGACATTATATAAGGTTTCTTTCATATAGGTAGAGATCCATGGATAAGATAAATTGAGAACTCAACCTATCAGTCAGGAGGAAGACCAGGAAACTCTTTAGTGAATACATTAATGTAATTTCTCACAATGGGAATGTCTTCAAGCATGGTTATCTCCTTTGTATCAATCATTGGAGCTAGATTTGCTTCCACATAAGGGAAAAATATCAACACTTGAGATGATGATTCTAAAGAAGATTCATCTTCCTCCTTACACTTGTAAATAATTGGAGGATATTTCGGGATGTGAAGAGTGATCTCCCTTTCCTGACAGTTGATGTGGTCCTTGTACATTGATAGTCAATTCATGCCCAAGAGAGTATCAAACTTCACTAAAGGAAGTATGATTATATTTTCTGGGAAGTTCAGTCCAGAAACATTAACTAAGGAGGAGTTATAAACTATGGATGCAATAATTTCCCCATTAACTATTCTCATAGATAACTTTTCCTCCAAATTTTGAGGTGGTTTTTTAATAGTTATACTAAACTTGAAAGATATGAAATAATGCATAAAACCAAAATCAAATAGTATGCTCACTATTATTGAATGAATAACTATCGTACCCGTCACCACATACTTGTCTGATTCCACCTCAGCAGTAGTGATAACATAAGATCATCCTTGTTTTCTTAGAGGTTGTTGTTGATTTCCTCTGACAACCCTGGTCTTAGAAAAATTGTTCTCATAATTCCCATGATCCTTGAAATTGTAACACTACACTGTAGGCCAAGTTTTGATCTGAAATTTCTTTTCTTCTTCTACACTAGCGAGATTTTTCATATCACATTGGCAGTTCTTGTCCAAATGACCAAACATTCCATATTTGATTAAATTTTTTGTTCCCTTCAGACAGTTCCTTGGAATCTTCCTCCCACAACTTTTATAAGAAAAAAAGTCATGATTCATTCTATCATGGGTTTTTTTGTTGAAACACCCATTTTGTTGTCCATTTTTCTCTTCTTGTCACCTAACCCGTAAGACCACTGAGAGTCTCCAATATCCATTTCATCCTTGAGGTCACAACGTACAATCTCCTAATAACTTTAGAAGTCTCAAATCACCAACAGTTTTTGTAGACTTGGATTTTGGCCACTAAAGAAGCGATCCACCTTGCTTTTGGTGTTCATGAAAAAGCCAGAGGCGTATCTTGCAAGACTTGTAAATTTTGCTTCACACGCCCTGATGGAATCATCTTCCTTCTTCATGAATCCGATGAACTCTCTTTCCATCTTGAGATAGAGGGTTCGAGGAAAATATTTGTTGAAAAACATCCTCTTGAATTCCTCCCATTCCATGGAATCAATTTCCACTTCCGATATTTTATTCCTGATCAGTGTCTACCACTGATCAGCTTCCCCATCAAAACCATAGACCGCCAGTACAACTTTCTCTTATTCTTAGCACCGGAAGACAAATAATATATTTCCAATGAAGTTAATTCATTGTTCTACAATGAGGGGATTGAAAGATCTGCTAAACATGGGAGGAATTTGACACATGTAGTATTCTACGATAACTTGCTGTTTCCTTGGAAGAGTAGGGTGTTCCACATGATTCAAGTTATTATTCATAACTCAAGACAACTAAGCAAGTACTTTCATGAATTTTTTAGCACCCATTCCTATCATATCCAGCATGTAATTAAAGAAATACCCACATTTCCTATCACATTGATTATTTGAACGTGTTCTTCTATTTCATACCATTAACTAATAAAAATAACATATAATAATAGGTCTTGAATACTTATCTTTTGTGCATAAAAAGGAAACTTTGAACATAAATGGATAATATTGTAAAGGTTAAGTATATCCTAAATTGTTATTCCTTAGGTTTAAATCTAGGTTATCCATGATCTATTTCATAAATTGTATTCTTACAGGATTTTATTATTCCATTAAAATTATTTTGTACAAAGCTCATGAATTTTCCGAAGCATATCTGCCTAAAGTTTCCATACCAAGAGTGTGGCAAGGTCTATTTTCGTGTACCAGGATACCATGGGTCAAGCCCGAAACACCTTATCGGACTTTTCATTACTAGGTACATATGTACTAGAGCCGCCTATACCAGTTTGTATCAAAAAAAGGATGTATTTTCTTGATAAAACACTTACTATATACTTACCAAAATTTAGTGATGTTTTCTTATTATTCATCTCATCCTTAAGGTTCTCACTAAGGTTCTCTATTCTTAATCTCTAAAAATAAGAAGACCATCTTATGATACCAACTATAGCTACCCAAACCTTTTACACATAACATTACATGATTTTACTTATAATTTTACATCAGAGTACAAGCCAAGTATTTTGAAGTCTAGTGTCTTGGAAGACTAGGTGCATAAAACATAAAACAAGGTGAAAACACTTTTTTATTTAGTCTCCACAAAAAGATCCTAACTTACTTTGAGACCTTTCATCTTCATAGGGTACCATGAGTAACACATGAACAACATGTTGAGTTAAAATCCCAGTAAGGGAATGAACATTAGAATACTACTTAAGCACATGAGTTATGAGGCATGGCATAATGATATCAAAATCATGGAACATATGAAATCATATCATATAAACATGGGATCATATTAACTTGGAATCATATAAATGTGGCAGAATCATAAAACATATCTTTAGTAAGGTTCAAGGATGACCTCCAATCATATTCCCCATTTTAGTATGGGTCAAGGCTAACCGCCAATCCTGTTTCCCATTTTAGTACGGTTTAAGGCTAACTGTCAATCATGTTTCACATCGCATCTCATGAGATATAACTTTACCCAATTCATTGGGGCACTATCTCGACGCAACCATCTCACCATTTTCATGAATATTTTTTCCACATAAATAATCATACATAATAAATCATATGTAATCATATGGGTACCCATGGAATGAATTGGGTACCACAAACATGACATAAAGCATAACCAATGGGCATATCATGAAAGTGTCCACGAAATAAAGGGATTATAATAAACATAGATGTTCATAGGAAAAATAGGCATATATAATGGTAAGTGATGTCAAACATAAGTTAAAACATATAAAATGTATTTGATAAACATTAGCATTAAAACATTTTTGTGCGGTTTTAAGAAAAATGATTTAATGCTTCTAAAATAAAAAGGAGGGAAATATTTTATATAAAACCAAAATAGAACAAAAAAGGTTTACATAATAAAAATAAATATTTTAGAAATACAATGGTGGATTAAAACATATTCTAGAGTGTACTTGAAATTGGGTAAAAATTCAGGAAGTTCTCTTAAAATAGGTTTGCTTATCGGAAAGTTCTAAGGAAGGAATCTTTTAAAAACATGTATATACCCAAAAGAGAGTGATGAAATGGTATTCATAAATTAGTTTTTTAAAAATAATAATAGTTTTGAATATTAACATAAATATAAAATATAACTCTATTTTGATATAAAGAAAGATAAGGCAACCTAAAAGAACAAACATGTTTCAGGTGGAATTCGATACGGTTTATCATCATAGTGTCAGGTGTACCTAAGAGGTCATGATGAGATAGAAAAGTGGTTTCTCATCACATATAAATCATGATTAAAGTATTGTGTGTGTTTAATCATACCCCATAATTAAATATTACACATAAAATTTCATAGAATAGAGTACATATTGATTAAGAGAAAAATGGTGTGGATCCCTTACCTTAAGTCTGGTGGTGTTCTCTACTTGTTATTAATGACCTGAATAACAAATTAGGTTTATTAATTAATAATTTTAGAACCTCATATATATGTAAATGATTTATAACTTTTATAAGTTCACCCATGACCGTTTTAATGGGTTAAGTTGTTCAATTTCATTGTTCGGGGACCGTTTGTTTTCTTGGTTTTCAAGATTGGTTTACTTATATTCATGTTGGGTTAAACAGGTATGATGAAAGTGGTTGTCCAGAATTTAAGTTGTATGTTATTTTTGAACAAATGGGATATTACATGGTTAAAAACATAATTTGCTCACATGGAGTGAAGTTGAAACATTATATATAACTTTAGTGACAACCGTTTTGCGTTAAACGTTAGGTTTGATTACAAAGAACATGTTTTTATTTATAGCAAACTAACATTTGTACAAAAGTATTAAAAAACTGTAACAAGGATATATTACATATATTATAATCTTGTTCGACCATAACACAAATGGTTTCATGACCAGAATTGAAGATGATAATTGAAATTGATAAACGGTTGTCGTTGAATGTGTTAAATTTACACATCTCAAATGGTGTTTTAATTTCATTAAAATAAAATATGGGGAAAGGAGAGATGATAATGAAATATACCACTATAGTAAAAACATTATATTACATGTATATTACTGGAGTTATCATACCATTTTGGTGAGGGGAGGTGAGGAAAGAAACCAAAAATAAAAGAACTTAAAAGAAATGAATGAATTGGAAAGAGGAATTTACCTCTTGAGTTTAACATCTTTGAGAACCTCTTAATGAGGGATTTTATAGTATTTTAAAAATACTAGGGAATTTTGGACGTGTTTTAGGAGATTTTGGAGATACTTGAGAAGAATATTGGCAAGGAACAAGGCTAGAAAGGAGTGAATAGAAGAGAGAGTGAGGGGGTTTTATAGTGGATGAGCGGAGGGTTTTCCTAATATTATAATCATTAGTTTATTATTTTGTCACAAGACAAGAAATATAGATTATTCCATGACCTAGAATAGTAATAAATGCATGTGAGTTTGAATCAATGGTCATTTACATCATCCAGGACTCAAGCATGATGCAGAAATTAAGGTTTCAGCATTTATTATTAATTATTGGATTTTACTATTCATAAAAATTCAATTATTTTAGAAAATTAAAAAAATTCAACCTAAACATCATTCAATGAGTAGAATCCAAAAATTTAATCCATTTTTCAAAAATAATTTTCTAAATATGATTAATTTAATATTTAATTAAAATCATAATTTATTATTAAAAATTAGTTTTAAAGCATTCATTATCTTATTCTAAAATATATGTATATTGTACTTTCAACTTGAATATTATTTATATATTATCATAGGTAAGGTTACTATTCGTTATGGTATATCACTATTCATAAGGGTATGATAATATTCATAAGGGTAGGTTACTATTCACTAAAAATTATGTTTTTCTTATCGGACGCTAAATAACATATTGGTCATAAAAGTGTGTGTTAGATTTTCAAAATTCAAATCACATAAGTAAAAAAATTGTGCTTAAGAGTCACATAGAACTTAATAGTTCATTATTTTGTGATTTCATGTGACATAATAATAAGAAGTAAATTTCCATTGAAAACTTTTGGTCGTTACATTGAAACTGCGGGTATAGAATTAATTACATGGTGGCATACAAATACTACCATTGTTCAAAATTCTAGGTATATCTCAGATGGATATTGATGCCTTAATAGGCCATGGTTTTGTAAAACCATGTGTATATTCATACCCACAATTTTAGGGTCTATACCCATAGTTTTAAACCACAGGTATAGGTGGATTTTTTAGAAGTGTGAGTAATGGGAAATCGCTACTTATAGGTGGTGGATGTTATTGATTATTTAGATTGTAGAGTGGGGTTGTTACTAGTGGATGTTTCCACTAGGATTTTGAGTTTAATCACTCTAATTTTTTTATACTTGATGATTTATTTCTTTTCTTTTTTGTTATTCCTATTTGGTTTTTGGTCCTTCCTCTGTTTTAAGTGTTGAGAATACTAACTTGTAATCTTTTATCTTCTACTATTTTGTAGTAAATTCATTCCCTCTTTAATCATGTATGATTCCAGCTGGAATTCTCTAACCTATGGGGAATGGGAACGCCCATCGAGCCATGCTAAAGCAAGCTTGGGTATTATTTTATTAGGGTATTCAGGGTAGTTGGTGAAAAATTGGTATCATAGGTGGGGTTAATAATATTCCTTTAATGTGAGTATGCGGTTTGTAATGACTTTTCAAGACTTATGAGGTAGTTATCAGTGATTTCCTAGCCATATCTTAGTATAAAGAGACTTAATTCTCCATGGGTGGTTTGGTAAAGTGGTGTTTGAGAATAATTTGATCTAATTCTAGTTTTTTCACTTCTTTTTAATTCTATAGTTTTCATTGAAATATTGATGTATTATATAATGGTATTGATATTCCCATTGAACTTTCTTGAGTTATTTACCTGAGAAATGTTTTGATATATTGAATGTTGTTATCTATTACTATGTGTATCATGTCTTAGAGAAGACAATTGAATAGGCCTCAAGAGGAAGTTGCTAGTGAACCATAGCAAGAGAATCCTCCCATTGAACAGAATCCTGTGCAAATTATCATGTGTGTTTTCTATGCTCTAGGATAGTCACCTACACCCATTTACATTCAAGATCGAGTTGTGAAACATTTGTGGGATGAAATTAAAAATCTTTCATAAGATTTTTTTCACCAGATGCCACCAATATTCTAAGGCTCTAATGATCCTCAAAGGGATGAGGATTTATTGAGAAATATAGATATTCAATTTTATTTCTTAGAAACTCTTGATTTGATTAAGGTGAAATGTGACACCTTCATGCAAGAAGGACCTAGTAGGAGATAGTGGGATTTGATAGTAATAGTGATGAATAATGAGGGCTTGGAGTATAATGACTCTAGATTTAATTTCTTTGATTAGTTCTATCTAGAATCTATGGTGTTGTTTGTGGCTATTTACTTTTTAAATCATCACCATGATGAAATGACCATTATGGAGTATTCATATCTCTTTGTTAAGCTAGTGCATTTTTACATGAGATTATATCGAATGTGATGATGAAGACACACTGGATTGAGATGGTTCTTCGACAGAATATTTATTATCTTTTTTATTACTAAACCATGGTTCATATGATAATGTGACGGATAGGTCTTTTATGGTTAAAATGAAGGAGTTCCTTTTTCTCCCATGGGCATTTTCGCAAATTACTTTAAAGGAAAGAGGAAGTTTGATGAGTCTCATGGTGGATCTCAAAACTCGGGTTGTTCTAGACCTCCTTTAGTTCCTGGAAAATTGCCTTTGACTTGATTCTAGTGTGTATATCCTATGTATTCAAGATGGATTTCCACTAAGAAACCTAAGATCTACAAAACCTGTAGACATTCATGTCAGTTACAAAATTTTTTATATATTTTCTACCCAGTATTTTGGAACGGGCTCATCAGCAGCTAAAAGTACAATGGGGAAATAATATTCATTATGAAAAAGTGGTCATAGTTATATTAATCTAGAGCATATACGCTTCAAAAAATTGATAGGTCTCTAAAGGAAGCTAATATAGGTCAAGTGACTGTGGGAGGTACGATCACTATAGATTCCTCATTAGTGACTTTTTTATTTGATACAGGTGCATCTCACTTGTTTAATCAAATCACATTATGAAACTACTAAATCTTCTTATGCCAATTTTTTATTATGTGATGGATATTACTATGCCCCTTATAATGAAGAGAGTTAGGGATCTCTGTTATCTTTCTTATGTCTTATATTTATCAAAGATCATGCTTACATGGTATTTTTTTATTATCCACATGAAACCACTTGATTTAATTTTTAGGATGGATTGAATCATTTATAATAAGTCCCTAGTTGAATTCTATCTTATATGGGTCCATTTACTATGCACAATGGGGTCTGTTATGTCTTTCAGGGAGTATGGGATAGGTGGTCGAGAAGAATTGGACCTCTTTATCAGAAGTTGGGAATGTAATATCAGGATTTTCTTTTGATATCAAGTGGGAATATTTGATTGAGGATCGACCTCTAGTTTTTGTTGTGTTTCCCAAAAATTTTCAATTTTATTTCTCTATTTTCCCACCCGTAAGATAGGTGGAGTTTTCTATTGATTTATTTCCTAGTAATCAGCCGTTGTCTATTATTTTTTACTAAATAACACTAGATAAAATAAAAGAGTTGAATTATTTGTCGGATAATTTGTTAGATGAATGATTTATACATTCGAATGTGTCATCTAGGGTGGGGCCTATTCTATTTGAAAGGAAAGCTAATGCAATACTTCGCATATGTGTTCATTACTGTAAAATCAAACAAATTATAATAAATAAACACTATCCATTACCATAGATCAATGATCTATTGGACCAGTTAAAAAGGGTGAAATGGTTCTCTAAGATTAATCATCGATCTGGTTATTAGTAGTTGATAATAAAATAATATCACATTCATAAAACCACATTCTAGAAAAGGTATGGTCATTATGAGTATCTTTTCAATCCATTCATTCTAAAAAAGATTCCTAATATGTATATGGATTTGATGAATAGGATCTTCCATGAGTATCTTGATACATTTTTGGTGCTATTTGGGGTTTACAACTTGGTTTACTCTAAGTTTGAAGAAGATCGTGTGCATTATCATAGAGAAGTTCTAGAATTATTGTTAAATCATCACAAATATTCCAATCTATATAAATGATATTTTAGGATATGGGAATTACATTTATTGGGGGTATTTAGTCTCTGAACATGGTTTTTTATTTTCTCCTAAAAATGTGAAAGCTGTTATGAAATGGGATGAAGTGTGTAATGTTTTTGAGATTTGGTTCTTATTGGTTTTAGTGTGTTATTATCACTAGTTTGTAAGAAATTTATAAAATTTGGATTCTCTGATGACCACTCTCACCTAGAAGTGGTTAAATTTCATTTGTGATGAAAATTTTAATATTTCATTTGATGATCTAAAATATATTTTGACTTCTATATTGGTGTTGACTCTTCCAAAGGTCGGGTAGGGCTCTATGGTATTTTGTGATGAATCATGTCTGGGTTTGGGTTTGGGTTTTGTTATTATGCAAGTTGATCACTTAGTTTCTTATGGATCTAGAAATATTTTTCCATAAAAGAATAATTATACAACACATGACCATGAACTCGTAATCATGTTGTGTTCTCTTAAGAGTTTGAAGCATTACCTTTTAAGAGAAATTTTCACTGTGTTTTATAACAAAAAATTATTTGTTATATATTCTATCAAAAATATTTAAATATATTCCAGAGGAATCCAGTGAAGTAACTTCATTCTTTTGATTTATTCATTATCTATACATTAGGAAATGTTAATGTCGTCACCGATGATTTGTGCAGGAAAATTCTGACCCAAGATGTGAAATAATCATTAGAAGAGGTGAACTTGATGGCTGTTTTCACACATTTTCATTATGGAATCAAAAAGGAAGAATCCAAGGTTGTCTTTGAAAGTTTTAATATGAAATTCTATCTTCATGATATTATTCCTTGGGACTAGTGTATTGATGATGCATTTGGTAGCATTAGGGACTCTCTTAATGGTGGGGAAACATTTTCTGAATGGTCATTATCAACAAAGAGTACTCTATATTTTCTAAATTGGATTGTTTTTGTGTTATCTATAAGACAATATTTGATGTGGGATTTCCCTAATTATCAGTGGGTTTTAAACCCAGGAACTAAAATGTTGTTATAAGAAATCTGGGGATGATTCTAGTGGGAATGTATGATATAAGATATTGCTAACTTTTTTCATGTTCTTATATTAGCCAAAAGGTCATGGCTAAGCATCAAAGACCTTTGGATTTACATTATCCACTTCCAGTAATGAATTTGTAGTTGAATCATCACTGATGGGATGTTGACGAGTTTTATTCAGCTTGAGCCTGAGGGGTGTGTGTATTTATATTTTTCCATGATCACTAATATAAGAAGTGTGGCGATCCTATAGCCAAAAACTAACATACTCTAGGATAGATGACCATGATTCTTGTTGTTTATGATTTTATTATATATTCCATTTATTATAAAACTATTTTACTCATTCAAAATTATTTATATAAATGCATTTATATAAAATATATATTTAATCCATTCTTGAACTTGTTTCCATCTTTTGTTTTTTTAATTAAATATGAAAATAATATGTTATGTGATGAATTTTTTATTTAAATTGAATGTATGATTTTGTTTATAATTATAGAATCTATTATGGAATACTTTGTGATACCCTACTAGGATTTATTACTCACACACTACCTTTTCATTTGAGAATTTTTAGATTTTCTTATGCGAGGTCTGATAAAAGGGAAAGCTCCACTCTAAAGTGGTGGATATTCTTGATCCTTTAGACCATGGGTTGTGGTTGTAACTGGTGGATGTTTTATCTATGATGTTTCAATTTTATGTTTCCAATTTTTGAGTACATAATGACTTACTACTTTGGGTTTTATTATACTTCTCTAGTTTTTGAAACATTCTTCCTTTAGAGTGTTAAGAATACTCATTTTTAATCTATAAGCTTCTACTGTTTTGTGGTAAATTCATTCCTTCTTTTATCATATATGTTGATAGGTACTAGTCACCATCCCATAGGGATCAAGAATGAATTTTGGGATATGTTAATTCCAACTTAGGTATCAGGGTATCAGAGTATCTGTGATGGTTTGTGACACCTTACCTTATCCCACTAAAAAATGGTTTATACCAACAGATATTTATTGATTGATAATATATTTGTTGGTAAAAATTAGTAATTACAACAGATATTAGGTTCTATTGGTATTGATTTTATGTACCAACACTTTTTTACCAACAGTTATATCTGTTTATATTGATCATTTAATACCAACAAATCTTTTACCAATAGTTAAATCTATTGCTTTATCATGTCAATAATAACATTTTGATATATGCATATAATTTTTAGTGAAGGTTTTAAATTATAACTATTTTAATAAAATATTATAATCATATGGCTTCATCAAGAAATTATATATTTGTGAATATAATATATATCTGATATAAAACTAATGATAATTGATTATAATTTCTGAAAACACGAATAAGATCGAATTTACACTTGTAAAAACTACCAAAAAGTCACTTATATATAGTATCATTATAAGTATATAATATAATTTTCAATATACAATATATAGAAATTTAATGTTTTCTATTATATATAAATTATATATAAATTAATTATATATCATGCTATTTTTTCAAATTATACCAATAAAATGAATCTTCTAGTAAATAAAAAGTTTGGTTATTATTTATTTATTTTTTAACTTTATTTTTTATTTTTACTTTTCCTCCCCATCTTTTACCCACTTCATCCCCTATCATCCTCCCCATCTAGGAGGATTCCCAACCACCCGCCTCCCACCACTTCCATCCATGGCCATCTCTACATCCAATTTCACTTGAAATCTCCCAAAGATAGCAGTTCTTCTCCTCCACACTAGCTTTCTCTTTTAATTTTTGTTTTCTTTACCTTTATTGTGGTGCGTGAGACCCATCTGAACACTGACCCTATTTGGGTGTTTTATTTATTGATTCTTAATGGTTAAGGTTTGTGAGACTCGATTGAGATTTTTTTTAGCCACGTTTGTTGAATGTGTTTTAGGGTAGTGCATAATCTTTTAATAGGTAGTGAAAAATATGTTTGTTTTAGTGTGGTACATAATTTTTTCTTTTTAGTTGTGTTTGTTGAAGGAGTTTTAGGAATTTTAGGGTAGTGGGTAATATATTTTAAGGTAGTTGGTAATCTTTTTGTTTTAGTGCATTTTATCCTTGTTTGTTGATTATTTCTTTGGGCTGAACTTCTCCAACTAGGATGTGTCAATATCCAGGTCTCATACCATTGTATAGATGACACTCCCACCATCCATGCTCGCATCAACCTACCTCCCGCCAAATAGTTTCCTTCTATGAACTTCCTAATCCTTACAATCCTTTAACTTCACCCAGAAAACACCCTATGGATGATTCTACCAAACCATGATGGTGTCAAATGGACCAAGCTTCAATCATTCCTCCTAAGCGTTTGCTTAAAATTCATAATGCATATTCACATTAGAACTCATTTCACCAGTAGTAAGAATTTGTAGAAGGATAACAGTAGTAGGAATCTACAGATGGGAATCATCAAATCCACTCAATCCAAGCATCTTCTATTCAACTAGGTTTATTTTTCAATCTTGTCCACTTTTTTGCTATGAATTTCCTGCCTTCTTTCACAAATATGGCTTGGGTCACCATCATTGTGATATTTCAACCTAGTCATATAGGTGTACTATCCAAGATCTCTATATCCCAAGAAACTGAAGGTTCGTTCAAATATATAACAAGTGAATTTCATCTTTTTATTTCTATTACCTTGTCATCATAGAACCACTTGAGGGAGTTATTGGTTTCATGGTCCTACTTTATTATCCCACATATGGAAAACTCTCGAACAACCTCATCAAAAGTAAAATCATTTGGAAATCTATTAACAGAAATTTTTGTGATTTATTTTAACTCAAACCAACTATTAAGAGACAATAAGTTTCTATTTATATTCATAAAATTTTAAAATTTCCTTCAATAATATCTTTTTAAATCTATCCATAATGCCAAAGGTTTTTCATTTCATATAGTTTTTTAGCTATTTAATTAGGTTTAATTCTCAATTTAAAGTAGTATCATTATAAATATTAATAACCTTTACTAGATTATGGGATTTAATGTTGTGTTTCTAGAGTATATAAATTTGAGTTATGTGTCACTATTAATTGAAATTAGTGTTATTCTAAATGGTTTGTTGTAATGGGGTAGATAATATTCATGTTATTTTTATATTATACATTTCTATTTTGAGTTGTTGTGGTCACTTGTAATTTTTTCCCTTCTAGTAAATATTTTTTTGTGCTCACTAGTTATTTTTACATGCCAATGGTTGGGAACTAGATGAATGTGGTCATTGGTTGTTCACTGTATGGATAAACTTTTGGTTATTGTGGTCTCTTGTTAGATATTCTTATGTTGGCCATTTTCACTTGTTTGAAGGGATCATATATCGATAGAGAAATAGAAGACACAAAAGAAAAGTCAATTGGGGACATTTAAGTTCCATGAACATCTAGAATCTAGAGTTTGGGGGAGGTGAGAAGCTCTAGTAAAGGCCTTAAAAAAATTTAGTTGTAACAGAAATAAATAGGTTTTGTTATATGAATTTCACAAACCAATTAAAACTTTGATTGAAATTTCTAGAACATGTTAGAAACTATGATCAAGTAAAGAATCTTAGAGGTTCTTGTTTGCACTGGTTTTATAATCCTCTTGTTTTGGTGGATGATATTTCTATAGAATGACTCTTAATCTTTATATCATACATTTAAATGAACACTATCTTCAAATTTTTGGGTTTGTGTGATCTGAAGTTTCTATTGATGGTGCAAGTCTAAAATAGACAGGTGTTGCTTGTGATCAGAGTTGGGACAGGTTCCACTTCGAACATAGAAGGGTAGTCTAATGTAATCAAAGGGATGATGGTGAAGTTTCCCATGTTTAGATCCACTATTTTAGAAACCTAATTCTAGATGTGCTAATCGAAAAATCAAATAGAATGACCTTATCTTCCATTGTTTGAAAATTGGGCGCAAATTTCTATCTTAGAGGAATCCTTTAGATGGGTGTGCCGCAAACATCAATAGGAGTATATAACTTTGAATTAAATTCCAAATTTAACAACCAAATGAGACGGATAAATGTCTTGACATGGTAAAAATTTATGGTTTTATGAAACATATTTTCAATTAGCATGGTGATAATAATACAGGAATGATGATGTTTTTACTTGTGTTTTTACTTTCCTATTTTTCTACCTCTTGTGGATGAAATGAAAAAAAGTTACAGAATATATTGAAAAGGATATGTAATATTACATTGGTGACATGATAATGTGTATCATGAATATTTGTAAGTTGTTGCTTCATATATAGTTTGTTATGGAGTGTGTGGAGAAGTGAGGACCACAAATTTAAGGTAATTTATTGATGCCTCAATAATGTTTTACTATTCTCACTAACATCTTAATTGCAATCACCTCTTTATAATTCCACGGATTGAAATATGGAATATTTCTTAGTGTTATCACTAAAAATATATTTATGCCTCATTAATTTGGTTAATTTATTCTTCATCTGTGTATAAAATGTATGTATAAGCCAGTTGGGTTTCAAACTGTTTGTGAAATCTAGAATATATGTATAGTGTGTGAAATATGGAATATGTGAAATGTAAAATTTTCATTGTGGGGATAGTGTGAGCATAGAATGCCTAGACTACATGGTATTGGCTTGTGAAACAACATTCCCGGCTTCAGAAGGGGTGGTATAAGGTCATAAAGAAGAGGTTGGTTGTCTTTCCCACATGAAGACACTTGCTAAACCTATAGTTGGACAGTTTATTTGATGGATGGATAAATATTTACATACATTTTTCACCTTTAAGGTAAATGGAAAATCCATCCACAAAAAAAGTACATTCATTTATCTTTCTTTTAATATCATCAATAACCCTACTGTTAAATTCTAGTATAAATTCCCAATTATGTTTTCAGGTTTTTTCACTTCGATTTCTTCTTTTATCAACTAATTATTTTCACTACTTTCTCTATACTAATTATCATTCTAACATCTCTTTTTTACTATTTTTATATACATCCTCATTATTTTTTTTCTGTTCATATACCTCATTTTTTTCCAATTGTT
The DNA here is from genome assembly GCA_963277665.1 of Viscum album. Taxonomy (NCBI): domain Eukaryota; kingdom Viridiplantae; phylum Streptophyta; class Magnoliopsida; order Santalales; family Viscaceae; genus Viscum; species Viscum album. The sequence goes on from OY728137.1 coordinate 1,655,853,426, forward strand.
GATATGCATTTTTCTGGTATACATACAATTTTTTGTTTTTAAATGTGTTGTATTTAATGATTTAGATAGTTATTTTGTGCCACACATATGTTTTAAATGATTTATTCCAAGCATGGATTCTGTAGAGAAACATGAAGATCCAATGACACTATCCATGAGTAGTATCTTGAAGGGGTCGACGATACCCATAATTGAAGGAAGAGATGAGAAAAATCATGTATAAATGTCTCATACCGTAAGTATGAATCATCAAAATTCATTTTCAATTTACTGATATAAATTATTAATATTTTTAGTGTCATGTTTTTGGAATTAAAAAATATAAATAAGAATATTATTGCATCTTGGATATTTTTAATCTTTCGAATGCATATAATTTATATTTCACCAGCAGATACTAATGTGGAAGAAGCAGGGGTTAGGTATTGGAATCCAAGGTAATGACCGGAGTGAAGAGAAGTATTACTAGTGATGGGTATCTTACTATTATGGGGATAACATGAGCATCAAAGGATAAGACTATATGGTAGGGGTTGTGATGCAATGTTAGCAGCTTTGGAAGTGAAGGTATGAGACCACATGAAGCTAGATGTTCACATGGGACTGAGAGAAGAAAATCTAAAAGGCTACCTCAGGAATACCATATTCTCGATCAAGAAGGACTGGTCAGTGCTTTTACCCGCATCAATGGGGTCGAAAAGCAGCATATGTCTGGAAGAGTTTGAGGTATATAATGAAATGGGTGGGCTATATTGTGGGCATATTTATCACACGAATCGTATAAACAAGTGGCTATCATAGAAAAACACCATCCTCATCTACAAGTCTGAAGATTTAGTAAGAAAATCTAAGGAGTGGCATTTGTAGATTTTTGGCATTCCATCACCATGATTATGAAGCATCCAATTTAATCCGTTTGAAGATATTCACATGGTAAAGAGGAATTTTGATCCAAGGTGTGAATGTTATCTATTTGGTTATAATTGCATAATTCGAGTGAAAGAAGATCTGGAAATGTGAAGAAAGATCATTGATAACAAAAATTCTGTATTTGAACTTGCTGCAAAATCCGATCTAGAAGTATTGATTATGGTCTATGTGAGGAAAATCCATTCTATCTGAATCTTGTGAAAAATCTTTATTTAAATAAATATTAAAATCTCTAATTTTCTTTATCATTTCATGGATAATAAACACTATTTTTAAAAAACATTTTATATTTAGTGTTACCCTATCACACTGTTTATTTTCCAAACAAAAAGATCACGTGAATTAGAGTGAACTAGCTTGTAAAGGGATTGTCCAACCGAAAAAAGATACATTCACCTATCATTCTTCAAATTAATAATTTTACCATCTATAGAAAAATACTAAAATACTAAAATGTTCACTATTTAATTCTAATAAAATTAATTAGATTGTATACTATAATTGTAGGGTAGAGGGGAATATTTGTAGGCATTCACATATTATTATTTGGTATAAATATAATAGAGTGTTATATATTCAATATATATTTTCTATCTTATTATATACGTTATTATTTTTTATAAATATAACTCAATGTTTTATATATACAGTCTATGCACGCATGTCCTGGTATCTCTTTATTTGATAGACAACTAATGAGTTAAATCTAGAATATGTTATATAATTTAGTTTTTTAGTTACAATATATCTCGAATATGGAATCTGTTTTTATGGCCTCGTCATCATTAATGATAGAAAATGGAATAAGATAGAGATTTATAGAAGTGGGCATTCATATTTTGGTTCCAATTGAAGGGATACACATGCTTCGTTTACTAATGAGTGTTGTGACCACCCATTGTTAGTTTTTTTGCCTTTTCCATGATTAGGAGGCTCATTTTTTGCATTGTAGTGTCTGGTTTAATATTTTTATTCAAGGGATGGAAGCACACATTATTGAGGAGGGTGATGGATTATAACTCTTAGAATCTAAAAGGAAAGATTCTTCCTCCACAACCCCCTGGAATTTTGGTTTTCTACATGTCTTAATTATATGATAGAGGTGGATTTGGAACTTAGTTTGATGCTTTATGGTACTTTAATTATTTAGAATGAATATTTCAATCTTATTGTACGGTTTAATTATAAATCATTCCTCTGAACACCTTCAAAACACTATTATGTTAATCACTCTCTTTTACCTTGGAGAATGAGCATAGAATATACCCCACACTGGCGTAAGTTCAAACTCTAACTCCTAATCACATCTCTCATGTCATCTCTTATATACCTATACAGTTAATTAGATATATAAATAAACATTGACATAAATTTTTCAAAAATTAGGTAAAGGTAAAATCATTCCATTAAAAAAAGGTATATTCACCTCTCTTTCTCCTAATTAATCAATCAACATGCTATAGAAAACCATTAGAAAGATGAAATGTGCACTAGTAAAATCTAATGAGAGTAATTAGAAAGGATTACACAATTATTGGGTTGAGGGAATATTTTTAGACCTATGAATATTTTTATTTTTTATAAATACAATGTTAATTGATTTAAATGAATGTTTATTTCCTTTTTGTGAAAGTACTACCTTTAACCGTGTGGTTTAAGTGTATTTATGTCACTTTTCTATATACCTCCCTCAATTACATATGTGGTCTTTGATCATCTATTTGCTCATGTATTTCTGCAGACTATAGTTGGTATGGATAGGGATAGAGATAAAATAGATTGGAGTGGGTATGGATGGGTTAGAGTTGGATCTTGAGATGGCATGGATGGGGCTAGAGCTAGATGAGCTGGCATAGTTTGGAGCTGACGTGGATGAGGCTAGAGCGGACATGGATGGGCTAGAGCTACAGGTGCTGGAGTCACTGGAGATGATGGGCTGAAGCTGCTTTTCGAGGCCACGGTGGGGTGGGGTGGGGTGGGTGGTTAGGGTTGTCGAGATATAGTACTGTGGAACATAAATTGGGTGTAGGGTTTTCTAGTGAAAAAATTGTGGAACAATCCTGGTGGGTATCTAATAGGTTCTGTTGGTAATGAATTTCATTATTAATATAATTAATCCTTGTTTAATTTTGATTATATGTAAAAATCATCTTTGGTTTAATAATTATAACATATTCAATATATATAATAAATTAATAATTATAATATGAAATTTTAGTGGAAATAAAAATTTATAATTTATAATTAAATATAATTTATAAAAAAATATTATATATTGATAATATTATTACCAACAGATAATTTTTTCATCAGAAACGGTTGTTAAACACTTTAACCAACATATATATTATCTTTTGGTATTATTATAATTGCAATATAACTATTTTATATATCAAATAAATATTTAGCGATAGATTTTTCACCAACAGTTTAGTGAAAGAGTCATATATGTTGGTAAAATGTATTACCTACAAAAAATGGACTTTTACCAAAAGACATGTCCCTGTTGAAAAAATTGATATATTTCCTAGTGTCCATAATGTATTTTTTTTACTTTTTTACAATTTCATTTTTTAAAATGAAAACTATATACATTAAGTAATCAATATTTGAAAAAAATTCGCTCAAGATCACCTATAAAAGGGACCCTCCTATACCCACTTAAACCCAAACCCTTCCTTTCAATTTAAATTTAATACCTAAAAAATTTATAACTATAATAAACTAATATCATGTTTAGTAAACCTTGGTCACAATAAGATGTCTTAAATCCCTTATTTATAGGAGGCAGTCTAAGAGGAGATTCAAGTATTCAAGAGAAGTGTTTTATTTTACATAATCACTGTTCTTTATCTTATTCAAACACCTCTTATAAAATATAAATTATTACTTTAATAACATATTTTTTATAAAATTAATCTTTTAAAAAAGTTATCTTATTACTAACAATAACATTTTCTTAATCATTCAATTGTTATAAAATGTTCTTATTTTGGTCGGTTTTACCATGAATAGGAACAATGTTATAGAATTTACATCATGAACGTCTATGGAAACATAAATACTGATAGTAAGATATAATAATGATTAATTTTATAAATTATTATAATTTTTATACGGTACTATATATTATTGTTCTTTTATAAAATAATATATTTTTATTGAATTAAAATTTTCAAATAGTCAAAATTTTAAGCATTCCACATGAATCTTCAATATAAGTTCAAGTAAATTTATAAAAGAATCAATAAATATTTCAAAAAAATAAAATAAATCTTAATAAAAATTCAATATGTGATGAACCAATTATCAAGTATCAATGATTGGAACCTCCAAACATATGCATGTGTGGTAAATGGAAAAGTTAACAATCAAATATTTATTTTAATAATAAAAAATTAAAAAATGGCTGACAAGAAATTATAAATGATTAATATTCGGAAAAATAACTATGAATAAATATATTTTTCACATGAATAATGAACCTATATTTATTATACGTGGATTTAGAACACTTTCCACTAAGAGAACATCTGAGGTAACGAAATATTTTCTAATCTCCATTTGAAATCATTACTTTATATTTTTAAATTCTTATGTATTGAAATTACGTTTCATTTATCTTTATAAACCAAAATATTTTCTTCTTCTATATTTATATCTATTTTTTATTCATTTTCCTACCATTTCACTTAATTTTTATCACTTTTTATACAAAAATATTCTTGTAAGTGGAGCTGAAGTTAACTCTTATTTTTGGTCAGGAGTATTTCTCCCCCATAATCCTATTCTTTATTTTTTTAAAAAATTATTTCACTATGCATATATGATTAATTCATCTCATTTTCAATTGGACTTTACTTTTTTTTAAATAATGAAATCAATCCCTTCTTACTGTTTTCTATATATGTCATTTTCTACTTACTATTACTTTCTTTCTGAAAGTGTGAATGGAATATTTTTTAATGATTTCTATATGAATGTGTTTTATCATCATATTCTTTAAATTTCATTATAAATCCCCCTTTCTTTTTTTATGAAAATTCTATTCTCAATGTTTTATAATAAATTTACTTTAAAATAAAATTTATTAAAAATAAAGTGGTTTTCTAATTGTTTTTCTATGTAATTTTTTAATGTTCTTATAAAAGTGTTTTTCATATATGTCATCCTTTAATTTTTCTTATTATTAAATTGTTATATTTTTTAATTATACCATCATAATTCTTACTTTGGATGGATTATAACCCTATATTGTAGATTTTTTCATGAGACTTGTTTCATTCCCATAAGATAATTAAGAAATGGTGGAATTGTGAATGTTTTCTTGTTTATATAGACCACATATATATGGTTTTAATTATGTGATTGGTGGGATGGAGAATATATTTCCATCTAATGCATTGGGTAAAGATTTATGTCTCATGAGATGAAATTAATGGGACTAGGTAGTGAACCTAATCCACTAATGTTTAATGTAAATGTGGAGTTATCCCAATACACTAAGGTATGTTGTCCATAGTGTGATGATGGTATTGGTAGTTATCCTTAAAATAGGAAATGAATTATATGCTTATATTTCTACCACACACTTATTCCACATTATTATTCTTCTATTATGTTTCATGGATCAATATAATTCACTCATGTTCTTCTACTACTATGATTATTTTGTTTTATTATACCTAAGTCCTTATTCTATGACTCATGATTTATGATATATGTTTTATTGGGTATGATTAACTAATGTTTTCTCTATGAAAATTGATTTTGTTATAATACCTATATGTTCATATTATTCTATCTTATTATATTTGGTTTATATCTCATATTTTGACCCTTACTAAGAAACTAAGATATCCATTTCATACGTTTCCATTCCCTATGTTATGAAGATTTATATTATGTATGATCTATCTAAAAGGGTTTCACATGTGAAGAATATATACACAAGATATTATAAAATATTTTTCTTAGGTAACTTCTCTATAAAGACACTAAGCCTTTAGGTGATGGGGTGTTTCATTTTGAGAAATGTAATGAATACTCATGAAAAATGTTGAAAAGTGTATGTATTTTATGGTTGGGTTCATCTCACCCCCACTCCCCTAAATGAATTGAGTACTACTATGATCAAGTGGAAGTTTATATAAATTTTTAGAGTGTGCAAGTAATGTTCCTACAACACAATAACATGAAATCATAATTCAAATTAAACATGAAATTACACATGTCAAGCCATCATGTGATAACCAAGACACCATGACACCTGAAACCACATGCTTCATTTAATGTCGTAATAGAAGTCACATCATAGCCCCACCTCATCCCATTTCCCCAGTTCTCATGGAAAGAACCTATAAATGAGTCTTAAGAACTATTATATCACTTATGGTAGGGTATCATATAGAGTCTGGATCTCAAAACCTAGCTCATACCACCACAATCACACTCATGGTATGGTCTCACACCATATCACATACCATAACCCATTTCTCCAACCTCTTACCTTGGGTGAGGTCTCATAAAATTTACAATACTAGGTCTCATACCACATCACATAACAAATCAAACTCATCCACCCTCTTACTTAGGCTAAGGTTCATACCACATCTCATATCACATCATATAAATCCTCCCTCTTACTCTGGTTGAGGTCTCATCAGTAGCTAGAATGTATTTTCATGTACAATAACAAACAAAAAAGACAATTCTTATCTCAACTCGTATCTAGTAATTTGTCCCTTCTTATCGATTAACTAGATTAAAATGCTACATAATCTCAATATAACACACCCTAATAAATTTATTTCATACCCAATCATGTTATAATCTCAATATACCAAGATTAACATACATTAAAAATGTGTTAGGATATTTTGCCTCTTATAAGTGTTAATACCCCATCAAGAGGTGGATAAACAAAATAACAGAGTCGTTTTAGATTTTTTAACATTCACTCTATCTCTAAACTGATATATTACAAAATATGTAGGATGGTACTCACTATCCTTCTCTAAATACCATAACGAGGAATAACTTTATTTTTATCATCTCTTAGGTCCCAAGTTAAGGATCATTAGGCCCGATGGGACAAAACTCATATTCATAGCCAAAAATGTTAATTAAAGAACAAAGTAATACATTTCAACTACAACCATTAAGGAGAAATCAAGGTTATACTACATAAGAAAATGTGGCCATGAAACTAATCAAGGATGTCAATTAATTCCATAGAGAATGTGGTAAACATATCACACATCACTTGGCCTATCACAATAACTAACAACCACTACAAGTGTGTCCCCGAGTTTCATATAGGCCTATTCCAAATGGAATACATGCTAGAATATCCAATAAAACATACCTAACCACCACCAAAGGATGTCCTATCACACGGTTCTAACATAATCATGAAAAATCATAAAATAATTAAAATATTCTAGGCCACCATAATCAAAAAACATAGTCAAAAGGATACATAGTATAGAAAATAGGTCAATGAACACACTATTTTAAATGGAATAAAATAACTCTAAAAAAAGATCTAAAATTATTCATTTATAATATTTTTAAAATATCATTACAAAACCCTTTCTAAATGGAATCCCATTCAGTCTTTATACGTGGTATTCCCTCCACTAAAAATCCCACTTTAATATTCTATGAAAACATAATATTTTCATTGAAAATAAATTTAATATTTACCACTTTAAAACACCCATTCCACCATGAAACCCTATTTAAACCCATATCTCTTGCAATTTAACTTTACATGAAATATCCCTTTTAAAATAACATTTAAAAATGAAAACTCATTTACCTTGTAAAAATAAATCACACATCCAAAAAAATATGCAATGAGGTCCAATAATAGTCATTCGATCAAGGAACAACCAATGAACCATTTATCAAATTATGTAGTCTATTTTTACTATTAAGATAATGTTATATTGACTTAATTAATGGGGTTAAATTAAATAATTTATCACAATAATGCAATAGATAAGAATAATAATAATGTAATAAAAATATAAAATCCCCAAAGATAAAGAGACTTTGTAATGTAAAGTCACATACCTCAATAAATGAACTATAATTTTCCAAAATCTCATTTAAACCATAAAATATCCCTAGAGAACCTTTAATAACTATAAAAACCCAGATATTAACTAATTAATCAATTTAAATAAATTTATTAACTTGGAAGAATTATGTTCATACTTATGGAGCATATTTATTGTGCCAAATCCATAAGACAAAGTGAGTATTACACTCCTATCATGAACCTAATCCTAATACCTACTAAATCCCCAATTTAAATGTCGATACAATTGATAATTTTATCAAGTTTCATATTAATATTTAATTAAATTCATAGGGTGATATACCTCAAAACTAATAGTATGTAATGACTATAACCCAGGACATCAAATCCATATTCATGCACCACATAGGAAAAAAATATGATTTCAATTATATTACACTATAATATTGTGGAATAAGATATCTATGGACTAACTAGGAAAGACCAAAATTAGATAAGGGAAAATATGTAAGGAATGATAATAGGTGATCATTTCACCGTATTCATTGAAAAGAAATGGTCTGAGTGAAAACTTATAATAAAGGGGAAACCAAGGGAACCAAAATTAGGGAAACAAGGGGGAGTGAAGGTGTTTTTTATTTCCAAAACATTTCTCCCTATATCCATTTATATATAATAGAAAATGGGGGCATGACGTCAAATTACTATTCTACCCATGATAAATGTAATGGGGCTAAACCCCACATGATACCCAATCTACCCTTACTAAGTACCTTGTGACTCAATCAGGAACCTTATGAAAAACATTGGCCATGTGGTGGTCCAGGAAGAGGGGAAACCCTCCAACAACTCATCTAGGTCTGTAGTGTAATTATAACGAGTACCCAATGGCTGAAACCAGCCACCCCTCTCCCTTCTTTCATTATCTAATTTTCATGATATTTATCTGAGTGTTTCTCCCTTGGATTCAAATCCCCAAAAAATATCCCTTAAATCACTTTACACATGATTCAAACACCCTTTCCCCAATTCAAAATCGAAGAATAAAATTTTTTCATCTACTATTATGATGATTATTTGACCCAAAACCTAGTTTACTAATCATAAAATCCTTGATTTATTATAAAATGTTCCACCATAATGCTTCTCATCACTAAGAATTCACAGTGGTCGTCCGACCATAAATCCTTACCAACCTCTGTAAAAAACATTTCTCTAACACACCATGTTTTATCTCCAAACACCAATCATGTTTCTAATGAGTGACACCAAAACCTAAGTACACTATTCAAAAAAGGACTCACTAGAAAATTGCTAGGACTTTTACCAATTAATCCTTGGATAGTGTCACTACACCAATATCATTTCACTATGATTTTCCCATAAACACTCTCAAATAATAAAAACTCTCACCCAAAAACCTATTACACTACCAACACCAAAATTCCAAACCGGTCCTTAAACATAGCCATCCTATCCAAATAATAATTAAAAAATATCTAATAAAACTTCTAAAATTGAAACATCATGAACTAATTCATATCATTCTTTATAGTGGTCCCCACAAAAATGAATAACTACGAACTACTAATCCCAACAAATATTTATCCCCACCCTAAGAATCACCTAATAAAAATTCACAATAACAATTCCAATACATGAAACTTCAAAAATGTATGGTCAACTACCCAATCCTAACACTAAACATCCACACCATGAGCCTAAAATATACATATTCCTTTAAACAATGTTTTCATTCCCACTAAACACATAACTCAAATATTGTTTCAATCCATGTAAAATCATATAATCCTAAGAAAACCTATTTTATATAGGCACTAGTTACTTATTCAAAACTATCTCATAAAATTTTACAAATTTTAAACACATTGGGGTTTACAAAAGACCCTTTTATATACAAGGGTTTTAATATGAAAATAAAATATTTCATCTTTCCAATCATTTATCAAAATCATATCCTATATTAGAACAAATTTTGAAATTAATTATAAAAAAACATTTTATTGATATTTTATAAGAACCCCAAAATTCAAATCTGTATTACACATGCCTCATTCCACTATATGATCTTCTTTTGAAATTGAGTTTTTTCTTAAAATTATAAAAACCTATAAAATATATCATGTTTATGTTGAAACAAACCCAATCAAAAAATAAAAAAAATCCCCTCATATGCATATTAATAAAATCACCCTTATAATATAACTAAGAAAAATTAAAATAGGTAATAAGATGCTTAGATTTATAATGGATATTAATGAGGAAACATTTCAAACATCACCACACATATTCACGTGCATCATACCCCAATAATGTCACTATCATGATGCATGAACAACTCACTAGCTCCCAGATAAAAACTTTGACTCATCATGAGTCTCATCCAAACCACATTTGGATTATTTATAGTAAACCTAAGATCAACCAAGAGTGTATAATACTATACCTTGGATGTCCCTTTGCCACATGGGTTTCATATAAAGCCTTTTTAGCTTTCCATGTTCTTGGTCAACCTATTGAGTCCTATATTCTAGAGGCTATCAACTAACAGTGAGGGCTTAATACTATCATGGGGTTACGATTTCATCCAATAAGGCCCTGAAAGTTATGAAAAAAATTACAAAACATTATACATGACCCATCCATTTGATTAACCAACCCAAAATCTTAGTACAATAAATCGACATCCAAGAGGGCCTCTATAGTTCAAAATATAAATTTGAAAATAATATATATTATAAGTACCAACATAAAAATAAAAATATTATGTATTCATAACAATTAACAAATAAATAAATAGAGAGTGCATTATCCAATATAAATTCAATATAATAATAAAAAATTAAATTAACAATTCCATTCATACTAACTTAGATAACCAACACTACCAACACTAGTGAAACAAAACATTTTTTACATTGGTTATTTTTTATTTTTTACATCGGTATTTGGAAGAAGTTATTATAAGAGATGTTATAAATATTGTTTTTTACATCGGTTATTTTTAAATTGACATAAAAAATAGAAATCTGAAGAGTTATTCATGTCAGTTACTAAAAAAACAATGTGGAAAATGCTTCAGAGTCATGATTTATTATGTCGGTTTTTAAATAACTGTTTTGGTATATAGTTTATTACGTAGGTTATTTAATGACCGTCATAATAAACTACACATCTGAAGTGTTTTTTGCATCTGTTATTAAAAAACTGAAGTGGAAAATTGTTTTATCACATCGGTTATTTTATAACTGACTTGATAAACTAGTCTGCGAAGCATTTGTTCCCATCAGTTATTGTTTAACCGATATTAAAATATATATACTACATTGGTTATTAAATAACTGATGTAAAAAAATCATTTCCATGCATTTATTACGTTGGTTATAAAATAACCGATGTAAAAAACCATTCACATGCATTTGTTACGTTAGTGATAAAATAACAGAGGTAAAAAACAATTTTTTTAATAAAAACATCTTACCATTATGATTATTTGCTAAAGAAGACCTGAAACATGTAGAAATTAGACCAAAACTAGACTATAATACATAACAGACACCACCACACCCCTTCGGCACCCCACCCCCTATACCTCCCTCTTAACCCCTTGGATAGCCCCTTGCCCACTGGACACCCCCAACCCCTTGAACAGCCTCCCCCAGACACCACCCCACCCCACTAGACATCCCCCACCCCCTACACCCTTGTACACCCTCCCACCCCCTAGACACCACCATACCCTCATTGACATCTCCCACCCCTGGACAGCCCCCCCCCCCCCCACTAGACACCCCCACCCCCTGGACACCCCTTACCCCTTTGATATCCCCCACACCCCTGGATGACCCTCACCCCTAGACACCACCCCACCCTACTAGATATCCCCCACCCCCACCCCCGAGACACCCTCCAACCACCTACACCCTTGGACACCCTCTCTCCCCTAGAAACCACCCCGACCCCACATGGACATCCCCCACCCCCGGATACCCCCCCCCCACCGGACACCCCCACCCCCTATACACCTCTACCCCTGGACAGCCCCCCAATGTATAGACCCACCCCTAGACACCACCCCCCCCCCAGACACCCTCCCACTGCCTACACCCTTGGACACCCTACTTCCCCCTGGACATCCCCCCAACCCCCTACACACCACCCAAATCCACTGGACAGCTCCCTTGACACCATCCCACCCCCTATACCCTTAGACACTCTCCCACCCCATAGACACCACCCCACCCTCCATGGATAGCCCCCACCCCCTGGACACCCCCACCCACCCTATACACCCCCTACCCCATGGAAAGACCCCCCCCCCTAGAAACCCCCACCCCCATGAAACCATTATTATGCTATGTCAAAGTATGAAACAAGAAGATACCTGGCCAAAATCATACAAAAATCATACTATAATCCATACAAGAAAAACATCAGAACTAGACCAAGTCAAAAAAAAACAGAGAAAAATTAAACATTCACATATATAACATTCAAAACATACAATGTAAAAAAAACCTAAATCCAACCAAAACAACTACCAAATACACAATGATAATTACAATATTCAAAATTACATTTTACACTACAAACAAACCAAAATCCAATCAAACCTGTAAAATAATTTGACCATTCCACTTGTAAGTGTTTGACCTCTTGATCACTATAGGATTGAGTGTCATCAAATAGATACAAAATAAATTGATATTAGTTAAGATGTATAATGAATAAATCAAATGAAATATTATAGAAAATTTTATAAGGAAATCTTACCAGGTCAAACTTCACAAGTGTTCCAATTGTAATTATTTCATACATAAATCATAACATATAGTATCTGCATTCGATGATGCCTTGTTGTTCATGAAAATTCTATTTAAATGGGTTTCAATTCAAAATATCATTTTTATGTAATACATAGAAAAGTAAAAATTATAATTGGATATTTACCTTTAATTTTACATATTTGTTCTTGGTACTCTTTTTATTTGTGTTTTTTTGAATGTAGAGCCATCCCTTGTTATAAAATAATAAGAATGGAATAGACATAAAATCCATTTTAACATAAATAAGTATTAAGAGACTGAAAATTACTTTTCTAAAATCTTCTTAAAACTTCCCCACACATCGCCATGGACAGAGCATATCCAATAAAGTGTTTTATCCCTTGGACATAAAACACCGAACATCCAATGATCACTGATATAAATGAAAATTTAAGGTTATTGGTTTTTTATTTTAAAATAAAATAAACTCTTTTCTAGATATATGTTTCATACCTCTGACAAAAAGGCATCATCTAACACTACGTGATTATATTATTTTCAAATCGTTCCATAATATAAAGTGTCCTTTGTTCCTCATCCAATGCATGTGCTTCAGGGGAAATGAAATTTGGGTCTATGAATCCATATAAATATATCCACTCATTCTTCTAACACATTTTATAAAGATACCTAATACAAAATAGAAATAAGTATACATTTTTAATTAATATAATGCAGGGAATGGTGTTAAGACTTTCATGGAAAAAATACACACTGCGTTGATGCCCAACATATCTCCAATAACAAGCTCCATGATATCATTTTTTACAATCCCCAAATTTATTGCACATCCACAAACATGAGCCTCCATTGGATACTCATAATGATCCATCAAAAAATTTGAATATCTTGACAACCTGTCAAGAATACTATAATCTGTATCTGATTTCATAGCCATTTTTCTTTATTGTTGGCTATATAGTATTTCTTTAACTTTAAATTATTTCTGTAAAAATAGGTAGAAAAATATATTTGTTTTAAAATGTTAAAACAACATTAAAAAAATCAAATAAAAGATAAAACATACATTCCTATATGGTAATGAGTCATGGAAGTCTTCATAGCAAATGTAAAAAGTTACTGATGTTATGTCCAACTATCATCACCTCATCTGTAGGTAATGGTACTCAAACTAATCTATTTATAATATCTTGTATTGTGACCTATGATTATATACCTCTAATTATTGATGATGTACTGTATATATTATACAATATACCAGCCCATATGAAACTATATGATGGTGAGGATCATCAACATACAACACACAATAAGTAGGAAGTTGAGGAGGATGAGTAGGATAAGAACGGGGTCTGTAGGCTGAGGTGGGGGAGTGGGAGCAGCTGGGGGAGATGGAGGAGTGGGAGCTACAGTCTAAAATTGTCTTTTCATGTCTGAAAACATAGATTGTACTGACACTCTAATCTTTTCATCTATCATCGCATTAATAGTAGGAACTTCAACCTCCAAGGATTATATTTTTTTATAAACACCTTCAATGGAAGAAGTTGATGAACCTAGAAACACTTTTCTTACCGATACACCCATCAGATATCCTCGCACACTACTAGGGTGTTTGGGCTTTCCCAATGTTGCAGATAAAATATCTTGCCTCCAAGTGGTTGTAAATACCCCACGTGAGCTCTTCTCTTTAAGAGAATCTTGTATTAATTAATTTATCATTTCTATAATGATTCATATTATATAAAGAATATACTTAACTGAAATAAATAAAATAATTATCTTTCGATCTTCATAGTTACAATTTTTTATTCTTCCAAAAGATATTACCCCTATTTTTATCCCATCTATCTTCCATTTTTCATGTTTATATGGAGGGGATGGAGGGGAAACCTCTCTAGATCATGAAGACTCAGCTCTCAGTTTTTGTAATTTTTTCTCCATTGTTTTTTCTTCCAATAAGGTATACCATCCCTGAGATAAACTATGATGGTATGCTTTTTTATATTGGATCTCTTGATGAGATGCCCTCTTTTATATAAATTAATAATAATAAATCATTAACAAAACATTAATAAGATCATATATATAAGAAAGCTTGTAGAAGATTACATTGCCCTTACCAAAAATGAATCTTTTCTTATACTTTCAACAAATTGTCTCCATGTGTCTTCATCTATGAATGGATAGATATGAAATAGATTTTCATGATTCTTATGACCAAAAATGAAATCAGATGTGAGGGTTGATTTGAAATCCCTCCATCTCCTATCAACCATTGAAGAAACAATTCCTCATGACTCCTCTAGTGTCAGGAATATAAAATTTCATCTAATAAAGAATAGATAAAACATATTATACAAGAAACATTTAAATATTAGTCAAACAATAGGATAAAATCTTACCAAAATCGATTCCCACAACTGAGATATTATCGCTTTGTCGACACTTCTCCAATTATCATACAAAACGGTTACTTTTCTTTTTTCATAAGTTGATACAAAACTCTTAAAATATTTTTCATTTGGGCCTCTAGGAATATCATTCTCATCAAACTCAATGAGTATCCTCTGGTCCTATCTATGAGCAAGAAATAATTTTGGTAAACGTGTGCTGCCATGTTTACCAACTCTTGAACTCTTTGTCATTATGAGAGCACATGAGGAAGATTGGGGAAGATCAATAGAAGCATGTGAATATTCCTCCATAGAGGTATGATCATGATTCCCATATCCAAAATTGTATGGTTGATCAAATGATTGATCTTTCATTATACATCAAATCAAAAAAGAAATCATTAGTTCACAAATATACAAATTCAAATTTTACAATACTAATGTAATCAAAAAATGGAAAACTGAACTAAGTTACATAATAGTAAACATGGTAAATATGGTAATCATGTTAAACAATGGTAAATATGGTAATCAAGGTAAACATGGTAGTGTAATTTTCATTCAAATAAATACATATATATATAAGTTACATCAAGGTAAATTATGGTAAACTATGGTAAACATGGTAAACTATGGTAAACTATGGTAAACATGGTAAAATATTGTAAAAATGGTAACCATGGTAATGTAATTTTCATTCAACAAAATCAATAGATATATAAGTTATGTAATGGTAAACATGATAAACTAAACTAAGAAAAATTAAAATAAAAAAATTTCTACTTATTTTTTTTATATGCATTTTAATGAAGAAAAAAATACAATATCTAAAATTTTATGAAAATAATAAATGTAAACAAGGAATAAACATATGTTATCACTAATATTAGGAATTTAAAAATGGATGGTTTTCTCAAATTACTTTTTTAAGATCATTCCTTATGGCACAAACCATATGCTCAACACGCTCATCATTATTTTCTGCTAATCTTTCCATTGAAGTAGGGATCTCACATAAATTAGCATCTTCATCAAGTAGATCCTCACCAACGTATTGTTTTTTACTTTGTAAAATAATAAACCACTGTATATATAATTGATCAACTACATAGAAAATCTATTTTTCATGTGTTTCTATTATAAAAGAATCTGATGTGTCTTCCAATCTGTTCATATTAAAAACTGTCATTCCAAATTCATCATGTATGACATTGTTGTTTCCAGTAAACTATTTTTAGTTAAAAACAAGAAATTTAATTAAAAATTAATCAACCTACAATATTTTTTCAATGACTCCATAATATGCACTTGATGAAGAAATTGGGTTTTTGTCTTTAAAACTCAAAAAATGCATTGCTTCTGCAAACACCAATACACCACTATTCTGAACAACACTTCTATTTTCCTGATCAATCGAATGAAATTTATAACCATTAATGTCATACCCAACCATTTTATCATGTTTAAACTTGTACCGCCCATTAACCCTCTTAATGTCTCTAATACATCTGATCTACTAAGAAAGGTCTTTTTCAATCACGGAAAAAATGACTTGTTGTGCTCATTAAAAATCCATTTTTCTTTCTTTTTTGGATAGAATTGTTTCAACTCATTAATATAAAATTCCATACATGTTTGATAATCATCTATTTTATTCAATATGCATAATTCTACCTTCTTCATCTGTTCAAATGAAAATGTTTTGACTTTCAAGACACGAATCCCCTTTACCTCATTATTAACTCATTCATAGAGATATAGAGGCAAACTTATGTGCTCCACTACAACCAAGTAACTCGTACAAAAATCCGCAACCTCATTATAAATATAATTTTAAATAATTGAGGCTTCATGTAGAGATGGATTCTTTACATATCAATTAAATATTTTCATATACCTTTGAAAAGAATACATCCAACAAAGATATACATGTCCAAAAAGCTTTATTTCTCGAACCATGAGACCCATTAAATGAAGCATTATATCAAAAAATATGGAGGAAAATAAATTTATAATTGAAAAAGTATATAAATTTAATTATTTTCCACAATGTTCAATGAATTAACCTCAATCACCTAATTAAAAATTGAATTGAAAAAATAACACAACTTCATTATAGTTTTTCTGACACGGATGGGCAATATTCCATGCAATGCAACTGGTAGAAGTTGTTGCATCCTGAAGTGACAATCATGAGATTTCATACCTATCAACTTCAAATCTTTAGAAGAAGGAAATATTTTTACATTGGAAGAATAACCTTAAGGAACTTTGATATCATGAAGACACTGAAAAAAGATAATTTTCTCCCTCTTGGATAATGTATGACATGAAAGGGGAAGAAATGTTGGTCTTCCATATATTCCCATTGAGAGTAATTCTAATCATGCATTCAAACCATATTTATTCTTTACTTTAATATCTAATAATTTTCCAATAAAATTTTCAAATATATTCTTCTCCACGTGCCTGAAATCAATATTATGTTTCACTTCATGATATCTCCAGTATGGTAGACCAAAAAATATCAAACTTTGCTTCCAAATATGTCTATTATTATAAGATTTACGTGTCTTTCCCAATGTCACATCAAGGTTTTTCAACCTCTCAAAATAAAAAACAGGGGATAAAGGTTTTGGAGCAATATCAAATTCTTGTGAGCCATTGAATTCCTTTTTTAGTATTCTATATGAGTGATCCATAGGCAAAAACTTTCGATGACCCATGTATATAGTTTTCCTCCAATGATCTAATTGACAATATGAAGTCTTTTGTTCGAAAATTGGACATTATTTTTTCCCCTTAACACTTTATCTAGAAAAATTTCTATATGATGGGAATTCATTTATAGTGAACATAATCACTATATGCAGTTGAAAATATTCCATTTTATAAGAGTCATACACCCCAATACCAACCTCCCATAAAAGTTTCAAATCATCAATCAATGGTGATAAGAAAACATCACTATCATTTCCAGGTTTCTTCGGACCAGATATAATTATACTCAACATGACATATTTTCACTTCATACAAACATCAGGAGAGAGGTTATAAATAACCAATAAAACAGGCGATGAAATATGTGTGCTATTAAGGTTTTGGTATGTATTCATTCCATCTGTGACCAACCCAAGTATGATATTTCTAATTTCATTTCCAAATGTAGGCTAATGCTCATCAATTTTCTTCCATTGTGGACAATCAGCTGGATGATGTATTTTTCCATTACATATTTTATCATCATCATGCAATCTTAACCTATTTTCATCATGTGAATTAGAAAATAAACATTTCAAATGATAAATTATTGGAAGATAAAAAAATACCCTTATAAGTATCTCTGTAATCTATACATCAGCTTGTGATTTTTCTTTCAACTTATACCATGATGTCCCACATTTAGGAAAATTTGACAGAAATTCATATTTCTTCCTATATATCATACATTCATTCATACAGTCATTTATTTTCTTGTATCCCAATCCCATCAGGAATAATATTTTCTTGTCCTTATAATGTGAATTTTGAAGATCATTGTCTTTTGGAAGAATGTATTTCAATAATTATAGTAGATCTATAAAACTTATGTCACTCCAATCATGTTTTGACTTCAAGTTAATCAATCTTTATACCACTGAGAAAGCCATAAAATCCACACAAGCAGGATACAATGGTTTTTCAACATCACTATATAGATGCACAACTGTCAGTTCTATCCCAATTTGTTCTTCTACAATATCACAAATCATTTCTTCAATTCCATTAGAGTTACCATCTTTCAAATCATCATCATCAGTAGATCTAACATTATGTATAGTTTCTCCATGCCAAATCCAAGGGCTATTATAACACCCCAAGATTTCATAGTACATTATTTCTTCAAATTAATTCAATAACTTGCACAACATGCAACACTGAGTTCTAGCCCACCACGACTTACCAAACAAGCCGTTCAAAGGCGGTTATGAATAGTATTAACTGAA
The DNA here is from genome assembly GCA_963277665.1 of Viscum album. Lineage (NCBI taxonomy): Eukaryota > Viridiplantae > Streptophyta > Magnoliopsida > Santalales > Viscaceae > Viscum > Viscum album. The sequence continues at coordinate 1,655,872,594 of OY728137.1, forward strand.
TTTTGAGCTTTATATAGTTATTATTATTTTAGAATCCATATTATGAGTTTCTTAGACATAATTTAAGAACAAATACATTTTTTTAGATAAAAGAAGTATTTTTCAAAATATGCAATTTTACAGCCTTTTAATGGAGAATCCTTCTTAAATCCAATATTTGAAACTTTTATATTTTCATTTTTACAAAATAAACTTCTTCTTTAGGATCGGGACATAAGAATTTAGTTTCGATATAGTTTTGGTGTTTTTCTGATAACTTTCATATTTGGGTGAATAGTGAAAATACTATATTTTAACTGAAAACAAATTTTTAAATCAAAATAATTTATATTTTTAAATTATACATTTTAATGGTTTGGAAGTAAAAATAGATTATAATTTTACCATTTAATCCAAGGATGGTCATTTTAAGTAATTTCACATTGAAATTGGACATAAACAAATGTCAAACAATTGGTAGTTATTATTTCTCAAAAATACGCCTTTTGGTTTTAACAATAGGGATTAATTTTAAATTAATAAATGCAACTTCTATGTTTGTAATTTGGTGAAATAGACTTCATTATTGAATTTATAATATAAAAATTATCATTGGGTCAGTTTTTGGTATTTTTCTGAAAACTTTTAATTTTTGATGAATAATGAAAAACAATGAGTTATAGTTTAAAACTGAATTTTTATTTAAAAAATTAATTATTTTATTTAAATTTATTCTATGTCAAAATAGATAAATAATACTTATATAAGTTAAATGTAATTAATTAGAGTCAGTTTATAGTAATTTTAGATATATAAAAAATTTATTGAACTTTTCACCATCTTTTACCCACCTCCTAGGAGAATTTACAAATTCACATAAAACATTATTTTATTGCTTTTGTGAGAAGCATTTTGAAAATATGAGAGACATGGTTAATATAATGGATTAAAATGTGGTTCAATAAGATAAAAATAATTTTTTGTGAATAGTAACTTTTTACTTTTGTTTACCACGGTAAACTGTAAATTGGGTAATTAAGGGTAAAATTGATTTTATTATTACCCTAACACATGTCCTAATTTTATTGGCTAAGTATAATTCGACAAAAAAACCTTATAAATAAGATATGAACCTCGTTGGTCCACTTGGATAATAATAGGATATTTTTTATTATTTAATTCAAAGAAGAGTTAAAAGAGTTAAAATCAATGTTTAATAAATAAAACATTTTTAATATAGGGTTATACATAAGATAAATTCAATAATAAATATTAATTAGAAATATAAAAATATTTCCTACATAATGGTAATTTATTTATAATTTTTAGATATTAAATAACTTAATTTATTTATTACACAATGATATTGCAGTAATTACCTTATTAGTGAAATATTAAAATAATTGATATTATAAGTACTCAAATAAATATAATTTGAGAATTTTAATGAATTTCACGAATTTAATTGGATAATATGACATATTAGTATTTATTAAATGAATTTTTTTTGAATTAATAAAGTTATTAAGACTTTAAAAAATCAATTATTATATAGTGTCAAATTGACATAAAAGAGTTTTTAAAATAAATATTATATTATTAAATGATATAATATTCCTAAAAATATAAGGTTTGAAAAAACGACTTATATGATGATATTTATGTCATTAATTAACCACTTGGGGTTCTCTTGGTAGTTTATGGTAAGTTTATTAACCATATAATATAAAAATTTAAAGAGACATGGTAAATGTCAAACTATTTAACTAGGAGTTAAATCTAAAACATAAGGGTAAAATAGTGACCCAAACTTATCTAAAACCTATTAGTTAAGTGGCTTCCGACCCAAACCCATCTTATACTTTAAATAATCCAGTTTGGAGCCATTATAAACCGAATATGAATTTATTATAAAATAATACTTTAAGTTTTTCATAAATAGCCCCTCCTCCCCCTTATTAAAGGACACCACTTCTAACCAATTCCTCACACCTCTAAAGCCTTTTTTTCTCATCCAACCTCTGCCCAATTAAGCTCCCTACATCCATTTCCTCCTCCTAGAAGCCTTACCTTAGGCATAAGGCACTTCAAGATTCCTTTTTGGTTCAAACCAAATGAAGTAACCCAAATTAAAGGTAACGATTTCTCTTAGCTTCTTTTCTTTTATTTTACTTCTCCTCCCCCTTAACTCTTCTTATTATTTTATTTTGTAAAAAAACAGTATCTTAAATATACTAGGATATTTTTATGAGATGTATTCGAACTAAACTTATACACACCTCCATCTAATGGGTGAAGAACATAATGCTTATGTGGATGGCAACCAAACACCTCACCAAACGATGATTGTTCAATAATCTCCTACCGCCTCTCATGGTGGACATTATGATGGAACTATAATTAAATATGATATTTATTTTATATATAGTCTTCTTTAATTCCATTTTATAGCATACCATTATTCGTTTAATGTTGTAAATATATATGATAATATCATTGGAGGATGTTTGGACTACCCCCCCCCCCTCAAAGTGATATGACTCATTCATACCATACATGGAACGTATAAAGGATGGTGTCAATGAACTTAAGTAATATATATAAGATATTATATTATACTGGAATAATAATATACCTATATATCATTTGGTTTTGATTTCTTTTAAAATGAAAAATGAAATGGAAGTAGCGTTTGTGCGTACGTACGGACTACCATCTCCACGAACACGATGAGATTCATTCCCCATCATATCCATTAAAGAATAATTTTCATTTGATGATTAAAAATAATGTTGGACTTGATTTCATTATTCATATAAATAAGATACAAAATATGGATAAAAACCATGTCTTTTGTAACAAAACATATAAAAAATGAGTAAGTAAACACCCGAAACGACAATAATACTAAAATATTATTAACAAAGCAATATTAAAAATCATATATGATATCATATTTATGTATATTATGCTTGTACAATTTAATAAAAATTATTTAACTATTATATAGGAGGTTAACCTATCCTCAACCATGGAAAAGTATAAGGTAAGGGTTTATTTCACAATCTCTTCATTATCTGAGGTTGTTTATACGTAATTATATACTGGGAGCTTTTTATCATCCACATCCATCTTTATTAAAAATTTATTTCAAATCATTATTACTATTTTTCAGACTATGGGTTAAATTCATTTATACCCATGTTAAATTTTTATAAGATGTTTATAAAGGAATCTTTCTGTTGTTTTCCAAACAAGGTCCTTTTTAACCTTTTCGACAGAATTAAGGTAAAAATGTCTTTTTTAACTTATACGGTGGGTGCGGCTATTTTCCTCTATTATAAAATCATCGAAGATTCCCTTGAAATCTTATAAGAATATTTTCAAGGTAAATTTTTTATTTTATAATTATGTGACTTTTAAATGATTTCATAAAAAGAGATATTTCTATCAAATAGTTTTGATTCCATCCATGTCAACATCCTTTGATGGATTTTAAGATAATTTGAAGTTGATTTATTATAATACAAAAACATCCATATTGTATTGAAGGTTTTGTGATATGTTTGACTGTGGATGTTTTATTTTTACACCATTCATGGTTTATGGATAATGTATTGACATTTCATATGCTAATTTTAATATGAATGTTTATGTTATGTTTAAACCTATTCATGTGAGGAATGCATTGAACGTAATAAGTGACTGGTGGAGCCTTCTGTAGCTCCTCGATGCATCAGTAGGTCTCATGAGACAAACTAGTGTCTTGTAACAAGGCCTTGAAAAAATCTTATTTGTAGTATTGGCACGAGGCCTTGACTATGTTGTTATGATAGTCTGGTATTATGCATTCCATCATTATGAAAGTGGCTATTGATATTGCATGTGATTATTCGACTAGTAGAATATCCATGTGAATAAGTAAATGAAATTATTTCATTTTCTTTTTTCCATATTATGTTGAAGTTCAAGTTTAAAAGGCTTTGTTTTAGTTATACATTGCCTTAAATGTTTATGCTTATTTATGAATGATTCTGTTTTATTTCTTACCCTTACTGAGTATTTGAGATCACCCCTTTCTATGTTTTATTTTTTCCAGGATTCCAAGAAGTGTATTGTGATTGATATGTAGGGTTAAGCAAAGGGAATAATGGCATTCATAAAGGATTATTTAAGTTGTTTTGTATGCCTTAAAGTGTAATGTAAAATTTATATATGTAATCGATTTTACAAAACTGCTAAACCGGTCGGTCCTTCGGGACTTGATACCTTGTAATCATACCAATGTATTAAAATAATGCACCGACTCTGGGTAACTGGGTTTTGGGAATTACAGTTGGTATCAGAGAAAGTTTAGCAATAACATTAGAATCTAGATTTAGATAAACTCTGATTAGAGCACATAGACCTAAGATAGACTTTGAAGATTAGTATAGATGAAATTCCTAGAATTTTGGTAATGTAGAGAATTTGTGAGTTTTCTAAGAAAATACATCCTTGTCTAGATACGAGTAGGTATAGGCGGCTCTGGCACAGATGTACATAGGGGTAAAATCCAAAAACATCGCTTTGAGCTAGAATTGAATGGGAACTGGTGCACAACAACAGGTCTTGCTGCACTCTTGTTTACGACACTCCTAGGAGATATGCTTAGGATAATTCTCATTTTCTTTACAAAACATTATGAAGGGTTTATGAGTATATACTTCCTCAATGAAATCATCTTTATTATTATGGATTATATCCATAAACCATTCAATTTACGTTAGGTATTTTCCAAGTTTGGAATTATTGTAATTCATAAACTGACCTAGTTTATTCTATTGTATAGAAATGGAGCTCAATAGAAGGAATGTGTACTCCAGAAATATGTATGATCCAAAGAGTAAGAAGGATCATATATTTCATAGTATTAAGCCAAGATTTAGAAGGGAAATAGTCTCCCATGTATTCTCAACATATGAAGAAATAGTATCATTTGTTAATAAGATACGTAAAGAATTCTCTGAGTCCTATGACATTGAAGGAAAGCAAGAGAAGAAAAGGATGGAAGAGAGAAAGAGGGATAAAGGTAAGAGGGAAAAGAAGATTTTTCCCATATGTGTTGACTGTGGGAAGAAACACCCTGGAACTTGCCTGAAGGGAATGTGAGTTTTTTGTAAGTGTGGAGAAAGAGGACACCATGTTTGTGACTGTAAGGGTAAGAAAAAGGTTTCAAATGTACAATGCTTCATCTGTAAGGAGTTGGGAAACTATGTGAACCAATGTTTAAATCATCAGAGTATGCCCTAAATGATGCTATTGGATAATAATAAAGTTATGATACTACCACAGATGAGGAGTAATGATTAGAGTTCTTATGTTGTTATTAAATATTTATGTCATTTGACTGTTGTATCAACGATGTACTGGTTATAATAGTTATGGAGTATATAAGGATTATAATGCAGTACTATTTTATTGAGGACTTGATATTGTGTGGAACCAAGAAAAGTGACTCAATAGAAGGTTAAATTTTTGGAAAATATATGGTTAATAGAATGATAAACCATAATATGGTTCTGATTCTGAGGTAGTGATTTTGGAATAATACATGATTGATTTGGATAAATTATATTGGATATTATTGACTACCATGAAAGTGATTAATGATATTCCATCATTGTTTGAGTTTACAACATTTTTGGATAGAAGGAGTATATCCAGTATTCTATAAGGAATAAGGGATCATGAATGTAATCAATAATGATTTATGGTAATTTAGGATGTTGCAGTGTTTTTAAATAATACATGATGAAGGTGTTAGCATGTTATTACGCACCAAAAATAATATTCATTGTGTTTAAATTCCTTGTAAATTTTCGACTGTGAGTTTGGACAGAAGTATTTTGGATAATTCTAGTTTGAGATTATTTTTGGAATGCCATAAAAGCACAACCTAGAGGTCGGGCGGAAACACATTGCGTCCAGAAAGGCCGTGAGACTTGAACCTTCAACAAAAGGGTTACAATGGTGTATCACCTACCACTGGACCACGTGATGTCCTAGATTGAATAATGTAGTCTTTTTTAGAAAAATCTGGTAGATGAATTATAAATTCATTTTTTTGAAACCCTATACGAATAGGATAAATAGAATATTATTTTTAAATTCTATTATCTTTTAGAGTGAAAGATGAGTTTTTGGTAGAAATTAGTTAAAGGATGGGACACTACTTTTCAAGTATATATTTTTCTTCTTCTCTTATTCTATGAAGAAATTAATTCTTATACTTTAGTGAAGGGATCTTAAAACAAAAAATGTGTTATCCTAATACCATATGTTTTGTTGAATCGATGGTATTTTAAATCCTCATAGTTTGATGAATTTAAGGTCCTCAATTTTACACTTTTTTGTGATTGATGACCTCAATAACTACCTATAAATATTTACGTTTCTTCCTCCAATTATATGTCTCTAATTTACACCAATGTTCTCCTAATCGAGATCATAATTTGGTGGTGACCCATTCATTTTCCTTTTCCATTTATTAAGACTATGTTTTATTAACCTAATTTCCAATGTGGATTTTCCCAAAGGTATTTTCTATTTTCAACCTTTTATTTTTGAAAAATAATTTCAAATTGAGAGGACGCAATTTATTGAAGTAGGGAAGAGTGTAACACCCCAAGATTTCATAGTACGTCACTTCTTCATAGTAATTCAACAACTTGCACCACACGCAACACAGAGTTCTAGTGCACCATGACTTACCAAACAAGCCGTTTAAAAGCAGTTATGAATAATATAAACTGAATTTTCAACTTTATATAATCCTTATAATTTTATAATCCAAATTATGAGTTTCTTATACATAATTTAAGAACAAATACATTTTTTCCAGATAAAATAAGTATTTTTCATAAAATGCAATTTTACCGTCTTTTAATGGAGAAGAATTATTAAATCCGATATTTGAAACTTTTATATATTCAATTTGACAAAATAAACTTCTTATTTATAATCTGGACATAAGAATTTTGTTTGGATAATGTTTTGGTGTTTTTCTGATAACTTTCATATTTTAGTGAATAGTGAAAATTACTATATTTTAACTGAAAACAACTTTTTAAATCAAAATAATTTATATTGTTAAATGATAAATTTTAATGGTTTGGAAGTATAAATAGATTATAATTTTACCATTTAATCCAATTATGGTCATTGTAAGTAATTTCACTTTGAAATCGGATAAAAACAAGTGTCAAACTTTTGATAATTATTATTTCTTATAAATACACCTTTTGGTTTTGACAGCGAGATTAATTTTAAAAATAATAAATGCAACTTATATGTTTTGAATTTGGTAAAATAGACTTCATTATTTAATTCATAATATCAAAATTATCTTAGGGTGAATTTTTGTTATTTTTCTGAAAACTTTTAATTTTTGATGAATAGTGAAAACAATGAGTTATAGTTTAAAACCAAATTTTTATTTAAATAGTTATTTATTTTATTTAAATTTATTTTATGTGAAAATAGATACATAATACCTATATATTTTCAATTTAATTCATTCAAGTCAGTTTATAATAATTTTAGATATATAAAAATTTTATTGAACTTATCAACGCCTTTTACCCACCTCCTAGGAGAATTTGCAAATTCACATAAAACATAATTTTACCGCTTGTATGAGTGGAATTTAGAAAATCCAAGAGGCATGGTTAATATCAAGGAGTAAAATTTGGTTCAATAAGATAAAAATAATTTTTGGTGAATAGTAACTTTTTACTTTTATTTACCACGGTAAAAAGTAAATAGAATAATTGAGGGTAAAAATGATATTATTATTACCCTAAAAAGTGTTCTAATTCTATTGGATAAGTAAAATTCGACAAAAAACCTTAGAAATAAAATATTGACCTCTTTTTTCCGCTTGTATTAGATTAGGACATTTATTATTATTTAATTCAAAGAAGAGTTTAAAGAGTTAAAATTAAAGTAAAATAACTAAAACAATTTTAATATATATTTATACATAAGATAAATTCAATTATAAATATTCATTAGAAAGATAAAATTATTTCCTACATAATGGTATTTTATTTATAATTTTTATACATTAAATAATGTAATTTATAAATGAAACAATGATGATGCAGTAATTACCTTATTAGTGAAATATTAAAATAATTGATATTATAAATACCCAAATAAATATAATTTGAGACTTTTAATGAATTACACAAATTTTATTGGTTAATATGACATGTTATAATTGATTAAATGAATTTTTTTGAATTAATAAACTTATTAAGACTTTAACAAACATCAATTGTTAAATAGTGTAAGAATTGACATAAAAGAGTTTTTAAAACAAATATTATATTATTAATTGATATAATATTCCTAAAAATCTAAGGTTTGGCCAAAGGAATTATATTATGATATTTATGTCATTAATGAACCACTTGGGGTTCTCTTGGCAATTTATAGTAAGTATATTAACCATATAATATAAAAATACAAAGAGACATGGTAAATGTCAAACTATTTAACAAAGAGTTATATCTAAACCATAAGGGTAAAATAGTGACCCAAACTTGTCTAAAACCTATTGTTTTAGTGGTTTTAGATCCATACCAACCTTATACTTTAAATAATATAGTTTTGAGCCATTATTAACCGAATATGAATTTATTATAAAATAATACTTCAAGTTTTTCCTAAAGAGCCCCTCCTCCCCCTTATGAAAGGACACCACTTCTAACAAATTCCTCACACCTCTCAAGCCTTTTGGATTGTCCAAACTCTTCCCAATTAAGTTCCCAACATCCCTATCCTCCTCCTAGAATCCTTACCTTGGGCAGAAGGCACTTCAAGAGTAATATTTGGTTCAAACCAAAGGTAGTTACCCAAATTAAAGGTAACGATTTCTCTTATCTTCTTTTCTTTTATTTTACTTCTCCAACCCCTTAACTCTTCTTATTCTTTTCTTTTGTAACAAAACCAATATCCTAAATATACTAGTATAATGTTATGAGAATTATTATAACTACACTTACACAAACCTCAATCTAATGGGTGAAGAACATAATGTTTCTGTGGATGGCAACCAAACACCTCACGAAACGATGGTTGTTCAATTATCTCCTACCGCCTCTCATGGTGGCCATTATGATGGAACTATAATTAAATATGATATTAATGATAATTATTTTATATATAATCTTCTGTAATTCCACTATATAACAAACCATTATTCGTTTCATGTTTTATATATATACGATAATTTCATTTGAGGTAGTGCAGACTACCGCCCCCTCAAAGTTACATGATGCGTTCATACCATACATGGAACGTATAAAGGATGGTGTTAATGAAAATAATTAATATATATAAGATATTATATTATAATGTAATAATAATATACCTATTTATCATTTGGTTTTGATTCTTTTTAAAATGAAAAATGAAATGGAAGTAGCGTTCGTGCGTACGTGCATACTACCGTATCCACGAATGCGATGAGATTCATTGCCCATCGTATCCATTCCAGACTAGTTTTCATTTGATGATTAAAAGAAATATTTAAGTAATTGATATAATTCTGGATATAAATAATATATAACCTATGGATAAAAACCATGGTTATGTAACAAAACATATAAAAAATGAGTAAGTGAACACCCGAAACGACGATAATACTAAAATATTATTACCAAAGAAATATTAAAAATCATATTTGATATCATATTTATGTATATGATTCTTGTATAATTTAATAACAATGATTTAACTATTATATAGGAGGTTAAACTTCCCTCAACAAGTAAAATTACAAGGTAAGGGTTTATTTCACAATCTCTTCATTATCTGAGGTAGTTTATACATAATTTTCTACTGGAACCTTTTTATCATCCACATCCATGTTTCTTAAAAATTTATTTAAAATCATTCTTAATATTTTATAGAATATGGGTTAAATTCATTTATACCCTTTTTGACTTTTTATAATAGGTTTATAGAATAATCTTTCTGTCATTTTCCAAACAAGGTCCTTTTTAACCTTTTCGACAGAATTAAGGTAAGAATGTATTTTTTAACTTATATGGTGGGTGTGTCTATTTTCCACCATTATAAAATCATTGAAGCTTCCCTTAAAATATTATAAAAATATTTTAGAAGTAAATGTTTTATTTTATAATTATGTGACTTTTAAATGATTTGAAAAAAAGAGATATTTCTCTCAAATAGTTTTGATTCATCCATGTCAACATCCTTTGATGGATTTTAAGCTTATTTGAAGTTGATTTATTATGATAAAAAAATTCCATATTGAATTGAAGTTTTGGTGATATGTTTGACTCTAGATGTGTTGTTTTTATACCATTCATGGTTTATGGAGAAATTATTGACATTTAGTATGCTAGTTTTAATACGAATGTTTATGATATTTTTATACCTATTCATGTGAGGAATGCATTACACTTAATAAGTGAAGGGTAGAGCCCACTATATCTTCTCGATGCATCGGTAGGTCTCATGAGAAAAACTAGTGTCTTGGCACAAGTCCTTGACAAAATCTTATTTGTAGTCTTGGAACGAGGCCTTGACTATGTGGTTATGATAGTCTGGTATTATGCATTCCATCATTATGAAAGTGGTTATTGATATTAAATGTGATTATTCGACTAGTAGAGTATCCATGTGAATAAGTAAATGGAATTATTTCATTTTATTTTTTCCATATTATGCTGAAGTTCAAGTTTAAAATTCTTAGTTTTAGTTACACATTGCCTTAAATGTTTATGCTTATTTATGAATGTTTCTGCTATATTTCTTACCCTTAGTGAGCATTTGAGCTCACCCCTTTCTATGTTTTATTTTTCCTAGGATTCCAAAAAGTGTATTGTGATTGATATGCAGGGTTAAGTGAAGGGAATAATGGCATTCAAAAAGTATTATTTATTTTCTTTTGTATGTCTTAAAGTGTAATGTAACATTCATGTATGTAATCTATTCTCTAAGACTACTAAACCGATTGGTCCTTCGGGACTTGATTCCTTGTAATCATACCAATGTATTAAAATAATTCACCAACTCTGGGAACTGGGTTCGATGCATTACAGCTATAATTCGAATTAAATCCATGAAAAATCAGATGATTTTTGATCTCTCTACTTTTCAACTTCTTCATATTGAAACATTTTAGGCATGGACAAGAAAAAAATTCTAATCCTTGGAACATTTTTTTTATAAAATTCAAAAAATCCATCAACAACTTTCTCATATTCATTAATCATTTGATGTTCTGTATTCTAACTTTTACTCTTTATTACCTATAAAAAATATCAAAATTATACTTCATATTAAGATAATATAATTTTATATTTATATGAAAAATATCCTAATTTTAATGTAAAACAATTTTGAAATATAAGGAAAATATATGCATATTTGAAAAATATATTCATGGAAATTATTTTAAAAAGAAAATATTGTTAGATATAATTGTTTTAAATTCATCTTGGATCCTTTCTTCTTAAGGTACAAAAAGAATACATCCCGGTGCAACTGGATACCAAATTCACCCTTCTGTAAACAAGAAATTTTATGTATAAATATTAAAATATGTGTACATTCACTACTAAAAATTACACCTATCCCAATGATTTGAAACCATTGGGATAGCCCATAAAACTGTTGGGATAGAATATCACAATGGTTACACACACCATTGGCATGATGGCCATTGCAATAGACTTATACCAACAGTTCTACAGGAACTGTTGGTATAGAATACCTGATATTAATATATGCCAACGGTTTCAATGAAACTATTAGTGTACTTGTTTCCCAGCATATAATCTATTCCAAGGGTTTTATGTAAAATATTGGGATATATGTATACCAACGGTTCAAGAACCATTGGCATACACGTATATAATATATTTCAATGAGGGGTGGGGGATATCTAGGGGGTGGGGGTTTCCAGGGGGTATCCAGGGGGAGGGGGGCTCTCCAGGGGGTGGGGGTGTCCAGGAGGGTGGGGGCTGTTAAAGGGGGTAGTGGTTTCTAGGGTTGGGGGTGTTCATGGGGGGTGGGGATGTCCAGGGGTGGGGGGTTCTAGGGGTGGGGGCTATCCAAGGGGGTGTGGGTGTCAAGGGGGTGTCCAAGGGGGGTGGGGGTGGTGTCCAAGGGGGTACTTTTCATGAAGGTCCCTCTATGAGAGAGTATCCTCATACATATATCATGGAATGTGACTCAAAGGGCAGTGAATATAAGGGATCTGATGGTCCGTGGAAACATGTGGGATACTTGTAGAAAGAGGTCACTAATCAAAGGCATGAGTTGGATGCTATTTAATTAATTGGGGGCTCATCATAATGATATTCGTTATATAAAGGTTAATAATAAAAAATAACATCTTTAGTAACTTTTTTTTGATGAGGGTAGTCATAATTTGGCTAACCCCACCACATGGGACACCCCCTATACCTTTGGTTTTCTCCCCTCAGCCCTTGGAGACCCTCAAGACCTTTTGAAAGCCCTGTCACCTTCCTTGGACAACCCCTGAGAAACTACCACCCCCCACCCCCCCTGGACACCCTACCCCCCTGAACAGCCCCTAACCCCCTAGAAACTACCCCCCATGCCCGTAGACACCCCAACCCCCCTTGGAAAACCCCCACCCTTGAACCCACCACCACCCCACCCCCTTGGACACCCCCAACCCCATTGGACATCCTTCTCACCCCTTGGACTCCACCCCCACAAATGGAACACCCCTCCCCCTTGAAAATCCCCCTCACCACCTTTTACAACCCCTAAACACCCCTTGGAAGAACCACCACCCCCCTTGGACACCCCCTACCCTCTTGGGCAGCCCCCTCACCCCTAGATACCCCCCCCCCCACCTCCACCCCCTATACACCCCCCCCCCCCCCTCCACCCCCTAAGACATCTCTATCCCCTTGGAAATCCCCCCTGGACACCACACCCACCCCCTTGGACACCACATGGACACCCCCCCTAGACAGTACCCACCCCCTGGACAGCCCCCACCCCTCTGGACATCCCCAACCCTTGACACCCCCCTACCCTCTTGGGCAACCCCTCACCCCCTGGACACCACCCCCCACCCCCTGGACACCCCTACCCCTTAGACGGCTCCCTCACCCTCAGGACACACACCCACCCCCTTGGACACACACTACCCCCTAGACACCCCCACCCCCTTGGACACCCCCACCCCACCTGGACACCCCCTACCACCTAGACCCCCACCCCCACCCCCTGGACACCCCGAACTCCCTTGAAAATCCCCGTCACCCCCTGGACACCCCCTAGACACCACCACCCCCCTTGGACAGCCCATGCCCCCTGGACAACCCCCCCCCCCCCTATGGACCAGCCCCCCTCACCCTAGACACCCCTCCACCCCTAGACAGCCCTACCCCCCTTGGACATCCCCTCACCCCCTGGACACCCCCCTAGACACCCCTACCCCCTTAGATATGCCCCTAACCCCTAGACATCCCCCACCCCCTTGGACGCCTCATGGACACCCCCACCACCCCCTAGATAGCCCCCCACCCCTGGACACCCCCCACCCCCTGGACACCCCCACCCTCTAGACACCCCGACCCCCTTCGATAGCCCCCTCACAACCCTACACACCACCCCACCCCCACCCCTAGACACCCCGACCTCCTCAGAAATCCCCCTCAACCCATAGACCCCCCCCCCCCACCCCTTGGACACCCCCACCCCCAGAACACCCCCACCACCCCACACACATGAATGTACATGCACACACACATGATAGAACACAAAAAAATCATAAACATGCATGATAACTCTTCCATGGTTTATTTTAAAAGAAAATAATTTAGCATGGTATAAAAAACACTATGAAACTTACCATGATAGAAAAAACAAAGATAGAAAAATAAAATCTCAAAACATAAGTTTAGGGAATTACGAAAAATAAAAAATGAAACAGAGGCGTGTGAGGAATACTTCAGTGTTGCAAGTCAACCTGATAGATCTGGTGATAATAAATAGGAATAATGATGTTGGAAAATGAGGTTGGAGGTCACGAGTTTGAAGAATCCTTTCTACATTTTCTGTGCGAGAGAGATGATTTGCAAGTCGCCCAATCAAAGAATAATGATTAATAGAATACAGGGCATGATAAATCATTTAAAAGTTTATCACATCGGTTATTTAATAACCGAAGTGATAAACTATTTTTTTATCTATATAACGTCGATTATTTAATAACTGACATAGAAAATCCTTTATCACGTCGTTTATTTTATAACTGACGTTATAAATGGAATTTTATAATGTCGGTTATAAAATAACCAACATGATAAATCACTGATATTTGATTTATCACATCGGTTATTTTATAACCGATGTGATAAAGCTCCCATATTCGATCTTTCACATAAGTTATAAAATAACCTATGTGATAAATCTAATCTCAATATTTTTTACATCGGTTAATTTATAACAGACATAAAAAATTGATTCTCATCGATTTATCACGTCGGTTATTTTATAACGGACATGATAAACCAACTTTTCCAACTTTTCACATCGGTTATATAGAACTGACATGAAAAACACCGATGTGTTAAACATTTTTTTCACTAGTGAAGGTCATTAACTTCCATTACCTTTAAGACCTATGTCATGTGTTCAAATCCTGGTGATACCTATTCCTAATAGAAAAAAATGTATACCCTAGTATATAGAAATCCATGAAATGGATAAATGTAGAGGTGATTACAATGAGATTGTTTTATTATACCAGTTACCTAAAACACACTGATATCTACTATGATCAAGTATGAATGGATATAAAATGAGGGTTATTTGTATTCATCCATGTAAAAATAACACACCTAAAGACACAATACACAATTAACATGAAATAAAATGTTTAAGGTCATTTTATGCTAACCAAACCACCATGATGCCTAACCCCACTGGCTATCCTCATTTCCAACCTCTCAGGTAAAGGACCTGTAACTAAATATCAATCAGTACCCTCTCACATATGTTATGATCTTATACTGAATCATAATATCAAATTTATTCTTGTAATTCCAACCATTTACTCAAGGTGGGTTTTATACCACATTTCATACCATGTCTCATGCATCTAACCTTTCACATAAGGTGAAGTCTTATACCACATCCCATGACATGTCATATACCTTCACCCACTCACTCATGGTGGGGTATTATATGACATCACATACCATGTCAAATACCTCCATCCTCTCAATAGAAGTGAGGTATAATACAAAATCTATAACAAAAAAGCTAAGGTAAACCTTACCTGTCACCTGATCTAGCTCATGGTAAGGCATAAAATTAACCAACCACTATACTAGAGGCTACTAACTAGTAGTGAGATTATAATACATTCAATGGGGAGGCCATTACATAAAATCAAACATTAATGCTAGTATGAATAAAAAACACAAACACATATAGAAACATTAGAGTATGTAGAATAGGTAAAAATAGCCACATGCTATAATAAATGAAACATATCATAAAAACTTACATTCACAGTAAAACACATTTAGGGATTATCTATTGGGATAAAATATATAAAGAACAAATAAGGAAAATAAAATGCACAAGTCCCCACATTCTTACTAGATTTATTCCTCAGGCCTATTCTTGAACATCTGCTGAGCTACTCTAGCCTGATCCTCAGACTCCATACTAGTAATCATTCTCAATTTTGAAGCACTAGGAATATGATTGATCCACCATAAAGATTATGCTAGACCTAAAATGATACATAAAGGTTTTCACATGCACAAAAGTTACTTTATAAGGGGTAATAAATAAATCTCATTAGGCCACCCCATATGATGTACCCATACTCTACTTCCATAAAGATGTTCATACACATGTGATATGCCCAAAAAAAGTTGAATATGACCGTTAATAATAATAAAATAAAATGGATAATAAAAAATATATAGATACAATGTTCCACCCAAGATAATTCTACCCCTACTCCAACTAATGTTGTAGGACTTAGAGAATGTGTCCCACCCAACCATATAATATATTAATCACATCCTCAAGATCATAAAGAAGATCGTAGATAATTAACACAATAATTACCATGATTTCAAAATTCAAGGATCTCAACATAGGAATATAATATAATAATATGCACCACTATAATAAGAAAGGACTCTAATAGCTTGATTTGAACTAGATACAGAAACTTTGGGTTGATATAGAGATAACTCATCCATCTCCCAATTGTCCTATCAAACTAATTATGAATATTCCATTATTTGTAAGAACAATAGCTTACTCAATACACATAACCCACTCGATGAGAAACTTAGTGCATCATGATCCATAATATCCTAGCTAGATATAATCTTAAACTATAGGGGTATGCTCATCCATATTGTCTAATTTCTCCCGAGGAACCTCCAAATGAAATCCCACCAATGGAAGAGAGAATCCAATCAATCCTATGGCCCTTTCCCAATCCAATAATATCCCCAAAGTCTCTGCACACAAAAAATACATGATCAAGAATTTCCTCAAGAACCCCATGTTCCTAACTCATTAAATAAGGGTAGGACAAAACACGAACCAAACATCATGAACATAGCCACAAAGATCCACACCACTGATCTATGGGTTCTAAATTGACACTTGGATTCATTAAAACTGATACAAAACATCGAGCATTTATAGGGTCAACGAAACACTATACCCATACATTGGTCCCATAGATCACATCCATCTCAAAAAATAGGCTAGTACCGATACAAGAATCCTCATTAGTGATTTTGGAAGTGAACCCACCTTGACCATCACATCACTCATAATTGCATCCTCAATGGTCACTCAAGAATATCTCAAAATGATACTCAATGAAACTCATCCATAAACAACACACCATAGTGTCACTCTGACCCAATGGCACAAACTAAACCAAAACTCAAGAACTTGGTCTAAAACGTAATGTTCTCAAACATCATGTAATCGGTCCTAACACTGAAGGACTATTCAAACACAACCTTTTCCCACCTTTTGTGAATCATTCAAATAACCTCAAATGAATACCCATTGCATTCTCAATCCATACCATATATCAAGATCAAACCCCTATCTTGGGTCTCCCATAACACCTCATCCGCTAATAGTATTCCAAATGAAATTTATCAAATAAAATCTCTTTTTAAGCATAATACAACACCAAAACGTCACACTCACAACCTTTAAATGCCAAGAAGTCATCACCATCACTTACTACGTAGAAAAACACAAATAATGGTCAAATAAAATTTACAATTATGACTCTAGGAAGAAAAAAAGTAAAACAAATTACAAAGAAGAGTATATTCCATTCACCTAATGTAAAAACAGTTACCCAAAATAATATTCCCCAGGAATGTACCTCATCGCATCCTGGCATGTACTTCCCCAAGTACATAGGTTGTAATAAGCCTATACAACATGCACTTCAGACAAGGAACCTAGATATGTACCTTACACACCCTTCATCCAAGTAACCTTTATGGTTTATGTCCATTTACCTTGCATGAGGTCATGTTTTAAACCTACACAACCTTGTTCCCCCACAAGAGATGTCTGGCTGAGTACTTGACCACTCCCCGAGTGACAATATTCAGCATATCTGAAACACACACACTATGTATCCCCCAAATCCTACTTTTATCCTAATAATATGATCACCTAGTGTATATTTGTAAACTATATATC
The DNA here is from genome assembly GCA_963277665.1 of Viscum album. Lineage (NCBI taxonomy): Eukaryota > Viridiplantae > Streptophyta > Magnoliopsida > Santalales > Viscaceae > Viscum > Viscum album. The sequence continues at coordinate 1,655,890,348 of OY728137.1, forward strand.
ATGTGATTAGGTTTTATCGAACAAACCCCCCTGAAAATCCCCTAAAATCCCCAAATCACCCAAAAACACCAAACAAAGGATCTCATGACACTCCTGAAAACAAATATAATTTGTTAAAATAGAAAAAATAAATAAATAAATGAATAATTAAGAAGGAAAAAAATGGGATACCTAAAGGGGGAAACATTAAATCTTCCTTCTTGGATCCACACTAGGTAGTGATCACATCTCGATCTACCTCCTTGGATAAATACTTCCAGTAATCCCATTTTCATATCCCTCTCCCTTTATCTCTAACAAGTGGAAAAAATGAATATACCCACTCATGTATGTATAAATTCATAAGGAGGAGAAAATTAAAATTAAAATATAAAATAAAGAAAATAAAAAAAGAAGAAACTCTCTTAAATGGCCCAACATAAGTCATGGAACTGAAATCGAGTTTAGACCTCACCTAGGCCAAATAGCCTATTCTAGACTCAACCACAAAGTCATGATTCCAATATGAGGCTCCATTAAATTTATATCACTAATATAATGTATTCAAATAATTAATATTTAATTAATTAGATATTAAATAATCCATCAAGTTACAACTGCATTATAATTCCACCAAAGTCTATCCCTATGTTAAAAACCCTATTTTGAGACTAGTAAAGTGGTCAAAAAATTTCCAAGGTAATATTCTTGGGGAATTAATATTTCTTCTCAAAACAATCCAAGAAAATATTTAAATTTCCTTTAATATCTAAAACTTTAATGATGTGGGTAATCAAAATCTCCCCTCCACAAAAGTTCTCACCCTTAAGATTCCTCATTAGTTAAAAAGAATCCTTACTTTCATCATGAGAATTAAACATCTGCAACTACCTAAATCATCCACCAAATGTTATCACATCACCCAGTGATCTCCCAACATGAGGTTTATTCAATTATAATAAACATGACACTCCCCACTATAGAATTATTCTTATCATCTCCCCATTAACAAACACCAAACTTCATGACCCACTCTCCATCCACTATTGAATGTAATTATAAAACATGATTCAACAACTGTCACCCAAAATTCTATCCCAAAAATAGAAACCACCTACTTCTTTCCCACCGATATTGAAATTCTACATGCTGAAAACCCCACTTATAAATATGGTAACAACCTTCAATATCCTATGGTGAACTCCCCACCATAAGTTTTCATTTACAATAATCTTTGAGATTTGACCTATGAACATTTACTAAAACCACAGAATATAGGTTTCTTCAAGCTATGAACTAACACAACAGATCTCCACACAACCCATTTTGTTGATCTATGAACCAAATAGCACTATGTACAATGGGTGTACACATAACCTTATGCAATAAGACTTATCCCACAAATCCATATTGAACATCACTATCCTCCTTAAGGAAGAGTGATTCACCAATAATCTCTCATAATATCTCATTCACCACCCTACGCGGACTCATCCAAACATAACAATCCTAGTATTTTGGAAAAATAAATCACAAAATTAGAACCATCCTCCCAAGATCAAAATCAATGTGAACCTAGGTTAATGGGATTAAACCCATTATCTCGAATCTCCCATGAATTAGTTCAAATAAGTTGGAGAACCTAAAAAAATTATCTTAAAAAATGTGATACCTCACACTCAAGAAAAGGATAATTTCGTGGCCAACCACCACACATGAATAATTCTAAAACCATGATTTCAAACCCATGATCTCACCACACCACTAAAAATGCACCCATAATTAATAGGGAAAGGTATCCAACTAAACTTTCCTTAATAATCCATCCTTGAAACCAAGATCTCTTCCTGTGGTCCTCCTCTAAAAACCATGGAATCCACATTCCAAACCAAACCCACCTTTTTAGGTAAACTATAGCCTTAGTTAAACTAGACCATGATCTAAGAACCTCTCAAGAATATTTTCCATCATCAAGCTTCCACTAGGGAATCCAATGCCTTCACTAACATACTATGGTCTCTTCTCATTCTTCAATGAAGATATTGAATAAATATCACCAAAGAGAATAAAAACTCTTAATGTAAGATCTGTATAACTTCTCAATAAAATAAAAAAAATTATAGTTTGATTGTGTAGAATCCCAAAAAAAACTACTTGAGGCAATGACATATTTGTTATTGATGAATGTTAAAATTTTTAATCCTCCCTCATCAGTGGAAATCAAACATAAAATGTTGCATGTAATGTTAATTCTACATCACTAGTATGATGCATTTACAAAATAATCTTTACATTAGTCCAAGATCAAAAAAATCCATAAACCATCAATCAAAAATTTCAAGGGCAACCGACAAGGTGAAATAAAATAGTAAAAAATAAAACAAAGAATAAAAATACCATCGCCTTAGTAACATAGATTTCAATTAAATAAGTTGTTTATAATGCATTAGTATAAGGTCCATCAAAATCTATCACAGATTCCCAAACCCTATGTCTAATATATTCCAAATTATTAATAAATGAAAATGAGATGGATAAAATTCCATTTTATAATGAATTAACCCGTGTCAACTAGACCTGCCACTTGATACAACTCATAACATTGCCTCCATTATGCCTCCTCATATTATATAGGCTAATGAATAACAAAAAAAGCCTAATTAAAATAATTGGTATACTTTTCTATTAAATAATAGTGTAATGAATATTAAAATAAACCAAACATGTACACATCCCTAAACATTAGAGTTTCAATAATAGATAAATAAAACAACAACATGTTATAATAAATGAAATAAAACATACACACTCATGGACATTATTTAACACATAAACTAGTCACCCACTATTATACCACATGTATAAAATAAATAAAATAAAATACAGAAGGCTCTACTTTCATCCCAGATCCTTACCTCAATCTAGATCTCAAATGTCTGATGATTTTCTTTAGCCCAATCCTCAAACTCCCTATGATCGGTCCCACCTGATCATGAAATATTGGGCCTCGTCTTGAACCACCATACTTCCTATACTCATCCTAAATGTTTTCATAATGTTCTACACAGAAACCAATGTTCTTGTACACAGGTTGAGTAACAAACCATTATAGGACACCCCTAATTGTGTCCTTATAATCTATTGTCCAAAAAAATTACATTCCCTCATGGCATGCCCAATCTAGTCAAATATGAACTGGTATAAAGAATAAATAAACAAATGGATTAAAACAATCAAAAAAATAATTTTATCTAATGTTTCATTAATGATTAATTTACCTCTACTTTGACAAAATTTAAAGGACATTGATAATGTATCTCACCTCGCAATATAACATTAGATGTGTTCTCCATGTCATATAGAATCTCCCAAATGAGTTATAAGACAAAAAAACAATATAAGACCCTAACATATCACCATATGCATCCAATTAAAAAGTATGAACCATTAACAGAAGACATGAATCTAATGGAAAGATCTTAACTGATAATAGGAACTCAAGGTTGATAAGGATAGAACATGTCCATGTCTTGATAGTACTTCAAAACTAATTTCCAATGATTAGTCATCAAGAAGTGAAATAGAATACCTGAACCAATTAACCAACTTTTGAGTGCCTTATATCCTCATAATCCTTAAGACACTACAAAGGGATAATTATAAACTAGGGGAGCACTTATCTAGATCTCCAGTTACCCCAAGGATCCAATAATATGAGCACACCAACAAAGGAGAACATCCTCTCAGTCTCAGATCCCATGTCCAGTCTAATTATATCCCAACAGTTTCCCCTAACATCTAATACATGAGTAATAATTGAAGGACCCCGGGACACCCTGAGAGGGGAGGGGTGAATCAGGGTGACCACTTTTTCTTTTAATGTGATGGATCTTGTTCCCACGTTGGTAGGAACTTGTTGAACCTGTATGAAGATTATGATCAGAAAGAAAACATTCACAAGCATAGAGAAGACACAGCCATTTTTACTTGGTTCACCACTAAGGGCTATGTCCAAGGAGCATACGCCGACAGGTTGTCGGTCGTACCAAAATCCACTATGCTTCACTAGCTGTAGATTACAAAAGTTCAGGTACAGTCGCTCTATCCCAGGCTCACTGCCTTTACAAAGGTTCAGGGATAGCTCACTGCTTCCCTCGGGTCACTCCCGTTGACTCCCCTGGCTCACTGCCGTTGGTGAAGTCCCACTCAGTTTATAGACGTGAAGGTCTCTTCTTCATTTGCATAAGATTGCATCCTTTGTTGTATGTAGATGCTCTATTGAAGACCGATTCTCACCAGAAGAAGAATATCACTTTTCCTCGAATGTACCGAGTAGTCTCTCGGCTTTTGTGCAGCTCCAAACACGCTGGTGGGATTCAGCAAAACCAGGCGCGCTTGTCCAAGACAGTCGTGCAAGTCCCACTACGGCGCGCAAGTCCAAACTGGCGCACAAGTGTCATCAACACACATGCGCGACTCTTCCTTCCACAACTACAAACTTGCGCGGTCCACTTCCTTTCTCTTCCAAACCACCTTGGGGGCATAGCTAAAAACCGGCGCGCAAGCTCTACTTGCGCGACAAAAACTACCACCTGCGCGACTCAACCACCTGCGCGACGAGAGCTCGAACAATCTCTCGGCCTTGAACTCTGTGAGAAATGAGGAGGGGTGGTCCAGTATTTATAGGCAAACTGGACCCCCTGCGCGGCGGCGCGCAAGTCCCTCGACGGCGCGCAAGTCTTGTCTTCAATAAACTATGTCGTGCAACTCACTTGCGCGACCCAACCAACACTTGCGCGACCTTCTTTCCTTAGCCAAATTTTGATGTTCTGATCCTCAAAAACATATGGCGCGCAAGTCTTTTGTCCTCCAAGAGCACGGAGTGCAAGTACCTTTACCAAAAACACTTAGCTTTATTTGCCGATTTTTAGGCCCAAAAATTTGGCAAACACTGGGAAACAGCGCCACCTTCACTACTGTTTTCTGCTTGAACGGTATGATCGCTTTGTTGGTACACACCCTGAACTGCCACTGAGGATTGACAACAAACACAAACCATACACCAAAACATGCTTTGAAGAACCTGGTTCCAACAATAATATCCTCAAACACCCCTGGACTAATCCATAAAGCATGGGTCAAGAAATTCCTAAACCCAAATTCATAAACATAGCCACAAAGTCTCACACTACTGATCTATGGGATTCTAGGTGACACTTGATGTTTCTAAAAATGAAACCAACCATTGACCCTCTGGAGGGTAAAAAGACCATAGTTCAAACACACTAGTCTACTATATCACATCTTTCTCAAACCATGGTCCAATATCAACATAGTAGTCCACTAGAGGTGACTCCCACACCCAAACAATACATGAAATCACCTCACTCATATGGGAATCCTCAACTATCCCTCAAACCCGTCTAAAAAATTCACTCAATTATAAAACCCGCAATATTTTAGAATTTATTTATTTGTAAATAAATTTAATTTATTTTATAGCATGTGTTTCACACAACACCATCTTTAAATAAACCAGAATATACTACTAAAATTTTATTAATTAAATGTTAAAGTTATAACAGAGCTATTATATTGGAAGCCATGAATATGATTAACCACATTATGAAATATATATAAAGTTAATACTTAATAAAAATGTAATTATTTTTATTATGGAACCAATCACTCAATTTTAGTAGTAATCATATTCTTCCAAAAATTCATTTTGTGCAAAAATTATTTTTATTACTTTTTGTGAGTAAATATAATAATTAATATTTTGAAATTTTATAAATGTTATTTTATCAATAGAATATAAATATTGAAATTATCCTTTCAATATTATCTTAGTTTTAATTGTTTTTAATTTGTTTAAAAAGTTAATTTTTGGGTGAACAGTGAGAATAATTTTTTTAAATAAAAATTTATTTTCTATTATTTATAAATATTAAATTTTATTTTTATTTGTTTTAAAATTATATTAGTTTTTTCATTGAAAATAATTTAATTTTTTCTTTTTTAATAACATTATACATTATATTGGTATAAAAATACTTTTACACTTAAAAATGCATTTTCTAGAAACACATTTTTTATCACACATTATGGTTTTTTTATAAAATGAATTTTTTTAGATTATAGATATTTAATTAGATAAAATGTATTCTATATTTGGAAATATGATGCTAAAATTTGGTAAGTAGGACTCTTTTATTTTTAGTAATTGTAAATATCAAGTGTGATAAAATTTATCGTCTCGCTAAATGCTAAGTAGAGTAATTAAGTTTAAAAATAATGTGACATGGAATTTAAAATATATAAAACACTTAACTTTATTTCATTCAATGCCTATAATTATTCAACTATCATACAATATATAAAAATATGACATTTCATTCCATTTAGATTTGATTTTGAACTTTATATTAAGAAAATAATGAATATGAAATGTCACTCTCTTGACTTTAATATATTTAATATTTTTTCATATGGATAAAAAGAGTTTATGTACATATTTAAATTATTATTTTAAATATAAATGAATTTTTTAATCATGATGATTTATTTGAATTTTTTAGCAACTGGATAATTAAAATAAATGTCTATGGAACGCCAAAAGAATATTTATTTAATTAATATAAAAAATAAATGGTTTTATAATTAATAAAATTAACATAAATGGGATTAATTATTACGTTCCAAGAATTTTATAGATGATTAAAAAATATTATGGATGTGTTAAAGGTTTATATTTGCATTATTTTTCCATCATGTTGTTTTCAATTGAAATTCTATGAATTATCTCAAAATGACAATAATAATATTTTATAATAAATAATATTTTATTAAATGATTTAAAATAAATAAAATGTTTATATTTGACCAAATTATAGGGATATGGTTTAAATAATTATCCATGTTCCATTAATAGATTTTTTCTTTTTATGGTAGTTTTCTATACCATTAAAAGGAAGAAAACAACAAAATTTGGTAATTGTTAAAAGGGTTAAAAAAGGTTACAACTAAAATATAAGGGTGGAATCTTAATAAAAAAAATTCCAACATTTCCTTGAGGAGAATATTTAGATTCATAATCAAATTATATTCTAATTTTATCAATTTGGAACCATTTTCAAAAGAATAATAATTTAAATTAATGTAATACTTTAAGAAATTCCAAGAATTCCCCACTCATCACTTATAAGAGGGATTCCATTTTCTATTTTATTTATACAATTTTAACCTACATATCTAGACCATAATATAACCAATTCTATAATTCAATACCCTCAACATTAATTATAGTTTATTTTATTTTAATAATTCTATTTTAAGGGTCCCTATGAAGGGATATAAAGGAAGTCTGCCAAAGAATAGGTAATCATCTTTACAGACTCTTTCAAGTTTATTTCTTCTTAGAGTTTATTTAATTATATTATACATAACCTAAAAGATAAATCCATTATAATAAATTCATTGAGATGTTATTATGATTATTTAATAACAATATTCTATCTCTTTTCCATCCTACGAGAAACCAAAGCATCACTCATGCATCTGTATGGTTTACCGTCTCCATGTAGCGGTGTAATTTGTTTTTAATAAAAAATTACTTGGATGGTTATAATGTTATAAATAATAAATATATATTATATTTATTAAATAATTATTATTTTGAGATTATAAGATCATATCAACCATTTTACCTTCCAATTCATTGAAAAAAAGTAACATCACTCGTGCATATATGTAGACTATCACCTCTATGAAGTAATGTGATCTATTTTTCATTTCCAGTTTACATGGATTGTAATAAGGAATGATTTAATGAACATATAAGAAAAATATGACATAAAAATAATCCTATTAAGGTAAATTATTATTTACCCTTATTTTTCTCATCCATCAAAAAGTGAAAACAACGTTTTTGCATACGTATGATCAACTGTCTCCGTGAATGGTTTAATTAATATATATATATATATATATATTATTGATGAGTTAAAATATATGCATATATATATATCTGTGTGTGTGTGTGTGATATTTAAATAGTTAATAACATTCTGTAGATAACGTAACCATGATCAAGACTCAACATTTGAAACTACTGACTCAAAACATACACAAAAAATGGTGCAAATAACACCAAAATATTGATAATTATAAACGATTATGAAAACAAATGCGATAAAAGTTTATAAATTAATCATATATTAAATTTTATATATGTATATGGTGATGTTATATAATTATAATAAAACAAAATTTATTATATATGAGTTTAAAAATCACTTAAATGGATAGTTGAACTTGAGGTAAGGGGATTCTTGGCACAATTTCCTTTCATTGGGCAATATAACTACTTCATGATTTATATTATAGTGAGATTATATGCTAAATGAACATTGATTATTTTATGTATTCTATTCACATATCTTATTTTAATTTAAATCGGTTACCCCTAATATTTTCATTAAATAATACATATTCCAATGATACTGTCTTTAGAAGGGATTTCATCTCAAATTATACTCTATTGGGTTATATTTGATATAATGGGAAAAAAATTATGTGGTAAATATACTTCCTATTTTATTAATAGAAAATTAATATATATGTATTCATTACTATTAGTGATTTTATTCATGTTACTCTTTCAAGGGGTTATAATTTAAAAGTCACAAAGAGGTATGAATGTATTGTATAATCCCATTTTTCGACTTTTTTAATATTCATTAAAGTTAACATATAATATATTCTTTATAACTTCAAAATATTTTCTTATACTATGGATATTTATGCAGTTTTTATAGCTTATTATGAATTTTACTTTATTTAGAACATGATTGAAGCAAATAAGTATTCAAAATAAAATCTGATCATATTCCCCTTTGGATCAGGTATATTTTTTTTCCTGACCATATTTTTTAAAATGTTTTTGAAAAATTATTTTCTATTCAACTAAATGAAATATTAATGACATTATATGTTATCCATTAATTTTTACAACATTTTAAATGAATCTTTTCAATTGTTTTTAAATGATAAATATTGAATTTCTTTTTAGAAAGTCAAAAGAAATGTTTTTTAACGTATACTGCAATAAATGATTTAATAACCACCATTACCATTTTACATTATATTCTAAACATTCTTAATGGTTTTATATGGAAACAAATTTATGAAATATTATTGTATATATTATGTTTATATTTTCTATTATTCAATAAAAGGATTAATATTACTATAAAATATACTTTTCAGATGAATTTATGGTCATATTTAATTAAATTTTTGGTCACTTATTTTATATTGAAAAATTTTCATTCTTATAATCCTATATCATTACACATTAAATTTCTATTGAATTTCTATATTATTTGTATCATGGATATTCTTATCCCCAAAACCATATTCAATTTATATATACAATGTTTTACTATAAAGCTTATTTGATTGATTGAGGAAATATTTATATTATATTTTATATAGTAAATATTATTATTTATTAACATGTAATATTATTATAGAATTCAATTGATCATTAAATAAATCAGGAATGCATTGGACTAGTAGTGACTGATGCTTCCAAGAATTACATTTCCCCTTGAAGCATTGACATGTCTCGTAACATGAACCATTTGGAAAGCATTATTGAATGGATGTTTTCTATATTCCAACATATAAATTAAAATATTATGAAACAATGACTTGATGGTGAAGATATCATGATGTCTGATATCATGAAATCCAACATCAAACATTTTTTTCATTGCTAATTCAATTATTATCCATGATATTATAACATTGGAATTATCCATGGATGGATTTGGTGCTCAAATTATTATTTAAATTGAATGAACTTTTTGTTATTTACTATTACATGTTGATTATTTCTTTTTTAATCATGATATATTCTAATGTACAAAACCCTTACTAAGTATTTCATCTCACTGTTGTTATTTTTTTTCCTACAAGATTTGAAGAGGGAATATTTTAATGAGTTTAATGATACATCTTCTTTATTATTACTATGTTTTATATTATATTTTAATGTAAAATGAGAATCATGTCTTTATCTAGTTCTTGATGACTACTATAATGATCGATCCTTTGGGATAATATCCCTTGTATATTATACCAACATAATAAAGTGTATACCAACTCTGGTTTACTATATTAGGGACAATTATACATAGCATTAGAGAATGTTTAGTAGAAACCATGAGAAATAGATTTAGATAAACATATATTAGGGAATATAACCCTGACTTTGAATACATGTATAATGATAGGATAATATAATAAAAGTGTTTGGAAAGGTAGATATTGTTTAGTTTTCATAGAAATATATCCATTTTTTTTACTCTATGTGTAAATGGTTTTGGAATAGATGCATCACGGGGTAATAACCATAAAAGGAGTTAGTTGAGTATATTTTAACTATCATTTTACTTCATGGTGAATGCGACCTTACTATATACATGGTTTTAAACTCTTAGGTGATATTCATGGGTTAACTCATATTTTATTTATGAACCATGAATATCCCCTAAGAGTGTCAAATCATGTACATAGTAAGGTCCCATTCACCATGAACTAAAATGATAGTTGAGATATACTCAACTAACTCTATTCAGATTTATTACCCTAAGATGCATCTATGACAAAAACATGTCCACATAGAATATAAAAAAATGATATATTCCCAGAAATAACCTAGGTTAAACCTATGTCATATAATATTTAAAATAATATGTCTTTTCCCAATATGATTATTATTTCTTAAACTATTATTTTGGTTTCATTCAATGGATGAAAGCAAAGGAATCATGTTAGTATTGAATTTTATGGACAATGTGGTGATTCTGATCATTCAAGTGGGATGATGACTGGAATGAATGATATTGTGATTATTCCTAATTAGTTATCATGATATATGATCAATAACATTCTCTTTAACAAACTATTAGACAAAAAAAGAATAAAATAATAATGTTTTCAAAGAGATCTATAGGTGGGGGCCATTGGGGGAATAAGATTCAGAGTATTGAATGTTGAGTATATGGGAATGAACTCAGAGGTAAATGTCTCAATGGAATGAAAATATTATTTTTGTGTGAAAAATAAGTTCATAGAAAAGTAATTTCCAAGTAACAATTAAGAGTTTTATGGATTAAAAATGAAGTTGGTCCTAATTTACAATTTATATTTAAATGTATAACGTGTGGGTAACGTGGGAATTATCTAAGTCAACACCCAAATCCAATATTAAACTTCTAGAATTAGGAAGGACCATTTTTATTCCAATCACTGAAGTGGAATGAATGATGTTATTTTTTATTGGTATTCTAGTATTATGTTGTAAATTTTTTTTTTCAAAAATATTAGGTTTATAAGGATCATAAAACCAGTAAGTATTATTATGAATTATTTTTTCTTTAAGTATTTGAAAACATATGTTGAATATTACCAATAACCAAAAAACATATTTAGTGTTATGGTGATATTTTTGGAGAACACATGATTAAGGGAAAAATGACCCTTAATATGTTCCTGATGCTGAGTTAATAATGTTTCATTGGGATAAATATATTATTTACATTTATGAATTAAATGAGATAGTACTCGTGACCTTGAAACTGATTAGTGACTTGATTATAAAATTTTCTATGTTATCTTTGATGGACTTTATTTTCTTTTGATATTTATGCTGTATAATAAATAATCTATGATTTTATTTGGGTAAGAAAAATTTTATTAATTTTTGAAGAACATATTTTTTCATTGAGGTTTTATGGTGATTAAAGTTATTAGTATGTTTTAAGAGAATATTTGGTCAGGTAATTCACAAGCTTTGTATGTGGAATTATGTGACACTTTATATTTCCTTGGGATATATGATTGAAAAAATATTTTAGATTTTTGGGATTTGAATTTTTTCATACATATTTTGGTGGAGTCATAAGGTTAATTATTTTTTGAATAGATTATGTTTAACTTTTCAGATTATTTGTGAGGTTTTAGTGATTAATTTATTATATTAGATAATTTGTGATAACCATTTTTGTTTTATTAAGTATATAGAAAAGTAATGAATAAATTTTCATATTATTATTGATAATAAAATCCATTAAAAGTGAATTTTTTTTCATCATGAATGAAATGTGCATCTTGGAAATTTATTTCTAGGAATAAGAGATGTAGTGGAAATTATTTGAATTGAAACCAAAGGATGAAATTTTTCCAGTGGAAGAAAAATAAATTAAGTAATAAAATTTCTCAGGTCCTCTATAATCACAGTAAATGGGTCTTTGAACTTTAATAAGATTATCTTGAAAAAAATGATACAATTTTTCTTATATTTATGATTAATTGGTCATCTTTTCACCCATCATAGATTGATGGTTTAGTTATAATTGACTTTCTTGTGGTTATATTCTATATCGCTCTTTATTAGTATTTGAATACTAGTTTTCTCCTCTATATCTATATTTTAAATTCCCATCAATGTTCTCCTTATCTGAGAACCTGAATATGTGGCATTTTAGGAAACCCGTATGTTTCCCACTTTCCGTTTTCAATGGAAGTTTTATCATCCCTCTAAATGATGTGGGTTTTCAATAAAGGTATACCCGTTAATGATCGAGATAAAATTGTGTGGGGATTAATTTATGTTGGATAGAATGTAAGACCCTAGTATTTTAGAACATATTTCCCTTTAAATAAATTTCATTTCATTGAAATCTTGTGACACATAAAACACCATGTTTAAACGAACCGCAATATATTATTAAAATATTATGATTTAAATGTTGCAATTTTAACCTATATATTAATTTTGTGGGTAAAAATAGAATTAAAAAAATTATTAAAAATATATAAATTTACTACATAATAAAATTTTAATTATTATTTATTTATAAAAAACACTGAATTATTTGTATTAATTTTATTCATCAATAAATGTGTTTTTTATAATATTTTTAATTTTCATTATGAGTAAATATGATTGTTAATTTATAGAATTTTTTAAAAAAATAAATTTCATCAAAGTAATATATTTTTAAAAGATTTATGTCAATATTATCTGAGGTTTAAATTTTTGGAATATTCTAAATGGGTTAATTTTTGGGTGAATAGGGAAAAAACTGATTTTTAAACAAAATAAATTTTTTTAGTATTTTTAAACCTTCACGTTGATTTGGAATAGATTTTAAATTCAATTAGTTTATTTATAAAAACAATTTAATTTATATCTTTTGGATCAAAATTATTCTTGATCATGGTATAAAAATATATCTACACTTCAAAATAAATTTTTCAAAATAATTTTTTCCATTTCATAATGTGGAATTATTATAAAATGAATTTATAATGATCATAGAGGTTGAATTTAATAAAATGGAATCCATATTTTGAATTATGAAGTCTTAATTTTTTTAATAAGTCTCTTTTAATTGTAGGAATTATGAATAGAAACTATTGTTAAATTTATCACCATTTTAGAGGGTTAACAAGTTAATTAATGATAAAACTAATTTGATAAGGCATTAAAAATATATCCAAATCTAGACATTTTTTTCAATGTATTGGATTATTTTTTCAATAATCGTCCAAACTTTTAAAATATGACCTATTATATAATGACCAGACCTTAAACATTACATGTTCTAATGACATTAACTTAGAATTCACTTTCACACATTCCAAAAAATCTATTAGATTTATAATTTTCAAGAGTTAGGATAGAATCATTACATAAAAAAACATTATATTACAAATTTAACACTTAGATTCAGTATCAATTGTCCAAAAAAATTAATGAATTTTTTTATTTTCATGAAACATCTTTATGATTTTCATCTTGACATCATACTTGTCCCAAATCATCCTTAAAACCTTGTGAAAAACATTTTAAAAGTATGATGATCAAAAAAAGTTGAGTAAGGGATATAAAAAAATAATGAAACTGTTAGTCTATGAATACTTATAAAAATCTTCCTTTTTCATAATAATATTTGGGATCAAAATAAATATTTTCTAACACAAGTATTCACCTTGTTTGATAAAATATTTTCATAAAAAAATTATAATAAATATTAAAGGAAAAAACTCATAAAGTATTATTTGAAATAATTAAAACTTATAAAAATGTTTTCACTGTGTAATAAGTTCCACCCTTAAAAATACGTATATACATTCCTTTAAACATAAGATCATTATATTACCTTGAGAAATCATATGATTTCTATAAAACCCCATAGAAATCATAGATAAAACATGTATTTAACTTAGGAAATAATTTTTATATTACTCATACAGTCACTCTTACAAATAGAATAATCATACAGTTAACTTCTATACACAATGCATTTTAAGGCTATCATAAACCCACTCATCCTTTGATTATAATGGAACCACCTATCCTTGGTTAACAAATAAAACACCCTTCCTTGGTTTATAATGTAACCACCCAAACATGGTTTATAATGGAACCACATTTTATAATAAAACATTCCTTATAACTATAACACTATCATAAAACATGTATGTTTTAATATTCATCATTACACTTATAAAAATATTCTTTACACCCATAAGAAAATATTTATGGATATTGAAATATCTATTTCATTTTAAAAATTTATTTTGAAAATAACTAGAACATAAGGACGTATTTTTTTCATGGATGAAAACATGAAATCATATAAGTGATTCTAAATATAAAATAATATTTATATTGGTGGAAAAGTATTTTTAACCGTATGCTATAAAATAGAACATTCCTTTTATCTTTTGTGAATAAATTGAAAACATTAAGTTAAAATATTCCTTATGAAAACCTTTGAAAGAAATTAAAAAAATACATAAAATTACCTTTATAGTTCTTTTATTATCAAATAAAAACACCATATAATATGTTTAAAATTATGGATAAGGAAGAAAAATATTTAGAAGAAAAACATTGAAATGGGATTTTAAAAGAAAGTCACTAACCTTGAGTCCCACTCACCACATACATTATTTATATTTATGATTAATAATCTGATGTTAAATACTTATTTTTATAAGAATTATTTTAATTTTTATCATTCCTCTTTATTTTATCTCTTACCATGGTATATTGAATTATTTAATCAATTAAATTTATATCAGACATTTTGATGATATTCGGTTCATAAGTCCAAACAGACTTTGGTATATTGACTATGCTAAAATTGTCCATTATTTTTTCATATTTAGAATAATAATCATGAGATAAATATCATTTTTAGACATCTATTATACTTTTAAAACAAATAATAAAATATGGTTATGAAAAATAAACTATGTTACAATCATGGAGACAGTAGTTTTTACATACGCATTGGTAACATATCAATTTTTCAATGACCATTATAGAAAGAAGGTAAATATTAATTTATCTTTAAAATAATTTTTATATTATAAATTCCATTTTATTTATTTAAATATACTTATATATATCATCTGTTTTATTTTGTTATGAAAAATGAAATGCTTCGCATTGTGGAGGTGGTAATCCACACGTATGCACGAATGACATTATCATTATTCAATAGATCGAAAGGTAAGAAATTATAGATTATATTTATCTTTATAATCATAAATATTACATTAATATCACATATATATAAATTATATTCTTAATTATAACCATCGATAATAGATTCCAATGGGGAACGAATTACATCAGTTCGTGAGGTGGTTGTCTTCCATACATATGAATGATGGATTAATTTCCCATTTTATGGAAGAGGATATGGATATAGGTTATGTAATTAAAATAATAACATCAATTTATATGAAATATATTCTTGTTATTATCTCATCATGAATAAATAATATTTTACAAAGTTAGAAAAGAAATAAAATAAAAATTCGTGATTAATAACTATACCACTTTTTTGGACACCATATTATGGTTTACACAAAAAGATTTTAGAGGATGGTTTTATGACCAAAAAATCACTATCAAAAATGGGTAGTGACATAAGGAATTTTTTTGGGAATGTATTTTCCAAACCAAAATTATTTTGATCTATTAATAAATTAGAATAAGTGGTTAACTTTTACAATAGAGGGGAGGAGACCTCATGAAATTTCATAAAATATTAATTAATATTAATTAATTTTAATCTCTAAATGGATAAAATTGGTAATATTTAATAAAAGGATGATAAATAGTCTGAGAATTAGGATTCAATAAATTTTGAAAAAGAATAGATCACATTTTACCCACATATTTCCGTTTTAACTCTATCAACCATTTTGCTGAATACTACGATAACAATGCTTTTTACTATTTAAGGGTCAATAGAGTAACTATAAAAGGATAATTAGACCGTAAATGGATCTTGGTTGATATCATAAAACATATATCATTAAATTTTACAAATATAATATTCTTTATAATTTCAAATCATTTAATAATATGTTATTTATTATAGAATATCATTAATGGAAATTTTTTTAAAGATTATTTTAATTTGACTTTTAAAACTACCGGACAACAATGAAATTAGAATATAATGGATGAAAAAGTATCTAATATGTAATTTTATAACTAGAAAATTTTGTAACATAATGATTCATTCAAATAGTGTTACATTAAATATTTATAATATAATTTATTTTAACATTCTATAAATTTAATAATTAATGTGTCAGCATTGTGTATGATTTTAGGGTAATAATTTCTTCTATAAAAATTATAAATAAATTACCATAATAAAAAAATTAATTTATTTTTTAAATTAAAATTTACAACCAAACATATCCTTTTTATCCTTATGTTAAAAAATATTATAGTTATTATATGTAAGAGTGTGAAATTTTTGGCTTTATATTAAATTAAAATTTATAATGGTCAAAACCAATGACATATGGCAATAAGTTCCAATATTTTTTAAAAATGGATATAAATGGTATAAAACACTCATCCATTAGGATCAAGGAAACTATAATGGTTATTTTTAGTCCTTATCATATTATTTTTAACATTTAATTACCTAATTTATCCTTTACTATGAAAAACCAATTAAAAAAGTTGCATTTTATAAAGTACAAAAATAAAGGGGACATATTTACCAACTTTGGGATCCATGATCCCAAATATGGAATCCATTTTTCAAGACTCAAAATAATGATTTTTTACAATTTAATTTATAAATAAGTGAGAAAAATATGTTAAATTTTTTAAAAAAAAATCCATTTTTAAGTATAAAATATTTTTATACAAAATTCAAGCATAAAATTAATTTAAAAAAACTATAATTAGATTAATTTAAATAAAACTAAACTGGTTAAATTTTAAAAATTACCCAAAATATAATATTAATATGTAAGTAATTTAAAACAAAATATAATTTTCAATAAACATCATTATTTTTCACTATTCATTGAAAAAACATTCAGAAAATTATAAAAAATTAATAAAAAAATAATTTTTAAATTGTTGAATAAAAAATTAAATCCATTTTGTTGAATTATTATTTTATAATTTTCAAATAAATATTTTATATAAATGCATCTAATACTAAAAATCCAACTTCGTTAGACATAATGTTTTTTTAGTTTTGACTGAAATATTCCCTAATATTCTTATAACGAATATAAATCTCTAATATATAATTAATTAATATTAATAAGACATGAAAATAATTTATTATAACATTATATAGGTTATTAAATTCTTTTACTTTTTTAAAATTCCATCCTTGCAAATTTTATTCACTTATTAAACAAGTGGGGATATCTTTCCCTCAAAACATTTTTAGATACCCACATTGCTTCTTAAACCATATGGTTTTTCCAAAAAAACCTTTACTTAATGAATTAAATCATTAAAAAACACTTTTCCTCTATGGATAATAATCTGAACTAGCTATTCCTCGTATAAAATGTCACTATCTGACCAAACTACTTCAGGACTCAAAATATGAGATTAATTGGACACATCTTTTCTTAACATCAAGACATAGAATATGTTGTGTACCTGGGATAAGCTTAGAGGAAACAACCATTTGTAAGAAACTGATCTAGTGTTATTAAATATTTCATATATTCATTAAACCACATACTATTCTTACCCTTTTTATTAGAACACATTACACATCTCCATGGTGATACTTTAAGAGAAGCATGATAAAGAACCTCAAAAGAAATATATTTCTTTCAGGTATCTTCATAACTTTTATACCTTCTCTGAGGAATCCACATATGTTTCTAAATAATATTAACCTTCTCAACCATTTACTCAACCAAATTATTTCCCATAATCTTCTCTTCTCCCACTTATTCCGAAAATTCTAGAGTTCACCACCGATTTCTATAAAATGACTCAAAAGGCACAATTTGAATACTGTAATGAAAATTTTTGTTATAAGAAAACTCAAATAATGAAAGATAATTATCCCAAATTCCATATAAATCCATTCAACAAAAATGAATCATACTTCCATCATTTTAATAATTCTATTGAACTTCTTATTTTATTGAGGATGAAAAGTTTTACTAGAATTTAATTATGTACCCCAATATTTAATAATTCATTTCCAAAAATTAAAAGTAAATTTAGGATCAAGGTTAAATATGATAATTAGAGGGACTATTATTAACTTTAATATCTCTATGAGATATAGTCAAGAAATATGATCTAAATAAATTACATCTCGAATGGGATAGAAATTAATATATTTAGTTAATCAATTAACAAAACACAAATCGCATTATTACCTTCATAAGTATTTGTAAATACTACTATAAAATACATGGATATACTTTAGTATTTTCACTTTGTCATTAGAAAATGATAAAAAATATCATTTATTAATTATCATTCTACATTAACCGATTTAAAATTCAAATATTTCATGTAAAATTTATTAATATCTCTTTTTATTTTAT
Source organism: Viscum album (assembly GCA_963277665.1). NCBI lineage: Eukaryota > Viridiplantae > Streptophyta > Magnoliopsida > Santalales > Viscaceae > Viscum > Viscum album. The sequence continues at coordinate 1,655,909,263 of OY728137.1, forward strand.
CCCACCAAAAATAATAATGACTGTCTCTCTACATCTTAGTACTATCGTGATGATTATAAAATAGGAAACTATATGCCTCAATAAGTAATTATATCATCAACTGGGAGTCATAAGTCACACATAATCTCATTCCAAATCTCAAAAAATATTTTTTTGACATTAAATTTAGGAAATAAAACCTTCTTAGCCAATTATACAATTTCCTATTACTCAAAATCTTTCTTCTAATAATTATTAATTCTTTTAGATAGAGATGATTGTACCAACACTTGAAATAAAATAGAGGAAGTTCCTACATCAACAAGTTCTATGCCAAAATTTATAAAATCATTAACCAAAGTTTTATATTCCAAAGATAAGTTTTTTACTGATTCATTAAATATTTAACTGAATGAATCAACTAATTTGTTTATTTTTTCACTATGGTAATGGATCTTGTAATCATAATACTTAATCAGTTTCACCCATCTTCTCTACCACATTTTTGAACTCTTTTTGAGTGAATATATAGTTAAAACTTCAATAATAATTATTTATTTTAAATTTTATTCCTTATAAATGATGTCATTAAATTTTTAAAGAAAATATCATATAAGATAGTTTTAGATCATGTGTAGAATAATTTAACTCATGATGTGTCGATTTCCATAAAGCATAAGCAATTACATGATCATTTTACAACAAAATACAACCAAGTACTTTTAAATAAGAATTGCTATAGATTAAAAATTAACCAATTATATAGGGAATGTCCAAAACTATAGAATTTATTGAAATTCTTTTTAGTTCCTAAAAATAATCATCACATTATTTCATCTGGATGAATTTTACACCATTTTGAGTTAACTTAGTCTATGGGCTATAATACTGAGAAAACATTTCAACAACTAGAAGGAATTAACATTATAATCCAAAAAAACAATGAATCTTCATTACATTCTTAGTTCATGTACACTCTTCAACAACTTTTTTTGGTAGGTTCAATAGTTATTCCATATTTAAAAATAATATATCCATGAAAATAAATCTATTGCATCAGAAATTCACATTTACAAAGTTTTCAATATTAATTATTTTCATTGAAGGTTAAAAAAACAATACTTTGTTTTATTTCATGTTACTCATGAGTTTTATAATATACTAATATATAATCAATAAACACAACCACAAACTTATCAAAATATTCATGAAGAAATATATTCAAAAAATCCATAAATACAATTGGTACATTGGAAACCCCTAAGGGAATAAATAAAAACACATAATTCTAATATCTTGTATGAGACTTCATATTTAGATTATCTTCCTTATTTACCTCCAAATAATAATAATTTGAGTAGATATAAATCTTTAATGAATAATTCACTCTCTAGAGCTGATCAAATCAATCATCGATGTGAGATAAAGGGTGATTTTTATTAATGACAACTTTATTCAAATCTATATAACAAATGAAAATCCTAATGGAACCATATTTCTTCTTAACCAAAAAAAAATATCACCACTAAGTTAAGTTCTAAGATGAATGATACTTTTATCTAGAAACTGATGCAATTTATATTTAAATTATAAAATTTCAACTTGATCTTTTCAATAAGGGGGTTTTGAAATAGGATTAACATCAAGAACTATGTCAATAGTAAAATCAAACTCTTGATCTGAAATATCACTAGGTAAATCATTTGGAAAAAAATCCACATATTCATTTACTTCTAGTAAATCAGTAATCTAAATAGTATTATTCTTTTCAACAACATATGCTAAGAAAAATTCACTTTTATCTCTAATCAATTTATCAGATTCATTATAGGTTATTAGAGGTTTGAAATAATATAATAAAATCTTTTTAGATTTTCAATCTATATTATCATGATAAATCAAAAGACAATACACACCTAGAATAATATAAAACATTACCATTGACATTTTAATAAGATTTATAAGAAATATCATTCTACTGATAATAATATGATGATTTTTATAAATCTTTATTACTTTAATAGCTCGAAAAATATTTTCCACCAAATGTCTTATCATACTTTTATGAGGTGAATTTACCAATTTACTTGATAATTTATGAGAAATGAATGAATAAAAATATCCAGGGTAAAATATGGTATTGGAATAATTTCAATAAACCAATAACATTCCCTTTACCACTTCAATTTTCAATTCAACATTAACTGTAGTGGCAAAAAAATATTTTTCCACACCCATTTTCTTTCGATCATGATGATTTCCCACATTAGTGACTAACTTAAGACTTATTATCATAATTTCCCATCTCATTATAATTATGGCATTTCACCTTTAGTTTTTCATTATTTTTTCTTATCAATACTAAGATCCTTTTCTGTACAATCATCAGTCATATTCCCATAATTTCCACATTAATATTATTTCCCATATTCCATAAGACATTTCCCATGGTTCTTTTTACGAAACCATTCACAATATGGGAACTTTAATTTTTACCTAAATATTTCTTTAGTGAATGATTCTATATTTCCTTCCATACATAATATTTCTTCCAATTATTATCATGGAATAAATGATCATAAAAAAATATTATTTCTACTTTTTCGGCACATTGAATGACTTTCTCATAACATTGAAACTCATGGGAATCCAATTCCCTTTATAAAAACCCCATACATTTAAAAAAATTATTACATGATTTTAAGCATAATTAACCATGAAATACAAACCAATGATCATAAATTCAAGTGTATTTGGAAGATTAGGTATGTAATTAGAAATAATGAAACCAAAAAAACATAATTTATTTAATCTCCATAAAGTGATAGTGAATTCCTTTTATCTCTTACATCTTCATATGATAACATGAGGAATACATGAATAAAGGGATGACCTAAAAAACCCTAATAAGGTAATGAACATATGAATAAATCATAACACATGGTTTAGAAGGCATAACATAATGACATAAAAAATGAATGAAACATGAATAAACATAAGGAAGAATAATATGTAGAACATGGAATCATATAGTCATGTAATAATAGGAATGTGGAAACAACATAAAAAATTACATGAACATGAGTCAAGGCTTAGTACCAACACCATTACAAATGGAGGATAATGTCCCATTAAAGAATCAGGTTTACTCTATGAACCAACATGACATCTCATGAGACTAAACATTTACTAATGCATTGGAGCACAATCTGGGTGCACCCATGATAACATTTTCAAGCATATGTGCACAAAATAAAGAATAAGACATAAATATAAGAGTTTCCTATGGAAGTAAATGGGTAACAAAATCATTTGATAGAGCATAATAAGTGGGAGTATCATAAAAGTGTCCATGAATGAGTGTGTTTAAACCGTAGATGGAAATTTATAAGGAAAAATATAAATATATCATGATAGATGATGTTCAATAGAAGTGAAAATTTGTAAAAACTGTTTAATAACCTTTCGAAAAGATCTATTTTAGTGTGGTTTATGGAAAAATATTAAAGATTTTTTAAATAAGAAAAGACATAATTATTTCTATAAAACTAAAAATGAACATAGATAGTTTTCATTATAAAAGGATTGTTTTTTTTAATATTTTTAGATTAAAAATGATTATATATTATACTTGAAAATAGTTATGAAATTTTGAAGTTCCCTCTAATCGGACTTGATTATCAGGAAAAAACAAGAATAGAACGTTGTAAAACATGTATTTACCCATTAAAGAAGAATGATTGGATCTGGATACATATGTTTAGAAAATATACATAGATTAAAAAATAAATAATTATAAATAATATAGATTTAAATTATTTTAATGAGATATAAATCATAACCCAAATGTAATTGGGAGGTTCAGAGAGAAACCCTTACCTTATGTCTGAAATTGTTTTTCACTTGTACTTAATGTCCTCTTTTATTTCCTTTCCTTGAGAACCTACTTAAGGAAATTGAGTTTAGACTTTTTTTGATACCAAAGTATCATAGATGTGGGGGAGACACTTGGGAAGGGATTTTGGTAGAATTTTGACAAGATCTAAGGCATGGAAGGTGTGAGGAGAATAAGTGGTGATGGGTTGTATTTATAGTGGATAATAGGTGTATGTTTTATTTTTTATATTATTTATTTTACTATTTTGGCTCAATAATATCAATAGTGTTGATCCTTCTCACTAAAAATATTAAATAATGAAGAATAGTTCAAGATTATGGTTCTTATATCTGCTGTACTTCAAAAATGACAAATAAATTAATATATTTAGCTAATACAATAAATTATCTCACTTCAATATCCACAAAAAATCCAATTTCATTAAAAAATATGAAAAAAAATCACCCTGTCCATTTTTCAATGTATAGAGTTTAAAAATGGACTCCATTTTATGAAATTAATATTCTAATTATAGTGAATTTATATTTTAGTTAAAATCATCATTTAATAAAAAATAAAAAATTTAATATTATAAATGATTTTATAAAACTTTGAAAACACAATTATAGTCTCAAAAAAGTCTTTTATAATCATAAGAAAAAAAATATTAATTCGTAAATATATTTTATAAAAATGAATTTTCTTTTAAAAAATTATATTAATTACAAAATTATAAATAAACATTTACTCTTTACAAAAATAGCAACACTTAATTTTTCATTTTCTAAATATTAATTTATATATATTAAGATATAAATATATCATATTTTCATTTATCAGATACCTAAATCATATTTCCTATTTCACTGGTGAGGTTACTATTCTATTGGATGATTTACTATTCCTAATTGTCACATTAATATTCCAAATTTCAAGTTACTATTTCATCCGTATAGGATCCTTAATTTCTAGAAATACCTATTATTTTCTTTAATTATTCATTTATAAAGTTTATATTTTATTATAAATTTAATTTTATGTGGTTTATACTATATGAAATAATTATAAAAGGTAATTTCCATTGATGAAATGTTGGGCCATTACATTCTTCTCCCCTTATGAAATTTTACTATCAAAGTTTTGTTTTACATTGTAAGTTGAAAAAAGGTGAGGGTACTTCTTCTTCATCACTTCCTTTGGTTACCATATTCCTCTTCAGGATTATGGTTCCACCATAGTACTTTTATCAAGTGAGTAGTATTGATACATATAACATTATCTCTACAATCCAAGATCTTCACTGACTTCTCTTCATATGAGAGTTCATTGTCAAGTTGTACCACCCCCAGATTCAGTACATACGAGGGATTTTGTATGTACTCCCTTAATAGAGATACATGGAATACATATTATACTATATACATGGTTGGTGTAATTTCTAGTCAATAAGCTATAACTCCGACAATATTAAGAATCTCTAAGGGGCCATTGTACCTAGGAATAAACTTTCCTTTGTTCCCAATTCTCATGATCAACTTCAATGCATATATGTGAAGGAATACCATGTCTCCAACCTCAAACTCTAGGTCTCACTGAAAATTGTCTTCATATCTCTTTTTTTTGAATTTGGGTTTCCTTGATGTGTTTCGAAGAAGTTTTCACTTTTTCAGCCATTTAATCAATTATTTTAGGTCCTAGAATATTATTTTCATTAACTTCATCCCATCGTGTTGGTGTTTTCCTTATTTTCCCAAAAGGGCGTCATATACAGCCATTTGTATGCTCTGGTGGAAATTTTTGTTGTATGCGAACTCAACCAGAGGCATATGTTGGTCCAAACCTCCTTTTAATTCCATAAAACATTCTCTCAACATGTCTTCTAGTGTTTGAATAGTCCACTCAGATTGTAAAACAACATGAGAATGATAGGTTGTACTGAAGTTCATCTCAGTGTTTAGGTCATGTTGCATACTTTTCCAAAACATGGAGTTAAACCTTAGATCTTGATCAGGTAGAATGTGTAGTGGTAATCCATTCAACCTCACCACTTCTCTGATGTATATTCATGAAAGGTGATCGAGTGAGATGTCCTATAGAATTGTGATAAAGTGATGTGTCATTTTATGACAATCCACAACAACCCATATATCATTATTTCCTCTAGATGTATTTGTAAATCTGGTGAAAAACTCCACGGTGATGTTTTACCACTTCCATATTGGTATGGGTAGTGGTTTTATCATCCCCTTAGAATTTTTCATTTTTTCCTTCACTTATTGATATCCCAAGAACTTTAATGTATATTCAGTTATCTACTTCTTCATATTGTCCAACCAACAGTTTTCTTAGAGATATCAAAACATCTTTGTGCTCTATGGGTGAATAGAGAAGGTTGATCTATGTACATCATTCAAAATATATATATTTATCTCTGAATTGTATGGTACCCATATTCATGAACCAAATCTTCTACCTCTATCCCCATCAATTTTGAACTCTAAGGACTTCTATTATCTAAGAGCTTCCACCTTTTTCTAAATTTTTACATCTTTTTTTGAGAATCCTTTATTTTCTCCATGAGGGATTGTTGAATAATATTTTGATAAAGGATTGATGACATTTTTTCCTTAATTATTCCAATATCCATCCACTTTAAATCTTATAAGATTGGATCATTATCAATTATTGTCCTTCATAAAGTTGCAGGATCCTTAATACTAAAATAATCCACCACTTTATTCACTTTACCAAGATGATAGTGGATTGAACAGTCATAATCGTTAATGATCTCTAACTATATTCACAAGCTCATATTAATATCCTTCTTTGTGAATATATAGTTTAGGCTCTTATGATTAATATATATTTCACCCTCCATCCCATAGAGATAATGCTTCTAGATTATAAATGTAAAGATCACAACTAATAATTTTAGATCATGTTTAGGATAGTTTTTCTAATGAATTTTCAACTTCTTAAAGGCATAAACTATTAATTTATCATTTTGAATCAAAAAATAGACAAAGACCTTATTTGAATCATTATTGTATACCATAGAGGTCCCTACTTGTTAGAAGTATGAGTAATACTGTAGTGATGAACCTATTTTTGAACTCTTTAAATATGTCTTCACATTCCCTGGTCCATAAAAACATTTCTCCATTTCAGGTCAGCTTGGTTAGTGGGTATGAAAATTTTGAAAATTTATTCACAGATTTTTTGTAATACCCATGTACACTAAGGAAACTATTGATATCTATTAAAGATGTTAGCATGGGATACTCTTCAATTACCTTAGTATTTAAAGGGTCCAGGGATATTTATTTCCTGGTGATAACATTTCCCAAGAATGATACTTCTTCCATACAGAACTCACATTTACTATACTTTTCATAGATTCTCTCCCTTATCAAGGTCCTTAACATAGTATTCAAATGCTCCTCTAATTCCTACTTTCTCTAAGAGTATACGACAATATTATAGATAAATACTACCATTAATTTTTTGAGGTAATCTCTAAGGACTCAATTCATTAAGTCCATGAAAATTAACAGAGCATTAGTGAGTCCAAAAGGCATCAATATGAACTCATAGTTTCCAAACCTCATTCGAATGGCATCCATGGGAATATATTCCTTTCTCACCATTAATTGGTGATATCCCGACCAAAGGTCCACCTTAGAGAAATACATGGATCCATGTAGTTGATCTAACAAGTTTTCTATCCATGATAAGGGATACTTGTTCTTTATAATGATTTTTTGAGATCACAATAATCAATAGAGAGGTTTATCGATCCATCCTTCTTCTTGAAGAAGAGGACTGACACACCCTATGGTAAAGCACTCAGGCATATAAAACCCTTGTCCATATTTTCTTGTAATCATTTCTTATGTTCCTCTAACTCAATAGTGTATATTCTATAAGGTGTATTTGATATAGGTAGAGATCAATCAATAAGTTTAATTGAGAAATCAACAACTCAGTCATGATGTAGACCATGAAATTCTTCAGCGAATACATTAGTGTAGTCCCTCACAATAGTCATGTCTTAAAGTATGATCCTCTCCTTCGTCTCAATAATTTGAGAGAAATATTCTTTCTCATAAGAAAATAATATCCACATATGGGATGATTATTCTAAAATAGATTCATCCTCCTCCTTACACATGTACGGAATTGAAGGATGCTTCAGGATGTGAAGAGTGATCTACCTTTATCTACAATTGATGTTGGATTTGTATAAATATAGCTAATCTATACCCAATATATCATAAAATCCACTAAATAAAGTTATATATGATTTTTTGGGAGGTTTGCTCCACAAAAATTTACCGAGGAGGAACTATATACTTTGGATTCAATAATTTCATCATTTTTTGTTCTCGTAGGTAACTCAACCTATATATTTTGAGGTATTGTATTAATAGTTCTTCTAAACATGCAAGATATGATTGAATGTGTAGAACCAGAATCAAATAGTATATTCACTATTCTTGAATGAATGACCAGTGTACCTATCACCACATCATTATTGGGTTACACCTTAGAAAAAGTGAAAGAATATTCCCTTACATGTTTCCTTGGAGTTTGTTTTTTATTTCCTCCAAGAACTCTTGTATTAGGGTAATGGTTCAAATAATTCTCATGTTTCTTATAGTTGAAACACTTCCCAACAAGCTGGGTATTAATCTAAACCTTCCTTTCTTCCACCACATCTGTCAGATTATTCATATACATCTGAAAATTATTATCCATATTACCCTCTCTTTTAAATTTAAATCATCTTCTAATGCCTTTAATACATTTCCAAGGATGCTTCTTCCAATTATTTTGACACATGGGATGTTGGGTTTTCTTTCCATCAGGGGATTTATCTATTGATCCTCCGATATTAAAATCCATTTTCTTCCTTTTATCTTTGGGACCAGGTGACCACTTAGAGTCTATGATCTCCATTTCAACCTTATAGGGACAATAATCAATCTCATCAAAGCTATCAGAGTCTCTAATCTCCAAGGATTATCATAGTCTCTACTTTAGTCTACAAAATAAGAAATACAATTTTCTTTCGATGTTCATGAAAAAAGTAGAGGTGTATCATGAAATCCTAGTAATGTTTTACTTGTGCTCCCTAATAGTATCATATTTCTTCTTCTTCAGTCCATGTAACTCCCTTCCTATCTCAATATGGAGTGTTTGGAGCAAATATTTATTGAAAATTATTTTCATGGAATATTCAAATTCCATAGAATCAATTTCCATAATTTAATTTTTTTTTGATCAGTGACCGCCACTAATCATCTTCCCCACCAAAATGATATTCCGAAAATATGAATTTATATTATTTTGAGCATTAAAATACTAAGAATATATTCTCAATGGATTTAATCCATTATTTCATGATGATTGTATCAAAAGATACACTAAACATGAGAGGACATTTTATATAAAATATTCAACCACAACTTGAACATTCTTTGGAGAATAAAGTAGTTCTACATGATTCACGTTATTATTCATAACATAATCTAGTTGTGATAGTACTATCATGCTATTTTGAGCTCTCGACCCCATCAAATTCGGCATTTCATTAGGGAAAACATTACATTGTCGATCACAATGATTTTTTGAAGAGGTTATCCAATTTACATCCATTAACTAAGAAAAATAATGAATAATTTGGGGACATCAATACTTATCCAATAAAAATATAAAAAGGAAACAATGAACATAGAATGATAATGTTATAAATGGAAAGTATATCATAACATGTGATTCCCTAAGTTTAAATCCCAGTTATCCATGGTGGTAGAATTATCCATCGGGTTCTTACTACTATTTTTTAATCCTAATATAAAAAAATAACCATAAAATCATCTGATACCAACTATAATGACCCTAACCTTTTAAAAAAGTATTACATTATTTTAATTGCAATTAACCTTGAAATACAAACCAAGGATCGTAAATTCTAGTGTCTTCGGAAGAATAGGTTTATAATTAGAAAGCATGATACCAAAATAAAAACCTCTTTTATTTAATCCAAATAAAGATATCCTAATTTCCTTTTATCTATTAAATATTCAAAGGATATCCTGGGGAATTTACAAAAAAGGGATGAGATAAAAAACCTAGTAAGGGAATAAACATGAGAAAAAAACATAGCACATGGATTAGAAGGCATAACATGATGACATAAAAAGGAATGAAACATGAATAAATATAAATAAGAATAAAATGTAAAACATGGGTTCATGTAACCATTCCCTAATTGGAATGTTAAAACAATATACAACATGAAATAATACCGATTCAAGGCTGACTTCCAAGACCATTTCACATGGCGGACAATGTCCCTTAAAGGAATAAGGTTTACTCCCTATCCCAACATGATGTCTCATAAGAATACATATTACCCAATGCATTGGAGTGATATCTAGGATCACCCATCATAAAATGTACACGAATATCTATGCCACATGATGAATCAAACATAAACATAATGGTTATTCATTGAAAGAAGTGGGAATTGTAATCATATCATGGAGTATAACAAATAGGTGTATAAAATAATTCCCATTAAATAAAGTATTTAAATCATAAATGGAAACTCATAAGGTAATATAAGTATATATCATGATAAAACATGTTCAATTTGAGTGAAAATATGTTAAAAAAATTAAGAAAGTTTAGAAAATTACATTTTAATGCTGTTTAAAAAAATATTAGAGTCTTTAAATCAGCAAAGGCATAATTGTTCTCATAAAACTAAAAATGAACTTATATAGTTTTTATGATAAAAATTGTGTTTTTATGTAAATATTTGTGGATTAAAAATTATTATGGAATGTACTTAAAAATGGGTAAGAAATTTGGAAGTTCCTCTTAATTGTGCTTGCTTATCGGGAAGAATCGAGACTGAAATCTTATAAAACATGTATTTCCCCATCATAGAAGAATGAATGGATCTGGATACACAAGTTTAGAATAAATAAATATAATATAGAATAATTATAGAATATTAATTTATATTTACAATGTTTTAAAGATAGATAAATCATAAACCGAAGGTAATTGGTAGGTTCAAAGAGAATCTCTTACCTTATGTTTAAAAGTTTGCTAAACTTTTACTTAATGTCCCCTTTAAATTTTTCTCCTTGAGAACCTCCTTAGGTATAATGGCTATGGTATTTTTTTTAGACCAATGGCTCCTTAACATGGGGGAGGCACGTGCTAAGAGTATTGGAAAGAATTTAGACAAAATTTAATGCTTGGATGGTTTGAGGGGAAGAGGTGGTTGGCGGTGGGTTTTATAGGGGTAAAAGTGGGGTATTTTTATTATTATATTCATTATTTTATTATTTTGGCTCAAGACTATCAATAGTATTTAATTTTATCACAAAATATATTTAATAATGAAGGATAGTTTTGTATTATAGTTCTTATATCATCCATACCACAACAATGACTCAAGAATTCACGTATTTGGTTAATATTGTTAATTATCATATTTCACTATACGCTAAAAATAATTTTTTTTTAATCCAGATACTTCACCCTAACCATTTCATGACATGAAAAATTAAAAATGGAATCTATTTTTGGAAAATTATTTTCCAAATATGATAAATTTTGTATTTAATTAAAGTCATTATTTATTCCCAAAAATACTAATTTTAATAATATAATCAATTTTATGACACTTTGAAAAAAAATAATTAAATTATCATAAAATTTTATTAAAAAAATAAGGCAAACAAATATTAATTTATGAAGCTATGTTATCAAAATTAACTTTTTTCTAAAACATTCTATTAATTATAAAATATTAAATAAACAATTATTCATTATAAAAAATGTCAACAATTAATTTATAATTTTTAAAATATTAATTTAATAATACCAATATATAAATATATTATATTTTCATAAGATAACCAAATTTTATTTACACATTCATAGGTTCACTTACAATTTTATTGGCTGATTTACTTTTCTTAATGGTCACTTTACTATTCTAAAGGTCAAGTTAATATTCCATTAGTACAGGATCCTTAATTTCTAGAAATACCTCTTATTTCATTCATTATTTATTTATAAAGTTACTTTGCATTCTCAATGTGATTTTATTAGGTTTATAATATATGAAATAATTATAAGAAGGTAATTTTCATTGATTAAATTTTGTGTCATTACAAACCTTTGGTATCTTGGATTTAACCAAGGGTAAAACTAATTATTTTTACTATAATGATACTAGATATAATTTTCTGCATGCCTTTACAAATGAGAGATGTTTGCATAATACATTTCCACAAAATCCTTCTCATTTTCCATAATTTCAAGAACTTATTTTCTATCCTAAGTCAAAAATCCATTGTAAAATATTTCCCAAATAGAATATTTTAAAATTCATCTCATTCCAAGTCATCAAGATCTTCTATTTATTTAATATTATTAACCATTGACCTCCACTGAACATCTTCACCTTTAAAATTTAAAGGGTTGATTTTTTATGATCTTAATTTCCCATAAATTTAAATATATTTTTCAAGGAATTAATTTTTCCCCTACTACAATTGGGTCAAAAGATCTACTGAATGATTGGGTATGTTGTCTCATAGAATCCTACACTATCATCATGTTCCTCTAGGTAATATCTTACTACCCTCATTAATGGATACCACAACCATTTAAAACATATTTTAACTGATAAATTACTATAAAAACTACTCTATTATAATTATAATCATTCCCGGTTGAAGATTCGTAAATATAGCATTCTCTTCATGCCTTCTTACATCATCATCCCTTTTTCCTATGAGAAAAATAATTATGATTAGACATAGTTTAGATGAAGAAACATGGTAATATTAAAATTCTATAATATTTCAACTAATACATAAGGTAAAATATTTTAATTGTATTCTATTAACATTATCATAACCCCTAAAGTTATTTAAACCTTACTCTGATACCAACTATAAGGACATAGCATTAAACAATACATATAATTATAGGTTTAAACTAGAATTCACCTTCTTACATTCCCAAGGATATTTTAGGTTTAGAGTTTTAGAGAGTATGATTATAAATCATACATAAAAAACCTTGATATTTCAACGTGGACACTTAACGGTACCCATTTTTCAATAAAATAAATGTAAAAAATGTTTTCTTTTTTTGAAACATCTTCAAAATTTTTATCTTAAACTAATCCTTGACCCAACACATCCTTAAAATCTTTTTAAAAAACATTTTAAAACATTGAATGAGCCTTGAAATCTTAGTAAATCACATAAAAAGAAATAAATAAACCGTTTTTAGGTGAATACAAATAAAAAATTTCCATTATTAAAATAATTTTTGGGTTTAAAATAAAGAGTTTTATAGACAATAAATCACCTTTTATACCCAAATATTTTCATTAAACATTTTATAAGAAATGTTAAAGGAAAAAAAATTAAACCTGTTAATGTTTATTTTTTATCATTAAATCTCAAAAATATTTTTCAATAAGTTATACTTTTCACCCTTCAAAAGAAGAATATACTTTGCCTTAAACATTAGATAATAATCATACCTTGATAAATCATAATATTTCCCTAAAAACACATATCAAAGATAGATAAAATATCTATTTAACATGTAAATTATTATCTATATAACAATTATAATCACTATAATAAATAGAAAAACAATATAGTATACTTTCATACATAATGCATTGGAGGACTAGCATGGACCCACCCATCCTTGGTTGTAGTGGAACCACCCATCATTGAATAACAATGTAACTACACATCCTTAGTTTATAAAGTATAAACCCATCCACGGTTTATAATTGAACCACTCGTCATCATTAAAAATTATAAAGAACCATAATGCAATTAAAAAATATGTAAGCCTACAATTTCTTCATTATAATCACAAAAATATTCTATTCACTTAGAAAAATACATTTATAGATTTTGAAATTTTCATTCCACATTAAAACCCATTTTTGAAAAGAACTATAACATGGGTAAAGATTTTTTTTCTTTGAAGAAGACATTAAATCTTATAAAGGAATACAAAAATCATAAAACTATTATATTGGTTGTAAAAGTCATTTTTATTGTATACATTAAAATAGAACATTCCATTTGAATTTAGTAATGAAAGTAAAACAATTATGTAGAAAAAATATTTAAAAACATTAAATGAAAGAAAAAAAGAGAAATAAAATAAAATATATAATTATCATATTTATATATAATTACATCCTAAATATAGTTTCAAAAAATATGGCCATTAGGGAAAAAATTTAGAAGGGAAACATTAAAAGGTGTTTTTTAGAAAATGTCTCTTACCTTGAGTCTAACTGATCACATAAGTTCTTTACCATCATGAAAAAAACATATTTTAATTATTTATATTCTTAAGGATATTTTTTAATTTTATTATTCCTTTCCATTTTATTTATTACAATGCTATATCTAATTATTAATCAATTAAACATACATCAGATGTTGTTACAATATTTGATTCATAAGCCCAAAATGACTTTGGTGAATTTAGTATGGTCAAGGAGTTGATTATTTCATCATATCAAGAATAATAATCATTAAATAATAATCATTTTTATAAATTATTTATAAATTTAAAACCAATATTGAAATATTTTTATAGAAAATGAACTATGTTACAGTCATGTAGATGGTAGGCCATACATACGCATGAGTAATATTTCAATTTTTCAACGATCATTACAAAAAAGAATGTAAGTATTATGTTATATTTAAATAATTACCCTTATATCATAAATATCATATTATTTCATTATATTTACTTATATATGTCATCCATGTAATGTGGTGACGAAAAACATATCATATCACATTGTGGAGGAGGCAGTCCACACATTTGTAAGAACAATGTTATCATTCCTTAGTGGATGGAAATGTAGGAAATTATAATATATATTATATTTTAAAAATGGTATATATATAATGAATAATATATATATATATATATACTAAAATTATCATTATAACTATCCCTAGGATATAGTGATGGAAAATGAATTACGTCAGTTCGTGTGGCGGTAGTCTGTTGTACACATGAGTTATGGTTTTGTTTGCAATTTTATGGAGGAGGATATAGATATAGTTTATACCATTCACATGAAAAAATATTACTATATATGATATAATATTTTTATTATATCATCATGATCGATGAATATTTGAATAAGATAGAAAAAGACCAAACAAAAACATGTGTTTAAAAACTAAACCTCTTCTTTGGACACCCTCTTCAGGTTTTCACTAAAATATATATAGGATGTTTTTTTTTTGATAAAACAAAGACATCTAGGATGTGGATAGGGATTTATGAAAGAAATTTAGGTAGAGATTGTTTAAAATGAAAGGATTTTAAATGTGAAAAAATGAGAAGAGTTGGTGCCCTATTAGCAGAGAGTAGAGGTGCACTTCTTATGGCCCTCTATCATAGAGTAATTGGGTTACTTGTTCCCCTCTAGAATGTGGTCTCAAAATAAACCCTAAGGGATAGTGTGTAAATGGTTTAATGAATGTCATAGTAATGGTTTGTAACCAAGTCATATCAATCATCCTTGAATTATATTTCTCTCTTGGTCATGCTGATTCGCACCAGGCTAAGGCTCTAGCCATATACAAAGGTCTGGATTTTTTTCTCATGATATTCCACTTAACATGGTGGAAACATATTCTTTGATTATATATGGATCCATAACAAAATCTACCTAAATTACTTAGGTTATCACCTATATTGTTCTCATGTGTATAAATCTCCTCTCCAAACACATGGTTTTTACCCAAACATGGGGAGAGGGAAATATGGTTGTGAATTTCTAGGCTTCCAGGAACCACCCTATCATATCATGTAAAATATTTAATTCCATGGGATCCCTTCCATTAGAGTGTTTCAATCTTGTACAAGATTATTCTATTAGGATTAATTATATTAGGCCCCCATGATTTTTTTCAGTCCCCCCCCCCCCAATAAAATTTTGTAACGTTGGATGGATAGTAGGGGCACTCTCATAATTTCTTTAAATATAAAATTAATATAAATTAATTTTGATTTAAAAATGGATAAAAATTAATAAAATTATAATATAAGATGATTATGGGTCTAAATCATCCCATACATTAGAATTCAATCAATTGTGGATCACATTTTTACCCTTATCTTTTTATTTAAACCCTTCATTAAGCCTATTGACAATTACCTTTGTAACATTGTTTTCTACTCTTTAAGAGTCAATATAATTACTATAAAAGGACACTTGGCCCCTAATTAGACCATGGTTGATATAATAAACCAACTTCAATTCACTTTGTTGATGAAATGTTTTTTCAGAATTTCAAATCCCAAAATAAAAAATTAATTTTTTTAAAGTGTCATTAATTGTAAATTTTGGAATATTCTTTTACTTTGACTTTCAAAACTACATGAAAATAATAAACATACAATTTAATGAAATAAAACCTCTAAAATATTTTATTTTTATCTATAAAAATCATGGTAGACAAATATCCATTCCAATGATATTAATTTTAATTTTTTTAAAATAATTTATATTATTTTTAAATTAGTTGAATAATTAAGTCATCAATGTTGCATACTGTTTTAATGTAATAACTTATTCACAAAATTTTAAAAATAAATTACCATGATACAAAATCATTTATATTTAAAATTACTATTTATTACCATGAATTTCCTCTTTTTATCCCAATTTTGAAAATAGTATAGTTATTAAAAGCAAGAGTGCGACATTTTTGGATTTATATTCACATAAATTTTATAGAGGTAAAAATCAATGAAATATGGAACCAATTTTCCATAGTTTCTGGAATTGGATTTAAATAGATAAAAAAACATCCAATAGGATAAATGAATTATTTTGCATATTTATTATCTTTATCAAATTATATTTAACCGTTAATTAACTGATTTTCCCTTTATGGTGGTAAAATAATTGCTAAAGTTACTATAAATAAAGTCCAAAAATAAAAGGGGACTATTTAATGAATTTGGACCCCATGATTACAAATAGATAATCCCTTTATAATTATTCAAAACATAGATATTTCATAATTTAATTTAAAATCATACCAAAAAAACATGACAAAATAGTTTAATAAAATTTCCCCTTTAAGTATAAAATATGTTTATAATAAATTATTATATATAATTAATTTGAAAAACCATAATTCGATTATTATAAATAAAAATAAACTAATTAAATGTTAAAACTAATCCAATTTTTTTAACTTTGTATATAATCAAAAAAAATAATATTCTCAATAAAAAACACATTAATTTTTTCAAATTAAAATTATTTAATTTGGAAATCAATATTTTAAAAAAATGAATAAATATGAAAAGTCACTTTCTTGATTTTAAAATCATTAATATTTTTTCATAAGGTTAAAAAGATTTTATGCTCAGTTTTAAATTTTTAATTGAATGGTGAATTAATTTATTTTAATATTGTAATTTATTTTTAATTTTTTAATGATTGAATAATATTCTTAAATGTTTATGAAACACCAAAAATATATTTAATTTATTAGTAGATAAATAAAATAAATGATTTAAAAATTTTTAAGAGTAATAAAAATTGGATTATTTGTTGTGTAAAAAGAATTTTATAGTAGAATATAACATATTATGGATGTTTTATGGGGTTTAATTTATTTCCATTATTTTCATGATGTTTTCAAAGTCTAATTAAATGAATATTTCTGAAAATGACAATGATGATATTTTATAATAAATAATATTTTATTAGGTGATTTAAAATTCAAAAAAATATCATCATCATCCTAATAAGTGAGAAATGTCTAAAAACATCATCCATGTTCAATTTTTGGGCCTTTTCCCCATTTATGGTAAAATTATTAACCCTTAAAGATTTGAAAAATATTAATATTGTGGTAATTGTCAAAAGGGTTAAAGGGGTTAAAACTAAAATAAAAGGGTTAAAACTTAACAAAAAATTGTCTAAATTTTATTGAATTATATTATTTATACTCATAATAATATTATATTTATATTATATCAATTTTAAAAAAAATTAATAAGAAAAATAATTTATATTAATTTAATTATATATGAAATTATAAGAGTACCCCTCCCCACACATATAGAAGGAAACCCCTTCTCTCTTTAATTTATATTACTTTAACCAACCATTCTCAATAAAACTCTTCCCAATAACCTTCCAAAATTTTTTATCCTTTAATTTGGGTATATTTTATAATTTAAATTACATTCCAAGAGATCTTAATAGGGGATATAATGGAAGCCTATCGAAGAATATGTAATCATAATTACCGACTATTTCAAGTTTATTTCTTCTTATACTTCCTCTTTGTCTACTATAACCATAGTAGAATAATATATCTAGTATCATAAATATACTTACATGTTATTATGACTATATTATAACCTTATTTTATCTCTTTTAAATCCATCGAAAAGATAAAACAACACTCGTGTGTGCCTACGATGTACCGTCTCCACATAGCGGTGTAATTTCTTCCACCACCACTTTAGTTTGACATATATAAATAATAAACTAATGAATATATAAGATATTTATTATATAATTATTCTATTAAAATTATAATATCATTTTTAGCTTTATTCCTTCTTATCCATTGTAAAATGATAATGATGCTCATGTATACGTGTGGACTATCACCTCCAAAAATCGATGTGATATGTTTTTCAGTTCAACATTACATTGATAGAAATAAAGACTGATTTAATGAATATATAAGGAATACATAACATAAAAATGGCTCAATAAAGGTATATTATTATTTAAATTTCTCTTATTTTATTTTTTAAAAGTGAATACAACATTCTTTCATATGTATGACCTATTATCTCCCTGAATGGTGTAATTCATTTTTATAACTCAATATTTTATGGATGAATCTAAATATATATATATATATAGTGAATATATATTTTATTTATATCATTTATAACATTCTAGATTTTATTTAACCATGACATAGATATTAGAAACAAAACTAGAAAATCAAAACATACCTAAAAAAGGAAGTATTTGACACCTAAAATAATGATAATAATTAATGATCGTTAACAAATGGGTGACAAAATGGTATAAAGGGATAAAATTTGATATCGTAGATAAGTATATGAAGATTTTATTGAATTATAATAATACTAAATTTATTATATTTGATTTTAAATTCATTTACAAGGAAATATGAACTTTAGGTTAGTGTTTTCTTAACACAATTTCCTTCTATTGGGTTATATCACTTATTCATTGATTGTATTATGTCATGATTATGTATTTAATGAAATTTTATTGTTTTATTATTTATTTACATTTATCTTGTTAGTATTTAAATTTTTTACACAAAATCTCTTTATTTAATAATTCTCATATCAATGATATGATCATTGTATATGATTTTGTTTCAATTTAAACTCTATTTCCATATATTTGAAATTATGAACCTATTTATTTTTATGCGGTGTATATATTACCAATTTTTTTTATTTAACATGAATATAATTTCCTATTGATGATTAATTATCTAATTCAAGTTACACTTTCATGGTTTTCCAATTTATAAGTTACAAATATTTAAAATTTATTACATAATCTCATTTTTGGGATTTCACTTATTTTCATTAATGGGATATTATAAAATATATTTTAATAAACTCCATTTATTTTTTTATCTATTGGTTATTTAATAGGATTAAATATTAACATAAAATTTTTCAACTCTTTGGAACTTGAATTAAGAAAACAAATTTAAAACAAAATTTGATCATATTTCCCTATTGATAGAGTATATTTTTTATCCATGTCCATATTTTATAAAATAGTCTTTCCAAAGTACTCTTTGTTAATATAAATGATTTATTAAAAAAATATGTTATAATTAACTATTTAAAATATTTTAATCTTATATTTATAATTTTTATTGAAAGGGTCATTTTTTACTATCATTATAAAAAGTTAAAAGTAATGTTTATTTAACATATACAATGTTAATAGACTTTATCATCACCATAGCTATTTATTGGTATTTGGATTCTTCATTAAGTTTTCTACAGCTTTAAAAAATTCATTTATAGAAATTTATTTTATATTTTTTTCATATTTTTTGTTCAATTAATTAAAATACTTGATTTTTCTATAAAAATATACATTTTTTTGTGAATTGATAGTCACCATTTATAAATTTTGTGGTTTTAATATCTATCATAAAAAATCAATTTAATATAATCCTATTTCATTAGATTTTCTTTTATCTTAAATATCCATATTATTTATGTCATGAATTTTGTTATTTTCTAAGTCATATACCATTTTTTACATATGATGTTTTACTATAAAAGTTATTTTACTAACTAGAGAAATATTATAATTCCATATTCTTTATTCGTTATTGATATTTCATGACAAAGAATAATTTTCATGAATTAAATTGATCATTCAATATATGAGGAATGTATTGGATATGTAGTGATGTGTGAGGCCAAAAAATAAATAGCCCCTCGATGTGTCAACAGGTATCGTGAGACAAACCACTTGGATAGCCTTATTAAATGTGTTTTGAGTGTATACTAAACCTCAATTAAATTTTCTTAGTGTAAGGATGTGGCTGTAAAGATATCATGATGTATGATATCATTAAGTCCCACATTAACCAATTCCTTTATTGATAATTTATTTACTATTATCCTTGAGATTACTTCCTTGATATGGATGCATTTTGTGCTAAAATTATTGATTAAATATACTGTTTTGTCAATTATTTAAAATTCCATATTGATTTTTCCATGTTTATACAATATAGATTCCATTTTTTATAACCCTTACCGAGGATTTTATCTAATGATTATATTTTTCCATTCCCTAATATATAAAGAACTAATCATTGGATGATTTCAAGGTAATAGATTGTTTATTATAACTATGTTTTTTATTTTATTTTCAATGTAAAGTGGTAGTCATGTTTTTATCTAGTTCATTAAAACTAATAATGTGAATAATACATTCATATGATATCCCTTGTATCTTATAAAAATATAATAAAGTTGACATCGGGTTTAGGTTACTGGAGTTGGGGTTATTATAGTTGTTATTACTAAAAGTTTAATAGAAACCTTGTTAAATAGATTTAAAGAAATATATATTAGAGAACATAACCCTATGATTAAATTTGATTATATTTCTAATTATAGGATAATATCATAGAAGTTTTTAAAATGTTATAAATTATTTTTTTACCTTCAAATTCATCTATGTATAGATACTACAAGATGGCATGGTTTTATAACATATGTATCTTGGGGTAATAACATTGAAAATATTTAGTTGAATTTATATCAACTATGATTCTATTCCACTGTGAAAATAACCTTTCCATGCACCTGGTTTGACATTCTCTGATGATATTCTTTGGTTGAATCATATTTCAATTATAAATAATTATAAAGGATTTGAATAGAATATGACCATTAAGGACCTAGGTTAAATCTAATATGTGTTAGAATAAAAAGAATATGAAATAATTTAGACATCAGTTATAATATTTTCAGGAATATTTGATTTCTAACTATGATTATTATTGCTCACACTATTCTTTATGTTTTAGTAAATGGATGGAACTATAAAGAATCATATTATCATTGAATCTGAAGGGAATTGTTGTGATTATAAGAAACCAAAAGGGATGATGATTGGAGTGAATGATATTATGATTATATCTAATTTTTTATCATGATATATTATTAACAATATATACCTTAACCAAATCTCAAACTCTAAATATAAGATAATCCTAGAGTTCAATAAGATCCTGGGTGGTGGAGACTATATAGGGAATAAGATTTGGTTTCTTACTTGTAAATTATATAGGAAAAATCGCTCATGGAAATTTATTAAGGGAATTATATAATGTTTTATGTGTGTGTAAAAGGTCATAGATAATTAATTTTCAAGGAAAATGAATAGTTCGATGGATGAAAAATTAAACTCATACAAGATTACAATTTATAGTACAATCTCTTATGTGTGGGTAACATGGGAAACATTTGATTCAATGGCCTAATCTAATAGTCAAATCCTAGAACAAGTAATTACATTAGTTATAATAATAATTGAAGTGGAAAATAATGAAATTATAGTGTATTAAGATTTAAAAATTATTTTGTTAATAGGTTTTATCATTGATATTCTAGTTATAAGAATCATGAAGCATCTAAGGATTTTTTTTGTAGTATATTTTCTTTGTTGATTTGAAAACATATGGTAAATGGTACCAATAACCAACAAAAGTGATTTAGTAGTAAGGTGATATTTTTTGAAGACACATTATTAAGTGAAA
This sequence comes from Viscum album, assembly GCA_963277665.1. Lineage (NCBI taxonomy): Eukaryota > Viridiplantae > Streptophyta > Magnoliopsida > Santalales > Viscaceae > Viscum > Viscum album. Next base: position 1,655,931,544 of record OY728137.1, read on the forward strand.
GATAACCCTTAATATGTGTGTAATGTTTAGTAAATAATGTCTAGTCAGGATAAGGATATGATTTATATTGATAAAGGAAATATAAAAGTATTGGTGACCTTGGATATGATTAGTGATTTTATGACAAAATGGATTATGTTATATTTGATGAATTTTATTGAATTTTATTTATTTATGGAAAATATTCAATAATGTGTGATTTTGTTTGAGGAATATTTATTATATTAATTTTTGAAGCATATATGTTTTCATTAAGGTTATAAAATTATTTGGGTTTTTTTATATTTTAAGAGAATTTTTGATAATGATATTCACATGTTTTGTATATGACATTAATATCCAATTTATGTTTTCGGTGAATAAATTTTAGATCAATTATTTCATATTTTTAGGTTTTAAATTTGGTTAGACAAATTTTGGAGGAGTCTTAAGGTTAAGTATTTATGTCTAGGATTAAGTTAAACTTTTTGGGATCATTTATTGTGTTTTATTAATTATTGTATTATAATGGATAACTTATTCTAATCATTTTGTTTTGTTAAATATCTGTAAGATAAGGACTAACTTTTCATACTTTTATGGTTCTTATGATCCAATTAAAGATAATTTTAATTATTTAGGTGTGAAGATTTAATCTTGAATATTTATTTCGTAGAATTATAGATGAAGTGGAAATTCATTGAAGTATAACAAAAGGATTAAACCTTCCATATGAAATGGAAAGAAATTTAGTAAGTAAATTTTATCAAGTTATCAATCTTCATACTATATAAATCTATCTGTGTTAGGAAAAGGGTCCTGAAATAATAAAAAATGTTCTAATTTTACCTTAATTTTTGATTAATTGTTGGTATTTTAAACCATATTTGATTCATAGTTTTTTGTTCATTAAATTTATCATAAATATGTTCTCTATCACACTTTATTAGTACTTAAACGATAATTTTGGCCTCCTTGTGTATATTTTAACTTCCCCAAAGTGTTCTCCATATCTAGGAACCTAAATATGTTGTATTTTAGGTAACAATTATGTTTTCCACTTTCCCCATTTAAAGGATGTTTTATTATCCCTCTATACGATGTTGATTTCTAATGATGGCTCAACCTTTGCTTACTATGATAAAACAACAAGTGAAAATTCTATTTAATTATGCATGATCTTTTTGAGTTAATTAATTAGCTACTTTTTTTATTTATCCATGATGTTAATTGATTGTGTAATCAAAAAACTTAATTAGTTCCATATATCTTCTTTTCCTCATTTTATACTCTTTCTGAGTGAATAATACGTCAATTTTTTATTATCAATACATATTTCAAACTTTACTCCACAAAAATTATGTCCATAAATTTTTAAATAAAAATCCACCGTAGAGAAATATTGATAATTTATAGAATTATTTAATTCATGAGGTTTAAATTTCCATGAAGAATAAGAAAAATAGATGACCATTATGCATCAGAACACAACCATGTCCCTTCAATAAAGAATCTCTATAAATGAAAAATTAAATATGTCTAGAGGGAAAAGAAAAATACCATAGCATTCCCTGATATTCTTTTTAGTTCTGAAAAACAATCATCACATTATTTCACCCATATTAATTTAAACCCTTTTGAGTTAACTTACTCAATGGGCTAGACAATTGAGAAAAACTTTCAACAAACCTCTATTAATGACCTGTTAATCTAAGAAAAATATGAATCTTCATGACCTATTTAGGTCTTATAAACTCTTAAAAATCTTTTTTATTAGTTTCAATATTTATGAAATATTTAAAAACTACATGACCATTGAATGAATTATTTTACAAAAACAATTCACACATACTATTTTTCTATATAGGTTCTTTTCTATTAAGGATTGTAAAAAACCATAGGTTTCTTTCTTATTCCTTATAGGTTTTAGTATATATCAATATGTGGTAAATAAAAAACCACAATATTTTCTATATAGTCAATTAAAAATATATTTATATGATCCTTAAATACTGCAAGGGAATATGACAACCCAAAGGGAATAACTACAAACTCATAATTCCCATATCTAGTCTGAAATGTTTCTTTCAAAATGTCTTTCATATTTACCTTCAAATGATGGTACCCAAACATAAGATCAATCTTTAAAAACTATTATTCTCTCTTGAGATGATAAAATAAATCCTTGATAAGAGGTAAAGAGTAATTTTTCTAAACAATTATTTCATTCAAAGATTTAAAATCAATGAAAACCCTTATATAACCTTATTTCTTCTTAAAAAATAAAATAAGATCACCCCTTGGTAAAGCATTTAGGTGAATTTAACCTTGTTTTAGTAACTCATGAAATTTATTTTTAATTCCTAAATGTAAAACACGGTCCATTTAATAAGAGCGTTTTAAAATAGTCTTAGCTGGAGGAACAAAGTCAATTGTAAACACAACCTATTGATAGTGAATAATTCTAGGTAAATAAAGAAGAAAAACCTACACATATTCATTTAATTCTAGAACATCACTAATCTAAATAGTTTCTTTCTTTTAAATAACATGTGATTAGTAACTTTCACTTTCATCCCTAATCAGTTTGTCAAATTCCTGGAAGGTTATCAATGGTATGAAATCATTTAAAAAATCATTTTTGTATTTTTGATCTATGTTGTCATTATAAGTTGAAAATATATTCATACCCAAAATAATATAAAACATTATCATGGACAGTTCAATGTGGTTTATAGTAAAGACCATTCCATTAATAATTATAGGAATATTTTTATAAATATTGGTTGATTTAATATTTATAGTAAGAATATTCCCCCCAAAATTTTATCTTACCTTCAGGATGTGATATTCATAATTTCATTGAAAATTTTTTAGAAAAGAAAAGAAATAAAGATCTATAGTCAAATAGGTTATTGATCTAATTAGGAAAAACTAGTAACATACCTGTCACCACTTCAATTACTGACCCAACATCAACCGTAGGAGTAAAAAAATATTTTTCAACACCCATTTTCTTTTGATCTTGATTATTTTCACCTTGATTGGATAACTTTGGAAATATTGTATAATAATATACCAACTCATTGTAATTAAAGAATCTTTATTTTGGATTTTCATTGTTTTTATTTTTACTACAAAGATAATTTTAATTCCCATCATAATCCATATGAAAAAACATACTCCATCAAGAAAATTTCCCAAATTTTATACGACATTCCCCATGGTTATTTTTAATACAATTTTAACAAGATGGGGACTATATTTTCTTTCTTCTAGAGTTCTTTGAGGAATATTTTCCCATTACCTTACATCTAGACCATTGATTTTGTTTATTATAATTAAATAAAATATCATTGAAAACCACTATTTCTACCAATATATCTCATCAAATGAGTTTGTAATAATATTTAAACTCATGAGAATCCAATTCCATTTGATATATTTTCTTTAATACTGAATAAATCTGATTAATTGTACTATCATGATCTAGGATAGAGTTTGGTACATACCTTGCCAAATGGGTGAAGTTTTCATCATATATATCCATTTAATCTTCTTCATTTTCTCTCAATATAAAGAATTTATTTTCCATCCTATGTCAAACATCCTCAAGAAACAATTTATGAATGAAAATGTTCTTATATTAATCTCATTCCAAGTTATAAATATCTCATTTTAAATTAATATTATTAACCATTAACCACAACTGGTCATATTCACCTTCAAAAAGATTATTGTAAATGATTTCCATTTAATTATCTATATATCCCATAACTTTAAATATATTTTACAATGTAATAATCCATTTCTTAACTACCATTTGCTCAGAAGATCTATAAAATATTAGAGGAAGTTGTCTCATAAAATTCTCAACTATCTTCATATTTCTTTGTGGAAGATATAGTTACTCTATAGGATGGATAAAACCACCATTTATAACCTAGGTCAAATAATCCATCATTATAAGTCGTTATACTATTCCCATTATAACCATTACAAGTTGCTGATTCAGAAGGATATCATTCTCTCGAATATTTTCTAATTTAGATTCCATGTTTCTTTTAAGGAAACCCATTCTGAAAAGACATAGTTTGGATGATGTAAAATGGTAATCTTTAAATTATATTTCATATAAAAATAGTTATAAAGTAAAATACTTTATGTGTGTTCTATTAACATTCTCTTAACCCCTAAATTGCATAAAACCTTACTCTCATAACAACTATAAGGAATCATCCATAAACATTACATAGTATAGTAATTTTAAATGAGAATTCAAATTTTTAAATTACAAAATATCTTTTAGGTAAAGAGTTTTATAGATTTATTTCATAACTCTTACATAAATAACCTATATATTACAAAGTGGACACTTCTATTTAGTATATATTATTTAATAAAACAAAACATAAAAAAATTACTTTTCATGAAACATCTTCACAGTGTCCATCTTGACCTAATCCTTGTCCTTGATAATCCTTAAAACTATATGAAAAGAATTTATAACATGTGATGAGAATAAAAATCTTAGTGAGGTACATTAAAAATAAACAATGAAATTGTTAGTCCATGTCTACTTATAAGAATTTTCCTTTTTCAAAACTAACATTGGGATCAAATAAAAATTTTCTTACCCAAGAAATCAATTTCTCCGTAATTATTTTCATTAAAAATTTCATTATAAATATTAAAGTAAAAAATATATAAATTTTTCTTTATAATAAAGAAAAAATAAAGAAATAAAAAACTTTTATATTTTAGACATAAAAAGTAGTATATACTTTTCTTTTAAAGATAAGTGTAAGATTCTAGTTATTTATAGAATAATGATTTTTCATATATATTAATATTTATGAATAATATATTAATTTTCTGTTAAAGGAGACACCATTTCCAATAGCATAATTGATATGAAACAATGGGTTTCTCTAAAATCTAACCTTGCACACAACATTGAGTTATACTAAAAAATAATACAATAATATTATTATTATTTTAAATGGTAGTTAACAACTAGATATTTTATTTAAGGGAATTAATAGAACTAACTAAAATATGATTACACATTTTTTATAAATTTTTTTACCTTTATCCAATAAATTTTAGAGGCTTAATGAGAATGAATCCAATTTAAGCATAAGATACACTAATATTTTTAAAATCTTATTTTACTACCTTTTGATGGATAACCCTTTTTAAATATATTTTTTGTCACTTTCATATGTTATATTTGGAAACATAAACTTCTTATTTTGAATCAGGACATCAAAATTTACTTTGGTTGTAATTTTGGAAATTTTCTATTAAAATACTTATTTAAATGAATAGTAAAAAATGATGCATTTTCATTCAAAACTATCTTTTAATCTAATTTATTTATACAGTCAAACTGTCCATTTAATTGGTTTTAAAGAGTAAATGGGTTAATTTTTTATCTTTTAATCTAATTTTTTTCATTGGAAGTAATGTCACTATAAAATTGAACAAAAACACATTTCAATCTTTTGATAGTTTTCACATCTTAAAAACCCGCTTTCTATTTTTAAAAACGGGAATTAATTTTAAATTAATTAAAAAAAATTCTATTTTTTGAATTTGAAAACATGGATTCTATATTTTAAAAAATAAAGCCTAAATTTTTTAAATAGTTACCATTTATTTTTGGACATTATGAATAGTAACTTCTGTAATTATTTTAATTCACTACAATTAAAAGAGAAATTTGGTAAATAACGATAAAGATAATATCATAATAATATAAAACTACCATAAAACATGTCCTAATATTATTTTATGAGCCATGGGAGACAAAATAAATCCTTAGGAAGAATTTTTTGCATTTGGGATCCACATGGGTTTGAAAATGACATGTCATAATAATTAATTTAAAGTAAAGAGAAATAAAACACAAACATGTATCTCTTTACTAAAAAAAATTAATATGGGGTTATATAATTTATATTTTAGACTATAAATATTAATCATAAATAAAAAAATATTTCATACATCATGGTATTTTATTTATAATTTTTATACATTAAATAAATAAATATATTTATTACACATGGATGATGTAGTGATAGCCATATTAGTGAAAGACTCAAACAAATGATATTATGAACATTAAAATAAATTTAATATGAACATTTTTATGTAATAAAATAATTTTTTGGATTACATTGACATTTTAGGGATGATTTAATGCCTTTAGTTCAAAGTAATAAAGTTGTTGTGACTTTAACAAAAATCAATTACTAAATAGTGTCAAAATTGACATAAATGAGTTTTTAAAACAAATACTATTTTATTAAATAATTTAATAGTATTAAAAATATAATCATCCTAAAAATGACTTATATAGTATTATAAATTTTATTAATGATCAACTTTTGGTTATATTATAAATTTATAGTAACTATATATTATGAATATACAAGAAGACATGGTAAGAGTTAATGTTTTTAACTTAGGGTTAAAGATAAAATATAAGGTTACTTTTATGAAATAAACTTGTCTCAAACCTATTTGTTGAGATTATTTATCCTCACAATAATCTTATCCTCTAATTAAATCACTTTGGGGCTATTATAATTCTAAAATCATTTTTTAAGAAAATAATATTTTAAGACTTTCCTGTAGTGCCCCCTCCTCCCTCTTATAAAATCCCACCACCTCTACCCACTAACTCACACCTCTAAATACCCTTGTATCATAAATATTATGCTAAAATAACCTACCAATATCCCTCCCTTACCCATGGAAGCCTAAACTTGTTACGAAGGAAAGTCAAGAAATCCTTCTTGCTCAAATCAAAAGGAGTTACCTGATTTAGTGGTTGCGTCTTCTCTAAAGCTCATTTCCTTTATTTTTTTCTCCACTCCCTATGATATTATTATTATATAATTACATAACAAAACCAGTGTCATCAATATACTAGGATTTTGTTATTATAATTATAAGAACTACAATTACAAACACCTCCATCTAATGGATATGAATATATTGTTTCTGTGTACGATGAACTACTACGCCACAAAATGATGATTGTTCAATTTTCTCCTCCACCACTCATGGTGGACATTATGATTTAAATGTATTAATATATCATATATATTATATTTATATTTTCTCAATTATTATTTAATTTTTATTTACAACACAACTTTAAGCTTTCCATAATTTGTAAATAAGATAGTTTCATCTAGGGAAGTGCAGAATATCGCCCCCTCAAAGTGATATGACTCATACATTCCATACATGGAACGTATAAATTATGATGTTAATTAAAATATGTTACATATATATCATATATATTATACTGTAATTAAAATATACTTATTTTTAATTTAGTTTTCATTCTTTTAATTTGACAAAGAAATGAATGTAGTGTTCATGTGTACGTAAAACATACCATCTCCATGAATGGTGAATTTCATTTCTTACCTCAAAATATTTTGTGTATAATAAATACAAATATACTGGATATATATTAAATTTGAATCATGAATAAAAATATTATAGAGATGATGGAATTTTGACTACTTGGATAAGTTACATCAAAGCATGTTCATTTTAGACTCAAGTCCTAAATATCGACCAAATAACTAATATGAACTTAAATAATTTTGTAATTTTTTTAATATGGTAATAAGTGATATAAAAATAATAATAAAATTCGAAAAATTTCTCAAGAAATTATTAATTAACCTAAGTTTTTTATTCAGGAACGTAACGATTTAATGTGATGAGTCGGGCTCAAGGTAAGGGTAATCTTAACTCAATCTCCATTCATTGAGTTAGATATCCATGTCAATAGTTTTGTGTTTCCATGAATATGTGTGAGTGACATATGATTGTTTTACACTAATTATCACCTTATATTGGTTGTATTTATATTGGTCACACATTTTTATCGCATTGATTTTTTCTTAATCTAATTATACAATCTTTGAAAGGGTATTCATCTCAATGTCCTTTCATTGAGGAGTATTTTGATTCTATACACCACCTTATTTTATATAGTTCATAATAAACCCCTTTTACATTTAATTTCATTCAAAGGGAATATTTTTTCTATGAACTCTTTTACTAAATGAAAAAAAGGAATTTTTTTAACGTATGTGGAAAAAACAACTAACTCTATGTCATAATTGTTATCTGATATTTGGATTCATCTATAAGCCTTATTGTTTTTAAAAGGAAAAGAAATCCCTCATTCCCTTTTTCAGTGTTTTTGGTATTGAAAATGGTTTTGAAATTGGAGTTACTACTTCAATATATTTTAATGATTACTTGTGATTGAAAATAAAATTTTATAGGTGAAATGTTGATAATTGATTTTTTACATGTTATTATAATATAATGGTACATGGAGATTTTATGGGTGGTGACTTTATAAACCAAATGTGGGTGGTTACGTGATAAACTATAGACAGGTGGTTCCATGATAAACCGAGGATGGGTGGTTAGGTTATATCCTTCAATGCATTGGGTCTGGAAATCGGCCTTATGGCTATTCTATTTAGTGATATTTGTGGAAGTCGACCATATTTTATTTTATTTCAGTATGTTTATGTCCCAAGTTTCCTTTATATATTATATATTTCTTTCTATGGGATTTATGGTAATCTTTTGGTTACAAAAAGGTTAATAAATGAACTTATATTCAGTGAAGTATATTTACTACTTATTAAAGGTGAAAAGTATGACTTTATGATAAAATACTCATAGTTTTCATGTTTTCCCATAAATAATAGTTTTCCATCTTTTTGTATCCCTTAATGAGATTTTTGTCCTCGTCCATAATTTTGAAATGTTTTTCATGAGACTTAAAGAAGATTATAGTCAATCATGTGATCAAGGGATAGTTATGATGTTAAAACCTGAAATGATACCATGTTTGTTTTTAAATAGTTTTTGTTTTATGAAAAAAATGAATAGTGAGTAAAAGATAAAACATGTAATATTTAAGTTGATATGTATGCTTTATGGCCTAATTCTCTAAAACTCTAAACCTGAAATGATCATTGCAGTGAATTAAATTTAAATGTTGACTTACCTCAAGATTTAGTAATGTTTAAGGTCATGACCATATAATTGGTATCAGAGGTTGGTTTAGATAACTTTAGTGGTTAGGGTGTTATCTAATCATAACAGACATGTTTTATATAACCAATATGGTTATCATATCGAAAAGATTCATAGTTATTTATATAAATTGTATTAGTTTGAGATAACTTGAATAAGTATATCATAGTGTTTATCATCCTCATATGACAGTATATTATGATTTTATTGATATACTCACACTAACCCTTTTGTATTTAGTTAATGGGTAGATCTAGTAAGAACCAAAGTAATAATGGATGTGAAAGAAACTGTCTTATTTTTCTGAATAAGAAACAAAATTAATAGGGCGATAAAATGATAACTCTTATGTTTATTCAAAACCAGCTATTTGGATTCATGATTGGCCACTTAAACCTTGGTAATTATTGTAATGCATCATGTATACGAGAAATGAATCCCTATGAAAGTTAATGTAATAATCATAAAGAAAAGTATATTCAAAAACCTATGTATCAAGGATGTGGAATTAAACACCTAAGAAAATGTTTCAAAGGGACAAGAATATTTTATAGACATGGTAATGAAGGTCATAAAGTAATAACCTTCCATGGAAAAAGGAAGAGTTTATTTGACTCTAGGAAAGGGAAATAATTTCTTTCTAAGTGATCACCTGAATGTTTTAAATGTGGTGTGCATGTTCACTACACAAATATATGTCCTATAAAGAAATTTCGGGAATGATATTGGTAGGATGATACAAATATATGTTTACCAATACCTAATTCCATTCCAATTGAATATTAGGAAACTAAAAATGACATACGAATGCTATGGATTATTTCTAAGCTCATGTTTTGACATCATTGAATCTTAGGAAATTATGCATAATTTTTTTTAGGAATGATTTATTAAAGAATAAGGTGAAAAACATGGATAAATGATCTTATAGAATGGTCAATTCTTAAGATGTCTAGATTTTAGGAATTGAAGAGTTATGTTGGATTTATGGATGATGATATGTTTATATGTATTAATGATGGAATTACTTTGGAAGACTTCTAGTATGTGTAACCCTTAATTTTTTTATGTATAAATGAGGAAGAATTATTTTTCTTTTATGGATATATTTATAAATAACCTTTAGGGTTTATATGATCCTTGAATTTGAGGGAATTATGGGTTATTACATTTTGAGATGCAAAATAAAAGGCATGAGATAAACTTGAGGTTAAATTATATTATGATTATTTTTATAATTTTGTCACATTTTGTGAATGTTATAATAAATATATAGTTTTATAAAAGAGACAACCCATAGGACAGGTGACAACACATCACATTCGACAGGGCCACAGGAATCAAACTCACAACTGAAGGGTGACAAGGGTACATCACCTTCCACTAGCCTGTGTGAAGTCCCTTGTTAGTATGAATTATTCTATTTAGTTAAATGATTTTATGGATTAAGAATAAGTTTATTTTGGTAAAATTTATTTTATCTTATGTATATCCTTAGTTTATTAAAATTATTTGTTGATTAAGTGATAAATGTTATTTTAGAAGATGTTTGCTCTTTTGGGAGCACTATATTCCTAAGTAAAATAAAATATTATGGTATTTAATTTGTGTATTAATGGTTGAATATTATTTTTTTATAATATATGTTTTTATTTTGGAAAATGGAGATTTGGGTTATTTGTGTAAATGATTACCCTATCATGGAGAAAATGTTATTAGGAGTGGTTGATGTTATTTGGAGATAAATGTTAAAATTTATCATGGAAAACTATGTGACCAATCCTTTTTAGTTTTGGCTTTCAATATTAGTTGGACTATTTTGCATAATTTTAAGGAAATTTGTTTTTTGAATGGTCTATGTAAAACTTGGGTATTACTGTTGAATTTTAGATATTAAAGGTCATCTTTCTCTATATACATGATTATTATTTTCTAGGGATTATCTGATATTATACTAAATATTTTGGTTTTGGTTAATGTATAAAGATAAGGGAAATATATAGTTCATTTTTTTATTATGTTATTATCTAGAAGATGATTTATGTACTTCAGGTGTGACCAAGTCATCTTGAATACTCATCGTTTGGAGAAAATATGAGTGTGTGGTAAAAATTTATTAAAGGATGAAACTCTACTTGTCAAGTAAGTATATTTAATTATGTTCTTATTCTAAGTTGTAAAATAATTACTCAAAATTATGAAAAGGATATTAAAAGAAAAAAAATTTCATTTACTTTTCTTACTTTTAAATCAATGATCATTAAACCCATCACATGTTTTTGGTTATCTGTTTATTAACTTTCTCCAGATTATGTTTTCTATCACTCTATATCAGAATAAGATGGTTAGTTTTTCTTCCATATCCATGATTTTCTACATGTAATCTTAGTATTTGTTATCTCAAGTGACTTTTTTAATTCTCTTTAATTCTTTTAATGTGTTAGTTTTATTGACTCATTTTACAATGTGTGATTTTCAATGAAGTTACCAAGATAAATTTTAAAATTGTGATGATGCAATTTCAAAAAGGGGGAATGATGTGACATCCTAGGTATTGATAAAATAATAACTTTTCATATCAATTAATAATCATGAATAAGATATCAATTTTACATTAAATGGGATTCTTTTTGTGATAGCGTAATCGACCCACAACAACATGTATCTTTGAAATATTAGGTTGCACACAACATTGACTTATACCGAAAAATAATACAGTAAGATTATTATTATATTAAATATTAGTTAATACCATGTTTTTTTATTGTAATGAATGAATATAAATAACTAAAATATGATTACACATATTTTTTTAAATGTTTTTACATTTATCAAAGAAATTTTAAAAGCTGAAAATGAGAATGAATCCAATTTTAAACCTAAAATATTCAAATATTTTTAAAATCACATTTTATCACCTTTTGATGGAGAACCCTTTTTAAATCTAGGTTTTGTAACTTTTATATGTTTTATTTTAAAAAATTAAATTCTTATTTAGAATTGGGACATAAAAATTTACTTTCGTTGAAATTTTGTTATTTTCTGATAAAATCATTTTTTAAGGAATACTGAAAATGCTATATTTTAATTCAAAACTGTCTTTTCATCTAATTTATTTATATATTTAGATTATTATTTTATTTGTTTTTAAATATTAAATGGATGAAATTTTTATAATGTAATCTATTTTTGGTTATTGTATATAATTCTACATTAAAATTGGACATAAACACATGTCAATATTCTGATAGTTTTTACTTCATAAAAACCCACTTTCTGGTTTTGACAACGTGAATTAATTTTAAATTAATTACTAATATTTCTATGTTTTAAATTTTAAAAATTTATTCCACATTTGGAATATTAAGTTAAAAATTGTTTAAATTGGTACCTTTTATTTTTGGACATTATGAATTGTAACTTCAGTAATTATTTTTATTTACCACGATTAAAGGGTAAATTAGGTAAATAACTGTAAAATTAATATTATAATAATATAAAAATACCCTAACACGTGTCCAAATATTATTGAATGAGTCATGAGTGAAAAGAATATTTGGTCTAAACTTTTGGCATTTGGTATCCACTTGGGTATGATAATGACATGTTATAAAATGTAATTTGAAGTAAAGATCAATATAACACAAACATGTATCTTATTACTAAAACAATTTTAAGGTAGGGTTATATAATTGTTCTCTTTGACTATAAATAGTAATTAGAAAGATAAAAATATATTCTACATCATTGTATATTATTTATAATTTTTAGATATTAAATAAATAAATTTATTTATGACACAATGAAGATGCAATGGTTGCCTTATTAATGAAAGACTCAAATAAATGATATTATAAACATTAGAATAAAAATAATATGAAAATTTGTATTCAATAAATGAATTTTTTGGATGAAATTGACATATGAGGGATGTTTTAATTCATTTTTTATGGAATAATTTTTTTATGACTTTAAAAAATCAATTACTAAATACTGTCAAAATTGACATAAATGTGTTTTTAAAATAAATATTATATTATTAAAGGATATAATAGTCCAAGAAATATAAGAATTTTACAAATGGATTATATTGTATTAGAAATTTCTTTAATGATCCAATTTTGGTTCTCTTTGAATTTTACAGTAAATTTAGTAACCATATATTATAAAAATATACGAAGAAATGGTAAGAGTTAATGTTTTTAACTAAGTGTTAAACCTAAAAGATAAGGTTAATTTTATGAACTAAACTTGTCTAAAACCTATTATTTGAGATTATTTCGACCAACAATCGTCATATCCTTGACTTATATCATTATATAGCTATTATAATTCGAAAATAATTTTTGGAGAAAATAATATTTCAAGGCTTTCCTAAAGTGCCCCTCCTCCCTCTTATAAAAGGACACCACCTCTACCCACTTACTCAAACCTCTAAAGCCCCTTAAATCATAAAACGTCTGATAAAATAATCTCCCAGCATCCCTACCTTCCTCCTATAATCCTTAACTTAGGAATAAGGATAGTCTAGAAAGCCTTTTGGCTCAAATCAAAATAAGTTACCGGATTTAGAGGTATCATCTTCTCTCAAACTCCATTCCTTTATTTTCATTTTACACTCCCTATGATCTTATTATTATATAATTATATAAAAAATAGTATCATAAATATACTAGGATGTTGTTATGATATATATTAGAACTAAAATTACACCCACCGCCATCTAATGGATAAGAAAATATTGTTTCTGTGTAAGGCGAACTACTACCTCACGTAACGATGATTGTTCAATTTTCTCCTACCACCTTTAATGGTGTCCATTATGATAGAAATGTATTAATATATTATATATTTTATATTTTATATTTATATTGTCTCTATGATTTTTTATTTTTTATTTACAACATAACTTTATGCTTTCCATAATTTGTAAATATGATAATTTCATTTGAGGAAGTGTGGACCACTGCCCCCTCAAAGAGATATGACTCATTCATACCATACATGGAACATATAAAGGATGGTGTTAATGAACATATGTAACATATATATCATTGATATTATACTGGAATTACAATATCCCTATGCATAATTTGTTTTTAATTCCTTAAATTTTACAAGGAAATCAAAGTCGCATTCATGTGTATGTATGACCTACCATCTCTATGAACGGTGCATTTCATTTATTATCTCCAAATATTATGTAAATAATAAATAAATATATACTGGATATATATGATATTTAAATCATTAATAATAATATTCAGGATATGATGGAATTTTGACTACATGGACAAGTTACATCAAAAGAAGTTCATTTTAGACTCAAGTACCGAATATCGAAAAAAAGACAGATAGAAACTTAAATAATTATGTAATTTTTATATCATGGTAATAAGTGATATAAAAGGAATAATAAAATTCAAAAAATTTCTAAATCAAGTATAAATTAACCGAATTTTATTATTCAGGCACATAATGATTGAATGTGATGAGTCGGGCTCAAGGTAAGGGAAATCTTAACTCAATCCCCATTCATTGAGTTAAATATCCATCTAATTTGATTTGTTTTTTCAAGAATATATGTGAAGAACATATGATTACCTTGCACTGATTATCCACTTATATTAGGTGTATTTATATTTTTTCCAAACATTTATTCTATTGATTTATCCTTAATATAATGATATGATCTTTTTAAGGGACTTCGTCCAAATCTCCTTTCATCGAGGCATATTTTGATGTTATACACCACCTTCTTTTATACAGTGCATAATAAACCCATTTTAATTTTAATTTCATTCAAAAGGATCTTTTTTCTATGAATCGATTTACGAAATGAAAAAATGAATGTTTTTAATGTATATTGATAAAACAACTCCTCCTCCACCGTAACTGTTATCTAATATTTGGCTTCATCAATATGCATTAATTTTTTTAAAAGGAAAATAATTTCCATATTCCCTTTTAGGGTTTTTTTGAATTTAAAATGGGTTTTAAATTGGATTTACTATTTCAATATCTTTAAATGATTGTTTTTGATTGAAAATAAAATTTTATGAGTGAAATGTAGATAATTTCAATTTTTTACAATTTATTATTATATAATGGTACTTGGAAATTTGATGTGTGGTTACTTGATAAATAAAATATGGGTGGTTACATGATAAACCATAGACGATGGGTTCCGTGATAAATAAAGGATGGGTGGTTAAATTATAATCTCTGATGCATTGGGTATGGAGGTCGGCCTTATGGCTATTCTATTTAGTGATATGTGTGGAAGTCGACTGTATGGTTATTCAATATAAGTGTGTTTAAGTCCAAAGTTACATTTATATGTTCTATGTTTCATTCTAGGTGATTTATGGTAATATTTTGGTTATAAAAGTGTTAATCAATGATCTTATATTTAGTGAATTATATTTACTAATTTTTAAAGGTTAAATGTATTACATTATGATAAAGTATTCATGGTTTTCATATTTTCCCAAGAATAATAGTTTTATTTCTTTGTGTATCCCTTACTAATATTTTTATACTCATCCCAAGTTTTGAAATTTTTCTCACATGACATAAAGATGAATAGAGTTAATTATGGGATCAAAAAAAATTATTCTTTTTAAACATGAAATGATACCATGTTTCTTTTTAAAGATTTTTTGTTTTATAAAAAAAATGGATAGTGAGTAGAAGTGTCTAATTGTAATTTTTATGTTTCAATGTATGAGTTATGGACTAATTCTCTAAAACTAAAAACCTTAAAAGATCATATATGTTAATTAAATTCAATTTTTGACTTATCTCATGATTAAGTAATGTTTATGGTTGGTGCCTTATAATAAGATTATTATCTTACCTTGATAAATCATAATATTTCTATAAAAACTCAATCAATCATAGATAAAACATATAGGTGAATTAGGACATCATTTCTATATCATTATTATAATCACTACCAAAATTGTAAAAACCATCGATGGACTTTTATACCCAATGCATCAAAGGGATATCATGGACCCATGCATCCTTAGTTTATAATGGAACCGCATTTCCTTGGTTAATAACATAACCACCCATGCTTGGTTTATAATGAAACCACCAGTTGTTGGTTTATAAAAAAACCACCTATTATCATAAAAATTCCTAAAAACCATAACAAAATAAAAAATAATGTAATCCTATATTTTCATCATTAAACTAATAAAAATATTTTTAGAACCTACAAGAAAACGTTTATGGATACTGTAATATCCATTCCATTTTAAAATCCTTCTTTTAAATTAGAATGAAATATGGAAGAGATTCTTTTTAAAGAAATATGGAATATTTTAATGTAATTAAAAATTAAAATAATATTTTTTGTGGAAAAAAATTCATTGTCATTAAGTATGTAAAAATAGGACATTTTTTTATATTTTATAATGAAAGTCAAAACATTTCATAAAGGGATTCATTATAAAAACCATTAAATGAAAGTAAAAAAGGGATATAAAATTTCCATTTTTATTAATATTATTATTTCATATAAATACATCTTTAAAATAATGTTAAAAATATTATCATGTAATAAAAAGAGTTATAAGGGAAACGTTAAAAGATGATTTTTAGAATAAATTCACTTACCTTGATTCTAACTTGTCAAGTAAGTTATTTATCTTGTCGAATAATAAACATATGTTAATTATTTAATTTTTAAAAAAAAAATTAATTTTATTATTAATTTATATTTTATCTCATACCATGCAATATTTAATTATTTAATCAATTAAATTTACATCAGATGCTCTGATGATATTCAATTCATAAGACCAAAATGACTCTTGTATGTTGACTATTGTCAAAGAGTTAAATATTTCATCATCCATAGAATAATTATCATGATATGATTACCATTTTTATATATAAATTATACTTTAAAAACCAATAAAAATATATGGTGCTGAAAAATTAACTATGTTACAATCATGAAGATTGTAGGTCGTACGTACGAATTAGTAACATTTCCATCATTCAATGATCATTTTGGAAAAAATGTTGGTATTATTTTATCTTTTAAAATGATTATCAAATCATAAATATCTTATTTTTTAAATATAATAATATAGATCATCTATGTGATTTGGTGATGAAAAACAAATCGCATAACCTTACGAAGGCGGTAGTCTACATGTACATACGATTGACGTTTTCATTCTTCAATGGATGGAAATGTATATAAGAATTTGATATATAGTTTTTTAAGAATGATTAATATGTCATAAATATCATATTTATACATTAAATACATCATTAAAACTATCAATGAGATATGCTGATATAAAATAAATTACATAGGTTCGTGAGGCGGTAGTTTTTGATACACACAAATGATGAGCTTGTTTTCCATTAGATGGAAGTGGAGTTGGATATAGATTGTTACATTAACATAATAAAATTTAATTAAATGTAATACACTTCAGTTATTATTTAATTATGGTTAAATAATATTTTGATAAGTTATAAAAGAAAAGAAATGAAAATATGTGATTAAGAACTTTACCACTTCTTCAGACACCCTCTGAATTTTTACTCTGAAATATTTATAAGATGGTTTTATGGTAAAACAAATGCCTATTTTACATGTTTGGGGATGTATTAAAGGTATTTGGTTAGGTATTTTATAAACCAAATGGATTTTTAAGTTTTAATAAATGCGAATAAGAGGTGCCCATTTGTAAGAGAGGGCAGGGGTACACTTGGAATTTCTCATAATATTAAATTAATATAAATTTATTTCGAAGTCCAAATGGCTCAAAATATGATAATATAAAAATAAAATATTATTATGAGTTGAAATTAACTCATTAAATATCTTTTTTTACTTTTTTATTAAATTTTTACCCTTATATTTTTTTAAACCTTCGTTAAACCTTTTGACAATTATTGTAATAACAATGTTTTTTACTTTTTAGGAGTCAAAATAGTTACTAAAAATGAAAACATTTCCTTAAATGGAGAATTTTTGATATCATAAAATATATCTAATTCTATTGGATGAAGATATTATTTTTTGTAATTTAAATCATTTAATAAAATATTATTTTTTATAAATTATCATTAAGTGTCAATTTTGGAACTATTCCTTTAATTTGTCTTGTAAAGCTATAAGAAAGTTGTAATATTAAAATATAAATTTTTAATACCCCAATAATATTTTAATTTTATCTGAAAAATCAGGTATCATAATGATTCATTAATGTTATACCACTTTTAACATTTTTAAAATCGTTTATTTCTTTCTTTATTAATTTAATAATTACTTCTTCAGTGTTGCGTAAGGTTTTAGGGTAATTATTTATCAACTATAAATTATAAATGAATCACCATGATAAAAAAATAATTTAGATTTAAAATTAATATTTATAACAAAAAAATCCTATTTTTATTCCTATGTTGAAAATATTTTAGTGATTAAAAGGAAGATTGTGACATATTTGTCTTTATATTCACTAACCTTATATAAAGGTAAAAATCAATCAAATATGACACTAAGTTTTAATATTTTTTATAATTGGAATGAAATTACCAAGATAAATCATCTAATATGATGTTGGTAAAAATTAGGATTATTTTTATCCATTATAATATTATTTTTTACGCTTAATTACCTGATTTACCCTTTATAAGGGTAAAAGTTTTACTAAAGATACTATTTATAGAGTCAAGAAAATAAAAGGGACCTATTTGGAAAATTTATACACCATAAAAGTACATATATAATCCATTATTAAATATTAAAAACATATAACGTTTAGAATTTAATTTAAAATAAAACCGACAATACATGAAAAATTGGTTTTTAAGAAAAACATTTTAAGTATAAAATGTTTTTATTAAATTCAAGAATAAAATTCATTTAAAAAAACATTACTGGATTATTTTATATCTAAATAAACTAATAAAATTTAAAAAATAATTCAAAATAAAATTTTACAACATAAATAATCCAAAAGAAAATATATTTTTCAATAAAAATAAGTATTTTTCACAATTTAATCAAAAATCAATCTTTTTAGAAAAATCTCAAAAATTAATAGTAAGATAATTTTAAAATTATTAATAAAAAATGATATTAATTCATTTAAAATTTAAATTCTACAATTTTTAAATAAATATTTTGAATAAAATAATATAATTAATGAAAATCTAATTTGGTTAGAAATAATGCTTTTTTCCTTTTGACCGAAACATTAAATAATATTTTTATAATTAATATAACTATATAATATTTAATTAATGATTATTAATAAGATAATAAAATTATTTATTCCAAAATTACCTAGTTTGTTACAATTTATCCATTTATCATTTATTTCAACCATTATATTATTTCAAAAAAATAAAATTTATGAAATGTCACTTTCTTGACCTTAATATATTTAATATTTGTTCATGAGGTTAAAAAAGGATATTTTTTATTTTAAACACTTATTTGAATCATGAATTAATTTTTATCATTTTAATTTATTTATAATTTTTATTGATAGAATAACAATCCTAAATGATTATGTAACACTGACACAGTACTTATTTAATTAATGGAAAAATAAAATAAATGATTTCAAAAATATGAAAAGTAATAAAAATTGAATTAATTATTAGGTTGTGATAATTTTTTATATTTATATAAAATAATATTTTTTTTAAAGGATTATATTTTAATTCATGTATTTTCATTTTGTTTTCAAATTCAAATTAATTGAGTAGTTTAAAAAAAGACATTAATGATTTTTTATAACAAATAGTATTTTATTAAAAGGTTTTAAATTCATAAAAAATTTATCTCCATCCAAATAGGTAATAGATAATAGAAATAATAAACTATATTCCATTTATGGGTCTTTTTTAATTTTATGGTAACATTCTTGACCCTTAAATGGTATATAACTTTAATACAATGGTAATTGTCAAAAGGGTTCAGAGGGGTTAAAATTAAATGGCAAGGGTGAAAAATTAACCAAAACATGTAAATATTTTTATGTATGAGATTATTTAGCTTAATAATAATATAATATTATAATTATATTAATTTATAACCATTTTTATTTGAAAAATAATTTAAATTAATTTAATAATGTAATAAATTACAAGAATGCCCCTCTCCACACTTATAAAAGGAAACCCCTTCTATCTATTCTTCGCACCACTTTGACCAACCTTTATCAACAAAACTCTTACTAATTACTTTACCAAATTTACTATCCATGAATTATAGGTTATTATTTTCTTAAAATACCATTCAAAGGGTCATTAATAAGGGATATAATGGAAGTATACAGAAGAATATGTAACCGTTGTTACAGACTCTTTCAAGTTTATTTCTTCTTCCACTTCCTCTAAATCTATTTTAACCATACTATATTAATATATATAGTTTCAAAAACATAATTAAACTTTATTATTACTATAATACAAGCACATTACATCTATTTCACATCCTACAAAAAGATAAAACAATGTTCTGGTGTACGTACAACGTACCGTCTCCACATAACTGTGTAATTTTATTTTTATCACCAATTTACATTAATGGCTATAAATAACAAAATAATGAATATATATTATATTTATGAAATAATTATTTTAATAAAATTATAAAATCATATCCTCCTCCATACCATCCAATCTAATGGAAAATGATAATTTCGCTCGTGCATGCATGTGGATCATCACCACCACAAAGAAATATGATCCATTTTTAATTTCTTATTCGCATGGATGGTTATAAGGATAGAATTAATGAATATATAAGGTATATATAACATAAAAATTACTCTTTATAGGTGATTTATTATTTTCCATTCTTTTATTCCATATTTTAATATTTTAAAACAATGTTCATGTGTACGTACATCCTACCATCTCCATAAAAAGTTTAATTTTTTTTGTAACTCTATATTTTAATGATGAATATATATATATTTATTTACTATATATGATATATATATCATTAATAAAATTATATAGATTATTTAACCAACACAATTTTCAAGAACCAAAACTAAAAATCAAAACATGCAAGAAAAATGTTGCATTTAACACCCAAAAAAATGATAATAAAAAAAGATAGTTACAAATGGGTGATAAAATGATATAAAGGGATAAAATATGATATTATAGACAATTATATGATTATTTTTTGTAATTATAATAAAAATAAATTTATTATATATAATGTTATAAGAAATTACAAGGAAACTAGAACTTGAGGTAAGGGGTTTCTCAACTCAATTTTCTTTCATTAGGTAATATAAATTCTTCATTGATTCTATTATTTCATGAATAAGTGTGTAATTAACTTTTATTGTTTTATTTTAAATTTCCACTTATCTTATGTGTATTTAAATTTATTACACATAATCTACTCATTTATAAATTCTCGTTTCAATTATATGATCATTTTATGTTATTTTATCTCAATTTAAACTATATTTGGATATACTTGATGTTATGAAATTATTTTTTTATGGTGTATATAATGAAACTTTTATTCAATTAACATGAATATAATTTTTTTAATGACTATTATTGATTTAATTCAAGTTACTCGTTCATGGGGTTGTAATTTATAATTAAAACGATGTAAGTATTTTTTATATAATCTCTTTTTTTTAATTACTCTTCTTTCCATTAAAGGAATATTGCAATTTATTTTTTCCAAAATTCCAAGTATTTTAATATCTTCTACATATTTAATATGATTCCAAATTTGCTACTCAATTTTCAAATATTCTTATCTTGAATCATGCAATTAAATGTTTAAAAGAAAAGTCTATCATATTTCCATTTCGATCGAGTATATGTTTCATCCATGTCCATATTTTATTAAAATGGTTGTCAAAAAGTCCTCTTTATTTTACCAAATAATTTATTAAGTAAATTTTATGTTATCCTTTACTTTTGACAATATTTTAAATAAGTATTTATACTATATTTTGAATATTATGTTTCTTATTTTTCTTATAAAAATCCAGAATGATTGTTTTTAATGTTTATGGCATTAATATATTTTCCCACCACCATAACTATTTCGTGGTATTTATATTCTTAAATAATTTTTAAATTGTTCAGAATAGAAAAATATTTTATGGAAACTTATTTTAATGGTCTTTATTTTTTTTTTCTTTTGTTCATTAAAAGAATTTATTTTACTACAAAATCTATTTTTTTGATGAATTTATCGTCATATTTCATTAGTTTTTTGTCCATTAACATTATCTTAGAACATTAACTTGATAATGATAATATTTTATTAGATTTTTTATTTCTCTTAAAATGAATTTTATTTTTTCAAGGATATTATTATTTTTTAAACAATATAATATTTCTATATATGGTGTTTTACTATAAAATTTATTTTGTTGACTGGGGAAATATTGGTATTCCAAATTCTTTACTCACAAAAGATATTTTTTTGCTAAGGAATAATTTTAAGGAATTACATTGATCATTCAATGTATGAGTAACGTATTGGACATGTTGTGATGGTTGGTGATCAAAATTAAATAGCCCCTTGATGTGTCGACATGTGTCATGAGAAAAAATATTGGAAAACCTTGTTAAATAGATTATTTTTGTATACTAACCCATCAATTTCAATTTCATAGTGAAATTAATTTTTGGGAAATATATAATGATGACCAATACCATGAATTTAAACATTAAACACTTAATTCATTGAAAATTTAGTGACAATTTTCTATGAGATTACTGCATTTATGTTAACCATGGATGAGTTTTTTGCCCAAATTATTGATTAAATGGAATGTGTTTTCAATTATTTACCTTTCCATATTTATTATGAAATATTTAAAAAAGATAGCTTCCATTGTTCTCTACCCATAATGAGAATTTTATCACATTATTTATTTTGTTTCCTTTATTTGGGGTATAAATAACTAATCATTTAATGAGTTAAAGGATAAATATTTTTACTATTAATATGTTTTATATTTTATTTCCAATGTAAAATAGTATTCAAGATTGTATCTAATTATTTTAAAATATTAATGTGAAAAATACTTTCATATGATATCCCTTATATATTATGAAAATATAATAAAGTAGGCATTGGATATGGGTTATTGGAGTTGGGGTTGTTATAGATTGTATTAGTGGATGTTTAGTCAAAACCCTAGGAACAAGATTTAGGAAAAAATATATTAGGGAACACAACCCTGTGACTAACTTTGAGGATATTTATAATTATAGGATAGTATCATAAATGTTTTTAGTATGGTATAGATTATGTGGTTTTCCTAGAAATATATCTTTGTATTGATATTATAAGTGGACATGGTTTTAGAACATATGAATCCATTGGTAATAACCCAGAAAAGTGTTATTTGAGTATATATCGACCATCATTTTAGTGCATGAGGAATTTATCATTACTGAGAACCTAGTTTGACACTCCTGAAGGATATTCTTGGGTTGACTCATAATTTCGTTATGAAGAATTATGAAGTATTTGAATATATTCTAACCAATAATGAACTATGTTAAAACTATGGTATCTTATATTAAAATGAATGTTTCATAATATATAAATCTATTATATGATTTTCATGATTATTTCATCTCCCTCTATGATTATTATTTATCATACTATTATTTGGGTTTTAATCAATGGCCAGTACCATAAGAAATCATGTTAAAGTTAAATGCAATGGAAAATGTGGTGATTATGACCAACCAATTGGGTAAATATTTGATTGAAATATATTGTGATTATGCCTAATTTTTTATCATGATTTATTATTAAAAAAATACACCTTAACCAACTCTAAAACTCGCAAAATAATAGAGTGATAGAGTTCTCTAAGAGCTAGGGAATTGGAGACCATGGAGGGAATAAGATTCAGTTTCCTAAATTTCAATTATATAGGTAAATCACTCAGGTAAATGTATCATGGGAATGATAAGATGTTTTATGTATAGATAAAAGAGAATATAGATTTAATTTCCCATAATAAATATAGAGTTTTATGGGGGAAATGAATCTCACCCTAAAGTGGAATTTAATGTTCAATATCTTATGTTCTATGAAATTGGGAATCATTTTAGTCAATTACCTATTACACAGGTTAAATCATAAACCAAGGAATGGTCATTTTTATACTAATTTTTGAAGTGGAAAGAACTAATCTCTTATGTATGAGTATTATATAATTTTATTTTAAAAGAGTTGTATCAATGAGAGTCTATTTATAATAATTATGATACATCTAAGGATTTTTCTGTAATAGTATTTTTTATTGATTTGAAAACATATGGTGAATGGTACCAATAACCTAAAAGATAAATATAGTTTTAAGTTTATATTTTTAGAAAACATATGATTAAGTGAAAGATAACCTATAATATCAATGTGATGTTGAGTTAATAAGGTTTATTCCGGATAAAGAGATTATTGACATTGATAGAGTAAATAAGAATGTATTGGTGTCCCTGTAGCTGATTATCAATTTGATTAAAAAATGGTTTATGTTGTATTTTATGGAGTTTACTGCATTTTGGGATATATTGAATATATTAAATAGTGTGCGATTTTATTTGGCAGATAATGATTAAGATAATTTTTGAAGAATATATATCTTTATTGAGGTTTTAAGGTGATTTAGGTAATTTTTATACTTTAAGATAATATTTGATCAATGTGTTCAAATGCCTGGCATGTGGAATTATGATCCTTTTTATGTTATTTGGGGATAAATTTTTAATCAAGTGTTTTAGTTTTTTGGTTTTTTAATTTGGTCAAACATATTTTTGAGGTGTTGTAAGGTTAACTATTTATGCAATGGATTGAGTTAATCTTTGGGGATTATTTTTGATGTTTTATATATTAATGTTTTATATTATATATCATTGATTGAGAATTAACTTTTTATTGACAACAAAAACCTTCACATGTCTCTCTCACTCATAGCTTGAGGAGATGGCGAAGGTTGAGCGCATCACCCTTAAAAAAGAACTTAAAATCATTTGGTAAGGATCCACTATCAAAATTGATAATTAAAGAATTATTAGAGCTACCTTTATTAGTAAGTGTATCCACTATAAAGTTACCTTCCCTCCAAGTATGAATGACTTGAATCTAAATATTATAAAAAATTCTTTACATCTTGATAGCATAAACAAGCCCATATGGGGGATTTCACCTCCCATATATGAACCCCATCAAGTCTGCAGAGTCCGATTTGACCTTAGAAATCTCGATATTATAGAGTCTGCATAGCATCACACCAGTAATCATAACTCTTGCTTCTACAGTGATTGAATTTCCTAGACTATAGAAGGAGCTAAATCCCAATAGAAATAAACCCCCTATTGTTTCTAAACAAGCTACCCCATTCATCTCCCCCTACATGCATGGGCCATCGACATTCAATTTAAGACTTTATCATGAAGAATTAAACTTGACCTAAGTAATTAACCTTCCACAACAATCATTTTGTATATAACCAATACTGTGAAGAAATATATTGGTCTCATCATCAGAAATACCACCCTTTAAAATATTCCCCATTTCCAATAACAGAATATTCATTTGGATATACACATAAGAGAAAGAGTCTCAACCATCAAGTTTTTCCTTATTCCTAGCATCCCGCATAGACCAACAAACAATTGTGATCACCGCCACTCTCTCCTTTTCCACTACACTATGCGGACAAACACCTTGAAACGAACACTCAATAAGATCCAACATTGAATTCTGAAGCTTCTAAATACATAGGCACTATCTCAAACAGCTCCATATAGCCTTGTCTCCATCACCTTTAATAAAAATATGTTAAATAGTTTCCTTTTGTGTAGATGAACATAAGTTGTAGTGAGAATCCAGATTAACCCTCTTCCGTTGAACGTTATCGTCTATTAAGAGAACCAAGTTTCTAATTTTTAAAACTAGAAAGTTCATATTTCTTGGATTTATTTACACCACAGTATATGATACCAAATATTAGAGCCATTTATCGGGTTCTCCAAAAGTCTGAAATCATAGATGTTGAAATTCTCTAATGTTCCTCCAGTAAAAACGCATATATCCAATTCATTGATCGGAAAAATAATTTCAAACACCATTTTCTGATCAAGATTTAAAATGTATGTGATAAACACTATAAACATTATCACCTATTTAATGGTGATATACATAACCATAAAACCTGAAAAAAAATAAGAACTCCCCTACCCCAGTTTGTTTTCCAGAAATAGATTTCCCCTTCCCTGACCACCCATTAAATTTTATCCTTAAGATCCTCCAAATGATCCATCATACAGTGGTCCAATTGAGTCATGTTTCCACTGGATGACCGTTCCTCTAAGTCCTCACCATAATTTCCCCTCATGAACCTCACCCACAAAGATTTCCATTTGATAATTTTCCATGCCATTTTTTCTTACAACACCTGTATGGTATCATGAATATCGATAATCCCAATACCACCTTCTTCAACTAGATTGGACAATCATTTCCAGGATTCCCAATGGAAATGGCCTTCCTGTTTTTCATTCCCTATATAAAAAGTATATAAGGTTCTCTAATTTAGTAATAACTTCTTTTGGAGGTTTGATGGAAGAAAGCACATGCATAGGAATCAATTACAAGGTGTTGTTGATCAGAGTTATATGACCACTGAATGAGGTGAATATTTTTTTTCCAGTTAAGAATTCTCCTGATGATCATTTGTATGTTCTCCCTATAGAGGAACTTCTTGATCATGCTACTAGAAACGGGTACTCCAAGATAGATCACTGGGGAAAGCCTCCTCTAGATACCCAATTGGCCTTGGGTGATGTTACTCCATCTTCTAGTGAAATTGTGGGGAAAAAAGACATTAATATTCTTGTGATTAATGTGATGAACACTAAGACTACCATAAATAATCATGGTTTTAATGACCTCCCTCATGGAATTTTTCTTACTATTAACAAACAGAACAATGTCATATAGGAACATTAAGTGTAACAAATTTCCTACACTTGATGTAGTTCGAAAAGGCATGATATTTATTTCTTCCATCCTTCCTCTAATATTATAGGAGAGAGCCTATTGTGACATGATGAAAATATTTTGAGACAAAGGGTCCCCTTGTCTAGCCCCCAAGACCATTTTGAGGAAGCCAAAACCCATTCCCATAAGATTTATAGTGATCCATGGAGAATCGAAACATCTAAATTACAAGTTAAAGAGCCACTCATTAAAGCCAAATTTTCTCATTGATATGATAATTAAACTCTACTCTAATTTTTTGTAATCCATGTTCATATCAAAATTTATCATAAGGTTGGAACCATATGATTTTTTGTTCAGATCATCCACTATCTCACACATAATACCAATAGCACCATGGATGTGCATAACCTTCAATAAATCATGTTTCTATTCTGTGATGATTCTATGGATATATAAACCTAACCTTCTGCTGATTATGCTATCCAGAACATTATAAATATGATTTAATAAGAAAATAGTCTTAAACTAATTCAAGGCAGTATGGTTATTGGCATTAGGAATGAGAATCACCTTAGAATAACACATTGATTTGGGTAACTCACCACCTCTGAAAAAATATTTCATCACCTCTTCTATCGGTTTATTAATGATATCCCATGCCACCATAAAAAAAAGAACCTAGAAAACTATTGGGGTTAGGGGTTCTTTCTTGACTCAACCCAAACAATTCCCCTTTAATTTCTCCATTATCAGGAATTCTTAAGAGTGCCTCATTATCATGATTATCAATCACCCTATAAATATAGTTCATTCATACATATTCCTCTGATTTAGCTATTTGAAATATAATAGCTTGATTAGTAGGACCTTCTAGGAGTTTCTCAAAGTATTCCTCAGAAATCCTCCCTTCCAAATTCACATTTGATGTAAAAGACCCATATACTTGTTTTAGATTGAGTTTTTTGGACACATATATTTATTTTCCACACACTTGAAAGTATTCCATATTCTGATCTCCCTCCTTGAGCCAAATGGCTCATGACCTTTCTCTATACAACCATTCAACCTCAAGTTATCTTTCAGCTAATAGATTTTTCTTCACAGCCAAAACCACAAAGTTATCTTCATTCTAGAAAACGTGCAACTTTTCCTCCATTTTAATGATGTATTCCTTAATACTATTCAGGTCACTTCCTCCCTTCCTTTTATTCATATCCCAATTCCAAAATATCTTTTTTGTTTTATCAAAATTACTCACTAGACCCACCCACCCCCCCCCCACCATGAAGCACCTTCAGTAGATTTCTTCAAGAAGTAGCTAATCATATGTAAAAACCCATCGACCTTATAAAGATTAGATAACTAAAAGAATCTATTATACCTTGTATTTTCTTTTTGAAGGTTTTTTTAAATTGAGGAATTATCTAAAATTTTCATGGTTAGATGGGTAAACGAGGCCCTTACCAACAAATCCAACCTGCGAATGTTGGATAGGCACTGGTCAAGCCAACACTATGTCCTCTGGGGTCCCTTCCAATTTTTTCTCCATGTAAACTTGTTACTAGAGAAACCAAGATATAAAATCCCCTAGTTAAAATTAAATTAGTTGAAATATTGAATTTATTTCACTGACAAGGAAACCCCTTCATGCTTTTCAAAGGGGTCGGTGATATTGTTGAAATCACTACATATAAACCAAGGAAGAGTACCTAGCTGAAACATGTCAAGTATTCTCTATAACTCCAGTCTATGAGCAACTTGGAATCTTTTAGAGAAAAAGGAGAAGAGAATATCATTGTTTCCTCTCAAAATCATAATGGTAATGTGTTCAGGACAAGCATCCACAACATATACAACCATACAATTTTTCAAGAAAACCCAAATATGAGACATGCATGGATCATGATGTATAAAATTTTGGAAACCCATGCTATTAGAGAAAAAATAAAAACACTCCAATCCTTGTTTGGGTTCAAGGATAGAAACCAAAGTGAAATGTTGACAAAGAGATTCAGAGAGGATGAAATCAATCTTCACACACGCACATAGACCTTAGGTATTTTAGATGAGCATAGAAAACATTAAACAATAAAAGATGAGATCTTCTGGCCTAAAACAACCATATTCACAATTAAATGATTGATCAAGGCTTCATTTGATCTGGCCCTGGTAAAATGACTAATCTCGGATGAGGACATAATCAGTTTCACAACATTCTACCATTATAACTAGGAGAAACGCACTCGAGGTTATCCTCTTCCTTAATATCAAGCAATAAAAACCTATTATCTGAGATAGTAGGATCAGAAGAGTAAGAATATGGATCCCCCCTTTAATAATCAAAAATAAAACCAATCCCTTAAGCGATCTTCAGAAAGCTTGAATCTTAGCAATCACCCCTTCCAGAAACGAATGCCTTCAACTTTTATCCAGTGATCCAAAAAATTATGGGAATTCTTCTTAGTGAGACAGAGTGGATTTTAAAACGGGATCTTAGCTAGATAAACCAAACTAGAAAAGGCCTAAAACAAGTCCCAAACAACCATTGTTAGAAAAAATCTCAACTCAGAAAAAGAAAGGTCATCAGTTACAACAACGGTTTGAAAATTAGCAGTAGTAGGCGCAAGGGTCTCCTAACCAAAAAAACCCTCCTCGCCTCCATTTGAAAATCAGTCAACCTATCAGGCATTAGATCTGAGACCACCAAATCTAAATAAGAAACGAGAAAAGCCTCAGTAGATGAAGAATTTGTAATAATAACATCAACATGAGGGAAATAAATTCTACACAAGTCACCCTCCAAATTATCCAAAGAAAAACTAGAAAATACCTTTCTACATAAGTTGACCAAGTGCCAATGGATCCTGTAAACACCTTAGAATCGAGGAATGTACACCGCAAACACCCGCTAGAAAAAGAGGGAATGGATTTTCATAATTTTATAGATATTATGATCTATTTAAAGTTAATTTTAGTTATTCTTTCATGAAATTTTTTCCTAAATATTTATTTCTAATATTTATATGTGAAGTGGAAATTCATCGAAGCATAAATAAATGATGAAATTTTTCATATAAAATGGATAGAAATAAAGTAGGTACATTTTCTCAAGTTATCCATCTTCACAGTAATTTAATCCCTCAATGTTAGGAAAATTATCATGAAATAATAAAATAATATTTTACTTTTACCTTCATTTACGATTAATTGATGGTCTTTTCACCAATCATAGATTTATGGTTTTGTGGTGTTAAAATTTCTCATAACCATGTTCTCTATAACTCTATATTATTCCTTGAAGTTATTTTTATTCTCCATGTATAGGAACCTAAATATATGGTATTTTATGTTACCTTTATGTTTCCCACTTTTTCAATTTAAAGGAAGTCTTATTATCCCTGTATAAGATGTTGGTTTTCAACAATGGTTGGACCTTAGATGACTGAGATAAAATTATGAGGGAAATTATTATATAATAGGGGTAGAATGTAGTGCCTTGATATTTTGTAACATATTTTTCTTTAAATAAATTTTAATTATTGGATAGATTTCATTACATGCAACAGAGTTTTTAAATAAACAATGATAAACTATTAAAATATTATTATTTAAATATTATAGTTATAAAATTTCCATTAAATTGGTGGGTATGGATAAGATTAACCACATTATTAAATATAATTAAATTTCATACTCAACATGATTTAATGATTATTTTTTCATAAATAAGCACTCATTTTTTTATGAAGTCATTTTATTCATCAAAAGATACATTTTAGTAGAATGATTTGTATTTATTTTTGTTAGTGAGTATTAAGATTACATTCTAGAACATTAAAAATTTTACTTAATCAAAATAATATCATTTTTGTAATAATAATATTGATATTATGTTAGGTTGAATATTTGAGAATTATTTGAAAAAGTTAATTTCTAGGTAAATAGTTAAAATAAAGATACTTACAGAAAAATGTATTTTCTAGTATTTTCAAATATTCAATTTGAAATGGACTGATTTTAAAACCCCATTAGTTTATTTTTAGAGAATATTATTTAATTTATTCCTTTTTATCGAAATTGTATTTTATCATGGAATAAAAATACTTTTACACTAAAAATGACTTTTTTCAGAGAACTAATTTTTATAACGCTTTGTTGGATTATTAAAATATATATTTATTCCTAATATAAAAATTGAATTTAAAAAAATGGATTAAATATTTATAATTATTAGGTTTGAATTTTTCAAAATGGTCTCTTTCATATTTATGCATTTTGATTACTAACTGTGGTAAAATTTATAACCTTGATAATGTGTAAATCAGGTAATTAATGTTAAAATTAATATTATAAGGT
The DNA here is from genome assembly GCA_963277665.1 of Viscum album. NCBI lineage: Eukaryota > Viridiplantae > Streptophyta > Magnoliopsida > Santalales > Viscaceae > Viscum > Viscum album. Next base: position 1,655,962,970 of record OY728137.1, read on the forward strand.
AATAAAAATATATAAAACACTTTTCTTTATTTCATAGGATGACTATATTTCACCCATAATCATCTAAATTTCAAAAATATGGCCTTTTCTATTTATCTTTTATTTTGACCATTATATTATTTTAAGAAAAGAGTGAATTTGAAATGTCGCTCTCTTAACTTTAATATCTTTAACATTTTTTCATAATAAAAAAAATATACTATATTTAGTTTTAAATACTTATTTTAAATTTTAATTAATTGTCTTATTATAGTTATTTATTTTTAATTTTTAGTGATTTATTAATTAGTTGAAAGTATTATCCATCACCAACACAATATTTATCTAATTAGTTATAAAATAAAATAAATTATGCTAGTAATATTAAAAGTAACCAAATTTGATTAATTATTGTGTTAAAAGAATATTATAAATGATTATAACATATTAGGTTTTTGTTAAAAGTTTTATATTCAAATTAATTTACTACCATATTGCTTTTAGAGTCAAATTAATTGAATATCACCAAATATTACATTAATTATATTCTATAATAAATAAAATTATTTTTAAATGATTTAAAATACATAGAAATTTTATCACCCACTAAATTAATTTCATAAGGTTTAAAACATAAAAAATAGTTCTTTTATGGGTTCTTTTTTCTTTTATGGTAACATTCATGACACGTAAAGGGTAGAAACATTTAATATTGTTGTAATTGTTAAATGGGTTAATAGGGGTTAACACTAAAATACAGGGGTGAAAACATAATAAAAACTTGTTTGAAATTTATTTTATGAGAGGATATAGACTCTTAATCATATTATATTCGAATTATATTAATTTTCATCCATCGTAACCAGAATATTAATTTATATTAATTTAATACTTTTGGAAATTCCAAGAATGTCTCTCCCCTAACTTATAAAAGGAAACCTCTTCTCTCTTTTATTTACACCACTTTAACCAACCTATCTCGAAAAAAATTTGACCAATTAACTTTCTAACTTACTTATCCACGAATTTGAGGTTTTTTCTTCTTAAAAGGCTATTTCATGGGTCCTTAAGATGTGATTTAATGAAATTATACCGATGAATATCCATTCATCTTTACCAACTCTTTCATGATTTTTTCTTCCTCTACTTATCTAAATATATTGTAAATATAATAAGATAATTACTCTATGATTATAAATATACATATATGTTGTTATTATTATTATAAACCCATATTCTATATCTATAATATCTTATATAAATTGAAATCATTGCTCGTGAGTATATGCGTCTTATCATCTTCACATAGCGGTGTAACTTGTTTTTTATCACCACTTTACTTGCATGGTTATAAATACAAACCTAATTGATATATATTATTTTCTTGATATAATTATTTTTCTTAAATTATAATATCATATCTTACTTCATAACATTTAATTTGTTGCAAAATGATAACATTTCTCTTGTTTACATGTGGACTACCACCTCCACGAAGATATGTGATCTTTTTTTTCATTTTCGCCTCACATGGATGTAAATAATAATAATAAATTTAATGAATATATAAGATATATATGAAATAAAAATGACCCTATAAATATTAATTATTATTTTCATTTCTTTCACTCTATCCACCAAAAAATGTAAACAACATTCTAGCCTATGTAAGGACCACCTTCTCTATGAATGATGTAATTCATTTTCATATATCTATATTTTACATATTTATCTAAATATATATATATATTTATTTATTTATATTGAATATTTTTTATATTCATATAATTAATAAAATTATTGATATGATGTAACCACGATAAAGATGCAAGGACCTAAACTACCAAATCAAAACATGCATGAAAAACAAAGCAGTTAAAAGCCAAAAAGTATAATAATAAATTATTGTTAACAAATGAGTGATAAAATGTTATAAAGAGACGAAATATTATATTATATATATTTATATTATTCTTTTATAGAATTATATTAAAAAAATTACCATACATTATTTTAGAAGTAATTACGATGAAAGTCGAACTTGTGGTAAGGGTTTTCTTAACATAATTTCCTTCCAATGAATTATATCACTTATTCATTGATTATATTATGTAAAGATTATGTTTGAAATTAAATTTTATTTTTTTATGTTTTATTTCCACTTATATTGTGTGGATTTATAGTTTTTTACACATAATCTATTCATTTACAAATTATCCTTCCAATTATATGATCATTGTAAGTGACTTCCCCTCAATTACCACTCTATTATGATATATTTGGTATTATGCCCCAATTTATTTTTATG